>OX328100.1:12195161-13395161 GCA_946811185.2 Hippopus hippopus | reverse complement strand
TTCATTTTTTGTCTTTTTTACAGTTCATTGTAAAATATGTTCATTGTAAATATGTTCATTGTTCAGTTCTGTTCAATAAAAAAAGTTAAAAAAACCAATAGAGGTCTTCGTTCTGTTTTTTCCCCAAGACTTGTTCTGTCTACATTTTTCCCATACATCGGGTCATAACTTTTTGCTATATTAGCATGAAACGTAGGATGGGAAAAAATGTATGTGCTTTCCGCCAGGTCCGAGCTCTTTAAAAATTTTCAATCCTCCTGTAAACGTATAAAAACCCAGCGATATTTCCATACATTCACCATTTTTACTCTCAGTTCTCGAGTTCAGAAGCAGTATCAATAATCGGAAGCAGTATCAATATGGAGGAGATAAATTACCAACTGCGTGAGGCTCTCCGAGACTATCTGAATGCCGGTCAGCAGATATTGCTACTAAACACTCATTTCGTAGGAGAGGAGGAACAAAGTCAACTACAACGTATAACACAGCCATACAAAGATCTCGGCGAAAGATTAGTTCAGCTATTTCTAAAGACAACGCCTGATGTCATTTTGGTTGATGTTAAATTTGGGAGGAAGATTACTTTCGATAATGGAGCAATGATAATCACAAAAAGAGTTGAAGCATGCCCCATTTGCCAGGCGAATTTCGGATGTTGTCATTAGAAGTGGAGAACAACGTGAGACGAAAAACAGCCCTTTACAGGGCTAACCCAACAGTCCTTTTCAGGGCTACCCATCTTCAAGAAAAGATCTTTCTTTCTTCAAAATTGTCAAAACTCAAAAGACTTACAATCAAAAGCCTAAAAAAGTGTCCCATTGCACATAAACATATAAACACTAAACTCCGATTATTTTTCTCATTCACCATTAACTATCGTAAAGCTGAGTCAGTATCCCACAATGTTTGGATTGACATTTTTCCTCTCATTGCTCTTCTGGTTAGAAGAAAGAGAACGTTTCAGATATATCAGATATGAAATTGAGCATCTGCTACAAATGCTAGATACAATGGAAACAATCGAAAGAAAGAGAGGAGGATAAAAAAGTGTATTCTGCACAAAAACAGCCCTTTTCAGGGCTAACCATCTTCAATGAAACATCTTTCTTTTCAAATTGTCAGAAGACTCACAGTCAAAAAAAGTCATAGGATAGTCAAACTCTAGTTTTTCTGACCAGAACAAGAAAAATGTAACAAAACTATGGATTGGTCAACAATAAACACTTACCATTAGAAATACAACGATAATTCTGATTGGACAACATTAATTCAGAGCCAAAACAGCATGAAACGCCGACGCGGGAAAAACATAGGAGAAAATGACGTCATGAGTCGAGTAGGTCAATCCTCCTGTAAAGCTATAAAACCCGGCGATATTTTCCATACATTGTTCATTTTCATTTCATGATGGAAGAGCTAAGAAAAACGATGGAAGAGCTAAGAAAAACGATGAGAAACCTCATGAGAGCAGCGGAGACCCTCCAATTAAAAATTGAGAAGGCAAATCGGCAGCTAGAAAAGCTTGAAGCTGAGACAGCGAGGAGACAGAGACGTCCTGTCTTTGAGGAGAAACTACTATTCACCGGGTGGGACTTTTGGGACTTTGCCCAAACCCCACTACAGACACCAGCCAAGAAGGAGTTCGTCATCCCAGAAACTGAAGGCTGGGATGACGACGACGAGCCACTATTCTCGTTGAAGTTTAACTTGGACGAGCAGGCGATGGCAAGAATCAGAAGGCGGGCAGCGAGCAGCTGCCCAGCTTGTGGGAAAGTTGGAGGTTGTGCTTAAAAACACAACCTCCAAAACAGCCCTTTTCAGGGCTACCCCAACAGCCCTTTTCAGGGCTAACCATCTACCATGAAAGATCTATCTTTCTTCAAATTGTCATTTCTTCAAATTGTCAGACGAAAGTTCTATCTTTTCTTCAAATTGTCAGACGAAAGTTCTATCTTCAAATTGTCACAGCTCTTTTCAGAGCTAACCCAACAGTCCTTTTTTAGGACTAACCATTTAGCACGAAAGTTCTATCTTTTCTTCAAATTGTCAATCATCTTTCTTTTAGAAGAGTTACACTCCAAAGAGTAAAAACTCAGAAAAAAGTCTAAGTCCAACTCAGTGCTCAGGCTTTTAGAGAGAGAAATCATCCATAGGTGAAGAAAAAACTAAGTCCAACTCAGTGATATAGGGACAAATTCCCCCTCAGGGTAGGCAGCCTGGGACACTTTTCCCCCTCAGGGTAGGCAGCCTGGGCCCCTCAGGGTAGGTAGCCTGGGACGCGGCGGGTTCGACCGCGTCCCAGGCTACCTCCCTATACTACTATCGTCTGTTTGTCACCGTGCCAGTGGCGGAGTAGCCATTCTTGTAAACAACTCCCTACCTCATGAGTCTGTAGAAATTCATTCTTCACTTCAAGCTACTGCGGTAAAATTATCTTTGAACAAAACTATCACAATTTGTTCTGTCTACTTACCACCAAGTATGCCACTTGAAATTGACCAGCTCAGTAAGCTTGTCTCTCAACTTCCACAACCTTTTTTGATGGTTGGTGATTTCAATTCCCACAATAGTTTGTGGGGGTGTGCAGACACTGACCGGAAAGGTCGGCAATTGGAAGAATTCATCTCTGAGCGTGATTTGTGCATTTTAAATGATAAATCGAAAACCTACTTGCATCCAGCTACTGGTTCCTACTGAGCTTTAGACCTTGCTATTTGCAGTTCTGACTTATTTCTTGATTTTACATGGAAGGTCTGTGATGACCTTCATGGTAGTGATCATTTCCCAATCACAATCACTGAAACTGGACCGTCTGTCCAGGAGCGTCCAAGACGGTGGAAATTTCACAAAGCCAATTGGAACCTTTTTCAGATTCGCTGTGAACAATCCATTATGCCGAAAGCTTTCGTAGATTGCGATGATCCTACTGAACTTTTCACTTCTTTGATTTATCAGGCTGCTAAGGAGGCAATTCCCCAAACTGCGACAAATCCAAAGCATCCAAACAAACCTTGGTCTGATGAGATATGTGAAACGGCTGTCAAAGATCGTAAGTCGGCACTGAGGGCTTACAACTTGAGACCGACAAGCGAAAACCATGTTAAGTTTGAAATTGCTCGAGCTAAAGCTCGCAGAACTATTAAACAAAGTAAATGATCGTCCTGGCCACGGTATGTATCTCGTTTAAATTCGAGATCAACTGTCAAAAAGACCTGGGATATGATAAGGAAAATTCAAGGTAAACAAACCTCAGTGGGTGTAGGTCATCTGAATGCTCCAGAAGGTAAATCTACTTCAAAAGAAGATATTGCAAATTCATTAACCGACACCTTCGCCTAAAAGTCTTCCTCTTCAAATTATTCTCCTTCATTTCAAAAGTTTAAGCAACAAAAGGAGAAAAGGAAACTTAATTTTAACTCCACAAATGAAGAGTCTTACAATAAACTTTTTACTTTAAAAGAATTAAAAGCGGCTCTTAAAAAGTGTCATGACACCGCTACAGGTTCAGATGATGTACATTATCAACTTATTAAGCATTTACCTTACTAGTCCTTATCTTGTTTACTTGATGTTTATAACAAGGTTTGGGAGACAGGAAATCTCCCAAAATCTTGGAAAGAGGCAATCGTCATTCCCATTCTGAAGCCTGGCAAGGATTCTAATAATCCAGGCAATTACAGACCCATAGCCTTAACCAGCTGCATCTGCAAAACTATGGAAAGAATGGTAAATGATAGACTCGTTTGGTTCCTTGAAAAGAACAAACTCATTACACCGTTTCAATCTGGCTTCCGTAAACACAGGCACAATTGATCATCTTGTTGGTTTTGAAACTTTTGTCCGGGAAGCTTTTATTAAAAAAGAACATGTTGTTTCTGTTTTCTTCGACTTAGAAAGTGCTTATGACACAACATGGAAGTATGGTATTTTGAACGACCTCTATGACTTTGGTATAAGAGGTCGCCTTCCTCACTTTATTTCTGCATTTTTAGATGATCGTCAGTTCAGGGTTCGTGTTGGTGATACTTACTCTACTTCTCACAAACAAGAGATGGGAGTCCCCCAAGGCTGCATCCTTTCTGTGACACTTTTCAGCGTCAAGATTAATAACATCATCAAGGCTGTATGTCCTGGAGTGGAATGTTTTCTGTATGTTGGTGACTTTTGTATTTCTTATAGATCCAAACATATGCATACAATAGAACGTAAATTGCAACAAGTTCTTAACAATCTTCAAAAATGGTCTGAAGAAAACGGCTTTAAATTTTCTAAAAGCAAGACCAAATGTATGCATTTTTGTCAACTAGAAAACATCACCCTGATCCCGATTTAACATTAGACGGCATGCGCATTGAAGTTGTGCCAAATTTCAAATTTCTAGGATTGTTGTTTGATCCTAAACTGACTTTCATTCCACACATAAATTATCTGAAGGATAAATGCCAGAAAGGAGCGGACCGAAAAGTTCTCCTTCGTTTGTATCGGTCTCTTATCCGATCTAAACTAGATTACGGATGCATTGTTTATGGATCAGCTCGTAAGTCTTACTTGCGGAAACTTGATACAATTCACTATCAGGGATTACGCCTATCACTAGGAGCTTTTCGAACATCTCCCATTAGCAGTCTGTATGTTGAAGCCAATGAACCTTCTTTGACCCTACGGAGGCAGAAACTAGGTATGCAATATTATCTCAAGTTAAAGTCAAATCCTGAAAACCCGACACATGAGGTTGTCTTTAATCCTATGTACAGGGAACTCTTTCTCAAGAAGTCACGAATAGTACCGCCTTTTACCCTGCAGTTTGGCCCTGATGTTGCAAACCTCGATGTGGACCTCGATTCTGTAGCAACTCAAGAAGTTTCTGACACTCCACCATGGACTTTGAGGAGGCCTGTGTATCTTTTTGAATTGTTGTCTGACAAAAAGGCACTAACAGATCCAATGGTGTTTAGAAATAAACTAAATGAAATTAAGGATCGATATTATTACTTTGAATCGATCTACACAGATAGGTCTAAAGATGGTAATAGGGCTGCTGAAGCAGCTATTCCTGATGGTGAATTTGTAACATATGAAGGTGACATTACATTTCGCTTGCCTAACAATGCATCTATATTTACTGCCGAGCTAAAGGCCATTGATCTTGCCATAGACCACATTGAATCTGAGAACTATTTCCGCTACATTATAACCCCAGCCGGACGGGGGGTTGAATTCGCCGGCTGCCGTCCTGCAGAGTGGTAAAACCCCACCAATGGACCCGCCTGTTTGCCGTGGGTGGAGACTCGTAAGCAGGAAAAGAGGGTCCTGGCAGTTGAGGGGAGCCCAGGGATCTCCAGCTCTTCAACACACTGCTTTGGCCTCGGCTTCTGTGTAAACGAGAGCCTAGATGGGCCCGGTCTAGTGCAATCGGCTGGTCGTTTTAAGATTGGGCACATTTTATGTGTATCTGTAATGTGTTGGTGGAGCTGTATGGGGAGGGCATCTGTATCCTCTGCAAATGTCTCCTTCCTGCATGTGTCCTACTATACTGCTTGAAACTCAGATTTTCTGATTCTAAAGCAAACTTGGAATATCTGATACCTTTTCCCCTGTTATACTTCCATATTTCATCTGGTCTTCATACTCAATGGAATAATCTAACATGTTTAACCAAAAATTAATGTTTGCTTGAAAAGTGCCTTTTTACCTTTTACTTTGATATGTACTTTAAAGTCCTGGTCTTATATAGGCTTATGGGCTAATCGGGTGATGTGGATTTTTCGTTGAGACTTTGACTGCCATGGCAAATTCCTGATCTGGGGGACTATCCATGTTTTTTCCTTGTCGCTCCGACTAATTCATGTCATCTGAGTATACCATCTGGGTAACCCTGGCATAAAGGAGCAGGATATCCGCTCCATGACATTATGTCCCCTTGTTGGGCTCCGTGGTGGGTGGGGTGCCACGGATGACGAAGAAATAAAACTAATCATGGATAACCCAAACAGAAAACGATCACGCGAACAAGATGATAATGATTCAGATCATGGACATGCCAATATCCCCTTTCCTCGCTTCCTTTTGATTGAATCTGTTGTGCCTGAAGAACCATTAACGAAGTTGTCTCCCTTTGTCATCCAAAAAGTTCTTGTTTCTCGTGCTGGCTACCCTAAGTCAGTAAAAAAGTTAAATTCGGGAGCTTTGTTAGTTGAAGTCGAAAAACCAAAACATGCTGAAAATCTTCTTAAGATTGATCGCTTCCATCAAACGCCTGCGAAATGCTCTCCGCATGGAAGTTTAAACAGATCATGAGGAATCATTAGGTGCCCCGATTTGGCTGGAGTTTCAGAAGAAGAAATTGTCGCTGAGCTCTCCAGTACAAAGTACAAACACAATAGTCCTTACTTTTCAAACAGCAATCTTACCAAAAACGCTGAAAGTTGGCTATTTAAACGTAGGTGTTGACATTTACATCCCGAACCCGCTTCAATGCTACTCGTGTTATAAATTTGGCCATCATGAGAAAAAATGTAGATTGGGTCTCGGAAACAAGCTTTGCCGCCGTTGTGGTGAAACTGCAAACGATCATGACGAAAAGGATTGTAATAGGAAAACTAAGTGTACTAACTGTGGCGGAGAACATATGTCAACATCCAGAGCTTGTGAACTCTGGAAAAAAGAGAAAGAAATTGTAACTATTAAATATAAAGAGAGTCTATCATTTCCAGAAGCCAGAAAAATAGTAGAAGCTCGTCATGTTTTACCCAATTCTTACAGTTCTGTTGTTAAGTCAAACAAGACAGTTGAGCTGAAAGACGCAAATACTCAGACTACTGATACTCCAGCTAAACCACAAGCTAAAGAGACCACTTCTGACAATATAAAAGCTCCTGCACGAAGACAATCTCCCAAAGGAAAAAGAACAGATTCAAGCGAAGAAAATGTTACCACTTCCCCAAAAAAGCAAAAGAAACAAAAAACAAACAAGCAAAACCCGTTGAATCGGATCGTTTTCCCAAAGGGTCGGACGATCCAATTCAACAACATAATCGCTTCTCATGTCTTCCTGAAGACATAGAGGCAGACAGTTACACTGTTGATGAAAAATCTAAGCAAGGCAAAATTATAAGATTACCAACTCAGAAATGAATTATTCCTTACTTCTAATCCTGTATGCTGTTATACTAAGTACCACTCAAATCATGAGTAATAACATATTACAGTGGAATTGTCGAGGTTTTTCAGCTAACATTGAGGAACTGTCTCTTTTAATCGATAAATATAAACCAGTGGCATTATGTTTACAGGAAACGTTTCTCACTGATACAAATAAAATATCTCTGAAACGTCACTCTATAAAACCAATTCTAATGGAGGTGACAGAGCTAAAGGAGGAGTAGTAGTAGCTGTGAATAATACTGTCCCTCACAGAGTTGTAACTGTTAACACGTCTTTGCAGGCAACTGCTGTCAGTATTTCTTTAAACAAGACAATAACTGTGTGTTCTATATACATGCCACCAAGTATGCCCATTGACTGTTCTAAACTTGATGAGTTAATTGACCAGCTCCCTAAACCTTTCATTTTAATGGGAGATTTTAATGCCCATAGTACCTTATGGGGTTGCAGAAATACAAATGTTAAAGGTCGACTAGTAGAAGATTTTATTTCCAAGCATGACCTCTGTCTCTTGAATGCTAAAACACACACGTACTTACACCCTGCCACTGGTTCATATTCATCCCTAGACTTGACTATAAGCAGTCGTGAAGCTGCTTCTGACTTCAATTGGAAAGTTGATAACGACCTTCATGGAAGTGATCATTTTCCTGTCCTGATATCAGAAATAGGGCCTTCTGTACAGCAAAGTCCAGAACGTTGGAAGCTTCATAAAGCGAACTGGGAACAGTTTAGAATATACTGTGAACAGTCAATTAGTCAATGTGCGTTTGATAACCATGAAAATCCTGCGGAACTCTTTACTTCTTTAGTTTATTCCGCCGCAGAGAAATCAATTTCCCGAACCTCGACAAGTCCAAAGCATTTAAGCAAACCATGGTATAACGATGACTGCAAGAAAGCTATAGCAGAGCGTAAACGTGTTCTCAGAAATTTCAATCTGAGACCGACTCAGGAGAATCTTACAAAGTTTAAAATTGCTCGAGCGAAAGCACGACGGATAATTAAACAAAGTAAACGTGCGTCTTGGAGACAGTACGTATCTAGATTGAACTCTAGATCGACTGTCAAAAAGACCTGGGATATGATACGTAAAATTAACGGCAAAAACTAATTTCAGAATGTTAGTCACTTGAATACTGATGATGGTGTTGTCACTTCCAAAACCGATATTGCCAATACGCTGGCAGACACTTTTGCAGACAAATCATCTGCTTCGAATTACTCGCCGAAGTTCCGAAAATTTCAGAACATAAAGGAACAAACAAAGCTTAATTTCAAATCGAATAATGCTGAGCACTATAATAGGGACTTCACATTAAAAGAACTGAAGAAAGCGTTAAAAAAATCCCACGACACTGCTGTTGGATGCGACGACATTCATTACTAATTTTTACAGCATTTGCCATATCGATCCCTTGATTGTTTACTTGCTATATTCAACCAGGTGTGGCAAACTGGTATTCTTCCAGACTCCTGGAGGAAAGCCATAGTAGTACCAATACCAAAACCTGGAAAAGATTCTTTTAATCCTGCAAACTATCGCCCAATAGCCTTGACAAGTTGTATCTGTAAAACCATGGAAAGAATGGTAAATGAGCGTCTTGTTTGGTTTTTAGAGAAAAACAAATTAATAGCAACCGCTCAAAGCAGATTTCGTAAACAGAGAGGCACTCTTGATCATTTAGTTCATTTTGAGACATTCATACGTGAAGGTTTTATTAAAAAAGAACATGTTGTCTCTGTATTTTTCGATCTTGAGAGTGCCTATGATACAACATGGAAGTACGGAATTATGAATGACCTCTTTGATTTCGGTATTCGAGGTCGCCTTGGTTATTTCATCTCAGCTTTTCTAAATGAGCGGCAGTTCAGAGTCAGGGTTGGTAATACGTTTTCTGACCCCCATGAACAAGAGATGGGCGTTCCCCAGGGAAGCATTCTTTCTGTTACACTTTTCAGTGTAAAGATTAACAATATTATTAAGTCTGTATGTCCTGGTGTGGAATGCTTTCTTTATGTCGACGACTTTTGTATTTGCTACAGGTCAAAACACATGCATACTATTGAAAGGCAGCTTCAGCAAATCTTAAACAATTTAACCGAATGGTCCAATGAAAACGGTTTTAAGTTTTCAAAAATCAAAACTAAATGTATGCATTTTTGTAATTCAAGAAAATTTCATCTCGACCCAGAACTGACACTAGATGGTGTCTGTATAGAAGTCGTCCAAGAGTTCAAATTTCTCGGCCTATTATTTGATTCTAAAATGTCGTTTATTCCTCACATTAATTATTTGAGCAATAAGTGTCAGAAAGCTCTCAATCTTTTACGTGTAGTTTCCAGTATGGACTGGGGAGCAGATAAAAAGGTCTTGTTACGACTTTATAGGTCGCTCGTTAGAGCAAAGTTAGATTACGGTTGCGCTGTGTACGGGTCAGCGCGTCAGTCATACTTGCGCAAACTTGATTCTATTCATAATCAAGGCTTGCGTCTCGCACTAGGCTTATTTAGGACTTCCCCAATAAATAGTCTGTATGCAGAAGCAAATGAGCCTTCCTTAAATCTAAGAAGAAAGAAACTGTCCATGCAGTACTATATAAAACTAAAGTCAAACCCTGAAAATCCTACTCACAAAGTTGTATTTGAACCTTTGTATAAAGACGATTTTTTAAAGAAAGAAAGGGTCATACCTCCCTTTAGTCTCCGGTGTGAAGCTGATGTTCAAAGCCTTGGCTTCGAACTTGATGATATAGCAGAACAGAAGATCACAGCCGTTCCTTTGTGGACTTCTAATAGTCCAACATTTGTGTATGAACTAGCATCATACAAAAAGGCAACAACAGATCCGACTATTTTCAAAAGCAAATATCTCGAAATAAAAAGACAGTACTACAATTATGAACATATTTATACAGACGGTTCGAAAGAAGGTGACAGGGCTGGCGCAGCTGCTGTACCTGATGGTGAAATATATCAATTCCCTCTTCCGGATAAATCTTCAATATTTTCTGCAGAGCTAAAAGCAATAGACCTTGCTCTTGATCACATTAAAGAAGACGGTTATTGGCGTTACATTATTTTCACCGATTCACTCTCTGCCATGCAGGCACTTCAGCATGATAAAACCGAAAACCCAATTGTTGTTGACCTTTTAGACAAGCTATCTGACGTCTGCGGTAGTAATGACGTTATTTTCTGTTGGCTCCCCAGCCATATTGGTATTGGTGGTAATGAGGAGGCAGACAGAGCTGCCAAGGAAGCATTATCACTTGATATTTTACCCTTTAGAGTTCCTTTTACTGATTTTAAGCCTTCAATAAATGCTTTTATTCAGTCTGTATGGAAAACTTCGTGGAACGACCCACTCAATCACCAAAATAAATTATTTGGTATTAAGCCAACTCTTGGGGAATGGCTACCAGGATCGAGGACTTGTCGCCGCGAAGAAATTGTTTTGGCCCGTCTGCGTATCGGTCACACGCATCTTACACACTCGTATCTCCTTAAAGGAGATGAGGCACCGCAATGCATTCCATGCTCTGCTCCTCTTACAGTTAAACACATATTACTAGAGTGCATTGACCTAGCGCAAGTACGAGAAAGATTTTATAAAGTAGACAGCCTGAGTATTTTATTTGATACTGTGAAGATCGAATCAGTTTTTTACTATCTAAAGGAGGTAAATATTTTTAGAAAAATTTAGAATCTTACTTACCCTTTGCGTTATTTTTTCTTCATTTTTAAAGGCTTTTTTGGCCCTCCTGATGACTGTGTCTAATTTTTAAGTTCAATTAATTAGTGTACTTTTAACGGTTACATCTATTGTTTTTACTAACTTCTTGTTTTATTATCTCACAGTATCTCTCTTCATCTTTGTATGTGCGCCCAATATGACCACAGCTGTCAACGGGCCGTAAAACTCCATTCATTCATTCATTCATTCCGCTACATTATATTCACTGACTCGCTCTCTGCGATGCAGGCGCTCAGCAATGAAAAGTTAGAACACCCAGTGGTTAACAGATTGCTTACTAAAGTTGATCGCATCTGTAGACACACCGAGGTTGTTTTCTGCTGGATCCCAAGTCATATTGGAATTCGCGGAAATGAGAAAGCTGATCAAGCTGCGAGGTCTGCTTTAAGTCAAGACATTTTACCTTTTGATATACCACAGTCAGATTTTAAACCCATAATCGATTCTTTTATTCTTAATGTTTGGCAGAACATGTGGGATGATCCTGGTAATTCCAATTACAAATTACGTTGTATAAAACTAGTTCTTGGTAACTGGCTGCCAGGTTTTAGATTATCCCGTCGTGAAGAAATTGTACTCGCCCGCTTACGTATTGGACATACATATTTAACTCACTCGTACTTACTGAAGGGAGAGGAGGCCCCTCTTTGTGTGCCATATTCGTCACCCCTTTCAGTGCATCATTTATTTATAGACTGTGTTGATGTTGCGCCAATACGTGACAAGTATTTCAATATTTCGAGTACAAAAGAGCTCTTTGAGTCTGTTCTGCCGGAAACAATTTTTATGTTTCTTAAAGAAATTAGAATTTTTACCAAAATTTGATTAGGTTTTAATTATTTTTTTCATCAACAAATTTGTTTTATAATTGGTACTCTTTTTACTCTCTGTAATTGTTTTTCATCGTGTCTTCCAGTCATTTACTCTCTGTAATTGTTTTTCATCGTGTCTTCCAGTCATTGTAAGTACTTCATCATGAAAATTGTTAGTGACTGTATTATTTTATCTTAACGTTATTGTCATGGCTGTAGTACTGCTCCAAATAAGTTTTAGCGCCCAATATGACCTTTGATGTCGACGGGCCGTAAAACATCATTCATTCATTCATAACTTGGGTGTTTCATATGTATCTAAAATGAATGCCCATCAGCATGTTCAACGTAAGGACGCTCAGACCCAAACAGTTGACGCTGCTGTACAAACAGACAGCCTAGAAAACGATAACACAAAAGTACAACAGAAGTCCACGAATTCTAGCAAAAACAACCAGAAAAGTACTGCATCTAGCCAACCTGTTGCAAAAAAGCAAAATAGTACATAAGGACAGCCAAAAGCTCCAAGTAGTCCTAGCCAAAGGAGAAATAAATCTCCTACTAAGGTCCTCTCGGATCGCCTGCAAAAGGGCTCCGATGACCAAATTATACAATTCAACCGCTTCGGTTGTCTAGATGACGACATGGAAGCGGAAGACTCGCAAGCAGAGTCAAATACAAATAGGCAAGGCCGAATTATAAAACTAAATAACAAAAAATGAACAAATACATACTTCCAATACTCTGTGGTATTTTCCTTACTTTTAATTTTCTCATGACGAATAATATTCTGCAATGGAACTGTCGCAGCATTAAGGCTAACGCAGAGGAATTGAATCTTTTAGTAAACGAACAAAAACCAGTAGCAGTTTGTTTACAGGAGGCATTTCTTAAAGACTCCAACAAGTTTACTTTAAAATTTCATTCTTGTTACTTTAAACACTTTTATGGTAATGATAAAGCTTCCGGAGGTGTTGCCGTAATTGTGAACAACAGTGTTCCACACCATTGTGTAAAGCTTGAAACAACACTACAAGCAGTTGCGGTAAACATATCCCTAAATAAGACCATTACTTTATGTTCTATTTATCTTCCTCCTAGCTCGCCAGTTGATGCTAGGAAACTTGATGATCTTGTAGAGCAATTGCCGAAGCTTTTCATTTTAATGGGAGACTTTAATTCCCACCATACATTATGGGGATGTTCAGACACTAATGACAAGGGTCGAATTATTGAGGATTTTATTACGAAGCACGACCTTGTTCTGCTAAATGATAAGTCTTCAACCCATCTTCATCCTGCTACTGGTTCTTATTCATCTTTAGACCTTGCTATATGCAGTCCTGGAATTTATCCCGACTTTAACTGTAAGGTTGATGATGACCTTCATGGAAGTGATCACTTCCCGATCAAGGTATCGGAAGTGGGACCTTCAGTTCAACAACGTCCTGAACGTTGGAAACTCCATAAGGCAAACTGGGAACAGTTCAAAATCCACTGCGAACAATCAATTTATCCAAATGCTTTTGATGACTGCGAAAATCCTGCAGAGCTTTTCACTTCCTTACTGTATTCGGCTGCTGAAAAATCGATTCCTCGGACAACGACAAACCCGAAAAACCCAGGCAAGCCATGGTTTAACGATAATTGCAAAAAGGCTATAGCTGAACGAAAGTCTGTTCTCAGACAATTTAATCTTAGACCGACCCAGGAAAATCTTTCGAAGTTTAAAATTGCACGTGCAAAAGCACGAAGAACTATCAAACAAAGTAAACGTGCGTCTTGGCGACAGTACGTATCTAGATTAAATTCTAGATCGTCTGTCAAAAAGACATGGGACATCATTCGAAAAATTAACGGAAAGACCTCTTCATGAAATGTTGGACATTTAAATATTGGTGATGGGTCGTCACCTCTAAAGCAGATATTGCAAATGTCTTGGCTGACACTTTTGCAAAGAAGTCCTCTTCTTCAAACTATTCGAGCCCCCAGCCGGACGGGGGGTAGAATTCGCCGGCTGCCGTCCTGCAGAGTGGTAAGACCCCACCAATGGACCCGCCTGTTTGCCGTGGGTGGAGACTCGTAAGCAGGAAAAGAGGGTCCTGGCAGTTGAGGGGAGCCCAGGGATCTCCAGCTCTTCAACACACTGCTTTGGCCTCGGCTTCTGTGTAAACGAGAGCCTAGATGGGCCCGGTCTAGTGCAATCGGCTGGTCGTTTTAAGATTTGGCGTATTTTATGTATAAATGTTCTGTGTTGAGGAAGCTGTACGGGGGGTGGACATATGTACCCTGGGTATAGATGCCTCCTTCCTGCATGCATCCTGCGATACTGCTTGAAACCCCAAATTTCTGACTCTAAAGCAAACTTGGAATATTTGATACCTTTTTGCCCTAATTTACTTTTATTTTTTCATCTGATCTTCATTCTCGAAGGAATAATTTGACGTGTTTAACCCATAATTAACGTTTGCTTGAAAAATGCCCATTTACTTTTTACTTTGATATGTACTTTAAGTCCTGGTCTTATATAGGCTTATGGGCTAATTGGGTGATGTGAATTTTTCGTTGAGACTTTGACTGCCATGGCGAATCCCTGATCTGGGGGACTACCCATGTTCTTTTCCTTGTCGCTCCGACTTATTCATGGCATCTGAGTATACCATCTGGGTAACCCTGGCATGGGGAGCTGGTTTCCGCTCCATACTCCATGTCGCCTAGTTGGGCTCCGAGGTGGGCGGGGTGCCACGGATGATGAAAATTAAAAACTTAAACATGGATCCCCAAACTAAAAAAAAAAAAACACGCGATCAACTTGATGCAGACTCGGAAACTCCTCAATCGACCTCTCCTTTTCCTCGCTTCTTACTGATTGAATCAACTGTACCAGACCAGCCACTGAGTAAGCTTTCTCCTTTTGTGATTCAAAAGGTACTGTTGTCAGTTGCCGGCTCGCTTAAATCAGTCAAGAAGCTATCTTCCGGTACATTGCTTGTTGAAGTAGAAAAGCCAAAGCACGCGCAAAATCTGATGAAGATTAAACATTTCTTCCAAATTCCCGCGAAATGTTCTCCACACGGTAGTCTGAACACTACTCGTGGAATTATACGATGTCCAGATCTTGCCGGTGTATCCGAAGATGAGATCGTTGAGGAATTATCTAACCAATACGTGACGGCTGCAAGACGCATAACGGTATACCGCGACGGAATTAAGCGAGAAACGAACACAATCGTACTTACCTTCAACTCGGCAATACTACCAAAAACTTTGAAAGTAGGTTATCTGAATGTGGGTGTGGATCTTTATATTCCTAACCCCCTTCAGTGTTATACCTGCTTCAAATATGGTCATCATGAACGCAGATGCAATAAGACAAATTCCGAAAATCTGTGTAGACATTGTGGTGAGGTGGCCAATACTCATGACTCCAGCAATTGCACGAATAAGGTCAAATGAGCCAACTGTGGAGGTGAACATGTGGCCACTTCTCGAACATGTCCAGTCTGGAAACGAGAAAAGGAAATTGTTACCGTTAAGTACAGAGAAAGCCTCTCGTTTCCCGAAGCACGGAAAATAGTAGACAGTCGCCAGAACATTGTAAACTCATATTCTGCAGTAACTAAGTCGAACATGCCTACACCAAAACAGATGAAAGACGTTCAAACACAGACCACTGACGTCGCAGTACAAACAGTCAGACAAAACCAGAAAATACGGGTAAAAAACCCCAAAAGCCGACCGAAAACACTAAAACAAGTAAAAGTTCAAGTCCTGTAAGAAGTCAAAACAAATCGCCAAAGAAAACTCAATCAGATCGGTTTCCAAAAGGATCCGATGATGAGATTAAAAAATTTAACCGCTTCCAGTGTCTTGATGAAGACATGGAAGCTGACGATGAAATTGCAAACACAAAGCAAGGTAAAATAACTAGACTCCCATTAAAAATATGAATCCATCCACACTTCATTTTTTACATGTTGTTTTTCTCCTTTTATACATAAACATGAACAACAATATTTTGCAATGTAACTGTCGAGGTTTTTCCGCTAATGCTGAAGAATTATCTATTTTAATTGACAAATATAAACCAGTGGCATTATGTTTACAAGAAACCTTTCTGACAGATAATAGTAAGGCATCTTTAAAGCATCACTCTGTCTATATATCAAATTTTAATGGAGGTAGCAGAGCTCAAGGTGGAGTAGCGATAGTAGTGAATAATTCGGTTCCTCACCGCCTTTTACATCTAAATATCTCTTTGCAAGCCATTGCTGTTAGTATTACTTTAAATAAAACGGTAACGGTATGTTCCATTTACATACCACCAGGAACCCCTATTGATTGTTCTGAACTTGATAAGCTGATAGAACAGCTCCCTAAACCTTTCATTTTAATGGGTGACTTTAATGCCCATAGTACATTATGGGGTTGTAGAGACACAAATGGTAAAGGTCGACAAGTGGAAGATTTTATTTCCAAGCATGATCTCTGTCTCTTGAATGATAAAACCCACACGTACCTACATCCTGGCACCGGTTCATATTCATCTCTAGACTTGACTATATCGAGTCCTGAAGTTGCTTCTGACTTTAATTGGAAGGTTGATGACGACCTCCACGGAAGCGACCATTTTCCGATCAAAGTATCGGAAATGGGACCTTCCATACAGCAGCGTCCAGAACATTGGAAGCTTCATAAAGGTAATTGGGAGCAATTCAAATTATACTGCGAACAGTCTATTGATCGAAATGCTATCGAAGATTCTGAAAATCCTGCGGAACTTTTTACATCCCTACTTTATTCCGCCGCAGAGAAATCGATCCCTAGGACCTCGACAAGCCCAAAACGTCCAAGCAAGCCATGGTTTAACGATGACTGCAAGAAAGCTATAGCAGATCGGGAACGTGTTCTCAGAAATTTCAATCTGAGACCGACTCAGGACAATCTTACAAAGTTTAAAATTTCTCGTGCAAAAGCACGACGGACTATTAAACAAAGTAAACGTGCGTCTTGGAGACAGTACGTATCCAGGTTGAACTCTAGGTCGTCTGTCAAAAAGACATGGGATATGATTCGTAAAATTAATGGCAGAAAATCATTTCAAAATGTTACTCACTTATATACAGATGATGGTGTTGTCACCTCCAAAACCGATATTGCGAATGCATTGGCTGAAACTTTTGCAGAGAAATCTTCTTCTTCGAATTATTCGTCGAAGTTCCGAAAATTTCAGAACATAAAAGAAAAATCTAAGCTGAATTTTAAATCGGACAATACGGAGCACTACAATAAAGACTTCTCTTTAAAGGAACTGAAGAAGGCATTAAAAAAATGCCACGATACTGCTGCTGGATGCGACGACATTCATTATCAGTTCTTAAAGCATTTGCCATATCGATCCCTAGATTGTTTACTCACTATATTTAACCAGGTATGGCGGACTGGTATTCTTCCTGATTCGTGGAAGGAAGCCGTATTAGTACCAATACCCAAACCGGGAAAAGATCCTTCCAATTCTGCAAACTATCGTCCTATAGCCCTGACAAGTTGTATTTGTAAAACCATGGAAAGAATGGTAAATGACCGTCTTGTTTGGTTTTTAGAGAAAAACAAACTTATAGCAACCGCTCAGAGCGGATTTCGCAAACAAAGAGGCACTCTTGATCATTTAGTTCGCTTCGAGACATTCATACGTGAAGGTTTTATAAAAAAAAAAAAAGAACATGTTGTCTCTGTATTTTTTGATCTCGAAAGTGCTTATGATACAACATGGAAGTATAGAATTATGAATGACCTCTATGATTTCGGTATTCGAGGTCGTCTTGCTTATTTCATCTCAGCTTTTCTAAATGAGCGGCAGTTTAGAGTCAGAGTTGGTAATGCGTTTTCTGACCCCCATAATCAAGAGATGGGCGTTCCCCAGGGAAACATTCTTTCCGTTACGCTTTTCAGTGTAAAGATTAACAATATTATTAAGTCTGTATGTCCTGGTGTGGAATGCTTTCTTTATGTCGACGACTTCTGTATTTGCTACAGGTCAAAACACATGCATACTATTGAAAGGCAGCTTCAGCAAGTCTTCAACAGTTTAACCAAATGGTCCAATGAAAACGGTTTTAAGTTTTCAAAAACCAAAACTAAGTGTATGCATTTTTGTAATTCAAGAAAGTTTCATCTCGAACCGGAACTGACATTAGATGGTATTCGTTTAGAAGTCGGCCAAGAATTCAAATTTCTAGGTCTTTTATTTGACTCTAAATTGTCTTTCATTCCTCATATCAATTACTTGAGCAATAAGTGTCAGAAAACTCTCAATCTTTTACGTGTAGTTTCCAGTATGGACTGGGGAGCAGATAAGAAAGTCTTGTTGCGACTTTATAGGTCGCTTGTAAGATCGAAGTTGGATTACGGTTGTGCTGTGTACGGGTCAGCCCGTCAATCATACTTGCGCAAACTTGATACCATTCATAACTAAGGTTTGCGTCTTGCGCTTGGCGCATTTAAGACTTCTCCAGTAAATAGTCTGTATGCAGAAGCAAATGAACCTTCCCTAAATCTACGGCGAAAGAAACTGTCCATGCAGTATTATGTAAAACTAAAGTCAAACCCTGAAAATCCTACCCATAAGGTTGTATTTGAACCTCTGTATATAGACGATTTTCTGAAGAAAGAAAATGTCATACCTCCTCTTAGTCTTCGGTGTGAAGCTGATGTTCAAAGTCTTGGCTTTGATCTTGATGATATAGCCGAGCAGAAAATTACAGACGTTCCTTTATGGACTTGTAGTGGTCCCACATTTGTATATGATCTAACGTCATACAAAAAGGCAACAACAGATCCTACTATATTTAAAAGCAGTTATCTTGAAATAAAAAGACAGTACTACAATTATGAACACATCTATACAGACGGTTCAAAAGAAGGTGACAGGGTTGCGGCGGCTGCTGTGCCCGATGGCAAAGTATATCAGTTTCGTCTTCCTGATAAATCTTCAATATTTTCTGCAGAGCTGAAAGCAGTAGACCTTGCTCTTAATCATATAAAAGAAGACGGTTATTGGCGTTATATTATATTCACTGATTCACTCTCTGCCATGCAAGCGCTTGAGCATGAGAAAACCGAATATCCAATTATTGTTAATCTTCTAGATAAGCTATCTGACATCTGCGGAAATAATGACGTCGTTTTCTGTTGGCTCCCCAGCCATATTGGTATTAGTGGTAATGAGGTGTCAGACAGAGCTGCCAAGGAGGCATTATCACTTGATATCTTACCTTTTGGAGTACCCTTTACTGATTTTAAACCTTCAATAAATACTTTTATTCAGTCTGTTTGGGATACCTCGTGGAATGACCCAGCCAATCGCCAGAATAAATTATTCAGTATTAAGCCAGGTCTTGGAGAATGGCTACCAGGTTTAAGGACATGTCGCCGCGAGGAAATTGTTTTGGCCCGTCTGCGTATTGGTCATACGTATCTAACGCACTCCTATCTTCTTAAAGGAGAGGAGGCACCGCAGTGTATTCCATGCTCTGCTTCTCTTACTGTTAAACACATATTACTTGAGTGCGTTGACCTAGCGCAAGTACGAGAAAGATTTTACAAAGTAGACAACCTAAGTCTGTTATTTGATACTGTGAAGATTGAATCATTATTTGCTTATCTTAAAGAGGTCAATATTTTTAGAAAAATTTAGAGTCTTATTCACCCTTTTAAGTTATTTTTCTTTTCATTTTTAGCTCCACTGGCCGAAGGCCAGCGGGCTTATGTCATGGCCTTTTGTCCGTCGTGCGTCCGTCCGTGCGTTAACTTTTTTTTAAAACGTCTTCTTCTCTGAAACTACCCATCCAATTTCGATGAAACTTCACAGAAATGATCCTGCCATGGTCCTCTTCAGAATTTCTTGAAAGAATTTAATTCCTTCAAAAACTCTGGTTGCCATGGCAACAAAACTGAAAAATTTTGAAAATCTTTGAAAATCTTCTTGTCTGAAACCGTAAGGCCAAGGGCTACCAAATTTGGCATGTAGCTTTATCTAGTGGACCTCTACCAAGTTTCTTCAATTTATAGCCCTGGGGTCAAAATTGGCCCCGCCCCGGGGGTTACAAGTTATACATGGGCTTATTTAGGGAGAACTTTAAAGTTCCTCTTCTACCTAGCCATAGGGCCTAGAGCTACCAAATTTGGCATGTAGCTTTATCTAGTGGACCTCTGCCAAGATTGTTCAAATTATAGCCCTGGGGTCAAATTAGGCCCTGCCCGGGGGTAACAAGTTTTACATGGGCTTATATAACAAGTTTTACATGGGCTTATATAGGGAGAACTTTAAAATTCTTCTTTGACCTAGCCATGGGGCCTAGGGCAACCAAATTTGGCATGTAGCTTTATCTAGTGGACCTGTACCAAGGGTGTCCAAATTATAGCCGAGGGTCAAATTTGACTTCGCTCCGGGGGGTAACATGTTTTACATGGGCGGGCTTATATAGGAAAATCTTTCGCATCTAGCTATAAGGGCTAGGGCTATCAAATTTTGGATTTAGCTTTATCTAGGGGGTCTCTATCAAGGGTGCCCAAATTATAGCCCAGGGGGTCAAATGTAGCCCCACCCCAGGGGGTCACAAGTTCTACATGGTCTTATATAAGGAAACTTTAATAATCTACTTGTACATAGCCATATTTAGGCCTAGGGCTACCTAAATTTTGCATGTAACTTTATATAATGGGCCTCTACCAAGAGGGCCCAAATTTTAACTTTGGGGGTCAAGTTTGACTCCACACCAGGGGTCACAAGTTTTACATTGGCTTTTATAGTGAAAACTTGATAAACCTGTGTCATGGATCACATATTTTACAGGGCCTTTTATTCAGCAAACTTATTTTACATGACTTTTTATTGGGCAAGATTAAAAAATCTTTTTGTTTATAACCACACATTCTAGTTTCATATTGTAGGTCTGGGGTCAAAATTGCCTTCATTCCAGGGATCACAAGTTTAACATGGGCTTCAAAATATTGTCACTTCAATTTAAACATTAATCAAGGGAAATGGCTTACAACATGTCCTTTTCTCAGGATGTTTTTTTGAAAGCCTTCTCTTTCAGGGTCATTAACACTTCGATTTGTGTGGTAAAGGGTTAAAAAGCCAGTGGAGCGATACAGGGCCATCTTGGCCCTCTTGTTAAGAGCTTTTTTGGCCATTCTGTAGACTGTGCCTAACTTTTAAGCTCATGGCATTAATTAGCTTATTTTTTCTGGTTACAACTATTGTTTTATTAACTTATTGTTTTATTATCTCACAGTATATTTCTTCATCCTTGTATTTGCGCCCAATATGACCATTGTTGTCGACGGGCCGTAAAACTCCATTCATTCAAACTATTCGACATCATTTCGGAAATTTCAGAACACCAAAGAAAAAAGAAAACTGAATTTTAAGTCGGATAATAACGAACATTACAATAAAGATTTTACTTTAAAAGAATTGAAGAAAGCACTAAAGAAGTGCCATGACACTGCTGTGGGATGTGACGACATCCATTATCAGTTTTTAAAACATCTACCGTTTCGATCCCTTGAAAGTTTACTTCGTATTTTTAATCAAATCTGGCTCACATGTATTCTTCCAGATTCCTGGAAAGAAGCTATTGTTATTCCAATACCAAAGCCACGTAAAGATTCTACAGATCCAGCAAATTATCGCCCTATAGCCTTAACAAGTTGTATTTGCAAAACCATGGAAAGGATGGTCAATGACCGACTTGTTTGGTTTTTAGAGAAAAACAAACTAATAGCAAACGTCCAGAGTGGATTCCGTAAACAAAGAGGCACTCTCGATCATTTGGTTCGCTTTGAGACATTCATACGTGAAGGTTTTATCAAAAAAGAACATGGAAGCATTCTTTCCGTTACACTCTTCAGTGTCAAGATAAACAATATTGTTAAGGCTGTTTGTCCTGGTTTGGAATGCTTTCTGTATGTTGACGACTTTTGCATTTGTTATAGGACTAAGCATATGCATACCAATGAACGGCAGTTACAACAAGTTTTAAATAATTTAGGCAAATGGTCAGGGGAAAATGGTTTTAGATTTTCTAAGACCAAGACCAAATGCATGCATTTCTGCCAATCAAGAAAATTCCCCTTAGATCCGGAGCTTTCACTAGATGGAGTTCAAATTGAAGTTGTCCCCGAATTCAAATTTTTAGGTCTTTTATTTGACTCTAAGCTGTCGTTCATTCCTCACATCAATTAAATGAGCAATAAATGCCAGAAAGCTCTTAATCTTTTACGTGTTTTCTCCAGCATAGACTGGGAAGCCGACAGAAAAGTCTTGTTGAGACTTTATAGATCACTTGTCCGTTCAAAGCTAGATTACGGCTGCATTGTATATGGGTCAGCGCGACAATCGTATCTTCGTAAACTGGATTCTATCCATAACCAAGGTTTACGCCTAGCACTTGGCGCCTTCAGAACATCCCCTGTCAATAGGTTATATGCAGAAGCAAATGAACCATCTTTAAATTTATGTAAGAAGAAACTTTCAATGAAATATTATTTAAAGTTAAAATCCAATCCTGAAAATCCTACGCATAAGGTTGTTTTTGAACCGTTTTACAAAGATCATTTTAAGACAAAGGAAAAAGTTATTCCTCCGTTCAGTATGCGCTGCGATGCTGATATCTTGAGGATGTAGCTAAACATGAAATTTCAGATGTTCCTCTATGGACTTCAAAGAGTCCAACTTTCATATATAATCTTAGTACTAACAAGAAAGCTACAACAGATCCCTTGGTTTTTAAAAATCTATATCTTGAGATAAAAGAGCAATATTACAACTTTGAAGAGATTTATACCGATGGTTCAAAAGATGGAGAGAGGGTTGCTGCGGCTGCCGTACTCGATGGTGAATTGTACCAGTTTCGCCTGCCAAATAATTCTTCTAGTTTTTTCTGCGGAACTGAAGGCAATAGACCTTGCCCTTAATCATATACAACAGGATGCCTACTGGCGCTACATTATATTCACTGATTCACTATCAGCTGTGCAAGCACTCGAAAAAGAGAGAACGGACAATCCATTAATAATTAATTTACTTGAACAAATTTCTCAAATATGTGAAACTGCAGATCTTGTATTTTGTTGGCTCCCGAGCCATATTGATATAAGTGGCAATGAAGAGGTAGACAGAGCTGCTAAGGAGGCATTGTCACTTGATGTTTTACCCTTTTAAGTTCCATTTAATGATTTTAAACCATTGATTAATGATTTTATTTTGAATGTATGGCAGCAATCCTGGAACGACCCAATTAACCGAAATAAGTTGTTTACAGTGAAGCCAGCTCTTGGCGAGTGGCTCCCAGGGAGGGTTGCGGACAAGTCGCCGCGAGGAAATTATCTTGGCCCGTCTTCGCATTGGTCATACGCATATGACGCACTCATACCTCGTGAAAGGAGAAGAAGCACCACATAGCATTCCCTGCAATGAGCCTCTTACTGTCAAGCATATTTCTATAGATTGTTTAGACCTTGCACCTACAAGGGAAAGGTTTTTTCATGTTGACAGTATGGAAGCTCTATTTGCTACTGTAAAGTTTTAATCTATTTTTGAGTTTTTGAAAGAGATAAATCTCTAAAAAGATATAATTTTAGGTTCTATTGACCATCTGTATTTTTAGACTATACGTCATTTGCACCATTTGTTCTTTTAGTGTTTTCACGGTTATAATTTTAATTTTTGCATAGCATTACAGTATGACCAACTAAAAGTTTTAGCATTAGTTGTAAGTGCGCCCAATATGACCTTTGATGTCGACGGGCCTTAAACCTTCATACATTCATTCATTCCATAATGAGATAATACTTTAAGTCCCCTTTTACCATAACATGGCATTTCATTAAATGAAAACAAATGATGAAAATATACATCAAGCCCCCTTTTTTCATGACACGTCACTATATATAAAAGAAAATTGTATCAATGGACTATCCTAAGAAAGACATGCATGAAGATATCTGTCCAGGTGGACGAATGGGCGAACTAACTGTTATTGGTCCATAATGAAATTATACATTTAGCCCCCTTTTTTCATGACATGGCATTTCATGAAATAAAATCAAATAACTATTGTCTGTGGCTTAATAAAGATGAAGTTTAATTGCATTTTGTCCTGTAGTGAGAGATATTGGTCCATAATGAAAATATTTGTCAAGCCCCCTTTTTCCATGACATGACATTTAATGAACAAGAGCGGCAAATTGTCGCAAGATGCGCCCGTCCCACCGCCAGTTGTCGAGGGGGATAATAATCGTAAAGGGCAGGTACAGGAAACTAGTAGTGCAGCAGAAATCATGTAAGTGATTGAAATAGGCATGAATGTCTCCTCTAATATTAAGGAAACATGCATATGCTTCAGGTCATTCCAACATGAAAAGACAAAGTTATATTGTACAGAGGCATGAAAAGCTGTAAAAAAAAAAATAATGAATAGGGAATAATTCAAAAAGGGCATCAGGTAAGGTTACGGCTCCAGTGCATTGCACTTTTCGTAACTGCAACAAACATGTTTACCAAGTCTCAAGTCAATTTGACTTGAGGTGAAAAAGTTCCGTTCCTGACAAGCAAGAAATACTGTAAAATTGAAGATAAAAGTGGAATTACTCAAAATCCGCGCTAGGTAGAGTTATTGTTCTTGCGCACTGTACTCCGTAATATTGCAACAAACATGCATAGCAAGTTTGAAGTCATTCTGACTTGAGATGACAAAGTTATATTCCGGACAAGCACTAAATGCTGTGAAAATGATGATCAGAGGGAAATAACTCAAAGACAGCACAAGGTAGAGTTACAATTCTTGCACACTGCACTTCCAAATATTGCAACAAATAAGCATACCACATTTCAAATCATTCCTACTTAAGATGACAAGGGTATGCTCCGGACAAGCAAGAAATGCTATAAAAATGAAGATCTAAGGGGGGATAACTCAAAATTTGTGCTAGGAAGAGTTATGGTCCTTGTGCACGGCACTCTGTAATTTTACAATCATGCATACCAAATTTGAAGATGTTCAGACTAAAAATGACAAAGTTGTATTCCGGACAAGCAGAAAATGCTGTAAAAATGACGATCAAAGTGAAATAACTCAAAGACAGCACGAGGTACAGTTATGGTTCTTTCGCACTGCTCTCCGTATCATTGCAACAAACACAAATGCCAAGTTTCAAGTCAATCGGACTGGAGATGACAAAGTCATGCTCTGGACAAGCAGAAAATGCTCTAAAAATGAAGACCAAAAATTCACTCAACCGCGTAACTTAAAATCGCTCCAAGTCGGCCATTTTGCATCGAATAAAAAAAAAAAAAAAAAGTGTCTCGGCGGAATGGGTTATTGTACACACATATAAAGTTTCACGAAATTCCGTCCAATGGTATTGGAGATATTCACCCGGACGGACGGATGGACGGACGGACAACGCTAAAACTATATCCCCCCGCTTTCGGCGGGGGATAATAAAAGTAATAAAAGAAAATCAGAGTTCAGGGGCACACAATGTCTGTATGATGTGGATCAGAGGAAGATGTTCAAGGATGTCTGCACAAGATGGCTTAGCATTGGAAGGTAAACTCCCAGAGTTGTTAAACCCTTTAGTGTTCAATGCCTATACTTGGTTCCCAGTTCCTTTCTATTTGAAAGGAGCTGGGAACCAAGCATAGGCATTTGAACACTAAAGGGTTAAAAAAAAAAAAAAGTATATACTTTACTGAACTTGCCATTTTACATCTTTTTTGTGAAGTGAAGACAGCTCTAAGGACTGTCTCATCAAAGTTTGCACATGAAATCTTTCACAGACTTTTCAATGTCACTAAAGCAAGAAATTACTAATATATCGAGGGATTGGGGCAAAACTTTTGTAAGTGCTGCATATTTAGGCAGCACTTACAATAGTTTTGCACTGAGCCCTCAGCTAACATCAATTAGATATTGAAGTATATGTCTAATATACTGGTACATACTCCATGCAAGTTAAGAGTTACACAGAAAGTTAGGAGCTCTCTTCAAAACTCCCTATGGAATATGCATCCATCTTGAATTATGCTGCACTATAATTGACTTTAGTGTAGGCTTTTTAAAATTATTTGCTATACCATGAATGCTTGACTGATTAAATAATTTGCCTGCTGCAGTTAATTTTCCTTTGTTTTTGGTTGCATTTTTCAGGTGCATTGAGAGACTTCTACAAAACTGGGAGCCTCTGAAGGTCTACTTCAAGGAGCAGAAAGATCTTCTTGATTCCAAGAAAACAAAGGAGAAGTCTGTGGAGAAATCATGCAGCGCAAGTATAAAGAATCCTGGCAGCAAGAAGGAGGACAACACAAAGACGTACGTTGGGGGCTACATGGAGACATCATATGCTGAAAAGAAAGTAGAGGTGATTTTCGACTTCATCCGCTCACCAACCAATAAACTTTATCTTCTTTTCCCGTGATACACAAACAAAGTCTTTGACGAGAATCTGACCTTCCTTCAAGCAGAAGACTCGAAAATCCACAGTCTGAAACGAGCTCTCCATCGTCTTCTTAGAAATATTCTCGTCAGATTTGTCAAGCCCAGTGCGCTTACTGGAAAACTTGCAGATCAAGTCGACTACAGCTTGAAGCTCTGAGGGAGAGTAGAATTGAAGAATTCTACTATAACGTAAAGTGTTATTTCACAAACGCTTGTGATTACATGAAAGCTAAGTTACCATTGAATGAACCTTTGCTGAAGCATGCGGAAGTTGCTGATGTCTCTCTGAAAGAGACGGCTAGTGTTGCTTCGCTCCTTTACTTCCTTGACAGATTCCCTTGCTTGGGCTCAGGAGTAAAGAGAGACACTGTGATTGAGCAGTTCACCTTTTACCAGAGCTATGATCTTACGAAGTGTGCGGAGCAGACGGAGAGAATTGATGAAATTTGGCGAGAGATTGGAAAGATTACTGATGAGAATGGCAATTCTTTGTTCCCAGATCTTGTGAAAGTAATGCTGGGAATACTCACAATTCCTCACAGCAGTGCTCACTGTGAGCGCATCTTTTCTATGGTCAGAAAGAATAGAACAGACCAAAGAAGTCCTTTAAAAGACAGCACTTTAGAGTCTCTTCTGGTGCTGAAAGGACGAGCTTGGCAATCTGTTAGAGAACACAGCACAGATACTCTTAAAAGATTGAAAGGGGCCTACTACAGATCACTGAAAGATTAATTAATGAGCCTAACATTTTCAAATATGTTTATTTATGTGACTGAAGTGCTTTCATGACGTGAGGCACCATAGAAAAGTTTAATCCTTTAGTGTTCAAATGTATATGCTTGGTTTTAGGCTCCTTCCACAATAAAATGTGCTGGGAACCAAACAGAGAGTTAAATGCCCTAGGTCAGGCCTCTGGTTGCTCTGTTACTACTTATTTGTGTTCAGCAACTTTTTTCAATACTTTGATATTAACTGTACTAGTCATCCTCAAGACTCTTGAATATAGGTTTTGATTACTTGATTCTCTAGTATCACAATGTGAGACACCATTGTATTTTACTCCTTTAGTATTTGTATATGCATGTTTTTCAGCAGCTTCCAAGGGGCTGGGAAGCAAGCATAGACATTTGAAGTTACATGCCCTTGGTCAAGGTTGATATTCAGAATACTAGTCATTGTCAAGACTCTGGCATATAGGTTTTGATTACTTGATTCTTTCAAAATCACCATGAGCTAAGTGAGACACCATGGGACAATTTATAGGCTCTAACATAGGGATGATATTCACTGTACTAGTCATAATCAACTTCAAGACTGGTATAAGGACTTTTATAAGGACTTTTATTAGTAGATTCTCTAGAATCAGGAAGTTCTAAGTGAAACACCATATGACTGTTAAAATGCCCTAGGGCAGGGTTTTTGATATTCAATGTAGTGTTCTTACTCAAGTCAAGACTCAGGTCTAGGGAATGAAAGATTAATGTGCCTAACATTTTCAGAGACATTACAAGACTGAAGTGTTTGCAAGAGGCTGAACTGGTTTAAAAGTGCACCCGAGTGAGGCACAATAGGACAATTTAATCATTTTGTGTTTAAATGTATATGCTTGGTTTTTAGCTCCTTCTACTAGGGAAGGATCTGGGAACCAATCATAGACATCTGAACACTAAAGAGATAAATATGCCCTGGGTCAGAATTGATATTCAAAATACTAGTCGTTCTCAATACTCTGGTATAGCTAGGGGTTTTGATTACTTGTTTTTTTTTTTTAGAATCACCATGTGCTAAGTGGCACACCACATGTCAATTTAATGTCCTAGCACAGTGTTGATATTAACTATACTGGTCATACTTAAGACTCAGGCATAGGGACTTTCACTTGTAGATTCCCTTTGATCACCAAGTGAAAGTGCCTAAGCTTGAACCTGAGCAAAGGTAGTAATGTCATTTGCTGAGGCTCTAGTGTTTAAAATAAAAAGTAAGATTGCCTTTGCTGAAATCTTGCGTTTTCATGCCCTGCTATAATTTGTTGCATGTATCCAAAAGTTAACTTCTTGGGTATTCAGTAGTGTTTGCTTTGTTCTCAACTGATGCAAGTATTGCATATTTATGCAGCACTGAAAGCATTTCAGAACAAAGCTGTAGACATGCTCAACTTTGAAATATATGCAGATTCTTATGTAGGCTGTACTGGGATTTTCAGCAGAAAACTAGGATGAAAAATTAAAGTGTGTACTTCTGAACACTTACAATCGATTTCAGAGCACATACAGGTCTTCAGCTTATGGGGGCCTAGGCGGCCCCCAGACCCCCGGCCTTGCATTTTTTTTAACCACCTCTCACATTCTTGTCGTACTAGGTATGGGTGATAGGAATCAATTGTGGTTTGTTCACTTCAAAAAATGGGAAAAAAGCAAAAGCATCACTTTTATCCCTACTTTTCTGTGATTGACCACTTGAAAAGCCTGCTGATACATAACCCAGTAATGAAGTTTTCATGCTGACAATGATGGCAGAAGTAAAAACTACTGATGGCAGCCCAAAACTACTGAGAGAAGCTGTCCAAACTACTGAAAAGCGAAAAATGGGGTAAACAGGTCTGGATTTAAGGTAGTAACCTAGTTTTTGACCCAACATGGCCCATTTGCAAACTCGTCCAAGAAATCACCAAGACAAACATTCTGACCAACTTTCTTGACTATTAAACTGAAAATATGGCCTCAAGAGCGTACACAAGGTTTTTCTAAATTTTGACCTAGTGACCTAGTTTTTGACCGAGATGACCCATTTGTGAACTTGTCCGAGATATCATCAAGACAAAGATTCTGTCCAACTTTCAAGAGTTTAAGACTGAAAATATGGTCCCTAGACTTTACATAAGGTTTTTCTAAGGTTTGACATAGTGACCTAGTTTTGACCCACCATGACCCATTTTCGAACTCGTCTGAGATATCATCAGGACAAGCATTCTGACCAACTTTCATGAGTATTGGACTGAAAATATGGCCTCTATGGCGTACACAATGTAAAAGTTGACGACGGATGACGGACGCAGCACGACGGACACAGCACGATCACAAAAGCTCAGTTTGAGCACTTGGCTTCGGGATAAAGATTTACCTTTTTACCACACAACATAAAATTAAGACCTTTTTATAAGATGCTGCTAAAATGTATTTATCTTTAATTGGGTGGAAAACAATGTAGGACAAGTAAAAAATGTTGGTCACGAGCAGTTTTTTGCTTTCCTATTATGTTTTGATTTTCATTAAAAGTCGGAATTTTATGGTAATCGGTTAACCCATTTCGAAATGCAGACACTTTTTCAGGCTTCTCAGTATTTATTGATAACAAATGAAATTTTATGGAAAAAGTAGTACTTTTTGATACAAGTAGAATAACCTATAGGATATTTTCAAGTCATTTGACCACATGGTAAGTACTTCAATATAGACTTGAATTTTCCATTCATTTTGCCTATGCACATTTTAAACTTTTGTCATAAATTATGACAAAATGTTTCAGGTACAAAGCAGCATGCTACGGGCATTTAGGCATCAGGGAGATCCATTATACTCAAGTAATGGACGGCAATGTGTTGCAAATGCTGTGTATGCAATTAATAAGTGTTATAAAACCCAGCATGTTCATGGAATAAAGAACCTGTTAATTTAGTTCTTTAAGAAAGGAAATAAAATATTTCAAACAGCTGTTATGAAGTCAAATGGTGCATCAAGATTCTTAAGCTTGGAAGACATTCTTGGTAATATTGATGGGTGTAGTACTGGTGTGTCTGCTCCTGGAAACGGAACAATAGATAGGGTTGTATCAGAAGATCCATTTCCAACTAAAAGTGATGTTTTTATACAAAGGAGAGAAAGGACTTATAACTGAATGTTACATATTCACTGTTGGTAATTCTTTTCCTAGTTACACATCTGCTGTTTTAAGGTCAAATGCTGCCAATTAGTCAAGTAGACTCTCACAGCAGGTCCCAAACGGGAGTGGCAATACTAGGTTTTGGCTAGTTTAAAAATGCGAGATTATTTAAACTATCTTTGTACAATACAGAATATAAGTATTCAGTATTTGGAGAATAGAGAATATGCCATTTAATCTAGCCAAAGTGACCTTTGAAAATGACTAGACTCAGACTTCTCTGGTTTTGAAATGAGGGATAGAATACAGCTGTCAATTGAATATTGGTGATGACGAATTCGAGAAACAGGAACAGAACATAGACAGTCTCAGTGTATCAGATGCTAGTAGCATAGCATATGACAATTCATTGGTCAACTCCTTGTTACATGATACAATTACAGGATGACAGTTACACCTTTATAGACAATATTACCTTTGGTGCATTGTCTGGACAAAGATCATGATCCAGATGAAAATTCAGACTTTTCAGAAGATTTACCACTAGCCTTATATAAGGAAAAGAAGAATTCTAACATGACACGTATTACTCGGCTCTGTTAATACAATGCAAGTGGAGACAAAAGAGCGGTTTAACTCGCCCTTTTTGGAGAATGTAGATTACTTAAGGGCACAAAATGCAGAACAATCGACAAAAAATAAGCAAAAAATACTCCAAGATTAGAAATGCAACCTCCTCCCCTTACAAATTATTGAGTAAAAACATTACATGCACAATATTAAGACTTTAAAGCCTATGCAGGCAAGAATGGGACAACTGTTTCAATTTTACACAGTGCAGTTATCATGTGCATGCTAATCATTGTTGGAAAATGCAGGGTTTCAGGATTTTCTCACAATGTTTTCAAAAGCATTCCTTCTGAGAGTCGCCAAAAGTCGGGATTGTTTGTTAAAGGGTTAAAGAATAATTGTGTTAGAAGAATATTATTAGCGTCCTGTCTGGCTCAGTGGATAATGCTCTGGGCTTTTAATTATTTCAAGCCCCACCAGCGGCTCACAGCATACGGAAGCGTCGTTTAGCAAGACACTTCTGAGCCTAGCATAGTACTGGGTGACAAGAAATGCTTGAGTAAGTGATTTTTTGTCTCAATGGAACTTAAGAAACTCATTGGAAATTGAAAACACACTTAGCACCATGACAACAAAACCAGGATTTCCCTGTTTCTCCACCCACCGACCCCCCCACCCGCCGTTTCTTTGAGTCGGACCCCCTATTTTTCCAAATGTCCCCCAAAATTTAAATGACTTCGTCATGAGAAGGTACATTTAAACCCTGCGAGACTACTTCAAATGGTCTCAGAGGTCGTTTCTTAATGCAGGTTTCACTGTCCTTGCATTCTTTTGTCAATTAAAGAAGATTTCTCGTGGTATTTATCAACGTTAACTTGCATTTCACATATATAAACAGAATTGTTACTCTGAACTATGAGCCATTGAAACGTGATTAAAATGACAATTATTTCCTTTTTTGACCTTTCAATGAACGTATAAGATAATTTGCACATTTTATTAATTAGATCTAGATAAAATCCATATAATTTCATTGATATAGATCTAGATAAATACACTAAGCTCAATTTTTCCTTATATTAACTACAAACCACTTTTAATGGAAACCGCAGGTGATGTTCGTAATTGTTTAATTTTATTATTTTCTTTAGACAGAAAAAAAAAAAAACTTTGCTTTTCTCGCACAAATTGAAATTTAATTATACAACGATGTTAAGAGGATCTTCATACAACCGTTCTCTTTTGTTTCAAAAATGGTTTCATGCCACATTTGGCCTTATTGATTCTCATACCTTTAATTAAAACTATCAAAATTAAATTATTTGCATCGTTTTAGTCTGATAATGTGATCTAAGCGAAAGGTTTAATCATCAAGTGATTAAGCATAAATAGTTACGACCCCAGACAAGATTAGGACAGACATCAGATTCTCAGATGATAAGACAGACGGATTGACGGTGCCCATTCCCATCCCCCTCTTATATCTGAAGACAGGGGATGAGAAGTATGAGCTATTAACAACAACACATATTGAAAGTATTATTTTATTTTTCTTCGCTCTTTCCAGAATGGATGAATGAAGCAGGGTATGAAAGCATTATCATTGAATACTTGCCTGTTATAGAAATGAACCAGCTTCTCCAAACATTTTATGCAGCCGTCAGGACCAAAGAGGGGAAAGAGTATTCAAAGTCAACCCTAGTTGGGTTGAGGGCAGCCCTTAACCGATACCTTACAAATCCTCCAATCTCCAGAATTATAAATCTCATGAAAGACAGAGACTTTCTGCACTCAAATCTGGTTCTGTCCGGTCTTCTCAAACATATGAAGAGAGAAGGGCGGAATATAGGTCGCCACAAAGAACCAATTTGTGAAGACGATGTTAATAAATTTAATTATAATTATTAGGCCTGTTCTCTCCACAAACAAATAAGAGGTGCAATTATTTGTAGCGAAAAAGGTGCTGCAGACAAATTTAAAGATGATATGCTTCTTAAGACAAATCTGAAGCAGACAAATTTCCAGAAGACTCATTTGGAGCAGACATACATGTATTTGCAGTAAGACAAATTCGCAGTGGACAAAATTGTAGTCGCAAAGTTTGCAACAGAATATTTTGCAGTAGACATATTTGCGGTAGAAAGAATTGTAGTAGACTTTTTTGCAGTGGACAAATTTGCACAAAAAATGTAGCATAAAAAGTTTACTTAAGACAAATTTCCAGCAGCCATACTCCCAGCAGGCAAATTTGGAGTAGACAAATATGATGCAAAAATTGACGCAGACATTTGCAACAAACTTGAAGCCAACAAATTTGGAGCACGCAGATATGCAGTTATTAAACTTGCAATTTACAAATTTGCAGTAGGCATATTTGTAGCAGTCAAGCAATATTAAAGCAGACAAAATTGAAGCAAACTAATTTGCTAGAGACATGTTTGAAAACATCCTTGCAAAAAAAGATACACAACGTGCCTTATCCCTTAGGGAAGAGCCATGCTTTTGAAAGAATCTAAGAAAATAAGGCTTCTGAAAACATTGTGGGAAAAATAGAAAATATATGCTGATTACTAGGAATTCCTTTTTCTCTTGAATACTTCCTACCATATCAAAGACCTGACTTTTGAATAATAGATTCATAATTTGTCACTCTGCAAATGCTTTCATTTCAGACCAGTTTTAATCTTTACCAGACGACAAAACTTTATAGACTTGCCCAAATTGAAAGCATTTACAGATTACGACTGAATTTGGCCCAAAAAGATGGATTTCGTCTTCTGAATAGTAGAAAACATGAGGGAAAATAGAAAATGCTGATAATTAGATTTTCTCCTTTTTGCCAAAAAGTTTTCGAAAGCATTTTTCCTCATGGCCGTTAAAACTGGGGATTATGCGGTAAAGGGTTAAAACTGTCGTCTAGCAAAGGGACTGAAATTAATAAATGAGTATACTTGTACCTACGAGTACAATAAGGCAAAATGAGACACTGCCTTTAACGGGGTGTTTCTCGTGTTGCCACTTTGTTTTCAAAAGTGGCCTGTTGCAAAACGTAAAATCGTCTACACGTGATAAAGCGTAGGTAAGAGACCATTGTGGGAGACCATAATCCAATAAAATAAAACACCGTCGCTTTCTTGGCTTCTTCACAAATCCATTAAAATTTTAAGCACAAAACGTGGACATGCAAGGTCCCGTATGTACACAAACGTTTGAATTGCCTTTCTAGTCATTCTTAGATTCAGATAGTAACGCAGTATCTGATTGGCTAAGTCATTTGATTTAGCCAATAAGACATTGCGCTGCTTTCAAATTTAGAAAACTCTTCAGAATTAGATTAAGGATGTTTTAAAGAATATTTAACAAATACAGGCCCAGATGAGTTTGCCTGCAACTCTAACACGTTGTGGCTTTTCAGTATGCTGTATTTTTACAGTACTTACTTTGCTGGTGTCGCAGAAGAAAGTCCATGAAGTTAAATAACGAGTATGCAAATACGCATTTCACGCCTCTGTACTTAAAACCTTGGGGGAGGAGTGTAAAAAGAAGTTAAAAAAAATTGTCACGAGCAATGGCTCTTTTTCCCTAAAAATGTCTTCTAACCTATAATAGCAGGGGGAAATAATTAAAAATGTTGATAAAGAAGGAAGGGCTTAACAGAAAAAGAAACAAACAGCTTTACACTATAAAAATTTTTAATTATCCGTACCAAACCGTCACGAGTTTTAAACACACAGAGAAAAAAAAGAACTGTAATCAGACAGCAGAGCTCGCATGGCAAAGTTATTTGTTTGAGGTGGTCATGCCTTAAAACAGCAACAGGTTCCAGCCTAGGACAGTTCCAAGCCTACTCTGACACCACAACAGGTGAAATAGCTCGACCTTAAACTCATGGCCAGAGGCATGGACAGGGGTAAGGCTGAATGAAACCGGGCGTTTATCCATCAACATACTACATATGAGCCAAATGAATCATTGAGTCTGGAAAACATGAGCTGAAGACAAACTGTATCATGAATTTCAAATTCTGTGACCTTGATCTTAAGATCAGCGCCTTGGGCAATACTAAGGTACTGCTCCATGAAACTTTGATCATGTACCAGTCATCAAGCCAAGTATGAATCAAATCCATCATTCAATTTGAAAAAAAAAAATAGATCTTCAAAAACTTTAAGGTGAACCTTTGATGTAAAATATTAAATCCTAAGACTTTGACTAAAGATCATGGGCGTGGGCAAAAAATATAGCTTTAAGAAACTTTGGACCCATACCTATCATCGTATTCATTATGAACCAAATTTATAGAATGGTTTGAAAAATGTGACCTTAACAAACTTTAAATTAAAACTTTGATGCACATTATCAAAGTCCACGACCTTGACCTTAAGGACATGGGCTTGGGTGCGTGAGTTATGCTGAAAGAAACTGTGGTCCTTTACCTATAATCATACCAATTCCAACTTACGGTTTAAAAAATGTAAGCTCTTACAAAACTTTCACATAAAACTTTCATGTAAAATATCTAATGCTACGATCTTCTCCTTACAATCAAGGGCGTGGGTATTGCTGATAGAAACCTTGGACCGGTATGTGTCATCATAACAAATAGGAACGAAGTCCAACCTGCAGTTTGGAAAATATGAGCTCTTAACAAACCTTAAACGTAAATGTGGACGCCGACTCTAACGCTAACGCCAAAGCTGGGGATAGTGTGATAGCTTCCCCAGGACTCTGTCCAGACGAGCTAAAAATGTTTTTGAAAATATTGTGGAAAAAGAGCTGTTTATCAACATATCTCCCTTTTCTCATCACGTTTTCTATCGCTTCACAGACAAATCTCATCATTTCAGCAACATCTGTCATCTGTAGATGCCTTTAATTTGGACAGGTTTAGTTTTGTCGCCTGGTAAATCCTTTGAGAAAATAACACTTTAAGGTTAAATATATTACAATTATGAATTCAACATACATGTACTAGTATCAGAATGTAAAGATCAATATATAACGATGGGATCACTTCAACAATTATCACAGATAAGAAACAGAGTTTTTACTAGTAAATCTTCTTTTGGTCCCAAAAGAACATTCAACATACTGATACAAGATTTACAAGTTTTAGGTTTCATGCAAAAACGACAGCATTTACCAAATTGCAATCATAATACATTGACAATGTAATACATTTGTTATTCTTATTTATCGGGTAATGAGAGAGAGATACGCGGGGGGGGGGGGGGGGGGGGGGGGCTCACGTTGGAAAAAAAATATACATAATAGACAAAGAACATGGAAACAAAAGACTCGACATTGATATTATTGAACTTGACATGCCTTCCTACTGTTGCGATGAAATGAAATATTGCCCGTTATGAGCAAATTCTCCTTTAGCCACAAAATCCTTCCATTTTAGCCTTGTCCAAATTCAAAGCATTAGCAGACGGGTAAAATGAAAGTCACTAAAATCATGAAATCTTTCTATTAAAGGGAGAAAAACATTGTGAGAAACGGAGAGAAGGCTAGCAAAAAGGTAAAAAAGCATAATTATACATCAACATGTAACAATTTGTAATAACACTATACAAAAACAGCATATTGACAGTGTCAATAGAAACGCTCTATGGTACAAACTTTTTCATTTAGGCATTAAAGGAAAAATGCTACGAACGTTGAAATCTATTTATGAAACTGTTAAATGCAGGGTCAAACACTAATTGGAGAGGTCATCAGACCTCTCCAACAGTGGTGAGTTTAAAAGGCAGACTGCCACATAATTTGCAGTGTAAATCTTTTCTTGCGAAATTGTTCTGATACACAGTCTGTTTCGTCATGGTTTTGTAAATAAAGCGAAATCAAAAAACCGAAACAGGAAATAGACGCGGTTTATTTTTATATAACGAATTTCAGAAAAGATTTGTTATATTAATTTGCCGTGGTTGCAAATGACCCCTCAAATAATTGTAATTTTTCATTAAGCAAATAAATCTAAGCAGAAGAAAAAATAAGAAGAATTTCGTTAAAAAAAGAGAAAGAAGACCACTGGACAAGATCATGCGACTTGAAAACGCGGAAAGAAGGTCAAATGACCGTTATGTAAAGCATAAGAGGTTTCTGCGCGACGGCTTTTTTACTTGTTTGTTTACATGTACCAAAATATATTGAAATTAAAAGCTAATAAACTATTTGAAAACATGGATGCTGACCTCTGCTGGCTTCTTTTGTAAAGAAGCCAACTTGTACATTATCTCAGTTCTATGAAATAGCGGTCGGCTTGAAACAAGGAGAGTTGTGCTCACCGATTTTATATTCTTTTTTCGTGAATGACTTAGAACTGTTTTTGTCCTCTAACGGAAGCAATGGGATAAGCATCTATGAATTATCATTGGTACTTTACCTTTATGCAGACGATATGGTCATTTTTGGTGAGACAGTGACTGACTAACAGAATAGTTTAAACAATCTTAAAGTATACTGTGACACTTGGGGTTTAACAGTTAATACCTTAAAGACAAAAGTAATGGTATTTAGAAAGCGAGGGCGATCGCGACCTACCGAGCAATGGACATATGGTGATGAAAATATTGAACTTGTAGATGAATTTAGTTATCTGGGTGTCCTTTTAAGATACAACGGGTCGTTTAAGCAGCATCAACAGCTAGTCTGTGGTAAAGCGCTGAAAGCCATGGGTGCCTTGTTTAACAATACACGTAAATTTCGTTTTAAACCAAAGGTTATGTGTCAACTGTTTTATGCCTTTGTGGGCTCAACGCTGAATTATGGTTCCGAAATAGCAGGTTTTTGTTCTCAGAAAGAGGTTGAACGTTTACACCTAAAATTCTGCAAAAGAATCTTAGGAGTTAAACTTTCAACCAGTAATTCAGCAGTTTATGGCGAGTTGGGTTGGTTTCCCCTCAGTATAAGCAAATATATAAGGATTTTAAAGTACTGGTTCAAAATCATAAATACTGAAAACTGCATAATTAAAGGTGTATACATGTACTTAATGGACGATTTAGACAAAGGCAAAATGAACTGGGCAGGAAATGTGAGAACAATGCTCTGTGGAAATGGTTTCTAGTATGTGTTGGAGAATCCATTATGTGTCCAAGAGAAAAATTTCGCTAACTTATTTAGACAGAGACTGATGGACTGTTTTGTGCAGAAATGGACTGGTGAATTACGAGAAAGTAGAGTATTAACTGTGTATAGAGCTATGAAGTCAAATCTCTATTATGAACATTATTTAGATTTAGTAGAAAATAGGTATGACAGGCGTATTTTAAGTCAGATCAGACTGTCGGCACATTGTCTACATATACAAACCGGTCGCTACAGCGGGAACCGGGTAGATAGAAATTTGAGACTCTGTTATATATGTCATAACGGAGATACAGAAGATGAGTTTCATTTTATTTTCATTTGTTGTAAATATAAATTCATAAGAAAACGATATATAGATACTTTTTATAGAATAAGACCGAATATGCAAAAACTTTGTCAACTGCTTTCTTCTAATAATAAAAGGACCCTCCAAAATCTTATTCTCTTTATAAAATGTGCATTTGCCATCAGAAAAAATGAATTATTTGGATAATCAGTCTCACAGATTATACTCTCAATATATGTGTTTATTTAACACCTATATCAAGGTGTATGATCATTTTCCCAATTACTAATTTCTAATATTTATTAATTTATTTACACAGACCTTTGAGAAATGTTAAAATAATCTTGTACGGATGAGAAACATTTATGTTTAAATCCAATAAAATATTTGTTCTGTTCTGTTCTGTTAACAAGTTTTTTGCCGGCATCGTAAATTAGGATGAAACTGCACATCGCTGTCTCATACTGGCTCTACACAGTGGAACGCGTTGAGTTATTCTTGACAAAAAAAGCGTCGAAATGACAGCGATTCGAGTTTTTTAAAGAGTGAACATAACCATATTATTCTAAGAGGCAGTCAAAAGGAGGCCTTTAGGCCGAAAAACTGTTTTTCCTCTTTACTAGTATGTCAGGGAGCCACTGGTATCGGATGTTAACCCTTTACCAAACATTCCATCTTTAAAGATCCCGCGGAAGACGGCTTTTGAAAGCATCTTTTTCCCACACTGTTTTCAAACGTATAAAAATATTTCCAATAATTCAGGCATCATTTCATTTCGGCAGCATATTTTTTTCCACTTGAAAAATCTCAAATTGTGCAGTTTGCTATAGAGTTAAACCCGTAACAGTGTACACTTCTTTCTTTAACATTTACATGCCTAAAAGTGGCAAGAATGACTCTATGGAGAAAGAAAACTTTGAATGGTTTGGTGAAAAATACCAAAGAGCTACTCTTTTCATCTATTACAATTTATATTGTGCGTGTAGGGCAAATGTCAATCTGTCAATAACATTAAGACTAACATTATTAATGGAAAAGTTTGAGCGTGTATGGGCCGTATTAGTTCATGTATTGTTAGAAGTCTAATACCCGGGAAGTATGTTGAAAATTAGATAATTCGTACCCAGTAAACTGACAATGAGTTTTCAGTTTTCGCTAAGACTTTGTGAATTTGTTGGATTTTTTTTTTTTCCCCCAATTGATGATATTCAGACTAAATACACTTAGCTAGCGTTTAAGCTTCCGACTCGGTATAAAATTAGAAAGAATAACATGAAACCCATGTTTGCTTACATTAGTTTGACATCAAAAGGTGTTCCGGCACTGCATGTTTTTTCCCCATGGAGCTATGGGGGAAATTTCAGCCAATCAGAAGTCGCCAATATTCATGAAAATAACTAATATTGAATTATTCAAAATTGACCTCAGCGGTTGCTTTGAGGTTTCCATCATGATTTCATGTAACTTATGTCATCTTCGACTGTTTTGCCTGTGATGCAAGTACAATAGACTGAATAGTGAACTATGACAATATGTCAGCAAGTCCGCTATTCTTATTTATACGGCAGACAAAGGAAGTGAAATGAGCTAAAATGCTAGAGTAGCAGAGATAATAGTATAAGTCTTTGTAAGTGGTGCAACAAATTAGGTTGACAGGTCGTGATCAGTGTCAAGGAGAAACTATTCTAGAGGGGTAGTGGTTGGTCAAAGGTGACCATGAAGGCAAGAAACTACCTGAAATGACCATGTGTGAGTGGGGCTAGACATGACAAACCTTGTGGCAGTGCAAAGCAGTGCATATGGGATGAAGGGCTACATAGAAAGTACGGTTACTGGTGCATTCGAAGTAAGGAGAGTAGAAAATTCAACCGTGTGAACGATAACATGTCCATTTTCTTGGAATGATAAATATTTTGACAGAAAATCCCTGATGAAATTAGAAATTGGGTTTTTAATAGAAGTTTTCAGCTGACTAAAGTATCTAATCAGCTGGAGTATGACAATAAAGAGGCAATTCAAATGAGAAGATAATTTGGGCAATCCAAGAAAATGGAATCAAATATTCTTCTTTTCTGTACCCCGTAGCTCAAACAACCCGCTAGCACTAACTAACGACATAGAAAGAAATACAGAGAATCTTAAAAAATGCATAGTCATAAAAAAGTGTTCTTATGTTAGAGGATTAAGTAACCCTCTAACTTGGGCGATGGTCTTCAGAACAAAATCCGACCATTCTACGTCCAAAACCTCAAATTGTACTGGCTTTTCCAGGAACTGAATTTGTCAAAGAAGTTACTTACGAAGGTTCAGTTGTCTATTTGGCATGAATCACGACAATGGAAACTTACATGTACGTTACTGCTAGAATTAGGAAAGACGAGTGGGTGTAGAAAGCTGCTTAGAAGAAAAGGAGAGGCCGCTTCTGCTTTTGTTGTCTGAATAGAAATCAGGGAATATATGGACGTCAAGTATAGGATGGAAGCACATATCATGAAAGACCGCTCACATGGAGTGTGACAGCATGCATGCTGCTATAGAATTTGCAAAGAAAAAGACTCAGATAAACGTACTAAGACAGAGGGATACCGTTATAACTATGGCACGTGAAAACAAACCTTATCAGGTTGTCTCTTTACAATATTCTGACTTTATTGACCTTCACAAAATCGGGTCACTCCGCTGTCTGTACTTCCAACCCTCAGTTTTTTAGACAGTGAATTGGACCTAAATGAAATGGATGCGGTTTACTTCAACTGATCCTTTTAGTTGATAGGGATTGCCCTGTCGCTCAATAATGTCTTTTATACATACCAAGATTACAAATAATCCTTCTTAAATCTAACCTTATTTTTATTATCATTTTGTTCTAATATTTTGTTAGCTCAAAAATCCGCTTTAATCATCATTTAATACACACATACGCGCTAAATGACCAAAACTGTTGATGAATTAAACAACATTCATTCATTCATTCATTCAACTGATCCAAGGGCTTGTCATTTTAAGTATGATATAAATGATAAAGACTTTGAGAGGATACTGCTTGTACATCTACAGAAAACCTTAACTCTGTTCCTAGAAAGTACATTTCAAGCATACCAGTCTTAGTGCCAAAAGAAAGATTTAGTTAATCTCTGCAAAAATGGAACAATCCCATGGGAGTTTCATGAATTCTATGAAACTCTTCCACCAAGTCAATCCAAAAAAGATATTCCTATGGAACCTGATGCCAATGAACGTGAGTAGACGTTGGACTGTTGCTATGATTGACATTTATTAGCTTTTATGAAAACTGCTTGCTCACCATGAAAATGATGTATTTTACTATAGTGTTTTCTATAACATGATAGAATATAATTTTCTTTATTTAAATATTTTTATGGCAATCAGCACAGCAAAACCATCTATTTAGTGTTATTGAAACAATATTGACCATGAAATCGTATACATATTGTATCGATTTATTACTGTAAAATGATCATATCTTGAGATGCAATTTTCATGCATCAAATCTGCAATTTGATTGAATTTGTCAGAGAAAAATTATTGTGGCACAGTATAGCATGCTTTTGCCGAAATAAAATCTAAAGATACTACAGGATTACTTTTGAGCAAAAAGCTTGTATCAGGTAGTACAAAGCTCGTGCTCAAATAAATCTGGCTTTATTTTAGTAGCCTCCGAGCAAAAACATATTTTTTCAACATACGTGCTATGTTTTTGCATAAATATATGCATTGTATCTTGCTGAAAAAAGCAACTGCTCTTTTCTTTCGAGGGTCAGATTTCACCTTTCGAGTTTGAATGACGTGAAAAGCCTCCCACAAGAGAACTGTGGTTTCTGTTTAGGTACTGTGGTTACTCTCTATCATATCATGTATCATAATGTCTCTATTGTTAGATTAGATGTCTGACATTTTTTAGAAATTTCGAACAGCCGGAAGAGGAAACTAAATATTAGCGTTACATCACAAGTCTCAGAAGTAGGGCAGAAATATTTGAGTTTGCCGGGACAGTTCAAGAGTAGATACGAAACCAGGTGATAGACAAATGTAAGTCAAGTTTGCTGAAGCGCTAGCTTCTGGAAAAGGATAGAAATTTGACATTAACAGGACTAAGAGAGGTAGCCAGTGCTTGAAGACGGTTAATAACAGACTACAGTAATTAAAAAATAATATTTTATATGTCAGTCATGAGGTAAACAAACTTTCATCTAAGGGTAATATATTAATTGTTAATGACAAAAATGACTAAGTACAAATTAAAAAAACCGTTTCCATAAGCGCATTTATAAGTAGTTTGTAACATGTAAACTGTAGAAGAAAAAACCGAAATTTATCGTGTAATGCAGCCCGTTTTGTGTCTACTGTGGAAGACGTAGACAGTAAAAGATTAGATAACCTTTATTTTTCTATAGTTATGTTTAGCGTTTGAATTGAAAATATTTGAAACGAAGAGATATTGAATACGAAAGCAACAGGTGGGTTAAATTCTAGTTTTGTCGTCAGTTTGTGAAAACATGAGACTTCAAACGTGCGCACAAAATCTGTGCGGAGATTTCGGTCCTTTTTTTTTTTGCGATCGTCTCTGTACCCGGATGCGATCTGCAAAAATTAAAATCGCATTCGCGGACAGTTACCTATAGCCAAGTACCTGATTTAGGGATGGCATTAAAATGTTTTGCCGAACAATTAGGTGGTCTGAGAGATGCTTTTCAGGCTCAGGGAATCTCCCATGTCGTTCCAAATTTTGACGGAAAACAGGCAGAATTTCATAATTGGATTAAAGCTATAGAAAAATATGCTTTGTTGGCACGGCTACCCGACGATCAAAAACGCTTCATTGCTTTACAATCTTCCTCTGGCCTCGTAGCTGATTTTCTACAAAGATATTTGAACTCTCACCCAGGTTGTAAATGGGACACTTTGAAACAAGAGTTAAGTGCACGGTTTGCTCTCGTGTCGGACTCAATGCACGCCCTTACCTTGTTAGGACGCATAAGACAACGTAGAAATGAGAACGTGCAGATATTTGCGGAAAGATTGCTTAACTTAGCACAGCAAGCTTTCCAAGATCAAGGGGGACCCGTAATGGAACAACAGTTAATAGGCTTTTTTATCGATGGCCTCGTGTTAAATGCCATCAAAATGAAAATTTTGAGAGAAAGTCCGAACACGTTTCAAGAAGCTATCAAAATTGCGACGGCCGAGCGAAATCTTATAAATAGGTTCAATTTAAGAGTACATGGTCATGGTTTTAGTGGGCAAAACCTAGAACCAATGGAAGTCGATCATAGCCGACCACCGGGGTTTGGTCACGGGCGGCCAATTCAAAACTGGAACGAAAGGCGACCGGGACATGGTCAAAGGGAGTATAAAAAGAGACCTTTTGATCGAAAAAACTAGGTAGGCCTGTTCGGATTGAAGCCGACGGACGGGCAAAACATAAGGTACATAAATATAACATTAATATATCTGGTAGTCCAAACTCGATTTTATTGAATGTGGGTAAACAAAAATATAGAGCTCTCGTAGATTCTGGAGCAGAATTATCATTAATGCGACGCTCGGTCTATAATAACCTTAGTAATAAACCTAAGCTGTTCAAGAAAAATATTTGTTTACAATCTGTCAGCGGCCAAGCACTGAAAATCGATGGCTGTGTTAATCTCACCTTCCTCGTTAAAGGACTAACCCTGACCCATACATTTGTGGTAGTAAAAGATATGAATCGGAACTTAATTTTAGGACGTGATTGGTTAAAACAAAATGGGGTTAGGATCTATTTTGATTTGGGTTTGTTAAGAATCGACAAAACGTATGTTCAGTTACAAGAAGATATACATATTTCGTCCGTAGTTAGGTTGAGAAATAAGCTCGTTTTAAAACCTTTGACGAGTTATGCGATTGACTGTAGGCTCCAAAAGAATTTGAGCTTAGACAAAGAAGTTTTATGTGAACTGTCGGAAGCAGAAAAAGGGTTTATCTCTACCGAACCAGGCGTTAAGTTAGTGGGGTCTGTTTCAAAAAGTAAAAATAGGAGATTGCCGATAATGATAATGAATACTACTCAGAAAACAATTAAGCTGCGTAGGGGATGTGTGGTTGCAGTTGCAACTCCCGTTAGTGAGCATTGTTGTGTCTCTTTAAATAGAGAAATTGCTACTAACGACCAGGAATTTGATTTGTCAGAGTTGAAATGCGCAGACGAATATAGACGGCAAGTTAGTAAATTAATTCGAAGGAATAGAGACCTTTTTGCAACAAGTTTCAAAGACTTGACAGGGACTGATACTGTACAAATGACAATAGATACCGGGGACCACCCTCCTATTAAGTGTAACCCTTATCGTTGTCCGTTAAGTGATAGGCAACGGGTAGAAGATGCTGTTGATGAAATGGTGAAGGCCAAAATAATTGAAAAATCAAGGTCACCGTGGGCTTTTCCGATTGTTTTAGTACGTAAACCAGATGGGTCTACTAGATTTTGCTGTGACTTTAGAAAATTAAACCGGATTACGAAGAAAATATCCTACCCTTTACCGGTCATAGAGGACATTTTATCATTACTAAGTCGCGGAAAAATATATTCAACATTAGATCTTTTCAGTGGTTATTGGAACGTAAAGCTAGATCCGAAAACCAAAGAAAAAGCTACCTTCACTTGTCACATGGGAACTTATACTTTTGGTTGTTTACCGTTTGGATTGGTAAATGCGGGTGCATTGTTTCGAGAGCTTATGAATACCGTTTTAGAGGGATTACCGTTTGCCTTTCCATATATAGATGATATAGCCATTGTTTCAGAAACACCAGAGCAACATTTGGAACATATAAAATTAGTTTTTGAAAGGTTGCGTGAGCATAAATTGAAACTGAAATTGAAGAAATGTAATTTCTTTAGAGAAGAGATTAAATATTTAGGCTTTCTTGTAAATAAAAATGGAATTGCTCCAGATCCAGAAAAAGTCAAAGCTATAAGGGAAATCAGCCCACCTACTACTGTAAAACAAGTAAGATCATTTTTAGGTTGTGTAGGATGGTATAGAAAACTTATTCCAAATTTTTCGGAAGTAGCAGAACCTCTGACTGTATTAACTAGAAAATATCAGAAATTTCGGTGGGGAGAAGCTGAAGAGCTTGCGTTTAAAGAGTTAAAGAGACGTTTAACAGTCATTCCGTTATTGGCTTACCCAGATCCTTCAAAACCTTATAAGTTATATACTGACAGTAGTAATTACACCATTGCGGCTTGTTTGACGCAGGAATGTGAGGAAGATAAAGATTTTCCGGTAAGGGGTTTTAGTAAAGAAAGACCAATTTATTTTCTGTCTCACAAATTAAGTAAAACACAACAACGGTATTCTGTAATCGAAAAGGAGGCATATGCCGTCGTCTATGCTTTGCAAAAGCTTCACCATTTCTTGCACAATAGTAAATTCACAATTTATACAGATCATGCTCCGTTACAGTACCTTTTAAAAGGAGATATTAGGAATAAAAGAATTCAACAATGGGCTTTAGCGATCGCTGGGTACGATTGCGAAATTCAATATATTAAAGGCAGTATGAATAATGTTGCCGATTTCTTGTCTAGAACGCCAGTACAAGTTGGCGAAAAAAATCAAATTTTGACGGAAAATGCGTCAGGGAATGAGGAACCACAAATTGACGACAGATATTTAGAGGTAAATGTAATTAATTCGGACAAAATCGATCCAAAAGCATTTGTAGCAAGCAAATTACCGGACGTAGATTTATTGGATGAACCTTTGCCGAAATTAGGCCATTTTGATATGTCGGTAGAACAAAATAAAGATAAATCGATTGTAGAAATTAAAAAACATTTAGAGGAAAATACCGGAACGAACACCGTACAGAATAATTATATTCATATAGATAATGTTGTTTATTATCTGTCTAATGCAGACGCCGATCCCGTCTTACGATTGTATGTACCCAGTCATTTTCGGAAATATGTAATTAGACAATACCATGATTTGAATGGTCATATCGGGACAGAAAGATGCTTTTATACTATAAAGAGCAAATATTTTTGGCCAAATTTGTTCAAAGATTTACACGCCTACATTAATAATTGCATTCCATGCCAAACTCGCAATGCGAGGCGAATTAGAGCACCTTTACAAGAAACAGAAATACCTCCGTTTCCGTTTAGTAGGGTAAGCTTGGATGTCAGTGGATCGTATCCAGAGAGCTTGTCAGGGAATAAGTACATTGTTACTTTCATTTGTATGTACTCCGGTTATATAGAGTGTTTCCCAACGCCGGAAAAATCCAGTTCTGTCATTGCTCATTTAATAGTAGAAGAAATAATACCGAGATATGGGTGTTGTTTAGAGGTGTTACACGACAATGGGTTAGAAAATATAGCAAAGCAAGTGCAAGATTTGTTATCATACATGAAGATAAACAGCGTAAAAACTTCATATTATAGCCCCCGTTCAAATGGTTTATGCGAAAAATCCCATTCTACACTGTTAAGTGTTATAGGCAAACTTATGAATGAAAATTCATCGTGGGAATTACTGATTCCCCAGGCCTTGGCAAGTGTGATTTGCTGTAAATTTGTCTACAGGCTATAGCCCATATTTCCTATTGTTTGGCCGAGACGTGATATTTCCGTTAGATACTGTTTTGCAACCTAGACGCAAATATCAGGGGGAAGATCCCATTCGCGCAATATTGCAATTACAACATCAGGCATTCACGCACGTGCATAGAAATTTACAGAAGGCTAAGAAAAGACAAAAACGATACGCTGATAAAAACGCACAAAGGGTAGAATTCAAAATAGGTTCGCCGGTGTACTATAAGAATTTTAGGAGAACTTCAAAATTTGCGCCCAAGTTTCTTCTGTATTATAGAATTATTGAGCAAAAAGGGCCAGTAACGTTCATAATAAAATCTCAATTGGACGGCACGACTACAAAGGCAACTGCTGATCAATTCCGGTTAGCTAATTTAGATTGGGGTGTGTTAAGGCAAGGAAATATTTACAACCCGACAGGGAGACCACTCAGAAAAGCACAATTAGCAATGCCCCCAGAGCAATCTTTAAGTGATTCGGAAACGTCTGACTCCGAACGTGAGTTGCAGAGAGAAAAGGGAAAATTTACTAGGCGTTATCGGATGATGCGGTCAAGTTCTGACGACGAAGAAAATATCCCCTTGTATGAGCTAAAACAAAGGTTACAGGCTAGGAAGGAGAGAAATGAATCTCTGAATAAATTAGAATCAGATCAGTCCATGGACGAGAGTGAAAATCAATATTTTACTTCAGAAGAGCAAGATGACATGAAAATGGACATTGACCTAGTTGACAGACAGAATAAAAACCCAGGATTAAACTTGTTGGAAAAGGGTGATCAGAAGAAAGAGTCTGTAGGGTCAGAGATAAGTCCAATGGAGAAAGAAATTGACCTTAAATAGAGTAAGGTTAATCTTTTCTCTGAGTTATTGCGTTAACTTTATGTATTTTATGAAAAAGGCTTTATATAATGAGGAAAATTTGTATTATTATTTGTATTTTACAGAGGGAGTAAAGTGTTCTTCCGCGAACCAATATATTTGCAATACCACCATTTACTCCTTAACGATGAAGTTCGTAGGCTTGTTAGTATTGTGTGGCATGTGTGTTATTGCCACAGATTTGAAGAATTCTGTGTTCTTTCAAAAGAGGAAAACATTTAACATTGTAAGATCAACATGGTTTGTTAGTATTATATTGGATTTAAAACCATACGTGGGTTTTCTAAACGATGTAGGAAATAACTGTGCATATACACAAAGGTTGATTGCTAACACTCAAATGAAATTCAGGAGTACAGTACAAAATAGTAGTTTTATCAAACAATTTGTGTTTTTAGGGAAAGAAGTGAGAGAACTGGAATTGGGGCATGAAAATTTAAATATTTTGCTCAGGGAGTATCAAATTCTCATGACACGGTCAAAAAGGAGTATTCTCCCGTTTGTAGGAAAGTTAAGCACATTTTTATTTGGTACGGTAAACGAAGATCAACTACGGGGATTAAAAGTAGCCATCAATCAGTTGGGACGGCAGCAATCCAATTTAGTTCATGTTGTCCAAGAACAAATAACGGTTATGAATCGCTCAAGGGAGCTAATATCGGAAAACAGGTTGGCTATAAACCAAATTAATCTAAAGCTCAGGGATCTTGATATGAAAATGGATAATATAACTCAATATCTCATCCACCAGATTTTTGACCTTAATGATTTCCTGGAATGTTACACTCAGTTACTTCATACTGTCAGTGTTTTAAGGCAAATGATTCAGAATGCGTATGTATTCAATGATCACTTAAAGTCTGAATTAAATGTTCTCGGTACAGGGAAAATATCTCCTGAAATAATATCTCCAAAACAACTTAGAGGTTTGCTTTAGAGCATTAAATCGCAAATACCACGCTTAGCAAAATTACCTTTTAACCCGGAGCGTCGTCTATGGCAATATTATGAAATCTTAGAGGCAGGTACGTTTATGGATACTGATCAAATAGTTATTGTACTAAAGATTCCTTTGAGGGACAGTAGGTTTCAATTCGAGTTATATAAAGTGTTGAACTTAGAAATGGCATTGAATTATACCCCTCGAGATATGACGGCATACATTGCTCTACCAAGTCAATACCTGGCTATCAATTTAGAACGTACCAAATACATTTTATTGGAGGAAGAAAATGAAAGGCAATGTAATCGCCCATTGCTGAAGTTTTGTTAAGTATCGAATCCAATTTATAATGTTGTTTCAAGACAACAATGCCTGGTAGCGTTGTTTTTGAATCAAACGGAGAACATCGAGAAGTTATGTGTCAAAATGATAAATGTGAATGCGAGGTTGCCATTAATTACCGAAATTAATCCACAACTTTGGGCGGTGACAACAAAGAGCCCGTTACAATTTTCCGTAGTTTGTTATGACAAGAAGGCTGTGACTAAAGAGATAATTATAAATCCCCCTTTGGGAGTTCTCTATCTAAATTCGTCTTGTAGTGCCAACAATGATTTTGTATCATTAATCGCGGGATCTGATACGAGTATTACTTTTAAGATTGACGACCCATTCATACGACTCCTACGGAAAATTAATTTCACTGGTATTTGTACAGGGAAGTTAATCAAGAATTACCGAAATTCATGAATAGTTCTCTTTCGCTCCCACCCATTCTGGATACCGTGGATAAAATTCCCATGAATAAATTACTCACGGAACTAAGAAATGTACAATCCACACATTTTACGTTTTTGGAACAATATGGCTTTTGGGGCCTCCCTGGTCTGATCCTTATCGTTTTGGTTATAATAATAATTGTTATATTGGTAAAGAATCGTAAGAAAATAAAAGGGTATTTGGTTGGTAGAATGCAAGGTTCAGGGCGGAAGAATATTACTGAAAGTTGGGAACTTCACGAGATGAAGGGTGAAAGAAACTCATCACCTGGGATCACGGGAAACCCGTCCACTTCCAACCAACAACATAGAGGAGAAGAAACACAGGTGGTACATCTGTATCCACAAATCGACCTTTCCAGTGAGGAAGATGGTGAAAATAGAAGTCGCCATGAATAGATCTATACTCTTAACTCTTTTTCTTATATTACTGATACATGTGGGTTGTATATTTAGATATTTTTCAGTGGTTAAAGTGTTTATTGATATAAACAGAGATAGTGAGATTAATGAAGTTTCACGTATTATTCATTAAAGAGAATTGCCTGAACTTTAAGAGATGGCAGTGTTTATATAACGGTGACTCTCAATGTTTTTTCCAATTATTGATTTGTCGTTTATTGTTATTCCATGTTTCTCTTATATACATGTATATTCCTGTTGTAGGTGTATTTAATCTGTAATTTCTATTTAGACATTATGAGATATGATGGTTCAGCGTGTATGTTACTGGTTTTATTGGTTGTCTGTCTATATAGACATACATCCTCAAGTAAGGGGGGTGTGTAACATTATACACGTCTAAGTCATCATCATATTTAATTAATGAGTATCATGAATATTGATGCAGCGGCAGATAAGGGGCGGTTAGGATGTTCCCATAACCAACAATAATGTCTTGGTGGGACGTCCACAGAGAATTTGGCTATTTAAAAAGCAGACGCTCTGCCGGAAAAGGAGAGAGGAGGAGATAGATTGGTTATTGAGTTGTAGACCCGCGTCAGCGGTCTCTGTTTTAACAGGGATGACTTTCCCCTGGATATTTTCTCTCGTATATTGTGGGTAGTTGTATTTACCCCGTAGAATTATAGAGAATGGATTTATGTTGTTAATAAACGTTGTTCGTCACCTTCAGACTCCGTTTCTTTCCTCCAAATTATAATATTCCACTATACGATCACATTGATTATTCCGAGGTAGTAAAGTCTGCCACTATGTTACAAATGTGGTGTGAGATGCACGATCGAGGGGAGAGATGTGAAGTCAGAGTGAATCAATATCTCTGTAGAGAATAGGTTAAGATCAGGATAGAATGTTGTGGTACCATCTAAATGAAGTGATAACATCTGGAACGAGAGAACAATTGGTTTAGTAAGTATGAAGAAATTTACTAGAGTAACTGATTCATGTTTGAATATCGTTTGCGTAGTTTACTTGTGTTCTAGTTAATAAATACGTAGAATAGTAGATTCGTGTTCTTGTATTTGATGAACTAAAATCCACTATACGATCGAGACATTAGACGTACATGTATAACGTTACATAGTCACACATTTTGGTGCCGTGTCCACGATGACGTAACAAACCATGTTTCGGACTTTGGGCGTTTTGTAAGTCTATGATGAATGGAAGAAAAGAAAATCGAAACTTTACAAACAAATTGACGACTTGCCACGCAGCAGCATTTTCGAATGACGGATTTGGACTTTCAACGTTCGTACCGTAAACATGTTCAACGATATGTAAGATCTGTTAACCTAAACTGTCGTTTTTGCTGAAAATGAGACAATTTCTGAGAAACACAAGATTCCTCACATGGTGAAGCGGACCATGTTCTATCAACGTTGGAATAGCAACCAATAACTTGCACGAAGGGACAGAAACATTAGAAATCCAAAAAGTTTATTTTAATCAAATGTTCTAGCGTTAAACGGAAAACTGTGAGTAACCATCATTTCGTCAATTGAAACTTGCAAAAAAAAAAATGACCAGTCAGCCTGATTTAGAGATATTTTTTAAACAGTTTTTAAAATTTAAGGGATCTTAAGAATCTAAATCATTTTTGGATTACGGCAATCGAGAAATATGCAATGTTGGCTAGGTTGCAGTCGGAACAAAAACAAGAGGGCCATGATGGCCCTGTATCGTTCCACTGGCTTTTTAACCCTTTACCACACAAATCGAAGTGTTGATGACCCTGAATGAACATTGTCAGGCAATACAAGCAGGTTTAGTCATTGGCATGAAAAGTAAAGTTCTTGGAAAAAAAACTGAATGATAGAAACCTTACTTTGAATTTAATATTCCACTCATGTGACCATAACTGTTAGCATCAAAATGAATCACTCTCCCTGAAAACAGTATTTTCTATCAAAAAACTTAAATACCTAGCACCAATCATGTATCGCTGCAGTTTGATAATCAAGGGAGGTAAATAGTAACAAACTTTATCCTTTAAAACAGGAGTAATTTCCCTTGATTAATATTTAAATTGAAGTGACTATATAAGCAAGCCCATGTTAAACTTGTGATCCCTGGGATGGAGCCAATTTTGACCCCAGGCCTATAATATGAAGAAACTTGTCAAGGGTCCATTAGATAAAGCTACATGCCAAATTCAGTAGCCCTGGGCCTTATGGTTTCAGAGAAGAAGATTTTTAAAAATGTTCAATATTTTTCAGTTTTGTTGCCATGGCAACGAGAGTTTTTGAAGGAACCAAATTCTTTCAAGAAATTCTGAAGAAGACCCTGACAGGATAATATCTGTAAAGTTTCATCAAATTTGGATTGGTAGTTTCAGAGATGTTTGAAATAAAAGTTAACGCACGCACGGACATACGACGGACACCGGGCCATGACATAAGCCCTCTTGCCTTCGGCCAGTGGAGCTAAAAAGGGCTCGGGTAAAATAGTCAGGTATTTACAGACAGACAGTAATTTACTTGTGTTGTAATGAATAAACACGTAGAATAGCAGATTCGTGTTTATGTTATATTTGATTAACTAAAATTCACTGTACGATCGAGACATTACACGTACATGTATAACGTTACAACCATAAGAAATTCCGACTAAAACTTCCTATTGACGCTAAGGTCAAACTTGTCACACGGCAGTTGCGACGTATACCGTATAGTTTTCAAGGTACAGTTGAGTCTAAGTTTGACGAACCGCAGAAGTTTGACTTCACCGAACATGGAATGGTTTATTGATTGATAAATGGTGTTCAAAGCCGTTTTCAACATTATTTCAGTTATATCGCGGCGGCCAGTACACCTATCCATGCTTTCCTCGGGTTTCTTTTACCAGTGGTCCGCACAATATACTCTCCAAGCTACTTACTGCTTTCCAACATAACCATCCTGGTAACAATGGTCAGCGATGAGAGGGGAATGAATCCTGCCGCAATGACTAGCATCAATCCTCGGAAAGAAATTGGCCGAGCCAGGGATCGAACCAGCGACCCAGTTCTCAAGTTCTGTGGGCTCGGCTTGGCCGACTTGACAAAATAGAGGAAAAATGGGATTTTGGCAGCTACGTGAACAAAATGTGTTCGGCTTCAATTTGATAACCCAAGGAATGAAAGCTTCCATTAAAGAGGTCTAGTGAACTTAAGTTTAAATAGTATACTTTCCAGTCATGGCCAAAGCCTGTGAGCAGAGATGGAAAGAAAGAACTCTTTGCAAGTTCTTTGGTGAAAGATAGGTTTACAGATAGATAAGTTTAAAGAGAAACTGGAAAAGGTTAAAACAGGTGCAGGGCAGCTTTTGAATTTCCTTAAAAATTTATGTCATGGGGATGCAGATAGACAATTCTTGAATGTTGAATATAATTCTTTTGACAGTGTTGATTTAAAGGGTGATTTTGTTTCAAAGTAAAGAGAAAAGTTAATGAACAACCTTGTACGGAGTAACAAAGACAGCGAAACAAGTAGCGAAACAAGTAGAAAATTACCGGAGGACAGCGAAAAACTGTGGTATGGGAAGACAAAAGAAATTAAGACTAACTCCATTAAATTTTTGAGAAGTAGTATGCGGCATGCCTTAAACAAAGTTCACCTTCCGATGGGCCAATCAAAAGAATCACGCATTCAATATCCAAAATAAATTTTTAGCGTAAGGCTGTAGCCAGGAGAAAGTATGAAATAGTGATGGAAGGAAAATATTCTGATGTAACAGTTTCAACATATGGATCAATTGTGAAGGAAAAAATTCCTTATCTTGGTGCCAGTCCAGATGGGCTTGTGAAATACTCCGTAGAGGACCACCCATACGGGTGTGTTGGAAATATAATTCCAAGCCTAAGATAAATGGGAAAAATCCAACAGATTGAGCAAAAGACCAAGACTTCTTCTGTTACCTAGGCACTGACACTAGTATGTGAATCTTGAAGATTATTAAACCACAAATAATATTATCAAGTATAGGAATATATGGCAATAGATGATAAAAAGTGCACACAAGGTTTTTCTGTGGTTTAGCCCAGTGACCTACTTTTTGATCCCACATGACCTATTATAAACCTGTCCAATATACATGTATTAGCAGACAAAGACTGACCAAGTTTCAAGAGTATCGGACTGTAAATGCTGCCTATAGAGTGCATACACGGTTTTTCTCAGAATTTGACCCGATCAATTAATTTTTGACCCGACATAACCCAATTTTGAACTTGTCAGAGATACTATTAAAACATTCTGAATAAAATTCGTGAGTTTCAGGCTGAAAATGTGGCCTCTAGGGTGTACACAAGGTTTTTTCTAAAATTTAAAAAAAAGTGACCTACTTTTTGACCCAACATTACCCAATTTAAAAGTTGTCGGAGATTCCATCAAGACAAACATTCTGACCAAGTTACATGAGTTTCAGGCTGAGTTTCAGTGCACACAATGTTTTTCTAAGATTTAGCCCAATGACCTACTTTTTGACCCGACGTGACCCAATTTCGAACTTGCACGACGGACGACGGTCTTGGCACGATCACAAAAGTTCACCTTTAGCACTTCGTACTTAAGTGAGCGAATAAAATGTAAAGAAACGTCAAAGCTGAAGCTAATCCAGAATAACGGTATTATTTATCTACTTAAATTAGTTTAATTAATGTTTTTATCGACTTTTATAGAAATGACACCTGGTATTATGGAAGTATCAGGCAGGAAACAAGCAGGCAGGTATGTCAATAACAGGTGTACACTGTGATCCATGTTTATTACTGAACAAGAATGAAAATGCTGTGCATTATTGTACAGACTGTGATGAATTCTTCTGTGATACTTGTTCGTCTGCGCACAAGTTGAATACATTAATTAAAACTCACAAGTTAATATCTTGGGATGAAATGCATCAACGGAAACTCACGTCAACGGAAGAGATCATCTGTTTTCGACGAAGTGGGGAATGTATTGGTATTTTTTGCACTCTTCATAACTTTTTCTATGTGATTTTTTAATTTTTATCTTGAGGTGTATGCCTCGGCAGAAAATACCGTCAACAGAGAAAATTACCTCTTTAAGAAGAACTGCGGAAATGATAGAGTATTTTTGCACTTTTCTTTACAACAGTTACTTTTTCTGTATGAATTGTGTGCTTCTTTAAAAAAAAGTGTTCTATTTAATAGAGATAAAATCCTAAACGAAAGTGTTGAACTTACTGTACAGATTGCGATGAATTAATTTGTAATATTTGTTCGTCTGAGCATTAGTTTTATAAGTTGTTCTGACGTCACAAGATATTATCCTAAGGCTAAAAATCAGACCTCTAGTGTGCACACAAGGTTTTTCAAAGATTAAGCCCAGTGACCTGCTTTTTGACCTGACGTGACCCAATTTCGAAATTGTTTGAGATATCATCAAGACAAACATTCTGACCAATTTTCATGGCTAAACTGAAATGACTGAAAATGTTGCCTCTAGAGTACACACACGGTAAATGTTGAGGCCTGGACGGCAGACTTAGCACGATCATAAAAGCTCACCTTTAGCATTTCGTACTTAGATGAGCTAATAAAATGTAAAGAAAAGTCAAAGTTGAAGCTTATTTAGAATAACGGTATCATTATCTACTTGAATTAAGTTTAATGAATGTTTCATCGACTTCTATAGAATTGACACCTGGCATTATGGAAGTGTCAGGCAGAAAACAAGCAGGCAGGTATCTCAATAACAGGAGTTCATTGTGATCCATGTTTGTTACTAAACTAGAATGAAAATGCATTATTGTACAGACTGTGATGAATTCTTTTGTGATACTTGTTCAACTGCGCACAAGTTGTATACATTAATTAAAACTCACAAGTTACTATCTTGGGATGAGATGCATCGACAGAAACTCACGTCAACAGAGGTATTATCTGTTTTCGACAAAGTGGGGAATATTTAATTATTTTTGCGCTCTTCATAACTTTTTCTGTATGGTTTGTGTGAATCTTGGCAAAAAAAAAAAACTGTTTTATTGAATACACAGATAAAGTTACATAACTAAAATATTACTATACAGATTATGAGGAATTTTCGTCTGTGTACTTATATGAGTTTTCCAGACGTTGCAAGATAATATCGCGAGATGGCGTGCCTCGACAGAACATCACCTGGACGGAAGAAATGTGTTTTAGACACATGAGGGGAAGTGTTTGAGTATTTTACACGATTCGTAACAATTTTTCTGTAGTGTTTGTGTGATGCTTGATGTTTATTTTGTCCACATCTATCAAGAAAATCCCGTCAACAGCAGAAATAACCTGTTTTAGAAGAAATGCAGAATGCAAAGTTCATAAACAACCCTTTCTGTACTTTTTGTGTGACTGTAGAACACAAAAACTGTTCTATTGAATACAGAGATGAAAAGCTGAACGATTACTGTACTGCTTTTGTGACTCTTGAGCACAAAAAAAAAAACCCTGTTCTATCAAATAGAGATGAAACTACTGAACGAAGATGCTTTTTCTATACTGTGAAGATTGTGATGAATTCTTTTGTAATACTTGTTCGTCTGCATACCGGTTGTATAAGATTTTTATACGTCAAAAAATATTATCTTGAGTTGACATGCATTGACAGAAAATCTTGTCAACTTCACTATTTAGACACAGCAGGGCAATGTTGAAGTATATTTTCAAGTTTCATAACTTCTTTTTCCTGCACTGTTTGTGATATAACTCTTGAAAACGAAAACCCTTCTTTTGAACACATAGATGAGATTTTAAAATGGGATGAAATCGCAGAAAGAAAATAATGAACTTTACTGTACAGATTGTGACGAATTCTTTTGTAACACTTGTTCGCCTGCACACTTGTTTTTTATGTTGTCTACACGTATCAAGATTTTTTTTTTTTTTTTATCTTAAGGTGCCATGCCTCGACAGAAAATTTCGTCAGCAGAAGAAATTACCTGTTTAAAAAGAAGTACAGAAGTGATAGTGTTAGTATTTTGCACGCTTCATAACAACTTTTTCTGTATGATTTGTGTGACTCTTAAACGCAAAAAGTGTTCTTTTAAGTAGAAATGAAATTGCTGAACGAAAGTGCTGAATTTTACTGTTCAGACTGCGATGAATTCTTTGTAATTGCGCATTAATTGTGTAGTTGTTTAGACGTTACAAGATGTTATCTTAGGGTGACATGGCAGAAAATTTCGTCAACGGAAGAAATTTCCGGTTTTAACCACAGTCGGGAAATGTTGAACTATCAAGGTCAATAACAACTTTTACTTTTTCTGTACCGTTTGTTAGATGTAACTCTATGAACTCTCGGCGTTGGGACGTACATACAGCCCGACATATTTTGAGATGTACTCCTAGTTTTATACATACCCTGGGTATCAGGTGAAATATTTAATCAAGTGGTTTTGTGATAGTTTCACATGAAATAATATTCTGTAACCATAATTCAAGGAGGAGAAGTTCTTGTCTCAAAAGAATGTAGTTTTTGATATTCAGTCTAATGCTTTGCTATATTACAGTATGTATATCTCTATACAGAATTTACTAAAGTCTGTTCTAAAGTTTGTTCTTAGCTACAGAAGTAGATAGATACTTCACATGTAGAGGAAAGATATTCTAACAACTTCAAGACCACAATCTCGACGAATATGAAAAGCATTATGCCTGAAATACATGTTTAAATGCAGTTTGCGTTTTGGATTGGAACTTATAGGCCATACTGCCCTACCCCCGCAGTAGTTTTTAATGCAGTTTGCGTGTTTTTTCCGTTTCGGTCCAAAATTCCATTTTAAGTTTTAGACTGGTCACTTTGGAACGGAAGATGGTAAAAAAAAGTCGTGGACCGAAGTCACCACATGGCTCAGAATAGCAAACAAGAAAGCCTGTGCTTATTCTACATTGCATAAGAGATATTTGATCTACTCTGTTTAATTTTCCAGATTTAATGCCTTTTATCGTTGCAAAATGACGGAAGGTAAGTTACTCGCAGCAGCCACTATTTTCTATGAACTTTTGAAGCCGTTTTGGTGAAATTATCATGACGAAAGGTGTAATATATAAGTAGAGATACTTTCTTGTATGCTCGTCATAATATTGTCGCACAATACTGCTGAAGGTGTTGACAGAGATCAGCGTGTAATGCTGCGAGGTTTTATCTTGGTCAACATTTTCTGCTGGTTTGATGGTTACTAGTTGCTGGTCACATGTATGTTAGGTTGATTGTATGATGTTTTACGTCGTTGTTCAACATTATTTCAGTTATATCGCGGCGACCAGTACACCTATCCGCGCTTTCCAAGAGTTTCTTTCATTAGCACTCTGCACAATATTCTTTCAAAGGCACTTGCTTGTTTCCCACATAACCATTGTAGAAACAATGGTCATGGTGAGAGAGGAATAAATCTTGTCGCGATGACTATCATCAATCCTCAGAAAGAAACTGGCCGAGCCGGGGATCGAACCAGCGACCTCCTGTTCTCATGTCATGTACGCTACCCGCTGAGATACCGGGGCTCGACACATGTATCTTAAGGCCCTGTCACACCTTAACGATTGCAGAATGCACACTGACGTAAAAGAATTTTATCCAAATTCTTTAAAACGTTAACATACGATGACCTATAAATGTTTAAACAAGTTCGGGCGCATACATACCGCATTCATAACGAGCTTGAACGTATTCATAGCGTGTTAGATACGTTTCTAGAACGCATCGGTAACTTACAGATATCGTATGCCAACGTATAGACGTGTATGTAAACGTATTTCGAACGACCGCCGAACCTACTGAACTTATTTTTAACTTACAACAAACTTATAACGGCGTATTGGCAGCGTGTTCGGGGAATGGTTATATGAATGGGGTTCACATGAGGAACCTGTCAGGAATTCAGAGAAAAGGAGGATCCGGTAAGTATGAGAAGCCAGTACAATATCAGTGGTTCTCTAGCATCAGCAACACCTGATCGAGTTGGTCATGCACAAGCTGCGTTAAAAAGTCGGGAGAAAATGAGGTAGGGGAAGAACGAAACTGGTGAGACCATGGATCGGGAGACGGCGGCAATTTGTCATGAATAACCGATTATGGTGAAACTAGATCTGTAACGAAGATAGTGCATCTTTTACCAACTTATTGTGAATGCCACCAGTCATATTCGACGAGTTGTTTTCCCGAGTGGGTCCAAGGATAACCAAAACCAGTATACCCTCAAAAGCGATTCACTTGAGCCTGGGTTCAACTATTTCTACGAATTTTAACTTATGGGTAACTTACAAATAGTGTGTGTGAACGATCGCATGACCTACCTACAACGTACAAAGCATGAAGTATGAACCATGAGTACACATATGTTGAAAAAATTTGTGCATACACAAAAAATTTCCACGTACTCGCCGTACCACAACGTATCCCAGCGTATACCAACGTGCTGTAAACTTATAACGAGCGAAGCTCGTTTTGCGGTAACATCGTTCTAGATTTAAAAAATGAAATTCCGACTTCGTTCTGGGTTTTAGATCTAGTCTAAATCTAAATAGGGATGACTTAAAAATTGAGTGTCTTCCGGTTAGTCGCACAGCGTCACACGTATGACAATCTTTCGCGCAAGTACCTGATTGGTCAAAAATGACAAAAATTATCTACCGATCGGATGATTACTTAAAAATCATTATCAGTTTAATGAGTACAGATTATCTAATTTCTTACTTTCAGCGTGTTAACCGTCTACTTGTGTATAAACATACGCAATGATCTATGCTAGAAAATAATGACGTCATTAATCATACTATTCTTTCGTCATGCACGAGCCGTTTTTCGCGGAAAACATTGTGTCGAAGAAATCATGACTGAACTAGTTTTTTGGCTTTTTCAAAATGTCATTTACAGAGAAAGCCGGATTTCTGATCTGTAAAAAGGGGGCTTAATGTATTTGCAAAAAACTATCGACCAAGGTCGGCCTGTGCAGTCCGCGCAAGCTAAGCTGGGTCAAAACTCTTTGCTAGATCTATTTTTCAACGTTCTGCATGTCAAAGGACCAGTTTGCATGCCTTTTGATTCAGTCAGTTATCATACAATATGGATGTATAATTATGTGATGACTTGCTTGGTATCATACATCACAGAGATGCATTAAACCCTCTTTTACCGCAACATGGCTCAGATATATTTAGATCTATTTAATGTTACGAAAGCTTGTTAATAGATCGAAAAGTTTGGCGTATTTTTGCCATAAGTTGGATATCTATCCGAAAACTTGGCAAATTGCTTTCCTAGGATTGATGATAGATCTAGATCTAGTCATTGCGACAGAATTCATTCCTGTCTCTGCACTGATCACTGTTTCAACGACGGATGTGTAGGAAAGCAAATGGGATGAAAAAGGAAAGCCATATAGTCTATAATCTGATTTTAGCGATCTAAGCACTCTGATTGTAAATAAACTCTAGGTAAAACGTGGGTAGACCTGTGCACTGACGATTCCTTTTGTGTGTATATTCATTGCGGCGGCAAGTGCACCTACCATGCATTCCTGAAGTTCCTTTTACCAGTACTTTGCTCAATAGAGCTAGTATTCTTCCCAACCTACTGACGGATTCCTCGTAAAAATCAAAGTCTCTCTAATATAGATCTAGATCTACATGCAGTGAGGAAATGTTCCCATAAGATGGTCTTTACATGTTAGTAGTATAGGAGGAGAGTCTATACCCCTGCCAGGCCAGGGGCAGGGGTCTAGACTCTCCTCCCTGAGTGGGCTACATCACCACCCCTGAAAGAAATTTGTCCCTATTCTGCCCTCCTGAAAGAATTTGCATTTTTTATATTACCTAGACTCTCCTCCCTGAGTGGATTTTTTCTGCAATTAAAGGCAAAGGGGCCGGCCAAAAATGACACATCTTCGAGTGCTCTATAGTGATCTGACAGGTCTGGTCACTGAGTTGGACTTAGTTTTTTTTACCCATATGCTATTAGGATTGCTTTATTGTTTTACTTCTATCCATTACTTGGCCTTTAAGTGGTTTCTCTTTCTAAATGTCTGAACATTGAGTTGAACTTAGACTTTTTTTACCCTATGAATGATTTTCTTTCTAAAAGCCTGATCACTGAGTTGGACTTAGTCTTTTTCTGCAATTATGAATGATTTCTCTAAAAGACTGAGCACTGAGTTGGACTTAGTTTTTTTTACCCATATGCTATTAGGATTGCTTTATTGTTTACTTCTATCCACTACTTGGCCTTTAAGTGGTTTCTCTCTAAAAGCCTGGACATTGAGTTGGACTTAGTTTTTTTCACCCTATGGATGATTTTTTCTCTTTCTAAATGACTGGACATTGCGTTGGACTTAGTTTTTTTTCACCCTATGAATGATTTTCTCTCTTTCTAAGAGTCTGATCACTGAGTTGGACTTAGTTTTTCACCCTATGAATGATTTTCTCTCTTTCTAAATGTCTGAACATTGAGTTGGACTTAGACTTTTTTCTTCACCTATGAATGATTTTCTTTCTAAAAGCCTGATCACTGAGTTGGACTTAGTCTTTTTCTGCAATTATGAATGATTTCTCTAAAAGACTGAGCATAGAGTTGGACTTAGTTTTTTACCCATATGCTATTAGGATTGCTTTATTGTTTACTTCTATCCACTACTTGGTCTTTAAGTGGTTTCTCTCTAAAAGCCTGATCACTGAGTTGGACTTAGTTTTTTCACCCTATGGATGATTTTTTCTCTTTCTAAATGTCTGAACATTGAGTTGGACTTAGTTTTTTTCACCTATGATTGAATTCTCTTTTCTAAATGCCTAACCATTGAGTTGAACTTAGTCTTTTTCTGCAAATATGAATGATTTTTCTCTAAAAGACTGAGCACTGAGTTGGACTTAGACTTTTTTCTGCATCTATGAATGAATTTTCTTTCTAAATGTCTGGACATTGAGTTGGACTTAGTCTTTTTCTGCAATTATGGATGATTTCTCTTTCTAAATGTCTGAACGTTGAGTTTGACTTAGACTTTTTTCTACATCTATGAATGATTCTTACTCTTTGGAGTGTAACTCTTCTGAAAGAAAGAAGTTTGACAATTTGAAGAAATGACAATTTTGAAGAAAGATAGAACTTTCGTGGTAATGGTTAGTCCTGAAAAGGACTGTTGGGTTAGCTCTGAAAAAAGAGCTGTGACAATTTGAAGAAATGACAACTTGAAGATAGAACTTTCGTCTGACAGTTTGAAGGTAGAAGTTTCGTCTGATAGCTTGAAGATAGAACTTTCGTCTGGTATCTTGAAGATAGATCTTTCGTGGTAATGGCTAGTCCTGAAAAGGACTGTTGAGTTAGCTCTGAAAAGAGCTGTGACAATTTGAAGAAATGACAACTTGAAGATAGAACTTTCGTCTGACAGCTTGAAGATAGAACTTTCGTCTGACATCTTGAAGATAGATCTTTCGTGGTAGATGGTTAGTCCTGAAAAGGCCTGTTGGGTTAGCTCTGAAAAGAGCTGTGACAATTTGAAGAAATGACAACTTGAAGATAGAACTTTCGTCTGACAGCTTGAAGATAGAACTTTCGTCTGACATCTTGAAGATAGATCTTTCGTGGTAGATGGTTAGTCCTGAAAAGGACTGTTGGGTTAGCTCTGAAAAGAGCTGTGACAATTTGAAGAAATGACAACTTGAAGATAGAACTTTCGTCTAACAGCTTGAAGGTAGAACTTTCGTCTGACAATTTGAAGAAATGACAATTTGAAGAAAAGATAGAACTTACGTCTGACAATTTGAAGAAAGGTAGATCTTCCGTGGTAGATGGTTAGCCCTGAAAAGGGCTGTTGGGGTGATCCTAAAAAAGGGCCTGGTTTGGAGATTGTGTTTTTAAGCACAACCTCCAACCTTTCTGCAGGCTGGGCAGCTACTTGCTGCCCGCCTCTTTAGCCTCTTCAACTGCTGTTCATCCAGCCCAAAGTCCAACGAGAACGAAGGCTCAGCGTCATCGTTCCAATCTTCTGTCGATGGTACGACAAACTCCTTCTTCTTGGCGTCCATCTTTTTTTTGGATGACAGCTGCGCAAGCTCGCTGAAGCTCATATCTCTCAAAGCACACTCCATATTGCAGTAAATTGAAGAGAATGAACGATGTGCGGGAAATGACGCTGGGTTTTATAGCTTTTCAGACGGATTGAACTAGTTGACCCATGACGTCATTTTCTCCTATGTTTTTCCCGCGTCGGCGTTTCATGCTGTTTTGGCTCCAAATTAATGCTATCCAATCAGAATCAGCGTTTTATTTCTAATACTAAATGTTTTATTGTTGACCAATCCGTGGGTTTGTTGCATTTTTTCTTGTTCGGGTTAGAAAAAACTAGAGTTTAACTAACCTATGACTTTTTTTGATTATGAGTCTTCTGACAAAATGAAAAGAAAGATGTTTATTTAAGATAGCTAGCCCTGAAAAGAGTTGCTTTTTTTGTACAGAATGCACTTTTTTATCCCCCTTTCTTTCTTTTGATTGATTCCATTTTATCTAGCATTTGCATCAGATGCTCAATTTCCTGTCTGATATATCTGAAACGTTCTCTTTCTTCTAACCAGAAGAGCAATGAGAGAAAAAATGTTAATCCAAACATTGTGCGATACTGGTTCAGGTTTTACGAAAAGTTAATGGTAAATGAGAAAAATAATCAAGAGTTTAGTGTTTTATATGTGTAATGGATCACTTTTTAGTTTTTTCATCCTATGAATGATTTTTTCTCTCTAAATGGAATTTGTCCCTATATCGTTGAGTTGAACTTAGTTTTTTCTGCAATTATGAATGATTTCTAAATGTCTGAGCACTGAGTTGAACTTAGACTTTTTTTTACCCTATGAATGAATTTTCTTTCTAAAAGCCTGACCATTGAGTTGGACTTAGTCTTTTTTGCATCTATAAATGATTTTTTCTCTAAAAGACTGAGCACTGGGTTGGACTTAGCTTTTTTTCATTCTATGAATGAATTCTCTTTTCTATTTGCCTAATCATTGAGTTGGGATTAGTCTTTTTTCTGCATCTATGAATGATTCTTACTCTTTGGGAGTGTAACTCTTTGGAGTGTAACTCTTTGGAGTGTAATTCTTCTAAAAGAAAGAAGTTTGACAATTTGAAGAAATGACAATTTGAAGAAATGACAATTTGAAGAAAGATAGATCTTTCGTGGTAGATGGTTAGCCCTGAAAAGGGCTGTTTTTGAGAAGAGCTGATTTTTGAAAATGTTTATTCAGTATCAGCATCAGTCGATTCGCTGTCTGACTCACTCCTTTCAGCGGCGATTTGCGCGCGGAAAAGACGGTCTACCTCCTCTGTTTTTGAAATAACATACTGAAAATACATTTCAAGCATGCCCTCAATAATGAGTTCCTTCATCCGAAGGTTATAACAGAACACCCTGTTATTAGCAAGCTCAGCCCTCTCGTATCGTCTTCTCACTCCAACTAAGCGCTGTTTAAGTAAGACGATTTGTCTCCTTGCTCTTGTTAACTTTCGTTCGGCATCCATCCAAGTGACGAGGAGTGATGGTCTTGAAGCCATTGTGAAAATGAAATGTATGGAAAATAAATCGCAGAGATTTATAGCTTTTCAGACGGATTGAACTAGTTGACCCATGACGTCATTTTCTCCTATTTTTTCCCGCGTCGGCGTTTCATGCTGTTTTGGCTCCAAATTAATGTTATCCAATCAGAATCAGCGTTTTATTTCTACTACTAAATGTTTTATTGTTGGCCAATCCGTGGGTTTGTTGCATTTTTTCTTGTTCGGGATAGAAAAAACTAGAGTTTGACTAATCTATGACTTTTTTTTGATTGTGAATCTTTTGAGTTTTTGACAATTTTGAAGAAAGATAGAACTTTCGTGGTAGATGGGTAGCCCTGAAAAGGGCTGTTTTGTTTTTTTTGGAGGCTATGTTTTTTCCACTTCTAATGACAACATCCGAAATTCGCTTGGCAAATGGGGCATGCTGTAATCTTCCTCCCAAATTCGATATCAACCAAAATGATATCCGGTGTTGTCTTTAATAATAGTTGAACTAATCTTTCGCCGAGATCTTTGTATGGCTGTGTTATACGTTGTAGTTGGTTTTGTTCCTCATCTCCTACGAGATGAGTGGTTAGTTGCAATAACTGCTGCCCGGCATTTAGATACTCTTGGAGAGCCTCACGTAGTTGATGATTTACCTCCTCCATATTGATATTGCTTCCGAATATTGACACTGCTTTCGAAGTGATCGTTAGCTGAGAATCAAGAAATGGTGATTGTATGAAAATAACGCGGGGGCTTTATACGTTTAAGGAGGATTGAAATTTTTTAAAGAGCTCGGACCTGGCAGAAAGCACATACATTTTTTCCATGCTACGTTTCATGCTAATATAGCAAAAAAGTTATGAGACGTTGTATGGAAAAATGTAGACAGAACAAGTCTTTGGGGAAAAAACAGAATGAAGAACTCTATTGTTTTTTGAACTTTTATTTATTGAACTTTTATTTACTGAACAGAACTAAACATTGAAACATTTTTTTTGCAATGCATCATAAAAAATTTCTTGACAATGAAAAAATTTCTTGACAATGAAAAAAAATCACAAGGAAACATTTTTACAATTCAGCATAAAAAACATTTTCTTAACAATGAAAAAATCACACTGAAAAAATTTCTTAACAATGAATTATTCACAATGAATTAATCGCAATGAATTAATCACAATGAATTATTTTTTCGCAATGAATTATTTTTTCGCAATGAATTATTTGTAAAAAACAGTATATAACAAATTTTTTACAATGCAAATTCGCAAATACCACGAGTTTCACATTTGTTTTCATATTCCGTAATGTCTTTATGCAATTGGTCATACCCTAAAAACATTGTATACTCACTATCCATATCGTCGAAATCTCGTAGTCCTATGAATGGAGCAACATGTCTATAAGCGTCTTTTGTTGAAAGAGCTGAATTCACTACTTCTTCTGTAACATCTCTATCAAATAGAATATACCCTGACATGGTTTCCATTGTTTCTCCGTAGGAATCATGAACAGATCCTTTTTTGTACCGTAAGTAAAAGTCAAATAGAACTGATTTCATTTTCGCAACGTTAAGAAAACTTTCTTCTGTTCTTCCTATGATAAAAAATGTCCATCGACTTGTGGATCGAAACAGCTTACTAATAACATTGTCTTTCAAACAGCTATCTGCTAAATAAGTTTTGAGAACGAGATCCAACCCCGAATCGTCCACCATAATCGCAATAAAGTTGATTATACCATACACTTTGTAGGATTTTTCTCCTTTTGCAATCCACTTAAACATTTTTCCGATCCAAATTTTCACACAGAAAAATTTAATGTTAAGCTGTGTTCGTTCATCAAGCGTATGCTGTCGAACAAATTCTCCATAAATTTTTTCACGTAGTTCTATTGGTAACGGTAACATGATTGTTATTTTTGACCAACGGCTGATATTTTTTCTCGACTTACTCTGACTGATTTTTACACAACAATGTGATATAGAATTATTTTCTCAAACTTTTATAACCATAGGGTAAAGTGTCAGTACCATTTACAATAACTCTCTTGGTGTATACAGAGCGAAATGTTTTTGTTTGTGGTTCACTGGTAACCGTTCTATCTCTGTGTCTTTTAATTTTACAATCATACTGAATTTTGATTTCTACTGTGCGATCTAAAGCACATTTCGAATATGTATCAAAATTCACCACCTGTTTTGTATTGTCATCCAGAGTAATCCCCTTTACTTTACATTTGCTTATCTCTTCTCCATCTTTTGTTTTCATTTTGTAAGCATAATTCTTAGGCCCAAGCCCTCTGAATTGAGTAATTTTACAATCAGGTTCTTCATCAGTCCATTTTCCTAGTCGGCTGGTAATAATAGAAGGATTCCATAATTCAGGGTCGTGAATGTACATACAACTATCTGTATCGAAATACAGAACTCTATCTTTTAACTTTTCAAGAACGCTGTACAATTCCAATCTTGCATAAGCTGTTACGTAAGATCCTACTACCACATTGGCTGTAGCGTGGGTGTCAATATGCTCCAACTTTGATTCATAGTTAACCAAGATGAATGAACAGTCCTCGTCAAAGATTTCTACATGCTTTACAATGAAATTGGGATTGGTGACTAATTCAAAATATTTAGACGGTTCACTGATGTATTCCGTCTGGGTCATTTTTTCACGCTGTGCTAATTTTCCCCAAAGACAGTTCAACATAATCTTAGCAAATGATCTTCTCCCAGGATTTCTTTGAATACAACTTGGATCAAGACGAACACCTTCCGCCTTCTCATATTCACAAACGAACTGATCTTTTTCTGAGTCTGATTGACACCAACCTGGATAACCACTGGCTTCTTGCTTAATTTTCAAGAAATTGTCCACATAATGTTTAAAGAACTGATCTGACACAGAATTGAAATGCCAAATTTCATACACTTGCAATAATTGATAACCGCAGTCAAGAGCCTTGAATAATTCAAAAGTAACCCAAACTCCGACCAAAGCCCTCTCTTCTTTACCATGTCTACAAATGTTTGAGCTTTCTTCTGCACATTTCATACAGAGTGGAAACATCATTTTGTTGTTACAGTGAACTGGGAGAACGGGGTGAAACAAATCAGTTGGAGGTAAAACTTTACACTTGATTAATCCCTCATATTGGCGAATATTGTTCATATCAATATTCTCAGTAGACAAAATTTTTGGCTGACCTACAGGGTAGGATTTGTGTTTACAAACGTAAGGGTATAGAGAACAGATATCGATGTACTTGATTTCCTTTTTGCTTTTTTCATCAACATCATATCCAATTTTTATTGCATTACATCTTCCCCCGGACAAACCATCCCTCGGATCGATAGGGTCCCAATGTGGATATAACTTTTCAATGAGTTTTTTGTACTCTTTATCCTTCATCTTAGCATCAAATTCGTGTTCCCAAATGTACACTACATTATATCCCATGTCTTTGATATCTGCTATACGTTTAAAAGTACGTTCGTACAATTCAGACATGCGTTTTCCATTAATAGGATTGATCTGATTTCGATCTGTATAGCATACAGGACAACCATGATACAAATCCCCAAGAAATTCATAAACAGTGTTTGATTGACGGTGAAAACCATCTACACTATATTTCCCGATTTGAGCTTCACCACTATTTTTTGCATGCTGAATAATAATACCTTTTTCCTGAGCAACGCTTTGAACCCATCGTATCGCTTTCGTAGAAAACCGACGTCTGGATGAGTCTTTACTTGAAATGATAGCTATTTGATTTTCTGGTAAATATTTGCTTCGCCACACCTTGTTACAGGCATCTGCGATGGTAATCGCCTCTAAAAATGGACAAATACCACCCTGTTCGATAAACAGCTTTCTGAATTCAGCACATCCTCGTCTGAGTATATCAACATCTGACCTACAGTACAATTCCATCTCCTTCTGAAAATTGAATTCCTCACCATTTCGAACTTTGTCATTATACCAAACTATGAATTTTGACCTAGCCTCTTCAGACATTGAGTCGGGTTTGTAATAAGACATATCCAAGTAGGGTCCAATGTAACTCCAAAATTCATCTGTATTTGCCCAGTGAGGAAAGTAACCTTTTTTCATTTCTTGAAGATCACAGGTGGTTGGAAATTTTGCCAAACCAAAACTCATGAAATTGAAAGAATCGATCAGACGTACACCATTCAGTTCTAACTTCATAATATTGTTTCCATTCATGATCACTTTTGGAAGTTTTAACCCAACTTTGACAATATAGTCAAGAATGAACTGACCGTCATAGCCTTTGAAATTATGGGCAATAGCCGTAACCCCTTTATGATGTTTTGAAAAGAGCCAGTTGCAAATTGACTCGAAGTTTCTTCACCTTGAAAAATAAAATCCCTACCCTCTTCAAATTCACTGCATGTAGAACAATGAAAATCAAGTGATTTATCGATACATACATCACACGCTCTGTGTGCGATACAATAATTCGGGATGTGTACGCCTGTGTCTTGTTTGCATTCAAAATCAAAGAAAATAAACTGTGGTTTTTTGACTACAGAAGAACTCGTCTCGTCATCGCTGTCATGGTTCAACTTACTTTGGTAAGGTTGAATATAGCATTGATGAGAAAAGTTAACAATTCTCTTACAGATATGACATCTTTTCTTTCCATTGCAAACATGATTTTTCTTTCTGACATAATATTGTGCACCGCATTTCGAGCAGAGTTTCACTAATTCACAAATGGATTTCTTTTCTTTACCTTGAACATTTCTGTGATTTTCAAAGCATTCAGCACTAAAAAATCGTCTACTGCAAACACTGCAAACATATTCTTTTGATTCTGATGGACATTTTCCTTTGCGGTAACAACCTTTACAGATATTTGAACAAGTATGACCTTCCCGGTTATTGTAACCCACATCACAGAACTCACAATAATATCCACAACTAAGAAAACCTTTGATAGATTTGATGTAGTCATAATGGTTTTGATGAAAGTACAAATGTATGATCTTACTATTGGCTTTCACTTCTGGATGTTTAAATATTTTTTCCACTTTTGAATGCTGCTGGTGAACTTTAATGACATAGCCTTTTTCATACAAGATTGTTTGAATTTTTTTGTATTCATCAATTCCTACAGACTGTGTTGGTGAAACTCCAGCTTCATGTAACAATTTCTCAGCTTCAGTCTTTTGAAGAAGGCGTTTTGAACGACAAATACGACGCCATTTTCTATTCCATACTTCGGTGTTTTCACGTTCACTGTAGCAAATTCCCACAACAACAGCTCTTGCAAAACATAGTTGGTCATGATTGCCAATTTGAATAATAGATTGCTTCTTCTGGGTAAAAAACTTTGAATCTAATTCTGACGATCTATATTTGGGTTTTCCGCTACCACTTGGTGGTGTTGTATGTGTAATGTCAAATGTCATGAATCCATCGTTCAAGACGAAATCTGTATTCGATTGTAAAACTCGTTCAATTTCATTCAGCATAGTTTCACCTTGTAACTGGTCTGCAGCTAAAAAAGGAATATGGATTCCCATTTCCAACGAAGGATGATTGATGGTAATTCTAATCATGTCCGTAGGGTTAGCATTTAACTTTCGAATGATTTCACGGGTAACATCGTCAAATAATCCAAGTAGTCTCTGAGGTGTTAATTCTTCAAATTTCTTAAAACTCAGCATCAGCACATGTGATTCTGTTTTAAATTTTCTTGACTTCTTATTACCCTTTTCTGTTAAATCATATAGACTTTTCATGTCTAAGTTAGAGTTGATACTTTCATCGTCGCTGTCATTTTCTTCTTTCAACGGTTTAGTTTTTTTCTTTTTTATTGGTGGAAACACCTCATCGTCACTTTCTTCTTTCAATGGTCTAGTTTTTTTTCTTTTTTGTTGGTGGAAACACCTCATCGTCACTTTCACTGTCTGAATAGGTTATTATTCTTTTTCTTTTACCCATCGTTTTAGCTCTGAGTGAAAAGACAATAATGCAGAAGTGAGAAAAACTAACAATTTATATAGCCTCTCCGTTGTAACAGTGTATAAATAGAGACGATAGTTGTGAAAATCTATTCATTCTCCTACTCGATCTCAGACAGTACAGCTGATAAAAAAAATATGAGCGAGTTAAAGCTGCAAAATACATCACCACTTAGAAAGAGGGTGTATCTGTATGTTAATCCATACACCCACGATTATGAGATCAGCAATATACCATCAAAGTATGATGTTAAACATATCGGAAACTATGTGGGATCATTTTTATCCCAGCAACATTTAGAAGAAAAAGATGTTTACCGTACTACCAGCTACAGAGTTTTGGATCAAGCGATGATTGACAAACGATATGGTGCGAATGGTGTGAGAACAAATATTTGTTTCACATGCAACGAAGCAGGACATTGGTCCAAAGAATGTCCAGAAAAAGAAAATCAGCTAGGAACAATTGTTTTTGTCTACGTGAATCCACACAGTCACGACATTGAGATTTTACCATCGTTTTACAACGTTGATGGTCTCAAAGATATAAAATTCGTCGGCACACTAAATTCATTCTGTAGTGAAAATACATGGAAAAAAAGTTCACCACAAGCTACATCCTCATCGGTTGAAACTCAGATCGTAGACATGCAGAGCGACACAACGGCTATCAGCGATTCAGAAATCTGCAAAATAACAGATGATTTAGAGACATCACGAAAAAATCTAAGAAATCAACAAACTTTGGATCTAAGAAAACAACAAACTTTGGATCTAAAAAACGAAATTTCTGCAGAACCGGGTTGCTCGTACGGAAAGGAAAAACAGCAAAACATCGAAAAGAAGAAAAAACGAGTAACAAAGAACTATTTCTTTTGCAAATCAACAAAACACGAGGACAAAATCTGTCCAGATGTGGAATTAAAAACCAACGAAAGGAAAAGAAAACGTAAAACCAGATGTGAATCTGACATTCCAAAGAAAAAAAGAAAAACATACTGAGTGAAAAAAAAGATTTCAATACAATATTGAATATAAACAAAAAAAGACTGACTTGATTTTTTTCATTCATTTTTTTGTCTTTACAGTTCATTCATTTTTTTTGTTTTACAGTTCATGATTTGATTTTTTTCATTGTACATAAGTTCTTTTTGAAATAAAAAAATATAAAATAATTACTTCTTACTTTTGACTTTTTTCTAGTTGTGACTGTAAGTCTTTTTACTTTTGACAATTTGAGAAGAAAGATCTTTCGTGCTAAATGGTTAGCCCTGAAAAGGGCTTTTTTTGAAGGATCTCACATTGACATCCAGCTCTACGATTCTTCCGCCCGATCCACTGGGATGATTTCACACCCACAGTGTTCACAGCAAATCGTCGAACCTTCATCATCATCGTAAAATCCTTCATCTGTATCTGGACAGTTATGCTTCTGGCCAAGATACTCAAGTATGGTAAAACATTTCCCACACTCTATCAGACATCTGTTTGCACAGTGAGGGCACACAAGAATTCGAACCATTCTGGAACAAATATGATTTTATGTAAAATATCACTGGGCTTTATAGCTTTACAGGAGGATTGAACTAGATGACCCATGACGTCATTTTCTCCTATGTTTTTTCCCGCGTCGGCGTTTCATTAACATTGTGCATTCAAATCGACGGTTATATCGGTGTTTTTTTCACCACTCCCATTTTGATGTCACACAGTACAATCCCGGTGTTTTCCGCCAGGTCCGCACTCTTTAAAAATTTCAATCCTCTGTAAACGTATAAAGCTCGGCGTTATTTTCATACATTCACCATTTCTTTGATTCTCAGATAACGATCACTTCGGAAGCAGTATCAATATTCAGAGCCAGTTTCAATATGAAGCACAACTTAGATGAAATCAACTTGGGCGATTTTCCATCAGTGGAAAACAATGGAGACGTTCTTTCATCAGTTATGAATTCGACAATCATCAATCCACCACCGGAGTTAAATTCGACAACCATCATTCCAGCGACGGTGTTTGACAACATTTATGAAGAGGTAAAGCAGCTAAATTTGAAACAAGATAGCATGATGATCCGAATCATAGATCAGCTGGAGACTTTAAACAGACATTTGGAGGAAATTAAAACTTTAAGCGCAAGTACTGATCAGCTCAGTAGAAATATCGAGGTACTACGTCAACAGGATCAGTGCATTTCAACAACTCCTGTGAAGATTCCTGTGGAGTTCGAGTTTGATAAATCCAATCTTCACAACTTAGTGGACTCTATCGTAAGTGTTGTGAAGAAAAATCAACCAAAGAAAAAACAACCAGAGGAAAAACAACCAAGAAAAACAACAAAGCGGAAATCTGAGGAAGATGCTAACCATCTCCACAAGAAGCAGCGAGTTGATCAAAAACCAACTACACCAATATTGACAGGCCAGGGCAAATACGGGAAAAACATTGACAATCACGTTGATTTCAAGATCCCGAAAAAACCAAAGACAGAGCGAAAACAACCAAGAAAAAACAACAAAACGGTAGGAATATGAAAACAAATATGAAACTCGTGGTATTTGCAAATTTGCATTGTAAAAAATTTGTTATATACTGTTTTGCGATTAATTCATTGTAAATAATTCATTGCGAAAAAATAATTCAGTGTGATTTTTTCATTGTGATTAAATCGTTGTGAATAATTCATTGTGAAAAAATATTTCAGTGTGATTATTTTCATTGTTAAGAAAATGTTTTTATGCTGTATTGTAAAAAAATGTTTTCCTTGTGATTTTTTTAGTTGTTAAGAAATTGTTTTTATGCTGTATTGTAAAAAAATGTTTCCTTGTGATTTTTTTCATTGTCAAGAAATTTTTTTATGATGCATTGCAAAAAATGTTTCATTGTGAATTTTTTCATTGTCAAGAAATTTTTTCATTGTCAAGAAATTTTTTATGATGCTTTGCAAAAAAATGTTTCATTGTTTAGTTCTGTTCAGTAAATAAAAGTTCAAAAAACAATAGAGCTCTTCATTCTGTTTTTTCCCCAAAAGACTTGTTCTGTCTACATTTTTCCATACAGCGTCTCATAACTTTTTTGCTATATTAGCATGAAACGTAGCATGGAAAAAATGTATGTGCTTTCTACCCTGTCCGAGCTCTTTAAAAAATCTCAAGCCTCTGTAAACGTATAAAGTCCAGCGTTATTTTCACACATTCACCATTTTTTGACTCTCAGCTAGCGATCACTTTGGAAGCAGTATCAATATTCGGAAACAGTATCAATATGGGGAGATAAATTATCAACTACGTGAGGCTCTCCAAGAATATCTAAATGCAGGTCAACAGTTATTACAACTAAACACTCACTTTATAGGAGAGGAGAAATAAAACCAACTACAACCTATAACACAGCTCTACAAAGATCTCGGCGAAAGATTACTTCAACTATTTTTAAAGACAACGTCTGACATCATCTTAGCCATTTACCAAGCGAATTTCGGATGTTGTCATTAGAAGTGAAAAAAACATAGCCTCCAAAAAAACAAAACAGCCCTTTTCAGGGCTACCCATCTACCACGAAAGTTCTATCTTTCTTCAAAATTGTCAAAAAAACTCAAAAGATTCACAATCAAAAAAAAGTCATAGGTTAGTTACACTCTAGTTTTTTCTAACCCGAACAAGAAAATGTAATAAACCCACGGATTGGCCAACAATAAAACCCCGAACAAGAAAATGTAACAAACCCACGGATTGGCCAACAATAAAACAATTAGTATTAGAAATAAAACGCTGATTCTGATTGGATAACATTAATTTGGAGCCAAAACAGCATGAAACGCCGACGCGGGAAAAACATAGGAGAAAATGACGTCATGGGTCAACTAGTTCAATCCGTCTGAAAAGCTATAAAACCCAGCGTCATTTCCCTGCACATCGTTCATTCTCTTCAATTTACTGCAATATGGAGTGTGCTTTGAGAGATATGAGCTTCAGCGAGCTTGCGCAGCTGTCATCCAAAAAAAAGATGGACGCCAAGAAGAAGGAGTTTGTCGTACCATCGACAGAAGATTGGAACGATGACGCTGAGCCTTCGTTCTCGTTGGACTTTGGGCTGGATGAACAGCAGTTGAAGAGGCTAAAGAGGCGGGCAGCAAGTAGCTGCCCAGCCTGCAGAAAGGTTGGAGGTTGTGCTTAAAAACACAATCTCCAAACCAGGCCCTTTTTTAGGACCACCCCAACAGCCCTTTTCAGGGCTAACCATCTACCACGGAAGATCTACCTTTCTTCAAATTGTCAGACGTAAGTTCTATCTTTTCTTCAAATTGTCATTTCTTCAAATTGTCAGACGAAAGTTCTACCTTCAAGCTGTTAGACGAAAGTTCTATCTTCAAGTTGTCATTTCTTCAAATTGTCACAGCTCTTTTCAGAGCTAACCCAACAGTCCTTTTCAGGACTAACCATCTACCACGAAAGATCTATCTTCAAGATGTCAGACGAAAGTTCTGTCTTCAAGCTGTCAGACGAAAGTTCTATCTTCAAGTTGTCATTTCTTCAAATTGTCACAGCTCTTTTCAGAGCTAACCCAACAGGCCTTTTCAGGACTAACCATCTACCACGAAAGATCTATCTTCAAGATGTCAGACGAAAGTTCTATCTTCAAGCTGTCAGACGAAAGTTCTATCTTCAAGTTGTCATTTCTTCAAATTGTCACAGCTCTTTTCAGAGCTAACTCAACAGTCCTTTTCAGGACTAGCCATTACCACGAAAGATCTATCTTCAAGATACCAGACGAAAGTTCTATCTTCAAGCTATCAGACGAAACTTCTACCTTCAAACTGTCAGACGAAAGTTCTATCTTCAAGTTGTCATTTCTTCAAATTGTCACAGCTCTTTTTTCAGAGCTAACCCAACAGTCCTTTTCAGGACTAACCATTACCACGAAAGTTCTATCTTTCTTCAAAATTGTCATTTCTTCAAATTGTCAAACTTCTTTCTTTCAGAAGAGTTACACTCCAAAGAGTAAGAATCATTCATAGATGTAGAAAAAAGTCTAAGTCAAACTCAACGTTCAGACATTTAGAAAGAGAAATCATCCATAATTGCAGAAAAAGACTAAGTCCAACTCAATGTCCAGACATTTAGAAAGAAAATTCATTCATAGATGCAGAAAAAAGTCTAAGTCCAACTCAGTGCTCAGTCTTTTAGAGAAAAATCATTCATATTTGCAGAAAAAGACTAAGTTCAACTCAATGGTTAGGCATTTAGAAAAGAGAATTCAATCATAGGTGAAAAAAACTAAGTCCAACTCAATGTTCAGACATTTAGAAAGAGAAAAAATCATCCATAGGGTGAAAAAACTAAGTCCAACTCAGTGATCAGGCTTTTAGAGAGAAACCACTTAAAGACCAAGTAGTGGATAGAAGTAAACAATAAAGCAATCCTAATAGCATATGGGTAAAAAACTAAGTCCAACTCTATGCTCAGTCTTTTAGAGAAATCATTCATAATTGCAGAAAAAGACTAAGTCCAACTCAGTGATCAGGCTTTTAGAAAGAAAATCATTCATAGGTGAAGAAAAAAGTCTAAGTCCAACTCAATGTTCAGACATTTAGAAAGAGAGAAAATCATTCATAGGGTGAAAAACTAAGTCCAACTCAGTGATCAGACTCTTAGAAAGAGAGAAAATCATTCATAGGGTGAAAAAAAACTAAGTCCAACGCAATGTCCAGTCATTTAGAAAGAGAAAAAATCATCCATAGGGTGAAAAAAACTAAGTCCAACTCAATGTCCAGGCTTTTAGAGAGAAACCACTTAAAGGCCAAGTAGTGGATAGAAGTAAACAATAAAGCAATCCTAATAGCATATGGGTAAAAAAAACTAAGTCCAACTCAGTGCTCAGTCTTTTAGAGAAATCATTCATAATTGCAGAAAAAGACTAAGTCCAACTCAGTGATCAGGCTTTTAGAAAGAAAATCATTCATAGGGTAAAAAAAGTCTAAGTTCAACTCAATGTTCAGACATTTAGAAAGAGAAACCACTTAAAGGCCAAGTAATGGATAGAAGTAAAACAATAAAGCAATCCTAATAGCATATGGGTAAAAAAAACTAAGTCCAACTCAGTGACCAGACCTGTCAGATCACTATAGAGCACTCGAAGATGTGTCATTTTTGGCCGGCCCCTTTGCCTTTAATTGCAGAAAAAATCCACTCAGGGAGGAGAGTCTAGGTAATATAAAAAATGCAAATTCTTTCAGGAGGGCAGAATAGGGACAAATTTCTTTCAGGGGTGGTGATGTAGCCCACTCAGGGAGGAGAGTCTAGACCCCTGCCCCTGGCCTGGCAGGGGTATAGACTCTCCTCCTATACTGCTCATGTTGACCAATAATCATTCCAAGATATTTTTTCTGGACATAACTTAACGAAATTGTCAAGGAACTGTCTTTATTTTGTTCAGGAAATTAGGGACAGTTCGCCCTATTTCACATGTATAAATCTACGAAAGAAAAATGCTTTCTACTTTTGACAACGCTCAAAATAAGTTTTGGCAAAGACAGAATTCGAACTCAAAACCCATTGATTTCAAGATCAAGAATCTAGCTCGTCATTCGAATAAATAGATATTTGTTCCACAAAGCATTCACGTCGCTCGTATTGAGGCTTTGCCTTTTTTCATATTACCAAACGTACTTATAACTTATCTAACGTATTCCAACGTATTAACGTATCCCAACGTATAAAATATTTTACGTGGGCATACGCTGGTTAAACCGTTAAGGTGTGACAGGACTGTATTGCAAGTTGTTCAGTGTGAGTTTGATGTATACAGCTGTTATCTGTCGTCGTTCGTCCATATACACGAGTGGCAGAATAGTATCCAACGTATCAGTGCCACTGTTAAAGAACTTGAGACTTGAGGTTTGTCTGGATGGTGGAAACAAGACAAACCAGGGAGACAATGAGTCAAGATGAAGCATGGACAGGAGGCGCTCGAAGGCAGCACACTAAGAAATGGCTTGAATGTCTTGCTAGGAGGATAAATAACAACCAAGCTAGACTTTCATCAATTTCTAATAAAATCACAGATGAAATCCACAATTATCAGAGTGGAGCACAAAGAAACTTAAAGTGTAGTAGACTAATTACTAGCTTTGAAAGAAGAGTTTCAAACAGTCAAAGAAGAATTCATCAAGGTTTTGCAGAGAAAGCCATTTGACCTTAGTACTGGTAAAAATGAAGCTATTTCTTGTGCAGCTGATATGAAAATATACAGGGTATAATGCATAGAACTGACAGAGAGTGATAAACATTCCGTCAGATCCTGCTTTAACGTTCAACCTCTTCAAAGTCTAGAAAATTCTCATATTTTATCAAACAGAAAGCAAAATTAAAAGCGATCAAGAGTGAAGTTTCAATTAGCTCAGCAAGAAACTGCCATGAAAGAAAAGCAAAGATACAAATGTCACATGAGTTTTCAAAGGCGTTTCAGCGAGTTATTTCTAGCGCAGAGAATTTCGTGAAATTTGACACAGAAACACTTCAAAGTATGTTCTTTCAATATGCGAAGAGATAATCAGACGTTGCCTGATGAACCAAAAGGTTCTGAGCCCACGAAGAACATAACCCTTTTTTCAAATTACACAAAACCCAATTATTGCAGCATACGTCAGAATTTTGTGATTAAAATCTGTAAGTTCAATCAAATCATGTTCTCTGTGTTTTAAATTCATAGCGAAACAATGGATCCTCTGACTTTGATCAGAAATTAACAGATATTTCAAATTAATGATACGCTATCTATGTTTCAGTAAAACCCTTAGCCCACAAAATTGCTTATTTTATTACAGAAAATCAGGACATTATTTGACCCTCAAAAAAATCTAGCACAAAGATTTTTCTCAGAAATGTACATGATTATATCCTTTATCAAAAAATGCAAAAAAAAAAAAAAAAAAATAGGTTGCCAGGCTACTTTTCCCAATATTCGAACTCAATTACCTCCCTTGGAACAAAGAAAGTGACACAAAACACCCAAGATTTCAAATTACTTAGTAAGATGTATTATTTCTAGCACTAAATCATGTTTTTTTTTCTGTCCACCTTTCCCTTGATATAGTCTCGATTTAACTTTGGTATGGGACGGCTTTGGAAAACATTTTGGTAAAAGGGGTAATTGTTCATTACAAGCAATTGTTCCTTTCCCCACAACCTTTTCTGCACAAACGGTTCTTTTAATCTCATTCAAACCTTGTTTAATCTGCAGCTTCTTTCAATTTTGAAGTTCCAATTTAATTCATTTAGGAAAGGGTTAATACCAAATACATGTGGTATATTTTAATAGATGGGAGAATGGAAGAACAATACAAGTAGAAATGTCCAGAATTACTCAAAGGCATAGATTACTTACGAATCTTATAGCAAAATGAATCAAACGATCCTGATTTCTATCAATACCCAGGAAAGAGGGTTAGAAAACGTTGAAATGGAGAATATACTTGTAATTTTCTCTTTTTACCACACTAAACTTACTATCCGGATAAGTAATGCCCGACAAATGTACATGTTCCGTTTTCGCTGTTTAGGAATGATTTACACCTTCATAAACTGATCTTTAAAAAAAAAATGTATCTACCACTACTTTCTCCACGTCTTGCAGCAAAAATCACTAGTCCAATAATAGTACTACAATCAGACAAAGTTACGCGCTAGAAAACAGAGAAGCGAAGAGACATGCGCAAAAATGTTGCGCACTGACAACCCGATGAAACGTCGTTAACATGAACGGGATTTAAAAGTAGCAGAAGCAGAATATCAAACCTATTTGAAGGCAAAAGATGACGATTTTGAAACAATGTCCAAGTGTTAAAAGTTTAAAATTGGTGCTGGTAAGGCACGTGCCTTTATTTGAATACACTAAAATGACAATCAATTACAGTAATTGAAACTTCTCTGAAGCCTCTTGATACAGGGTTTGCTGGGGAATTTTCGAAATATCTGCATAGAAAAGACTTGGTAATGACTCGATTTAATACCTTTAAAGATGAACCAGACGATTTTCCTGTCTGGAAAGACAGTTTTACTTCAGTAATGGTTGAATTTGGAATTGCCCCTGAAGAAGAATCGGATTTAGTGGTTAAATGGCCTCATTCTTTCCATAATGGGGGCGTTTGCGAGAAAATAGTTCTTTTCCGCGGTACGCAGTATAGCGGAAAAGTTTTTCTTCTTGATACGCACCTGTAACAAAGTTTTGTTATGACACGTTTACGAAGGATTGACCAATCAAATGAGAGCGCAAATATTGTATGGATAGATTGAATCAAAAACTAGTTTTAGCGAGTTTGCCTTTCCGAGCGGTCTTTTTCATTTCGTTTTTAATAAAATTGTTCTTATAATGGGTGGTTCGTACGAAATCTCTTTAGCTCAGTGGTTATAGTATTGGTCTTTTAAAGCTCGAAAAACGAGGATCTTGTCCGCGTTGGGTTCGAATCCTGCCAGATGCGGTTTGTATTTCAGCCATGCATTTGTTCATTTGTTTCTTTGTTACGGACTTCGTAAGAATCGTAAGAAATGAAATTATCCTCTCTACAAGAGAGTATCATTATGTTATCGGTCTTTCGATTGGCTATTAGGTCACTTCCAGCCCATATGAATATTCTTAAGGAAAGACGATTTGCTAGTCAATTTTCCCAGGGGTGATGCATGGAGATTAACGAAATGCTTCAAACCTCGGTTTTGAGGATACAGACAGCGAGACATTCAAAGTTTACGAAAGAGACTTAAATGGTGCTCTAAGAAACAAACTTTGAAGAAAGGAGGTTTTTTTTAACGATAAAGATCTCCGTAAATGTGAACGGGGTGTAGGCATTATTACAATTGCTATTTCTAGTGAAAAGGATGGGCATGTCCGTAAAGCGGATGTCCAAGTATTATAAAATTAAAAGAGTTCCACATACACCCGACCAGTAATTGACATGGTTCACATGGAATAATAAACATAATAAAAAAATATAAAAGAATAATAAACATAATAATGACATGGAATAATAAACTTCTTAGTCAATTTTGTTACAAACAAGAGCATTTAGACCGATTTAAATTCCTGCGGAAATTAGCTTAATGAAGTTCGAAAAAGTAATGACTTATATCAAACGGCATTGTTTTTTTTTTTTTATCTGCTACAGTACTTTCTCTATTATATATCATATGTTAAGGCATTTGGCAAATAGCTTGTTACAAATATTCTTGGTGTAAAATAGCCAATGACCTCTAGTATAGAAGGAAGAAATTATCATTTGCAAAAATAATGAGGAAATGCTTCACTCTCTTCAATCTATGCACGGTCTTGGTAAACTCTTAAAGATACAATTTATTAACAATCGACTACAACTTTTTTAAATTGAACAAACATTAAATACTAATTTCTTGGTGAAACTCAATTTGTTTTAACGTCTGTTGCGTTGAATTATTATTGGTGTTGATTCATCTATATAATTGTTATATTTAAACTGATGAACTTTTTTCATTAATATTATACGAAATTATATTTCATTCTCTAATATAAACAACATTGGTGTCTCTTGTTTTTGACGCTGTAAAAGAAACCTTGACAAATTGGGGTACCGCCAAAAAGCACACGTTACTGTCTTTCTCTTCAGTAAGTCTTTTAACTTTGAATCTATTGGACTGAAAAAAAGCAGCTTAACGGGTAACGGAGTAAGGTTAAGGGTTATGTAGTGCGTGAAGTACACATATCAAATACATTATAGCTTTGTGATGAAAAAGACGAGTTTGAACCTATTAGCTACCTACATTGTCACAGCCCAACATGTAACTCAAAGATAGGAGACAGTATTGAAGAGGTTTAGGCCGCAAAAGCCAATATTTAACAGCCCATTTAAGCCCATGCTTTTTAATTAGCCTCATTTTCAATCTCTTACCAGGGACATAACAAATGTCTTCATAACTCAAGTTGAGTTAGAGTTGTCTTTCTTTGCTCCATCAAAGTCTCTCAAAGCACTAAAACTTCTTCCTTTCTGAAATTGAATTTTCAGTTTCTTGAACTAACCCTTTTGAATTTACGGTATTTTTTTTTTTTTTTTTTTTTTTTAAACATACTTACAAAAACAATGAAGGAAACTTTAATCCTAGCAACAAATTACCACAATGCTCGAGCGGTATATCATTATGCTACCACAGTGGTAATTTTCTGATAACTTGAATAATTCAACTGATAATAACTGATATTTTTGCGCATCTTGCAAGTATGTTATACTTGCAAATTGAATCATTTTTTATATGGCTACCTTAGTAAACTTACTCTTTTCAGCTACAACTTTATCAGGTTTTTCTCTAGCAGATTCAGCCTATTTCAACATCTTGAAACTAAGCAGGAATTTGTCTTACACGGGTAGACCGTATTAGACCTTGAGATATCTCTGGACTGTAGAGAGTGATCTGTATTTGAGCCTTCCTCAAACTCATTAGTTCCCATCTGTAAAGTAGACTTCTTCCTTTTCACTAGCTTCAAAGAATTTCTTTACGTGTGTTAATTCCTAATCTTTGTTAAAGGTGGGTATTTAGATTTTTCACATCTCACCAAATTAAAAAAAATATATATCACTGAAATTTATATGAAAAAACAATACAAATCATCAATAATTGAGAATCATAAAATTACACAAAAAAAAAATTTTTTTTTGATGGTGTTCCCTTAAAAGGCTACGTAGCCTCTTAAGGTTATTTTTAGATTTCGCGCCAGAAATCAAAAAAGCATTGTGGGAATGTCAAGTGACTGGCACGTGACTAATTACACTTAAATTCCATAACATAACAAACATGAAATTATTTTCCATAATGTCTTCTTCGAACGCTATGTTTGAAGCTTCGTCTGTGTATTTCCGGTATGTAAATGAGCAAGTTGCTCATTTAAAAATAGACCGTGTTTCCCGTCGGTGTCGACCTGAGCCGTAGTAAATCTCTAATTTCTCTTGTTGTCGGATGAGTTTCGGCTACTGGGGTTTTATGAATGAAAATTAAAAGGCTTTGGGAGTATAAGGATGATTTTGTTGGATTTTTGTAAAATTTTCGTCCCAAAACCTGACGGGCCACCTTTAAAGCCCCCTTTCTGAAATTAACTACTACTTGATTTCCAGTTTTATTTATCAATGCATGTGGTTAATGGTGAAATGTTGTGAGCTTGTCTTGTTTATTATCTTGTTTTAACAGAACCTTTTTCCTCGATAACAAGATTTCTCTCCTTAGCCCTTCTTTTGCTGTCAGCAAAATACTTATTTTTTATCTTTCTTGCACAAATCTCTGCCTTGAACTTCCTCATCTTTCAAAGTAAATGGGATTTCGGTTAACTTTGTTCTAATTTTACTGTTAAATAACAATTCAGACGGTCTTGCTCCTATTGTACTGTGCGGAGTTGTTCTATAGGCTAACAAATTCATTCTTATTTCAGCATTCCAGTTTCTTCTCTCTGTTTGAGCTATTCTGATTCATTTCAAGAGAGATCTGTTCTGGCGTTCTACTTAACAATTTCCACTAGGTTTTAAAGGTGATGAGAGACTGTGAATAACATCATTCGACGGGAGGGGGGTAGAATTCGCCGGCTGCAGTCCTGCAGAGTGGTAAAATCCCACCAATGGACCCGCCCGTTTGCTGTGGGTGGAGACTCGTAAGCCGGAGAAGAGGGTCCTGGCAGTTGAGGGGAGCCCAGGGATCTCCAGCACTTCAACACACTACTTTGGCCTCGGCTCCTGTGTAAACGAGAGCCTAGATGGGCCCGGTCTAGTGCAATCGGCTGGTCGTTTTAGGATTGGGCATATTTTATGTATACTTGTATTGTGTTGGGGGAGCTGTACGGGGGAAGGACACCTGTATCGTGAGTGCAGATGCCTCATTCCTGCATCCGTCCAACTAAACACTTTGAAACCCAAAATTTCTGATTCAAAAGTAAACCTGGTATATTCGTTACCTTTCTCTCCCTGTTTTACTTTCATAATTCACGTGGTCTTCATTCTCGAAGGAATAATCTAATGTATTTAACCCATATTGAACGTTTACTTGAAAAATGCCCTATTTATTTTAATATGTATTCTAAAGTCCTGGTCTTATATAGGCTTATTGGCTAATTGGGTGATGTGGAATTTTCGTTGGGACTTTGACTGCCATGGTAAAATCCCTGATCTGGGGGACTACCCATGTTTTTTTTTCCTTGTCGCTCCGACATATTCATGTCATCTGAGTATACCATAGGCGGAGGACCGATTGCAAAACGACCAAACCAACATACATGTATGAACGCCAATACAGGACAATGGTTTGCAAATCCAATACCACGGGAGGACCCGGGGTTTGCGCTGCAGATGCGCATGATTCTAGCTTTGGCGTTTGTTTCGACGGATGACATTGAGGATGCCTTAGACACATTGTCCCAAAGAATTACCACATGAAGGCGAGCCTATAATAGAATATTTCGAGGATGTGTTCATTGGGATGCGTTTGCGTCGTGGACGTTGTGAGCCGGTGTTTCCCCCGGAGTCTTGGAATATGTACCAGCGAACTTTAGAGCAGCTTCCGCGTACCAACAACAACGTAGAGGGTTGGCACCGCAGGTTTCAGAGCGCAGTAGGCGCACATCACCCGAACACTTGGAGATTTATTGATATGCTCAAGAGGGAGTAGGCTTTGACGGAGGTCACGCGGGCCCAGGTGACTGCTGGAAACTCCCCACCACCACAGAGGAAACGTTATGTGGAGTGTGCGAGGAGTATACAAAGGGTAGTAGACGAGTACGAGGACCGACATGTTCTAGACTATCTTCGTGGTGTCGCCATGAATTTTCAGTTTTGATGTTAACAGGGACTTGTTTACTGTGTAGTTATATAATTATCTTTGTGTAGGAACAGACATTCAACAATGAATATTGTGTTATGTATTTATATTAATTTTTTGCTACATTTATGTACTTTGCTTAGTTCAGATATGCTGGCTGTGATTAAATCTTATGTGTTTCATGTAGGAACAAAGACATTCTACATGTCTATATTGGTTATCACAGTTTGTTATATGTACTCCAGTTATGTTTGATAAGTACTTTGCTTCATTCAAATCTGCTGGTTGTGATCAAACATTTGAATATATATCTTTCTCTTTGGTTTTATCTATCTATCTAATCTAATCTAATCTAAAAAACACTGGGTGGGGGATGTCCTGGGGGTAATGTCCGGGGGGGAAATGTCCGGGGGGAATGTCCTAGAATCCAAGTTGGCATGTAGCTGTTATGTTCGCAGGGAATGTAGATATTGTTGTATTTATCGGTATTGCACAAAGAGGTTAATTCGTGGCAAAAACAGACTGAAAAATTGTAACATTATACACGTCTAAGTCATCATCATATTTAATTAATGAGTATCATGAATATTGATGCAGCGGCAGATAATGGGCGGTTAGGATGTTCCCATAACCAACAATAATGTCTTGGTGGGACGTCCACAGAGAATTTGGCTATTTAAAAAGCAGACGCTCTGCCGGAAGAGGAGAGAGGAGGAGATAGATTGGTTATTGAGTTGTAGACCCGCGTCAGCGGTCTCTTGTTTTAACAGGGATGACTTTCCCCTGGATATTTTCTCTCGTATATTGTGGGTTGTTGTATTTACCCCGTAGAATTATAGAGAATGGATTTATGTTGTTAATAAACGTTGCTCGTCACCTTCAGACTCCGTTTCTTTCCTCCAAATTATAATATTCCACTATACGATCACATTGATTATTCCGAGGTAGTAAAGACTGCCACTATGTTACATAAGGAAGAAAGAAATATTTTGGTGCCGTGACCAGGATTGGTGATCCACCAAGTAGCGAACAGGGAATTATCGTTTTCATAATACTTAAAAAAAAAAAATTGGATTTGTTCACAATAAGCACAAATGGAGAAGAAAACCTCAACGTCAAAAAATACTTTCGAAGTTCCGGTGACGGAGGATTGGGACGCCGAGTATCAAACGGACAAACAACAGGCGAAAAAAAAAATGCAGACCCGTCTTTCAAAAACATTAAGATTACTTGGGTTGCTTGTCCCTTGTATCGAAGTTTTCTATGTCATGGACAAAAGTGCGGCCGCTCAGTGTTCGATTAACATTGATACATATTTGTTCCGTTGCTAGTGAAGCCGAAGTGCGCATGAGAAGCCAGAGCTCTCGACCTAACAACCGAAGCCAAAATTGTAAGTAATATTTTTTTGTCCTGAATTGTTGCAAAATGACAAGCCAAGTACCTGATTTAGGGATGGCATTAAAATGTTTTGCCGAACAATTAGGTGGTCTGAGAGATGCTTTTCAGGCTCAGGGAATCTCCCATGTCGTTCCAAATTTTGACGGAAAACAGGCAGAATTTCATAATTGGATTAAAGCTATAGAAAAATATGCTTTGTTGGCACGGCTACCCGACGATCAAAAACGCTTCATTGCTTTACAATCTTCCTCTGGCCTCGTAGCTGATTTTCTACAAAGATATTTGAACTCTCACCCAGGTTGTACATGGGACATTTTGAAACAAGAGTTAAGTGCACGGTTTGCTCTCCTGTCGGACTCAATGCACGCCCTTACCTTGTTAGGACGCATAAGACAAGGTAGAAATGAGAACGTGCAGATATTTGCGGAAAGATTGCTTAACTTAGCACAGCAAGCTTTCCAAGATCAAGGGGGACCCGTAATGGAACAACAGTTAATAGGCTTTTTTATCGATGGCCTCGTGTCAAATGCCATCAAAATGAAAATTTTGAGAGAAAGTCCGAACACGTTTCAAGAAGCTATCAAAATTGCGACGGCCAAGCAAAATCTTATAAATAGGTTAAATTTAAGAGTACATGGTCATGGTTTTAGTGGGCAAAACCCAGAACCAATGGAAGTCGATCATAGCCGACCACCGGGGTTTGGTCACGGGCGGCCAATTCAAAACTGGAACGAAAGGCGACAGGGACATGGTCAAAGGGAGTATAAAAAGAGACCTTTTGATCGAAAAAACTAGGTAGGCCTGTTCGGATTGAAGCCGACGGACGGGCAAAACATAAGGTACATAAATATAACATTAATATATCTGGTAGTCCAAACTCGATTTTATTGAATGTGGGTAAACAAAAATATAGAGCTCTCGTAGATTCTGGAGCAGAATTATCATTAATGCGACGCTCGGTCTATAATAACCTTAGTAATAAACCTAAGCTGTTCAAGAAAAATATTTGTTTACAATCTGTCAGCGGCCAAGCACTGAAAATCAATGGCTGTGTTAATCTCACCTTCCTCGTTAAAGGACTAACCCTGACCCATACATTTGTGGTAGTAAAAGATATGAATCGGAACTTAATTTTAGGACGTGATTGGTTAAAACAAAATGGGGTTAGGATGTATTTTGATTTGGGTTTGTTAAGAATCGACAAAACGTATGTTCAATTACAAGAAGATATACATATTTCGTCCGTAGTTAGGTTGAGAAATAAGCTCGTTTTAAAACCTTTGACGAGTTATGCGGTTGATTGTAGGCTCCAAAAGAATTTGAGCTTAGACAAAGAAGTTTTATGTGAACTGTCGGAAGCATAAAAAGGGTTTATCTCTACCGAACCAGGCGTTAAGTTAGTGGGGTCTGTTTCAAAAAGTAAAAATAGGAGATTGCCGATAATGATAATGAATGCTACTCAGAAAACAATTAAGCTGCGTAGGGGATGTGTGGTTGCAGTTGCAACTCCCGTTAGTGAGCATTGTTGTGTCTCTTTAAATAGAGAAATTGCTACTAACGACCAGGAATTTGATTTGTCAGAGTTGAAATGCGCAGACGAATATAGACGGCAAGTTAGTAAATTAATTCAAAGGAATAGAGACCTTTTTGCAACAAGTTTCAAAGACTTGACAGGGACTGATACTGTACAAATGACAATAGATACCGGGGACCACCCTCCTATTAAGTGTAACCCTTATCGTTGTCCGTTAAGTGAAAGGCAACGGGTAGAAGATGCTGTTGATGAAATGGTGAAGGCCAAAATAATTGAAAAATCAAGGTCACCATGGGCTTTTCCGATTGTTTTAGTACGTAAACCAGATGGGTCTACTAGATTTTGCTGTGACTTTAGAAAATTAAACCGGATTACGAAGAAAATATCCTACCCTTTACCGGTCATAGAGGACATTTTATCATTACTAAGTCGCGGAAAAATATATTCAACATTAGATCTTTTCAGTGGTTATTGGAACGTAAAGCTAGATCCGAAAACCAAAGAAAAAGCTACCTTCACTGGTCACATGGGAACTTATACTTTTGGTTGTTTACCGTTTGGATTGGTAAATGCGGGTGCATTGTTTCAAGAGCTTATGAATACCGTTTTAGAGGGATTACCGTTTGCCTTTCCATAAATAGATGATATAGCCATTGTTTCAGAAACACCAGAGCAACATTTGGAACATATAAAATTAGTTTTTGAAAGGTTGCGTGAGCATAAATTGAAACTGAAATTGAAGAAATGTAATTTCTTTAGAGAAGAGATTAAATATTTAGGCTTTCTTGTCAATAAAAATGGAATTGCTCCAGATCCAGAAAAAGTCAAAGCTATAAGGGAAATCAGCCCACCTACTACTGTAAAACAAGTAAGATCATTTTTAGGTTGTGTAGGATGGTATAAAAAACTTATTCCAAATTTTTCGGAAGTAGCAGAACCTCTGATTGTATTAACTAGAAAATATCAGAAATTTCGGTGTGGAGAAGCTGAAGAGCTTGCGTTTAAAGAGTTAAAGAGACGTTTAACAGTCATTCCGTTATTGGCTTACCCAGATCCTTCAAAACCTTATAAGTTATATACTGACAGTAGTAATTACACCATTGCGGCTTGTTTGACGCAGGAATGTGAGGAAGATAAAGATTTTCCGGTAAGGGGTTTTAGTAAAGAAAGACCAATTTATTTTCTGTCTCACAAATTAAGTAAAACACAACAACGGTATTCTGTAATCGAAAAGGAGGCATATGCCGTCGTCTATGCTTTGCAAAAGCTTCACCATTTCTTGCACAATAGTAAATTCACAATTTATACAGATCATGCTCCGTTACAGTACCTTTTAAAAGGAGATATTAGGAATAAAAGAATTCAACAATGGGCTTTAGCGATCGCTGGGTACGATTGCGAAATTCAATATATTAAAGGCAGTATGAATAATGTTGCCGATTTCTTGTCTAGAACGCCAGTACAAGTTGGCGAAGAAAATCAAATTTTGACGGAAAATGTGTCAGGGAATGAGGAACCACAAATTGACGACAGATATTTAGAGGTAAATGTAATTAATTCCGACAAAATCGATCCAAAAGCATTTGTAGCAAGCAAATTACCTGACGTAGATTTATTGGATGAACCTTTGCCGAAATTAGGCCATTTTGATATGTCGGTAGAACAAAATAAAGATAAATCGATTGTAGAAATTAAAAAACATTTAGAGGAAAATACCGGAACGAACACCGTACAGAATAATTATATTCATATAGATAATGTTGTTTATTATCTGTCTAATGCAGACGCCGATCCCGTCTTACGATTGTATGTACCCAGTCATTTACGGAAATATGTAATTAGACAATACCATGATTTGAATGGTCATATCGGGACAGAAAGATGTTTTTATACTATAAAGAGCAAATATTTTTGGCCAAATTTGTTCAAAGATTTACACGCCTACATTAATAATTGCATTCCATGCCAAACTCGCAATGCGAGGCGAATTAGAGCACCTTTACAAGAAACAGAAATACCTCCGTTCCCGTTTAGTAGGGTAAGCTTGGATGTCAGTGGACCGTATCCAGAGAGCTTGTCAGGGAATAAGTACATTGTTACTTACATTTGTATGTACTCCGGTTATATAGAGTGTTTCCCAACGCCAGAAAAATCCAGCTCTGTCATTGCTCATTTAATAGTAGAAGAAATAATACCGAGATATGGGTGTTGTTTAGAGGTGTTACACGACAATGGATTAGAAAATATAGCAAAGCAAGTGCAAGATTTGTTATCATACATGAAGATAAACAGCGTAAAAACTTCATATTATAGCCCCCGTTCAAATGGTTTATGCGAAAAATCCCATTCTACACTGTTAAGTGTTATAGGCAAACATATGAATGAAAATTCATCGTGGGAATTACTGATTCCCCAGGCCTTGGCAAGTGTGAGATTTGCTGTAAATTTGTCTACAGGCTATAGCCCATATTTCCTATTGTTTGGCCGAGACGTGATATTTCCGTTAGATACTGTTTTGCAACCTAGACGCAAATATCAGGGGGAAGATCCCATTCGCGCAATATTGCAATTACAACATCAGGCATTCACGCACGTGCATAGAAATTTACAGAAGGCTAGGAAAAGACAAAAACGATACGCTGATAAAAACGCACAAAGGGTAGAATTCAAAATAGGTTCGCCGGTGTACTATAAGAATTTTAGGAGAACTTCAAAATTTGCGCCCAAGTTCCTTCCGTATTATAGAATTATTGAGCAAAAAGGGCCAGTAACGTTCATAATAAAATCTCAATTGGACGGCACGACTACAAAGGCAACTGCTGATCAAGTCCGGTTAGCTAATTTAGATTGGGGTGAGTTAAGGCAAGGAAATATTTACAACCCGACAGGGAGACCACTCAGAAAAGCACAATTAGCAATGCCCCCAGAGCAACCTTTAAGTGATTCGGAAACGTCTGACTCCGAACGTGAGTTGCAGAGAGAAAAGGGAAAATTTACTAGGCGTTATCGGATGATGCGGTCAAGTTCTGACGACGAAGAAAATATCCCCTTGTATGAGCTAAAACAAAGGTTACAGGCTAGGAAGGAGAGAAATGAATCTCTGAATAAATTAGAATCAGATCAGTCCATGGACGAGAGTGAAAATCAATATTTTACTTCAGAAGAGCAAGATGACATGAAAATGGACATTGACCTAGTTGACAGACAGAATAAAAATCCAGGATTAAACTTGTTGGAAAAGGGTGATCAGAAGAAAGAGTCTGTAGGGTCAGAGATAAGTCCAATGGAGAAAGAAATTGACCTTAAATAGAGTAAGGTTAATCTTTTCTCTGAGTTATTGCGTTAACTTTATGTATTTTATGAAAAAGGCTTTATATAATGAGGAAAGTTTGTATTATTATTTGTATGTTACAGAGGGAGTAAAGTGTTCTTCCGCGAACCAATATATTTGCAATACCACCATTTACTCCTTAACGATGAAGTTCGTAGGCTTGTTAGTATTGTGTGGCATGTGTGTTATTGCCACAGATTTGAAGAATTCTGTGTTCTTTCAAAAGAGGAAAACATTTAACATTGTACGATCAACATGGTTTGTTAGTATTATATTGGATTTAAAACCATACGTGGGTTTTCTAAACGATGTAGGAAATAACTGTGCATATACACAAAGGTTGATTGGTAACACTCAAATGAAATTCAGCAGTACAGTACAAAATAGTAGTTTTATCAAACAATTTGAGGTTTTAGGGAAAGAAGTGAGAGAACTGGAATTGGGGCATGAAAATTTAAATATTTTGCTCAGGGAGTATCAAATTCTCATGACACGGTCAAAAAGGAGTATTCTCCCGTTTGTAGGAAAGTTAAGCACATTTTTATTTGGTACGGTAAACGAAGATCAACTACGGGGATTAAAAGTAGCCATCAATCAGTTGGGACGGCAGCAATCCAATTTAGTTCATGTTGTCCAAGAACAAATAACGGTTATGAATCGCTCAAGGGAGCTAATATCGGAAAACAGGTTGGCTATAAACCAAATTAATCTAAAGCTCAGTGATCTTGATATGAAAATGGATAATATAACTCAATATCTCATCCACCAGATTTTTGACCTTAATGATTTCCTGGAATGTTACACTCAGTTACTTCATACTGTCAGTGTTTTAAGGCAAATGATTCAGAATGCGTATGTATTCAATGATCACTTAAAGTCTGAATTAAATGTTCTCGGTACAGGGAAAATATCTCCTGAAATAATATCTCCAAAACAACTTAGAGGTTTGCTTTTGAGCATTAAATCGCAAATACCACGCTTAGCAAAATTACCTTTTAACCCGGAGCGTCGTCTATGGCAATATTATGAAATCTTAGAGGCAAGTACGTTTATGGATACTGATCAAATAGTTATTGTACTAAAGATTCCTTTGAGGGACAGTAGGTTTCAATTCGAGTTATATAAAGTGTTGAACTTAGAAATGGCATTGAATTATACCCCTCGAGATATGACGGCATACATTGCTCTGCAAAGTCAATACCTGGCTATCAATTTAGAACGTACCAAATACATGTTATTGGAGGAAGAAAATGAAAGGCAATGTAATCGCCCATTGCTGAAGTTTTGTGAAGTATCGAATCCAATTTATAATGTTGTTTCAAGACAACAATGCCTGGTAGCGTTGTTTTTGAATCAAACGGAGAACATCGAGAAGTTATGTGTCAAAATGATAAATGTGAATGCGAGGTTGCCGTTAATTACCGAAATTAATCCACAACTTTGGGCGGTGACAACAAAGAGCCCGTTACAATTTTCCGTAGTTTGTTATGACAAGAAGGCTGTGACTAAAGAGATAATTATAAATCCCCCTTTGGGAGTTCTCTATCTAAATTCGTCTTGTAGTGCCAACAATGATTTTGTATCGTTAATCGCGGGATCAGATACGAGTATTACTTTTAAGATTGACGACCCATTCATACGACTCCTACGGAAAATTAATTTCACTGGTATTTCTTTGTACAGGGAAGTTAATCAAGAATTACCGAAATTCATGAATAGTTCTCTTTCGCTCCCACCCATTCTGGATACCGTGGATAAAATTCCCATGAATAAATTACTCACGGAACTAAGAAATGTACAATCCACACATTTTACGTTTTTGGAACAATATGGCTTTTGGGGCCTCCCTGGTCTGATCTTTATCGTTTTGGTTATAATAATAATTGTTATATTGGTAAAGAATCGTAAGAAAATAAAAGGGTACTTGGTTGGTAGAATGAAAGGTTCAGGGCGGAAGAATATTACTGAAAGTTGGGAGCTTCACGAGATGAAGGGTGAAAGAAACTCATCACCTGGGATCACGGGAAACCCGTCCACTTCCAACCAACAACATAGAGGAGAAGAAACACAGGTGGTACATCTGTATCTACAAATTGACCTTTCCAGTGAGGGAGATGGTGAAAAATAGTAGTCGCCATGAATAGATCTATACTCTTAACTCTTTTTCTTATATTACTGATACATGTGTGTTGTATATTTAGATATTTTTCAGTGGTTAAAGTGTTTATTGATATAAACAGAGATAGTGAGATTAATGAAGTTTCACGTATTATTCTTTAAAGTGAATTGCCTGAACTTTAAGAGATGGCAGTGTTTATATAACGGTGACTCTCAATGTTTTTTCCAATTATTGATTCATCGTGTATTGTTATTCCATGTTTCTCTTATATACATGTATATTCCTGTTGTAGGTGTATTTAATCTGTAATTTCTATTTAGACATTATGAGATATGATGGTTCAGCGTGTATGTTACTGGTTTTATTGGTTGTCTGTCTATATAGACATACATCCTCAAGTAAGGGGGGTGTGTAACATTATACACGTCTAAGTCATCATCATATTTAATTAATGAGTATCATGAATATTGATGCAGCGGCAGATAATGGGCGGTTAGGATGTTCCCATAACCAACAATAATGTCTTGGTGGGACGTCCACAGAGAATTTGGCTATTTAAAAAGCAGACGCTCTGCCGGAAGAGGAGAGAGGAGGAGATAGATTGGTTATTGAGTTGTAGACCCGCGTCAGCGGTCTCTGTTTTAACAGGGATGACTTTCCCCTGGATATTTTCTCTCGTATATTGTGGGTAGTTGTATTTACCCCGTAGAATTATAGAGAATGGATTTATGTTGTTAATAAACGTTGCTCGTCACCTTCAGACTCCGTTTCTTTCCTCCAAATTATAATATTCCACTATACGATCACATTGATTATTCCGAGGTAGTAAAGACTGCCACTATGTTACAAAATCCTTCGAACAAAAATTGGGAATAAAATATCACCTCTAATAAATTTCATCAGCTAGCTCTGCAGAAATGAGGTATCAAGTTTTAAACCGAAAAATGAAAGTCATGTCGACCCTTAAGTAATCAATCATATGGCACATATTAGTAAAATAAAGAAAGTTAAAGAATAACGCAAACCACATTAATTCTTTGAAGTACTCAATTATCATGTTTTAAAACTAGATCTTGTTTAGATATTACTCCAAGTATTCTCATTCTGCTGGATTATTCCATTTAAGTATAAACAAAGGAGAGTTCCTTTGGTTTCGGGGACTCGGAACGAGCACGAGAAGAAATATAAACTTTCACTGTTAGGGACTTAGGATGATATTGCCGGATAAAGATTTAGCACAACTCTGATCACTTACTGTTTCGACAAGGTATTATACATGTAGCTAAATTTCTCTTTCATATTTGTTACGATCAGCTTGGGTACACAACAGGGAAGTGAGGAAATCAGCGTTTACAAATAAACATACTTTAATAACCAAGAAAAAAAATACGTTTCTTTCCCTGATTAATCGTGAATCGTACCAAACACTGATCGTAACAAATATTGTTAGTAAAGCACTAGTAAATAGAACATGTTCCGTTAGATTTTCTTGACGACTTGGACTGAAAAGACATTACAGCCTGTGATATCAATTTGATCATACTGACACAAACCTGGTTTCTTAGCAAATAAAGTCAAGTAAAATGTCAAACCTTCAGCGAACGCTGGGTAGAGACTAAAATTCAAACTGTTAAATACGACAATTAACGACGTATTGTGACAGATGTTCGCGCGCATCCTACTGCGCATGTATTTTTGTCGTGGATATTGAATCAAAAGTGCACCTATGTATTTTTTGCACATAATGGTTATACTATTGGTGCACTGAAACAAGTAGCACTTCGAGTAGTATTGGTGAAGAGAGAAAAAAAAAATGATCTTTGAACTGTCACCGTGAAATAAGTAAAATGCTGCTGACACGGCGTTACACACCAAACAAGGAAACAAAGGCAGGAAATTTAAAGCTGTGGAAGTATAGCTGTTTCCACTTTGAAAGTTATTGATGGAAAAGGAGAAATCACTCCTATTGAGCAATTTCTCCTGTTCCCACTATGTCTGCTGAGCTTTTATCCTATTTTTTTTCCTTGAAAAAATATCTTCCATGGTGACCTTCAACCTTGTTTTCTGTCAAAATAAGCACGGATAGGTGCCATTTTGATTTTTTCTTATTGTTCAGAATTATAAATAGTATAAGTGTGGAAATTTGAAGGAAAATCTGTCCGTTAGAAAGTAAGTATTTAAGATCAACCCTTAATTCGGTCAAATTATCTCCCTTTTTAACTCAATGATCCATATAGAACATGCATATTTGTACATTTACCATGCTCAAAACCAGGCTTTATATATATTTTTGTGTGCAAAAATATATGAATTTTCATTAAAGTGATGTATATTTTATATTTTGCTTGTAATTTTCCTGTTTGACTATTAAAGAAAGGCGCTTTAAATCCAATATAAGCTGAATTTTGGAACTGCATATACCTTTTACAAAGGCAAATTTCTCAGAAACGAGCACGGTGACCCACATCTTTTTTACTGTAATCTCCTAGAGACATGATATGCTTTATATGTGCCATAGGCCTCTGAAACTCCATTGGTCTATCAAGGGGTAACGAAATTTTCATTATCGGACACTGTTACTGTAAATAGCACATTGGGCATACCCTCTGTATCATATATAGTAAGACAAGGTGTGGAACGAAATCGAACAAAATTTGACGGATAAATGAACCTGGTTACCGTTGCAGATGGGTTTATTAATGATCTTTCTTCTGTATCCTGACCCTCGAAAGTTCCAAACGACTCTTGCCATCAAGCAATAGCTCTCATCTCAAAAAAATTAAAAAGCTTCCATATTTTCCGGATCGCCATGCGCTGACGTCACACGATTTGTAATCCTGCAGCGAATAAGAATTAAATTCTTTTTTTCAAACATAGATCGAATTTTCTTTTGTTGGTCTATTGATGAAATTATTAAATTAACATTTTTTCATCTAATCCAGTTTCACGATTTTCATCTCCCACTTCGCATATTTTCAAATGCGTTTTTACCGTTCATTGGTCAAAAGCTTTGGCGCATCTTTTGATAGCAAATTCACGTGAGTAAAATTCGCTTCGTCATAACGAATTGTGTGACGTCAGCGCATGGCGATCCGGAAAATGTGGAAGCTTTTTAATTTTTTTTGAGAAGAGAGCTATCGCTTGATGGCAAGAGCCGTTTGGAACTTTCGATGGTCAGCGTACAGAAGAAAAATCATTTGTGAACCCGTCTGCAACGGTAACTAGGTTTATTTTTCCATTTTCTGTTAAATATTATCTCTGAAAGAGGACGGGGGTCAAATTTTCTTCGATTTCGTTGCACACATTGTCTTACCATATGCGATATAGAGGGAGTCACCAATGTGCTATTTATAGAAAAAGTGTTGATGAAAATTTGAATATGTATTCCGTGATATACAGGCGATGCACCAATGTGCTATAAGTGTTCGATGATAGACCAAGGACAATTTGAGTATTCCGTGATAGACCATTTGAGCTTCAAAGGCCTGTGGTATGTGCAAAGTTTTAAAAAAAATCTGTCCGTTAGAAAAAATTGTAATATACACACATGTACGTCGTTAATAAAGAAATTATACCTGGGGTTATGTTCACCCACCATTTTTCAGAACATTCTTAGTGTTGTTTTCATGAATTTTCTAAATTTGAAAGTAACGCAACTTCTGATCGGCTGAACCATTTGGTTTAGCCATTAAAAAGTTGTTTTACTTTCACAATTTGAAAATCTTGGAGAATAAGACTAAAAATGTTCTTAAGCAGGATTGGTGAATACGGAACCTGACGGTATTAAGGCTTGCTGCTGAGTGTCCTGTGTGTTTTCATCTTCATCAGTTGTTACTATTAGGTTCGGTATAATCTCACCTTTACCCATTTGAATGAAATGTATGTCGAATATTTCAGCACAACGATGATGATTGAAGCCGGCCAGTCATGAGTAATCCCCGTGAATTGCATGGAACCAGAAACAGACACTTTGGTGTGGTACTATAAGTAGTTTTGTACGTATTGATAAGCTGTTGTTGTTTCAATAAAGGCGTGTAGGAGTGTCCCAGCACAGCCTGCAGGTAAGTATGGCGTGGGCATTGCCATCGTTTCTGCTTTTGTGATTGGTTGGAGGTTGTGGCCCCTTCTTCTTTACGTAATTAAACATGGTTTGTCGGAAAACGGGAGATGAAGTTAAAATCGGCTGTTTTCACTATACGTGTCACATGAGGAGTGATGCTTAGTTTTGTAATGGTCACATATGGTGATACCTTCAGCTGATGAATTGTTCTTCATCCACGAATGCTTGACTAAAAAGATTTCCTCTGTAACTGCTAACAAAATGCGAGTCGCACAATAATGTAAAACGTGAAAGTTGTTCGACTTTATCCAAGCCAAACAGCACAGTCAATTGAGATCAGTTTAGTTTACTAACTGGTATAATAATGGTAGCAATCTTTGTGAAGATGCTCTTCAGAACATTCTTTTTTAATTCTTTAGCTAAGCAGATTAATCTGTCAACTAAAAGCTTGAAGATCGAGGGTTTTTAGTCGAACATCTCTTAATTTGATTTCATTGCAGTACGAGAAATTTCGATACCTGGCACTTCAACGGACAGCCTTTATGCTGCCCGAGCATTCTCTTCTTGTACCCCAGTTTTGAAGCCGTCTGCACTCTGATTACTCGGAGCAAGAAACTCAAGCTTCTGATCCGTCAAATGCAATGGGCACATTACGGAATCACATGTTCGTAAATGTGCGCGCTTCTTTGATACACTACGGTATTCCGTCACGAGCCAGTATCCTCCAATACTTGTACTTTACGCGTTGTTTATCACGATCTGTTCTTTTACCGCGAAATACACACAGTGACTGACATTTAAACTACACTTTACCCACTGTTTCTAGCTTCGACGATAAAAATTTCCTCGATACAAATAGCTCACAAGATCACAAAATCCTTTAGAAATATAAAACTGTATTAAAGTACGTTATGCCAAGTGAGATCCACTCCCTACGCTGTGGCTACACTAGAGCTATACAACACACGTGATATCGATATGCCATATGAGCAGAGAGAAAAGAAACACAGAGAAGAAATCCGTTTACTGAATGATTCGTGTTGATGAGTATTCACTTGTTCTTAGCCAAACAATGTAAATTTACTTAATGCATTTGTGTGGAAAACATGGGGAATGCTATAGCTATATACATGTAAGATGTAAGATAAGGTAGACTAGATCTAGTTGGGAAAAGCTCTAGATGGCTGGGGAAGGGTGGGACGAAGTGTTTATATTTTACCAATTTTTGCATGAGTAATAGTCGGGGCGATAACTATGATTCAGACACATTGGTTGGTTGAACTGATAGACTGATTGCTTGATTGACTGATAAATTAATCGGTTGATTGGCGTTTATAAGTTTTCAACATAGGCCTATTTCAGTGATACCGCGGAGACCAGTGCACCTATTGATCAATGCATTCAGGTACTGTACTTTGCAAAATATTCATCCCAAGCCACTGACTGCTTCTACATGAATACATGGCAGTATTTGACAGAAGATAGTATGTTTAGCCAAATGTATAACAAAAATACTGAGGCACGAATACCCTTTAAGCAGTTGGCTTGTCCACACCGAAGGAATGTAAAGCATATGAGTAGTCGCAACATTCGAGGTTTTTAATCTAAAACACAAACATAAAAAAAAATCCAACGATAAGTCGCCCAGGCTGACTGACTAAACATTTCGTGCTGTAAAGTGAAGTTCGATTCCAGCATAGGCAAATATTACACTAAGATGATCTAATTTTAGCTTTTGTTAACACACAATATAACATAACAAACATGTATAAGATGGGTTGTTTTTAATTTAAATGCATTGCTGCGTTACACAATACAACGGGCACTTTAGAAGAAAAGATTACATGTTTCCCCTATATTATGAAATTAGCCGACCGTCAATAGATATTGTTATCGTCTGAGGGTGATACATGTTTAACATGTTTACTCACGCATGGATGGATGTTCATTGTTTGTGTCAGATCTATATCTATTTAGTAGACTACATAATGTACAACGCTTTGTAATCAAGTTAAGTTACTACTCGAAAAAAAATTGACTTAAAATTGACCGAGCTATGCAATAAATAATTAGAACGTGAATATTTTAATCTTCACATATAGTCGGACGGAACGAAAGTTCTTTTTAACGGTTAAATGTCGGGGTTGACCCTTCCAATGCCGTAGGAAAAATAAAAGGATTTTGCTGATGATGTGGATCAAGATCAGACTGCACAGAAAGTGCATTTCAGATCAATGTCATCCGCCATGTATTACCAATTTAAACCAACAAATTATCGTATTTATTTATGGTATCTTTACTTATTTTTAGAGACACGATAAATCTATTAGCTGCATTAAGAGTTGAAATCGTTCATATCGTTACATATTCAGACGACAATAGCAGAAGATAAATTTGGACAGTAATTCAATTGTGTAATATATGGTAATAGAGGTCGTTTATTTCATGTCAATTTGCTCGTTTAATATTTGTAAATGACATGCAACAAACTACTGACTTCCAACTCTTTACCAAAAGGTGGAGACTTTCCAAATTGTCAGCATATGCAGACGACAAAACATAATGCGGCTCACATTGTCGGATTTGTTTTGAAATGATAGAATTCATTGTGGGAAAAGAAGAAAATGCTCTTAACTAGCATTTTCTCTTTTTCCCACAATGTTATCCGATAAAAAAGGGTAATAGTTTGGTAAAGGATAAACGCAGATAACGGTGGCTTTTTAATTCTTTTGCTGCAAAGCGCGACTCGCTGACCTTTGGCAGACGGTGTAGATCAAGATCAGACTGCACAGAACGTGCAGTCTGATCTTTGATCTACACTGTCCCATAAGGAAATATTATTCCCCAACACATAACTTTGAAATGGCAATATTTGGGTTGTTAATATCGAAATGAAAATTCAATTTTAGTTTTTTAGCAGGGTAAGGGTTAACCTGTTACAAATATGCCCCTGAAGGGAACAGCCGTGACATATACGGTCATGTACATTGATGTGTGTACTTAACTCTGTACCGCACGATAGGCTCGCCCATTTTCAGATCATTTGCAGACCAATTTTGGCACAAACTATGAGGTATGTCTGTAAAAGAGTAGAAACATTTCTGGAAAAGGAAAAAATGCTGGGAGCCAAACATCTCTCCTATTCCACAAAGTTTTCAAAAGCATTCACTATCACAGATTCGTTGCAATTCGTGATCGTGTGGTAAAGGGTAGCTTTTAAAACAGCAAACGATAAAAGTTTAGGATCTTTCATGTCGAAGCATTTGCAGACAAAAACAATTTGGCTCACATAATAAGATTCGTTGCTGTAACTAACGGTAGAAAATGTTATGGGAAAATGGGGGAAAAAAACTGCTGAGTTATACAGGTTACCAGCCTCTTCTTTTTTCCACGATGTTTTCGAAAGACTTCCATAGGGTCGATAAAACTCGGGGCCGTCTAGCGAAGGGTTAAATCAAAATCTCAGTCGTTCAGGCGATCTCTTACATCTCGCAGCCAAACCTTTAAAGATATGCCTGTAAAAGGAGAAATTGCTCGTATCAAAAAAATAATTTCTTGTATTTTTTATGCAGTTTCTCCATTGTCACTCTTTTTTTTAAAATCATTTTTCGTAATTTGTTATGCAGTATCTCTTATGCCACTTATTACACATAAGCTCATGTGTACATTGATTTCTGTATTGTTTATGTTATGTTGGAAATATTTTCAATATCGTCTGCTGCAGATTTTTTCAGCATGCATCCTAATGAGTAAAACAAGTCAAAACTTTACTCACTTGTATGGTGGCATATTTCTGCCGCGAGATACGAGATAGCTATTGCGATAATTTAAGAGAATTATCGTGATAAAACAAAGTTTCCTGGAAATATTATCTAGATAACAAAAATTTTCACGATAGAAATATCGCAACAATTCTAACTGTGATCATGATTATTTTTGCTTTCGTGCCCATAACTGACATTCACGGTATCTATAATTAGATACTGTTTCGGAACATCTTCGTCTTCAACCTTATGAATTCTGCTTGTCCCTAAATGGTTTTAAAGTTGTTCGTAGGAGGCATTTCGAGTCGTCTTTGTGATTTTACAGACTTCTGTTCATTTTCAGTCTTGTCAAAATATACCAATTAAGGTACAATTGTTAATGATTCGATTTTTTACTTACTGCAATCTTCTGAAGTCAAAAACTACCGAGGTCATCCAAATGATAAAATTTGCTATTTATGGATATCGAAAAACGGATAGAACTATCACGGTAATTTTATCTCGAATGTCAGCTCCGTGCACGATTGAGAAATTTTGCGATAAAATATTGAGTTTATCGTGATTTTTTTTCAGGAAACTTTTCACTATCTCGGTAAAGTTTCCAGGAAACTTTAATTTATCGTGATAGTTTTCTTAAATTATCATGATAGCTATCTCGTATCTCGTGGCAGAAATATGCTACCATACACTTGTAAATGTTTATATACACATAAATATATCCGTGTGTGTATATATATGTGTGTATTTTTATCCTGTATAGGCTTATCATCCCCGCCGAATTTCGGAGGGGTATAGTTTTTGCGTTAACCGTCCGTGCGTTCGTTCGTCCGTCTGACTGAGGATATATCTTCTAAAGTCATTGACGAAAATTTATGAAACTTTATCTTGCTTGTGTTCGTTATGGTTGTCCGTTGATAGGCCTATATGTTTTTATATTATTTAATGCCTTGTCATGGAAAAGGGGGCTTGAAATACATGTTATGTTTTCAATATGTCTCTTTAACTATTGAACAAAATTTTATGAAACTTCATATCTATATTGTTTATCATAAGCCACAGACAGTCTTTATTTGATTTTATTTCATGAAATACCATGATACGGAAAAATGGGGCTTAATGTATAATTTCATTATGGACCAATTACAAAAAGAAAGACCACGTGTACATGCAAATCACAATACCTGTTATATTTTTTTATTCAAAAAGGGTCTTTTTCCCCAGGGGATATCACTTTCAACGGAATAACTCGTTAAATTTAATAACAATTTACTAAACAATGGCATGTTTTTTATGACCCCTGGGATGACTTCTGAAAACGTCGTGAGAAAATGAGGAAAATGCAGGAAACCAGCATTTTCTCATTTTCCGACGTTTTCTATCTTTTCAAATACTATGCTCATCATTTGAGTCACGTTGGTTTTGATGTCTGCAAATGCTTTGAATTTGGACAAGTTTAAAATGTTGTCAACTTGAAGAGTTACAGACGAGGACAGCATTACTCTTCTGTCGGTCTGAACTAATTACTGTACTGGCTAATTTTTAATTTACCAAAAAATATGAGCCATGCAGGAGAAAATGCGGTTTGATGTATCTGCAACAAGTATGGACGCAGGTCCGCGCAGGCTGACGTTGGTCGTAACGTTTTGCTATGGGTCAATTTCCTTCATGTTCATGGACCATTCCACACCATGATTCAGTCGTTTGTTAGACAAGTTGGATTCATGGATCCATAATTATGTGTGGACTGGCTTGGTATGTTGCATCACGGAGACGCATTAAACTCCATTTTCCTAAACAAGATGACTCGGTGGAGAAATATTAGATGGTAATGAAGCACTTGTCTTGATTTGCATTATCATGGAAAACTGAGCAGTTGTTTGTTACAAAAATAATGCTAATTTAGGTGCTAATTTCTAGAGCTGTCTACCGTAGAGTCATTTTATGTCCATAGAGTGTTTTCTTATTAGTGTGCGAGTGTACACTACAATTATTGGAAGCCGCTCGAAAGCGACTTCCAGTAGGAATGTACCTAAACTATTTACCATGTAGATGATCAGTAATTATTCGATTGGTCATTATTTTTGGAAAATTTCTAATAATGTCGTGTTGTTGTGACAGAACTACTCCACATGACTCTTTCTTAAATATTCCAGCAGACCTACATGAAAATCAAGCCTGGTTTTCTTGCAATATATAGTTTATTCCCAAATTATAATAAAGAATACAGAAAAATAAACCTCCTTTAATTGGCTAGTCCCCCGAAGTTTTCAAACATATAGGATTCCTTCTACTTTCCCAAACGAAGTTGTTATGCTTTGCGTTTATCACAAGCCTTCCCACCTCTCAATGGTTTTCGCATTTGTGTACTTTTTTACAAAACAAAATAATGATAATTATGTTATAGAGAGCATTTTAGAATATGATAATCAGAAGCAATTTTATGTACAAGTTTTTCGTCCATTCTCAATCCGTGTAGATAATAGGGCGGTAAACCTTTGATCAAAGTATAGACTGGTTACCTCGCTACACAGTTAATCGAAGAACAAAGAGGAGTCTACGACAGCTATTTATAGAATACTTGCGAAAAGGTAACCCTTTTTTCTTCCCTTTGTCGACACTTTAGCCGAATGGATTTTTGTTACACGGAACATCTACCTTATGATACCCGTAAAATTTAGCATTCACTGTGTTGTGTGTGGAAGCTGTTATGATCAGACTGTACGTGCTGTACACTATGGTCCCGATCTACAAAACCCGTGAAAAATGTATCCATCGTGATGTACATTAACTACAGAAACTATCGCGGTGATGCCTGGTGCTCTAAGGGTTAAAGCTGGTCGAAAATGACAGAAATAGATGAAGATCAGACAGCACATAGCCCGTGTAATATTTTTTTTAAAATTCTATAAGATATTGTAAACATAAAAAAATCTTGTTTGTTTTCCTTACTCAGTGTATTAATTTCGTTGTGCAGTCGAAGGGTGAAAGTTATTACAGAACCTATTACTTTTTACGTCGCCGCTGGTCAAAGGTTTAGAATAGCTCTTGAAATTTACATTAGACATTTTACACTAGGTTTGTACAAGGCCTATGCAGAAAATGGTTCAAACTACTGATTATTAAACGAAATATGTATAGTAATAGTTATTATGTTGTGGTTGAATATACCCAGATCTTTAAAAACTTAAAGAATGTTTTTTTTGTGTGTGTGTGTGTGTGTGACTGCCATTCCAGGAATAAAAGAAACGTGGTTTATGCCATCTGTGCAGGCGAAGATCAGAATAACTTTTGAGATGCCATGCAAAAGTTTTTGTTTCTGGAGTAGAAATGTAAAGGCTTGGTCAGACCGGCTAACGGATATGTAACGGGGGAAAAACGGACAAAAACATGCAGAATTTGGTTATCCAGTGATAAAATTAATCTCCTCTGCCGCTCGAGGCTCACGCGATCGGTGTGTGGAGCGAAGAAGTCACACAATGACCGCACGAGTACCGCACATGTAACGTAAAAAAAACGCACGTTTACCGGATATGTACCGGATAATAAACGGTCCCTTAACGAATATCACCGTACGAGTAAGGGACTTGTACCGTATAAAACGGAAGTGCAACGCATGAGAACCGAACAAAACGTTCTTCCAACGTACGATGAAAGGAAATGTACCGAACACCAACGTACGAGGAACGTACCGGTCACGTGACATGCCGAGGGTATAAATTGTCAGCTGCATCCAGAGTCTATCATTTACATGTCTCTGTCCGTTTTGTCCGGTGGAAAGTTTTGAACATGCTCAAAACTTGCCACCGGACGGAACGGACATTGCCGGACAAGTAGCGGATTCACCGGATAAGAAACGGACATAAACGGATACGAACGGATAAAATGATTTTTTATCCGTTACTCGTCCGTTAGCTCGGTGTGACCAAGGCTTAAAGATTCACTGCGTTACAAGCATGCTAAGATACTTTTTGACAAGCAGGAAGATCGTGTTTTAGAAAAAAATTGTTGCATTTTTTTTTAAAAAAAAAAAAAAAAAATGAAACGCAAAGAAGAGATCACTGATAAAAATTGTAAATACATGTAAACATCATTATGTGAATAACGATCTTAATATCACTTTGAATAATTAGTAATTTAAATAATTCCGTAGTATTGCTTTGATGCCGCTACAGAAGCTTCCTTTCTAAAAGAATTTTAATAAATGGAAAATCCTGTTCTTGAATGCGCAATTTCTCCATTTTCAAATTTCGAGTAGACATTTTAAAAAATCCGATGCTTTTACGTGTGTGTGTGTATGTGTGTGTGTGTGTGTGTTTTTCACATAAACATTATCACTTTATAATAATAGTAATAATAATAATAATAACAAGATTATTTAAGATTCCTGTCTAAACTTCTGTCTTATTCTTTAGAATTAAAATACATCTACTGCATTTTAGTACCATTCGTCATGATTTTCCGTTGGTGGGGAGTGTGGGTAAAACAGATACAAAAAGTGTAATCACAATTTCTCAAGAAAGTCAATATTTCTGAAATTGTCAACCAAAAGATTGCGGCTTCTATGATGCTATGCATCATAAATTTGTCTTGTTCAGTCATTGTAGTGTAATCTCTATTTTTGAACATGTGGAATGTCACACTGTTTGATTTTGTCATAATGAGAAAAAAATGTTTTAAACAGCGCTCTTTGTTATCAGAAAATAAAAGCTTAACGCTGCATTATAATTAATGAGCCATGCTCTGTGAAAAGGGGGCTTAATGCATCTGCGAAAAGTATCGACCCAGGTCAGCCTGCGCAGGCTGACCGGGGCCGAAACTTTTCGCTATTGGTCAATTTTCTGTATGTCAAAGGACCAATCTACTTCATGATTAAGTTGGTTGTTAAAAAATTGGATATTATGGATCTATAAGTATGTGATGGATTGGTTGGAAGCATGGATTACGGAGATGCATTAAGCCCCCTTTTGTCAGAGCATGGCTCATTTGTTTTTTGATTTCGGTTGGTTTTGAAGAAAATCCGAGGTATTGTTATAACTCTGTCGCTGTGTGCATCTTCGTCGTGCGAAATCTGCGTCTTCCTCGCCCCCATCTCCATTTTCCAAACGAAAATATGTAGACTTGTAAAAATGGTTAGCAGCTTTTTCTCCTTTTCCTACAGTGTTTTCTTAAAGGCTTCTTTTTAAAACTCGGGGTAGTGTGGTAAAGAATTAAAAACAATCGAAGGGAACCCACGAAACAAAAGTAGGTAGATCTAACCCTGAAATTCTAGACACGGTTGTGCTTCTTTTTCAACTTGGAATTTTCACCAAAAAAAGTGAAATTCTACAACCGAGCGTTGGCACCCGCATACAGCGCTCTTGTTATACTTTAGAAACGTTCAAAATCTGCAACGTTAGGCCAATTTCACGAAAGGAAGAAATCGAAAAGATCTACTTCTTGTTTCCATGAATGGAACTCTCTTCAGTCAAAGGCGCGGTTCATGCGTTTAGGCTTCTAATACCACGACCACGCGTACACAAAAATCAATGGAATCATATGAAATTCAACCGAATTCAAAGGGTCTATCTGAAGTAGCGGAGTCATATTTCATTGCGATACAGTGTCTAACAGATCTTTGTACATTACTTTAGGCTTTTATTTCTCTATTTTTCCGCGTTATGCGTTAGTTAACGATTTGGCTACAGTACGGGCACCGTCTAAGTTCTGATGCCATCGTGCTGACATATCTCACGAGACTTGTTTATTTACCTACCATTATGCGCAAGAGTGCTTAGATAGAGATTTAAGGCTGTTGGACTGGCGATAATAAGTATTTCTATTACCCTTTCAACGCTAGACTCTAATCATTTAAGTTTGAGGTCTCTCTTTCGACGACCGAATATAGACTACAACACGACATTCTTTTTTTTTTAATTTTAAACCCCTGACTAGAGAAGCAGACGGTATAGATCCAAGATCAGACAGCACGTTCTGTGCAGTCTGATAGACGGTATAGATCAGGATCAGTCTGCACGTTCCGTGCAGTCTGATTTTGATCTATATTGTTCGTAGAATCTCCCGTTTTCGCCTATCGTACAAAAAGAGTAAAGTTAGTCTCGTAGAAGTGATCCCTGTTTACAATAAATAGAGACGTTTCATACCCTCCGCCCCTTTTCTCATCGGCACTTTGTGTCATTGTGTGTATGTAGATCTATGTATTTTAATCCTGGCTACGCCTTTGTAGAACTTTACACAGTGTAGAACGATAACGCGTAGTATCTATTTATAGCAATAGCATCATTAACTAGGGCGACATATCGCCCGCGGCGTTGAGGTCACATTCTTTCGTAGAGACGTTAAAACGATCGATATGTACGTGTATATTACCGTATTTACCCCAATAAAAAAAGTATTTCGGCTCAGCAGAAGACGCTGGCTGTTGACTAGACTGGTATCATTCCTTTAAATAGAACATTTTCATTAAAACAAAATCATCAAGTAAAACTGCAAAACAAATACTCTGTGTTCTCAATGTTCTGATTGTCTGTATTTCAGAAGAAGGGCAAATAACAACACATACTTCTGTGAGTTTGATGTAGTTGTGTACCTTGTTTATTAGAATGACTTAAATGCAGGGCCTGAATGCCAGGCTAGCTTTTGACGTACTTCTTGCTTTAAATGAAATCGAATGAATGGATGAAAGTTTGCGGTTGGTAGAAAAATGTGCATGTGTTATTCGGCGAGCCCTTGCTGCCTTATCTGCTCAGTAATAAACAAGCGCGCCGGTACTGCTGATTTAATATCGATACATTATGACGTTTATTCACACGATAGCAAACTAATATGGCTGGGGATGATCCTTGTCTTACAAGCACTTTTATTGATTTAATATTTTTCTAGGCGCTACACAGTAAATCAATACTATATGTCTACACGAGCGTGATTCGACCAACCTCGTCAGATTTTGGATTCTGCAAAATGAGTGCAAGTATGTGTGAGGAATGTGGCATGGACAGCGACTATCTATATCTGTATCTGTTCTGTATCTATAATCAGTAAGAACACCTGCAATAAAATATCTATCATAGCGCTACGATATGACGCGTGGCTCGCAGTTAAAATACATTTTATCACCGGTCCAATAGAGTTATCTCTCTATGACCACTTTTGTGCATATATGGTAAGAAAATGAACAAGTCTCGCGAGACGGCGAGATATTATCGGAATCCACACGGTGCCTGTAACGTAGACAAAGCGTTATTTTAAAGTTCTAACCTATAACGTGACAAGAAGCCGAGAAAAGAAATCCTAATATTCCTATAAGACATTGCAAATCACAAAGACGACTCGAAATGCCTCCTACGAACACTTTAAAACCATTCAGGGAAAAGGAGAATTCATAAGGTTGTAGACGAAGATGTTCCGAAACCGTATCTATTTATAGATACCGTGAATGTCAGTTGTGGGCACTAAAGCAAAAAAAAAAAGTCATGATAACAGGTAGAATTATCGCGATATTTTTATCGTGAAATTTTGTATTATCTAGATAATATTTCCAGGAAACTTTCCCCCAGCCGGACGGGGGGTAGAATTCGCCGGCTACCGTCCTGCAGAGTGGTAAGAGCCCACCAATGGACCCGCCTGTTTGCCGTGGGTGGAGACTCGTAAGCAGGAAAAGAGGGTCCTGGCAGTTGAGGGGAGCCCAGGGATCTCCAGCTCTTCAACACACTGCTTTGGCCTCGGCTTGTGTGTAAACGAGAGCCTAGATGGGCCCGGTCTAGTGCAATCGGCTGGTCGCTTTTAGATTTTGGGCATTTTGAAATTATTTCACTTAGTTATAACCCCATTGCTAGTGTAAAAACCATCATATTTTGTTTGTACTATAACTGTTTACCTGATACTGCATGTATCACAAATCCGTTTGATCTGTCTCTTGCATGTATTCGTAAAGTATCAATTTGTCCATTTTAACTGTTCTTTTTATGTGTGTGTTTTAGTCCCTAGTCTAATATAGGCTCATGGGCTAATTGGGTTGTGTGGACTGATTGATTGGGCTTTGACTTGCGTGGGTGCTTTCTGATCTGGGGTTGTTGCCACGCATCTTCCTTGCCAGATTTTTTAGTTTGCATGGCCCGAGTATATCATTTGGGTAACCCTGACATGCAGAGCTGGATACTCCGCTCTAGTTGCCATGTCCCCCTAAGTAGGACTCCATGGTGGGTGGGGGCCACGAATGATGAATTTAAAATACCAAACCATGGATCACCCAAATAAAAAACGAACGCATGAACATCTGGAAAACGACTCTGCTTCTGTTGAATCGACGATTGGCTTTCCCCGATTTCTAGTTATAGAATCCGTTAATAATGAACAACCACTTACAAAGCTTTCACCATTCATTATTGAAAAAGTTTTAGTTTCAATTGCTGGATCAACGAAATCCGTGAAAAAGCTAAGAACTGGCGGCCTTCTCGTTGAGGTAGATAAACCTCAACATGCAAAAAATCTGCTTGGGTTGAAGCAATTTCACAATATCCCTGCAAAATGCTCTGCGCATGGATCCCTGAATTCTTCAAGAGGTATAATACGCTGCCCTGATTTAGCCGGTGTTGCAGAAGAAGAAATTGTGTCTGAACTGTCAAGTCAGAACGTGATTGAAGCCAGACGAATTCGTGTTTATCGCGATAACGTAAGACGAGAAACCAACTCAATAATTTTAAAGTTTAACACAGCCATTCTCCCAAAGACCTTGAAAATCGGATATTTGAAAGTGCCAGTTGATGTTTATATTCCAAATCCTTCGCAATGTTACAAGTGCTTTAAGTTCGGACATCATGAAAGACAATGTAACGCCGACGAACATTGTAAGCGATGTGGGACAAATGAAGTCGAGACTTTTCACCTCGATCCTTGCAGCAAACCCATGAAATGTTTTAATTGTGGTGAGGGTCACTACTCCACTTCCCGTTCATGCAAAGTCTGGCAAAGGGAGAAAGAAATCATAACAATAAAACATCGCGAAAGTCTGTCGTTTGCAGAAGCACGTAAAATTGTGGATGCACGACACGCACTGAATGCATCCTATTCAAGCGTTACCAAATCCAAAACGGCCAAAACGATTAACTTAAAAGACGCTCAAACACAGACAAATGAAGCTTCAGTCCAAACAGTACCACCACAGAAACAGAATTCTGCACCAGCAAAAACGTCACAGAAACCTGTTACCAATAGAAAGCCAGAAAAGCCTATTCCAAAAAGTCCAAGTAAAGCTCAAAATAAGGTCACCTCGGATCGCCTTCCAAAGGGATCCGATGACCAAATTCAACAGCATAATCGCTTCCAGTGTCTTGATGAAGACATGGAGGCGGACGACACTCTTGTGGAGTCAAATACAAATAAGCAGGGTCGTATAATCAAATTGAATAAAAAATGATTCGATTCATATTTCCATTGCTTTATGGTATAATCTTTCTCTTCAATTTAGCAATGAGTAATAACATTCTACAATGGAATTGTCGTAGCATAAAAGCTAACTGCAAGGAATTAAACCTTCTAGTCACTGAACAAAGACCAGTAGCAGTTTGTTTACAGGAAACATTTCTTAAAGACTCTGACAAGTTTTCTTTGAAATATCACTCGTGTTACTTTAAACACTATAGTGGTAACGATAAAGCTTCTGGAGGTGTTGCCGTGATCGTGAACAACAGCGTTCCACACCATTCTGTCAAGCTTGACACTACTCTTCAAGCTGTTGCGGTAAACATTTCTTTAAATAAGACCTTTACTTTGTGTTCCATTTATCTTCCCCCTAGCTCGCCAATTGATGTCAAAAAACTTGATCATATTATAAATCAATTGCCGAAGCCATTCATTTTAATGGGAGATTTTCATTCCCACCATTCGTTATGGGGATGTACAGACACGAATGACAAGGGTAGAACTATGGAAGAATTTATCACGAAACACGACCTTGTTCTGCTGAACGATAAATCTTCAACCTATCTTCATCCTGCTACTGGCTCTTATTCATCTTTAGACCTTACCATATGCAGCCCTGGAATTTTTCCAGTCTTTAACTGAAAAGTTATTGATGACCTTCATGGAAGCGATCATTTTCCTATCCAGGTATCGGAAGTAGGACCTGCAGTTCAACAACGTCCAGAACGTTGGAAGCTTCATAAAGCAAATTGGGAACAGTTCAAAAACCATTGTGAACAATAAATTTTTCCCAGTGCTTTTGAAGATTGCGATAATGCTGCAGAACGCTTCACGTCCTTACTTTATTCGGCCGCTGAAAAATCGATTCCTCGAACATCAACATCCGAAACATCCAAGCAAGCCGTGGTTTAACGATGAATGCAAAAAGGCTATAGCTGAGCGAAAGTCTGTTCTTCGAACTTTTAATCTGAGACCGAGTCAGGAGAATCTTTCAAAGTTTAGAATTGCACGTGCAAAAGCACGAAGAACTATCAAGCAAAGTAAACGTGCGTCTTGGCGACAGTACGTATCTAGATTAAATTCTAGATCGTCTGTCAAAAAGACATGGGACATGATTCGAAAGATTAACGGAAAAAACACCTCGTTGAATGTAGGACATACAAATGCTGGTGATGGTGTCGTCACCTCTAAAGCAGATACTGCAAATGTCTTGGCTGACACTTTTGCGGAAAAGTCCTCTTCTTCAAATTATTCGACATCGTTTCAAAAATATCAGAATACCAAAGAAAAAACTAAACTGAATTTCAAGTCGAATAACAACGAACATTACAATAAAGATTTTACTTTAAAAGAATTGAGGAAGGCATTAAAGAAGTGTCATGATACTGCTGTTGGATGTGACGACATCCATTATCAATTTTTAAAACATCTACCGCTTCGATCCCTTGAAAGTTTACTCAATATTTTCAATCAAGTCTGGCACACTGGTATTCTTCCAGATTCTTGGAAGGAAGCTATAGTAATTCCCATACTACAGCCAGGTAAAGATTCTACAGACCCTGCAAATTATCGCCCTATAGCCTTAACAAGTTGTATTTGCAAAACCATGGAAAGAATGGTCAATGATCGGCTTGTTTGGTACCTAGAGAAAAACAAACTTATTGCTAAAGCCCAGTGCGGATTTCGTAAACAAAGAAGCACTCTCGACCACTTAGTTTGCTTCGAAACATTTATTCGCGAAGCTTTCATTAAAAAGGAACATGTTGTTTCCGTTTTTTTTTTTTTTTTTATCTCGAAAGTGCATATGATACCACATGGAAATATGGAATCATGAACGACCTCCATGATTTCGGTATAAGAGGTCGCCTTGCTTATTTCATTTTGGCTTTTTTGAATGAACGTCAGTTTAGAGTTCGGGTAGGAAATACTTTTTCTAATCCCATGAACAAGAAATGGGCGTTCCCCAGGGAAGCATTCTTTCAGTTACACTTTTTAGTGTGAAGATAAACAGTATCGTTAAGTCTGTTTGCCCTGGCGTAGAATGCTTTTTGTACGTTGACGACTTTTGCATTTGCTACAGGTCTAAGCATATGCATACCATTGAAAGGCAGTTGCAACAGGTCCTAAACAATTTAAGAAAATGGTCAGGAGAAAATAGATTTAAATTTTCTAAAACCAAGACCAAATGTATGCATTTCTGCCAGACACGAAAATTACATCGAGACCCAGAACTTACGCTAGATGGAGTACGTATCGAAGTTGTCCCAGAATTTAAATTTTTGGGCATTGTATTTGACTCTAAACTAACTTTCATACCTCACATCAATTATCTTAGCAACAAATGCCAAAAAGCTGTTAATCTTTTACGTGTTGTCTCCAGTATGGACTGGGGAGCTGATAAAAAAGTCCTTTTGAGACTTTATAGATCACTTGTCCGATCAAAGCTAGATTATGGCTGCGTTGTATATGGCTCAGCGCGAAAATCGTACCTCGTAGACTGGATTCTATCCATCACCAGGGTTTACGACTAGCACTTGGTACCTTTAGAACATCTCCTGTCAACAGTTTGTACGCAGAGGCAAATGAACCTTCTTTGAATTTACGCAGGAAGAAACTTTCCTTGCAATATTACTTAAAGTCAAAGCCCGACAACCCCACAAATAAGGCAGTATTTGACCCGCTGTACAAGGACGATTTTTTAAATAAAGAAAAAGTTATACCTCCTTTCAGTTTGTGCTGTGAAGCGGATATGAATTGTGTAGATTGCGATCTGGAGGATGTAGCGAAACATATTTCAGAGGTTCCTTTATGGACTTCTAAAGGTGCAACCTATATATTTAATCTTGCTTCAGACAAGAAAGCCACAACAGATCCTATGATTTTTAAAAATAAATTCCTTGAGATCAAAGAACAATACTACAATTACGAAGAAATATATACCGATGGTTCCAAAGATGGGAATAAAGTTGCTGCGGCTGCCGTGCTCGATGGTGAATTATATCAGTGTTGCCTACCTAATAATTCTTCTATTTTTACTGCAGAGCTAAAGGCGTTCGACCTTGCTCTCAATCACATACAACAGGACGCTTACTGGCGCTACATCATCTTCACTGATTCACTATCAGCTATGCAAGCACTCGAAAATGAGAGAACGGACAACCCAATGATAGTTAATCTACTTGACAAAATTTCTCAAATCTGTCGCAGTGCTGATCTTGTATTTTGTTGGCTCCCCAGCCATATTGGTATAAGGGGCAATGAAGAGGCAGATAAAGCTGCTAAGGAGGCATTGTCACACGATGTTTTACCCTTAAAAGTTCGTTTTAATGATTTTAAACCATTAATGATTTTATTCAAAATGTATGGCAGCAATCCTGGAATGACCCAATGAATCAAAATAACAAGTCGTTTACAGTGAAGCCAACTCTTGGCGAGTGGCTTCCAGGATTGAGGACAAACCGCTGCGAGGAAATTATCTTGGCGCGTCTTCGTATTGGTCATACATATATGACACACTCTTATCTCCTGAAAGGCGAGGAAGCACCACAATGCATCACTTGCAATGAGTTACTTACTGTCAAACATGTGCTCATAGATTGCATAGATCTTGCACCTGTAAGAGATAGATTTTTTCGTGTTAAAAGTTTGAATACTTTATTTGATACTGTAAAATTCGAAGCTATTTTTGAGTTTTTGAAAGAGGTAAATCTCTATAAAAAGATATAATTTTAGGTCTTATTGACCATCTGTATTTTTAGATTATATGCTGATAGCGTCGTTTTTTCTTTTAGTGTTTTCACAGCTGAGATCTTAACCTTATTTTTCGTTACATAACAGATGATCAATTGAACGCATTTCATCACTTGTTTGTGCGCCCGATATGACCTTTGACGTCGACGGGCCTTAAAACCTCATTCATTCATTCATCCATTCCAGGAAACTTTGTTTTATCATGATGGCTATCTCGTATTTCGCGGCAGAAAATGCCACCATAGTATTCTATTCATATGCCTAATTATACAGGCAAAAGACCGCCTATAGGTTACACGTATTACGTCATTCTCAACCCTGAAGAACAATTTTTCGGCCATTTTGAATTTCTCCACATGCGTCCGGCATACCTCGGGTGATGAAATCGGCGGAGTAGTGACGAGTAGCTCCACATGAAGAAAAAGTTGAACTGTATCCGTACTTCATCTTCCTTGACAACCAGAAGGTTGATTTGATACAAGAAGAATTCAACACAGACTAAATCCACAAGATTGAAATTAATTATTTTTTTGTTAAAATTTCTTAAAATGTAGATGAATATCTACAACATTTCCCACTTGTTCGCATATCCTGACAAAAATATTGGAAAAATTTACATTATTGATAATTTCAATGACGTATGAACTACGCAGTTCGACATTCTTGCTTTGACGTCATTTTTTTTTTCTGATGTTCGGCCTTGATCCCGTTCGTCCTCTTGCAGTTCGCCCTATTTCGCGTTCGTTTTGATTTCTTCAACACCCTAACCAACGTCTTGTGTTATTTTCACACTTTGTTCACAAGGCTCATGAAAAGGTTACTTTCTTTAGTGGTTATGTAATTCAGAAAAAAAAAAAATTGTTGTAAACATTGTTGATTTTCAGAAAGCTGACATGATGACGAGGGATAGATAGTTGGGAAATACATACATGTAGAGGATTGGATAAAAGACATTTCAGAAATTTTGGACGACAGAAAGAGAAGGAGTGCTTGATGCATTGTTTTCGGTTGACACAAGTCGTTTATTAGCTCTACTGGCTGAAAGCCAGCAGAGCTTATGTCATGGTATGGTTTCCAACTTTCCGTCGTCCGTCCGTCTCTCCGTCTATCAGTCCGTCCGTTAGTCTTTTTCTTGTTTACGCGATAAAGTCTGCATTTGTGGTCAGATTTTCGTGAAACTTGCACAGTTTGTTCATCTTATCAATAGCTTGAAACCCAATGATTTTGAAATAAATCCAACAAACAGTATGGGAAAAGTAGCCATTCCAAGTTGAAAATTTCAATTTCTTTTTATATGATAAAGTCTGCATTTGTCATCAGAATTTTGTGAAACTTGCACAGTTTGTTTATATAATCAATAGCTTGAACCCTAATTATTTTGAAAAAAAAAAAAAATCCAACAAACAGTATTGGAAGAGTAGCCAATTTCAGTTGAAAATTTCCATTTCTTGTTTACGCAATAAAGTCTGCATTTCTTGTCAGATTTTCGTTAAACTTTCACAGTTTGTTCATCTTATCAGTAGCTTTGAACCCTAATGATTTTGAAAAAAAAAATCTGACAATCAGTATGGGAAAAGTAGCCATTTCAAGTTGAAAATAATCAAAATATCCATTTCTTGTTTACCTGATAAAGTCTGCATCTGTGGTCAGATTTTCGTGAAACTGGCACAGTTTATTTATCTTAACAATAGCTTGGACCCTAATGATTTTGGGGGGAAAAATCCAACAAAGCCAGCGGAGCTTATGTCATGGTATGGTTTCCGTCGTCCGTCTGTCAGTCTGTCCGTTAGTCTTTTTCTTGTTTACGCGATAAAGTCTGCATTTGTGGTCAGAATTTCGTGAAACTTGCACAGTTTGTTCATCTTATCAATAGCTTGAAACCCAATGGTTTTGAAAAAAGTCCAACAAACAGTATAGGAAAAGTAGCCATTTCAAGTTGAAAATTTCCATTTCTTGTTTACATGATAAAGTCTGCATTTGTCATCAGATTTTTGTGAAACTTGCACAGTTTGTTTATCTCATCAATAGCTTGATCCCTATTGATTTTGACAATCAGTATGGGAAAAGTAGCCATTTCTAGTTGAAAATTTCTATTTCTTTTTTACATGATAAAGTCTGCATTTGTCATCAGATTTTTGTGAAACTTGCACAGTTTGTTTATCTCGTCAATAGCTTTGAACCCTAATGATTTTGAAAAAAATCTGACACTCAGTATGGGAAAAGTAGCCATTTCAAGTTGAAAATTTCCATTTCTTGTTTACATGATAAAGTCTGCATTTGTCATCAAATTTTTGTGAAACTTGCACAGTTTGTTTATCTCATCAATAGCTTGATCCCTATTGATTTTGGAAAAAAATCTGACAATCAGTATGGAAAAAGTAACCATTTCAAGTTGAAAATTTCCATTTCTTGTTTACGCAATAAAGTCTGCATTTCTCGTCAGATTTTCGTGAAACTTGCACAGTTTGTTCATCTTATCAGTAGCTTTGAACCCTAATGATTTTACAAAAAAATCTGACAATCAGTATGGGAAAAGTAGCCATTTCAAGTTGAAAATATCCATTTCTTGTTTACGTAATAAAGTCTGCATCTGTGGTCAGATTTTCGTGAAACTTACACAGTTTAGTTATCTTAACAATAGCTTGAACTCTAATGATTTTGAAAAAAAAAATCCGACAAACAGTATTGGAAAGTAGCCATTTCCAGTTGAAAATTTCCATTTCTTGTTTACGCGATAAAGTCTGCTTTTGTATTCAGATCTTTGTGAAACTGGCACAGTTTGTTTATCTCGTCAATAGCTTTGAACCCTAATGATTTTGAAAAAAATCTGACAATCAGTATGGGAAAAGTAGCCATTTCTAGTTGAAAATTTCCATTTCTTTTTTTACATGATAAAGTCTGCATTTGTCATCAGATTTTTGTGAAACTTGCACAGTTTGTTTATCTCGTCAATAGCTTTGAACCCTAATGATTTTGGAAAAAAATCTGACAATCAGTATGGGAAAAGTAGCCATTTCAAGTTGAAAATTTCCATTTCTTGTTTATATGATAAAGTCTGCATTTGTCATCAAATTTTTGTGAAACTTGCACAGTTTGTTTATCTCATCAATAGCTTGATCCCTATTGATTTTGGGAAAAAATCTGACAATCAGTATGGAAAAAGTAACCATTTCAAGTTGAAAATTTCCATTTCTTGTTTAAAGTCTGCATTTGTAGTCAGATTTTCATGAAACTTGCACAGTTGCTTTGTATCATCAACAGCTTGAAAGCTATCAATATTGAAAAAAAAATCCAACCATCAGTATCGGAAAAGTAGCCATTTCAAGTTAAAAATTTCCACTTCTTGTTTAGGCTATGAAGTCCAAAGTTTTGGTCCAATTATCTTGAAACTTGCAAAGATTATTTGGTTCATCAAGGGATTGAACTCTATTACAAGTGAAGAAAATCTAGTGATCCATTCTAGAAAAGCAGCCACTTGATGACTTAGTATCGTTTACTCAAGAAAATCCACATTATTAATCAGATTTGTTTGAAATTCGCTAGGATTGTTTAATACAAGGCATACTGAAACCCTATCGAATTGGGCTGGATTCCAAACAATTAGTTTCGAGAAAATGCACTTTTTTTTCACTGTTTGTGCAATTCACCATGCCTACTTATGCTGTCTTAGTGGGTTCAAGCCCAGTTGCAAGACCCCCCCCCCTCATTTTTTTGTCTTTTTTCTTTTTGCATCATGAATTCATAATATATGCTAGCAAAAAATTACTGCCAGTAGAGCGGCGATTTCAGGCCCTCAAGGGCCTCTAGTTGGATTAATGGATTGAGGGGTGCATGTATGATTTTAATATGAGAGAAGAAGATTGATTGTGTGGTGTTTAACGCCGTTTTCAACATTGTTTCAATAACACCAGTAATTTTAGGAGGAACTTCAATGTTTTCTGCAGAAGTTTTCAATTTAGAAGAGTGTAGAATTAGTCGTCTGGTAGAGTTAAGGCAGTAGATATCTACTGCCATCAAAAATTTGCTGGGCAGTGTTAAATAAACATATCTGCACAGATTAGTTGTACGGATTATGATTGAATATGTCTGAGAAAAAAAAGTCTCTTTCGCCCATTTCTAGGCTTTGCCTATTTTTATATTATATTCAGCATAAAGGTCAGGATCAGGTTAAATGACGTAAGCAATATCTCATGGACAGCAGGCTAACGAATGTGTTTCTTGGCTTCAGCTGCACTTAGCACAGGTTCCGCCTCACAAAAGGAATTCCCATGCTCCAGCGCCACCTACAGCGATACAGCGAATGCAGAAAGACCACTAGGAGTTTAAAGTCAAATCCTTTACCAATAATTTGTTTGTATGCTGTTTAACACCGTTCCAACATTATTTCAGTGATATCGCTGCAGGCAGTATAACTATGTAATGTGCTTGAGTTTCTTTTACCCGTACTTAGCACAATATCATTTTTAGGCCACTGGCTGCTTTCTCACGTAACCATCACCAAAACAATGATCAGCGATGAGAGAAGAATGAATCCTGGCGGAACCACGATTATCAATTCTTGGAATGAAATATACCGTGCTGGGGATGCGAACCAGCGACCCTTTGCTTTCAAGCTCTGTGCATTACCAACTGAGTTACTGAGCTCGACCTTGATCACTGATCCACAGAGGAGCCTGGCATACAACTTTGACCTTCTACGTACTCAAACTGGGTAAACCGTTGGTGAACTGTATTCATCACCCCTTCTTAAAGGTACAGTAGCGACCACGAGTAAACAAGGCGGGTGTTAAAATGCTTGTATGGAATGCTTGTAAGTTCAAATCATGCCATTAAAAGTATGGAAACTAGTGTAAAGATGACAATCTTTTATTGCGCGGTCGTTCCAAGTGTTAGTCGAAGACTGAAAAATGCATTTCAAAACCACGAAAAAAAAAAAGCAAAGAGATAATGCGTCCTGGCAACTTTTTACCTACAAGTAGTTATAAAAAACATTTATCCATACTTTTAAATGATATGAATTAAACTTAATTGCATTTTAATACTAGCATTGTTTACTTTTGGCCGCTACTGGCTGGGCCTTTTATCTAATTCTAAATCCATCTCATTGGCCATGATCTTCAGCTTCAACCACTAAGATGGCTTTCTTTGAATTGGAACAATGGTATTATGAAGGATGGATAATCGCTACGGACCCTGGACGGGTAAGTTCTCGGACAAATAACCCACATCATATAAATAAGGATGATTTCGAAGTCAGCGAGGTCTTGCCCGGCTCAGTGGTAAAGTGTAGGTCTCATAACCTAGATGTCACGGGCTCAGCTCACCGGAAGCACCGAGTGCTTTTTGGGAGTGCCCGCTGGCAAGACACTTCACAGCCCAAGCCTAGTACTGGTAAAACCCAGAACATACATGTACCTGAATATGTGAGCTGCTGATGTGACATGGCTAGAGTAATGTTACAAGCGGCGTAAAACACCAATAAATCAATCAATTCAGTAGTGGGCTGCTGTTTTCTTTAACTGATCAAAAGGAAATATCACATTCAAAATGAATTGCCTGATTTTGTAGGGGAGTTAGAACAGCGTGGATCTAAAGGTCTAAAAGCGGGTGCATGATAATGAGTTTATAAAATAGCATGGAACCCCATCTTCGCAGGTCAAGGGTTGACAATCACCACGTGGATCCTACCTGATAAGATCCACGTAGTAATCGTCGACCTTGACTTACGAAGATGACGGTGCCCCGAATCATTGATGTGTAAGTTATCTCCAATCTCGAAGCATTTGAGATGACGCTTCAGTCTTGATCTAATCGACTGTAACAACTCGATTGTCACAGATCTAGATAGCACTGTAAAACAAGGTCATGAAAGATAAAATGAGTACATGAGAAGAAAATTTCAACCATCTTGTTTGTCCTCTCTTTAAACTACGGATTGAATCTGGAAGACAGGTCAAATACGGACATGGCAATGATACTACTTCTCATAGGATGCATTACCGCTATTGCAAATGGACAAAATCCGGTAAAAAAAAAATTGCCTTTGTTATTGTTACTTTATGCATGTAGTCGACAACCAATCTGTTTTAATGACTTCTTCAGTTAAAAAAATCCTGTCTGTGGAGGCCATTGTTCTCGGACCTATATTGGCTTTACTAACCCTATTCTTCTATCTATCAAATCTCTACCAAAAGACAACATTTTAAATTGGTCCAAATCGAAATCATTTTCAGACGACAAAATACATAGTGCTCAAATGCTGGGATTCCCCTTGAAATGAGCAGAAAACATTGTTGGAAAAGCAGAATATACTGGTTACTCCTCCATCAGTTTTGCTGTTCTTGTATTGAAAATTTGTTTATATTTACATACACTTATAACCTCCTTATCGGACAGTGTAGATCCAAGATCAGATTGCACGTACTGTGCAGTCTGATCATAATATACACTGTCCGCAAAAGGTCTTTGAGTCGTGTTTTACAGCCCAAGAGTTAACAAGGAACAATCATTTGAATGACTTACTGTAGGCGTTTAGGAAATAATCCCCTTTGCACATAAACAATTTTGAACATAATTAGTGCATGCTAGGGTTGAATCAGTGCTATTTGGTACGTTTAACATTTTTTTTATCGAGATACTATGACTTTTGTATCATTACTCGTATTGGATTTTCTTTATTTGTCTCTCATATTAACTTACTTTCAAATTTGTTTATAGATGAACGATTCATGCGTCCATGGAAAATATCCTCCACCACCTTCGTGAGTTCATGTTTATACCCCCATACTTTGTTATTGTTGTGTAGTTTTTCTCAAAGTCAATAGTCATCTCAGTTTATTTTACTGCAAATGTTCTCACATTAGTATTAATACAAGTTTTACTTTTCTTGACCTTTACCATCCCCGGAACCCAGGTTTAAGCATTACGTTACTCTCCATGCATTACAGAATGAATCGAAACTGGGTCAACGAGGATGGACCTTTACAGACCTATTTAAAAAGACTGAAATATTTTTAGAGGTTCAAAGTTGAGTTTACTTCAATATCGCAAGGAAGCAAACCAGACAGTGTAGATCTAAGTTCCGAGTGCACGTTTCGTACTGTCCGATCATGCTTTATTATATTCCCTAAAACAACTTAAGTTTTTTCTAAGGCTCCAAAGGTATATTTATGGGTAAGAACTATTTTATGTAAGTAGCAATTTCATCCCAACGCTCTCGGTTCACTCGTGATATCCCCCAACACCCTCTTTCCCCTTTTCCCCACCCCTCCATTAAAATGAATCAGCTGTCTTCGATAATTTTTAGGCCGAGAGAGTTCACCCTGCACTTCAGATAAACAGATTCTAGTGAAACATAAGCTACGCTGAGGAACACCTTTAACTCTTTACCACACGAGAAAAATTTTGACTTGTCCAAATTGAAAGCATTTGCAGACGACAATTAAAATGTGACTCATATGGGGATATTAATCTTTGATAGGGTAGAAAACATTGTGGAAAAAGGAGAAAATGCTGGTAACCAGCATTTTCTCCTTTTCCCTCAATGTTTTCAGAAGGCTTCTTCCTCAGCGTCGTTAAAAGTAGGGATTGTGTGGTAAGGGTTAATAAGAACAACCCTATATACCCATTGTTTTACAATCGGGGCGCAATCGGTAGCATACAGGATTTGTAACCAGATGAGTTGGTCGTTGGTTCGAATCCCAAACTCGGCGAATTTCTTTCCGAGAAATGATGATAGTTATTGCCATAGGATTTATTTCTCTCTCACTGCCATAGGATTTATTCGTCCCTCACCGCTGATCATTGTTTCCACGTTATTATTATGTGGAAAGCAGCCAGTTGTTTGGGAAGAATGTTGTGCGGAGTAATTGTAAAAAGAAACTCTAGGAAAGCATGGATAGGTGCACTGGCCACCGCGATATAGTATAAGATAATGTTGAAAACGGCGATAAACACCATACAAGCAAACACATGAAAAACACCAATAATTCTAAATACAAATTTGATGTTCAAAATCTATATTCCAGGGCTAGCCATTTGACTAGCTAAAACATTATGCCGACTAGTTCTGGGATTTCGACATAAAACTGAATTATGATTGGTAAGTGAAAACGTCCACTGATATTCATATTTCTGCAGGTACAGGATAAAAGAGTATGTGATAAATCTGGATCTACCGCCCGAACAGAGATGGCTACAAGTCGGGAAGGAGAAACAGTCTGCGGTATGTTTGTTTACTGACTATTTACCAGACGAAAAAAAAAAAAAAGATTTTAGATTTGTCCAAATTGAAAGGAAGTGCAGACAATAAAGAAATTTCGGTTCAAACAATGGTATTTGTCCTTGAAATGATGAAGAAAGAGTCTGCTAAATAACATTTAACTGGACAACAAAATTTTAAACTTGTCCAAATTAAACGCAACTTCGGACGATAATTAAAATAGTGTTTAACCCTTTACCAAACGACAAAGTTTTTGACTTGTCCAAATTGAAAGCTTTTGAAGACAACAAATTTAATGTTACTCAAAAATTGAAGTTTAATTTGGGTGGTTACCAGCATTTTCTCCTTTTCCCAGAATGTTTTTAAAAGGCTTCTTCCTCAGGGTCGTGAAAACCAGGGATTGTTTGGTAAAGGGTTAAATATTGTGCTTCGTCCTTATAATAGCAGAAAACGATGTGGGAAAAGGATAAACTACTGGTCACCTACATTTGCTTACATTTTTTTTTCAAAAGTCTTGTTCGTCAGAGTTGATAAAACTGGGGATCTTTTAATAAACCTTTAAACGTTATTGACAAAATTAGTTTTATCAAATTTAAACCGAAAAGGGTGGATTTGAAAGTAATGATATATTCTCTTATATATAAAAGTACTATAAACATTTGAGTAAACAGTGAATCCATAGATCTGAGTGTGTAATTATTCCAAGTTATCTATATTTTACACTGTTCTCACTATTGGTCTAGAGTCACCAAAAAAAAAATTGTAAAAGCTGAAAAACCCATATGGCCTGCAACACGCGAAAAGGGGCATTCGGACATTTGCGTAAAGTGTCGTTTCGAATCGACACGACACTTTCCGTTTGTATGTAATTTTCTGTTTTGAGCAAGTCTACTGAAGCACAAAATCTATTGTAGGCGTAAAGTGCCGTCTCGGATTAGCCTGCGCGGACTGCGCAGGCTGATCCGAGACGACACTTTACGCAAATGTCCGAATGCCGCTTTTCACGTGTTGCAAGCCAATTATAATATGAGCCATGGACTGTCAAAAGGGGGTCTATTTCATCTGCAAAAAGATTCGACCCGGGTCAGCCTACGCAGGCCGCGCAGGCTGACCTGTGTTGAAACATTTTTTGCTTCTGCAAGTCAAAGTACCAGCCTACCTTATGATACAGTTGATCGCAAAACTAAATGGATTTTGTGGATGTATGACTATGTAATGTCATGGAGATGCATAAAACCTCCTTTTTGCAGGGCATGGCTCATATACACAGGATATAGATAGGAAGATAGAAAACCAAGACTGAATCAGGCTTTAGAGGTTCTTGGAAGTTTTTAAGATGTTTTTGTGAATTGGCAGGCTAACGAAGACCAAGTGTGTCCTTAATTGAAGCACGTATCATGTGCATAATTTGTATAGATTACAGGGGTCATCGGTGAATTCAAGAAATTTATCGCAGAGTGGGGAACCGGGGAGATCATCAAGATTGTAGACTTTCTTGGTGTAAGTTGGATTTTGTTATTTCTTTACCTTTGAAGATACATCTTTTCTCGTTTTCAGCCAGTTTCCAGCAATTTTTTAACCCATTTCTTCCCTTTTTTGTGAACATATAATCATTCTTGTGTATTCATGCCAAATGTAGCCCCTGACAGTTGTGGGGTTGCACAGATTACCATGGATAAAAAATGCATTTCATGCTTTGGAGGCCTTCCAAGCTATCGCTGTTGTCGTTTCTGGTTTTAAATGAGGACAAGATCCCGTGAGTTTCTTTATCCCGTACACCTTATTTATCGATTATTGGAGAGGTCATCAGACCTCTCCAACAGTCTTGAGTTTAAAAGGCAGACTGCCACAGACTTTGCTGTCTAAATCCATTTTTCTTGCCAAATTGTACTGATACACAGTCTGTTTCGTCATGGTTTTGTCAATAAAGCGAAATCAAATAATCGAAACAGGAAATAGACGTGGCTTATTTTTATATGACGAATTTCAGAAAAGATTTGTGATATTAATTTGCTATGGCTACAAATGACCTCCCAAATAATTGTATTTTTTCAATAAGCAAATAAATCTAAGCAGAAGAAAAAATAAGAAAAATTTCGATAAAAAGAGAAAGAAGACCGCAGGACAAGATCATGTGACTTGAAAACGCGACAAGAAGGTCAAATGACCGTCATGTAAAGCATATGAGGTTTCTATATGAAGGCTTTTTTACTTGTTTGTTTACATGCACCAAAATATATTGAAATTAAAAGCCAATAAACTATTTGAAAACATTGATGCTGACCTCTCCTGGCTTCTTTTGTAAAGAAGCCAACTTGTATACCTATGTTTATACAGCTGACTAACATGTGTTCACTATGGTGGCATATTTCTGCCGCGAGATACAAGATAGCTATTGCGATAATTTAAGAGAACTATCGTGATAAAACAAAGTTTCTTGGAAATATTATCTAGATAATAAAAATTTTCACGATAAAAATATCGCGATAATTCTAACTGTTATCGTGATTGTTTTTTTTTTTTGCTTTCGTGCCCATAACTGACATTCACCGTATGTATAATTAGATACGGTTTCGGAACATCTTCGTCTACAACCTTATGAATTCTCCTTTTCCCTGAATGGTTTTTAAAGTTGCTCGTAGGAGGCATTTCGAGTCGTCTTTGTGAGCTTTAAGACTTCTGTTCATTTCGAGTCTTGTCAAAATTTACCAATTAAACTATAATTGTTAATGATTCGAATTTTTACTAACTGCAATCTTGTGAAGTAAAAAACTACCGAGTTCATCCAAATGGTAATTTTCTATTTATAGATATCGAGAAACAGATAGAACTATCACGATAATTTTATCTCGAATGTCAGCTTCCTGCACGGTTGAGACATTTTGCGTTAAAATTTTAAGTTTATCGTGATAATTCTTTCAGGAAACTTTTCACTACCTCGATAATATTTCCAGGAAACTTTAATTTTATCGCGATAGTTTTCTAAAATTATCATGATAGCTATCTCGTATCTCGTGGCAGAAATATGCCACCATAGTTCACCATTATGCACACTAGACAGTTTTAACTGCGTTTTTTTGTCCCCGGCTGAAGAGATAAGTCATAAAAGTTTATTAACTTTGTTTCTCTTGAGGTCCACATCAAATGTACCTATAGCACGAAAAGACCTTTTTCCTGTAATTTCGTCATATCCAACGATATTTTTAGCTGGCCTGTTTTCGAGGAAAATGCCAATTAACTATCAAAGAGCTGTCAATTTGAGAGCAGATAGCCCAAAAATATTTTTGACCAGTTAGGTCCATTTTTCAACTTCGAATTTTAACTGAAAACGCAACTGCAGCCTAAAGTTGGTACCTGCGTGCGGTTCTCTTTTTATCTCCATACCTAAAAATGTTTAACTCTATACTAATGACACTTTTTTAGACCTTTTCAACTTAAAGGCAATTACAAACAACAAAACAAATTTGACTCAAATTTGAATTTTTTCTGTTCTTTTGGTTTATGTGCTTGTAGCGGCAACAAAATCTTAAAAAGATCATAAACAGATATTTTTTATACGAACAAAGATCGGTGCAGTTGTGATTACCGAAAGCAAGGATAAACAATTGAAACAAATTAGTCAGCGGGGAGGAGGTGGCACTTAGCCCTTGAAGGGCCTTTCACAACAAAAGTTGCATTTGCGGTCTTTGTAGATCAAGATCAAACTGCACTGAACTTGCAGTCTGGTCCTTGATTTATGTTGTCTGCTTAGCTGGAAAATTCTGAAGAAGAGCGTCCTTGTAGTTGCAAGTACATGGGTCTAACTGCTAGACTGAAACCTTATTCGTTGGTCTTATTCGACGCTGTAAGGTTTAATGCATAAAAAGACACTCCAAGTAATCTGCATGAAAATTTCGCATCAGCTTATATACCTACACAAGCTCTATAACACGTTGCCTAGACCAACATATTTGCATTTAGTAATGGGAGGTAATTATGTTAGCCATAACAGATTCGTTTATAATTGTTATTTTGTATCGTACAACATCGTAATTTATGATGCCACTTTATACCCAAGGAAAACATGGATGACGCCTTACCTAATCCCTACAGGGACGAACTGAAAGGGATGGCTCAAGCAACTGGGATAGAAGTAGGTGAGTTTCGAATACAGCGACAAGATCACGCTCTTTACATGAAATGTATTTGACAACTAATCGGGACTCAAAACACTTTTGCGGTTAGTGTAGATCAAGATCAGGCTCTGTGAAAAGGGGACTTAATGTATCTGCGAAATGTATCGACTCAGGTCAACCGGCGCAGTCCGCAGCCTGGGCCGAAACTTGTCGCTTTTGGTCAATTTTCTGTATGTCCAGGGACCAGTCTTCCTCACGATTTAGTCTGTTGTTTAAAAAAAAGTGGCTATATATAAGGTGGATCTATAAGTATGTGATGGCTTGCGCGGTACCATGGATCACGGAGATGCATTAAGCCCCTTTTCACAGTGCCTGGCTTAATTGTATGAAAATCCAAAGAAAATATTATCATGTTAGTTATTTAAACACATTTTTTGACATAAATATCTTCTGCAAAGGTATTTTTCTCCTGTGGTTTACTACCATCTTGGTTTGGTTTGTCTGCATTTATTTCTATGGCGTTTAACATCATTTTCTGTTACCAGAACTTCGCACGATATTCTTCCTATGACTGGCTGCTTTCACATGTACCGTCGTCGAAACAGTAATCAGCGGTGTGAGAAAAATGAATCCTGTCATAATGACTTTCGTCATCCCGGGAAAGAAATTTTTAGTTCGAACCAGCTGTTCAAGCTATGAACCTTATCGACTGAGCAACCCGGCTCAGCTTATGATCTGTGTTTTCAAAAACAAAATTTTCGTTACTGTGGTAACCTAATATTGATTGCAACGATAACAATTATAGAGAAACGTCAAATCCTCTGATTGATGATAACATCAGTTATTGTAACGCCGCTTTTATCTCCAGCACCAACGACGACGGCGATGATGATGTATCACATAGTTTGCTTTTTTGTTTTCAGGAGAACTGTTCATCTACAATATTTTTTACGAGATGTTCAGTGTCTGTACGTCCATCGTAGCGCAAGACAAAAGCGGTAAAATGTTCCATGGTAGAAATTTAGACTTTGGTCTTTTCTTAGGGTGAGTAATAGTCTTTCCCGGTACTTGGTATATAGTTTTACCGCTGTGGGGAGGTATTTCAATATATCTCAATAACGTCATAGTTTAAAAGGCATACGACTGTTCAATCAAGTAGTCATTTATCATTGAATTAAGAAAGAGGATATACCCTGTCCATTTCTTGAAAATCTGTATTTTCAATAATGAATTAAAACGATAAAAACACTGGTGTTTTTTTTTTGTGATGCATTAATGTACTAGAATTAAATAAGGTTTTTAAACCTTTACCAAACGACAAAATTTGTGACTAGACCAAATTGTAAACATTTGCAGACGACAAATAAAATATGTCTGAAATGATTTCTGTCTTTGATGGGATAGAAAACATTGTAGGAAAAGGAGAAAATGCTGGTTACCAGCATTTTCTCCTTTTTCCGCAAGGTTTTCACACGGCTTTTTCCTCAGGGTTGTTTAAACTCAGGATTAATTGGTAAATGGTTAAATCGGTTACACGAACCGTGTTTGGTAATCAACATTAATTTAATCTAATAAAGATGGCAGGTGATGTGCTAGCCTTCTCAGTCTTTAAAAAACCAAATGACAAAAAAAAAAAACGAAACCCCGGAAGTATTGCACTGCATGTCGACCGGGGGAGGGGGTGGGGGTGGGTGCTGCCAGAGAGAGAGGGAGAGAGAGAGAGAGAGAGAGAGAGAGAGAGAAGAGAAAAATAAAGTAGCTGAAGGACTGCTTGTGGTGCATTTTATTTTAGCTGGGACACGAAAAATCAAACTTGGGAGCTGACTGATGCACTGAGACCTTCTTTGGTGAACCTGGACTGGCAGAAAGGCGGTAAAACAGTCTTCAAATCAGTCAACTTTGCTGGATATGTCGGTGTTCTGACAGCTGTGAAACAGGTTTGTCTTTGGTATTACATATGTACATGAAATTCTCTTCGATTCCATTCTGTGATCCTCAAGTGTACACACTGGTGCAGGTAATCATCATTTTCTACTTTTCCCACAAAGTTTTCAAAAGTCGTCTCCCTCAAGGTCTTTAAAACTTTGGATCATGTGGTAAAGGTCAATCTCTTATCTTTATATGTGATAGTGTACATTTACCAACTACATTGTATCTGATGTAAACCATTCGAGGATCATACAAGTGATACTACTACTTTGATTCGGTATAGAGACTGCGATATTCCAAATCTGAGTCGATATAAAACCCCAGATAATTCAAACCTTGATTGATACAAAGGTTAGGATTCGACATTATAGCCTTAATATTTCAAATATTTGTCGATTTAAGATCTACGGCCCCTAACTCTCATATCAAAAGACGGAAGCTGCCGAATAGCCTTTACGAAAACGTCGGTGTTACACGATATTTACTGATGAGTTACTGATGAGTCCACAGCCCCTTACTCTCATATTAAAAGAAGGAAGCTGCCGAGATTGGCCGAATAGCCTTTACGAAAACGTCGATGTTACACTACATTTACCGATAATGTAGGGGGTCACAATCCTTAAAAGCCTAATATGTCCAAATCTATTTCGATTTTTACCTTTTATACCGCTTCTATTTTCAGGGTAAATTCACATTCAGTATGGACGAAAGATTTATCGCTGACGGAGGATATTTAGGTAAACATAAATTTCAAATGCTAGAATACAGAAATTACCATTTTTTTCCCTGTGATGAGAACATTTTTCTTTCTAACTAGAAAATAATTTAATATCAGTTGTTTTCATGAACATTGGCGAGTTCTTATTGGCTGAAAAGATTTTTTCATAGCTCCATGAAAAAAAAAAATCACTTTGTGCCGGAACTACTTTTGCTGAAGGTTACTTTTGCGGGTCCTACACGCTGCTGTGTTCATTTACTTCCGTTCTATTGGTTAATTTTCAGTATTGGGGATCTGAAAACTGCTTCCCTATTGTATTCTTGCGCCATACAAATATGGGTGGAAGGGGCTTTAGAAACTCCAACGTTAGATTTAAAAATAAAGAAAATGAATGCAGTTTGAATTATCTCCATGGCTGTATATTGTCTCTAATATTAAATTATGAGGAATGAAGAGAATTTTATTTTTTTCATGGAGGTATGAAAAAAAAAAAACCTAATCACACTTTTGTATGAAACCGCTCTTCGCGGTTTCATACAAAAGTGTGATTAAGTTTTTTTTTTCATGCCTCCATGAAAAAAATAAAATTCTCTTCATTCCTTAAATAAAATACTCTGATTGATAACGGCTAAGTCAAACTAAACTCCACACGAAGAAAATATCTGCAGGACTGCAGGGTCCATATTCACAAACCATTCTTAAGAACACATCTTCCTTGCCCGGCCGGGTAGCTCAGTGATTAGCGTATCTGATTCATGACCTGGAGGTTGCGGGTTCGATATCCGGCTGCGGCGATTTTTCGCCTCTCACCTCTAATGCATGTGAGAAAAGAAGTCAGCGATTTGGAAAGAAAGTTGTGTCAGTACTGGTGTTTGAAAGCCAGGAAACACATCGGTGCGTCACTGACCGACATGATATCACCTAAGCTGTTAAAATGACGTTAAACTCCAATACAAACCAAAGAACACTCTCAGTCTTATTCACCAAGATTTTCTAAATACGAAAGTAATACAATTTCTGATTGGCTAAACCATACGGTTTAGCCAATCAGAAGTTGTGTTACTTTCAAATTTAGAAAATTTATCAGAATCCGACAAAGAATGTTCTTAAGAATGTTTAGTGAATACTGACCCCGATCTCAATGTGACACTGCGAAAATGATTACAGAGGAAAAGCTGTTCTATACCCTTTTTTGCTAAGCCGCGGTAGCTCAGTCGCAAATGCATAGGGCTAGTATACCTTGGGCTGTGGGTTTGAATCCAAGCCCACAAGAGGATTGATGATAATTATTGCGACGGGGTTCATTTCTCTCGCACCACTGAACACCACTTTAACCTTTTTTTTTCATGGTTAAAGAGCCAGGGGCAGTGTTGTGCTAAAAATGAAAAACCAGGAGCGCATTGGTAGGTGGACTAGCCCCCGTGATATATCTGAAATCTTTTGAAAACGGTACAAACAATTTTATAACGTGTATATTTAAGGTATTCTTGAGTGGATTCGAGACAAAAAGGGAAGCTGGATGGGATTTTTGAGTCGAGAAACAATGGAATTTGCTGAAACATTCGATGAGGCTAAAGATAAACTTTCTAATACACAAATGATCGCACCAGCCTATTTCATTCTTGGAGGAACAAAAGCCGGACAGGTGGGTTATGTTCACTTCAGTGTAGAATTCTTTGTTCTTTTCCGTTTTTTTTTTTTCGTTTGGGGGGGGGGCTGCTTTTTTGTGCTATTAAATTAGAATGTTGTTCAGACAATGAGACCATTTGAAAATCGGGATATAAACATTATTTAGAGACGTTGAACAGATATATTGATTGATGTTTACCGTTAGATTTTGATAGTTCAAGACAGCAAACTAATATTTTTAAAGACTCAATTCCAATTTGAGCTCAAAATGGTCTTTCCATTTATTTCAGTCCACTAATTATCTGTAGCGGGTATAGAGAAGCTAAAATCAAAGTATTGAAACTAGTAATAGCAACTAGGTTTCAACAGTGGACAAACATTCTTATTCTAATTTTCATGTGAGTTCTCTAAATTTGGAAGTACATGTAACGCAATTTCTGATTGCCCAACCAAATGACATAGCCACTCAGAATTTCCATTACTTTCTGGCTCTAGAATTAGAATAAAAATGCAATTTGTAATAGTGAATACAGGGAGGTTGGTATAAGCAAGTTAGCTGGTTATTTCCAGGGAGTTGTAATCACGCGTAATCGCGAGGTGAATGGTACCGATGTTTGGCCTATGACAGACAAAATGGCGGGCGGATGGTACGTGCTGGAAACCAACTACGATCACTGGAAAGCGCCTTTTGTATTGGACGATCGCCGGGCTACAGCTAATAAATGTATGCAGAACATGACAGTAAATGTATGTTAATCTGTGTTTTTGATCCCACAAATTACAGTTTGAGATAAAATGTATACAACCGAATTTTTGTGAGCATATTTCTCAGTTTTCGTAGATGATTATGTATGTCATTTCAGAATTTTGTGACCCCTCTACTTACATCTTACATCAGATGGCTCTACGAAGCATGACTGTATATCGTGAAAAGTCAAAATAAATTTAAATAAAAAATGAAAAACAATTGCGTCAATGGGAGAAATTGCTCGTAACGAAAAAAGTGCTCTGCTTCAATACGCAAAATGTCGTCTGCATGAGCAAATGAGATTCTACAATGATGTACAAACTGTAGAATACGATATAGCTTAACCAAGCACCAGACAAGTCAAATTTTAGATTCGTCCATATTCAAAGCGTTTGCAGACGACGAATAAGAGGTAGCTCAGACTGTAGCATTTGTCTGTGAAATGGTAGAAAACAATGTGGGAAAAGGAGAAAATGCTGGTGACCATCATTTTCTCATTTTTCCGCAATGTTTTTTAAAACCCATCTCCACCAGGGTCGATAAAACGGCTGAGGTAAACAGTTAAACATGATAATAATTTAAATTATATTTGCAATGATTGTACCTTTAAAACATTGTATTGTTACAGAACGTTGGTATCCCAGGCTTATTTGATGTTTTGTCGTCAAAACCTGTCCTAAATAAGGTTTGTAAAACGCATACTTTTTTACTGCTATTAAGTCGACCTTTTTTTTTTTCGTAATACATGTACAGCGCCATTTACAATGGAGCTATGCTCTCTAAAAAGGGGTTCTAATGCATCTACAGAATGTACAAGATTAGTTTTAAAGCAACTGGCTACTTTGCAAATAAAATTGAGTTGAAACAATATGTAGGGATGAGAGAGGAATGACTCCTGTTTCATTGAATTGCATCTATTTTGTTGTTCCTACTTTTAATTTTAACTATGAACCGAGGTCACTGTCTCCTTATCTCTGTATTTATGCTGTGTGTGTCTGTAACCCTCTGCCAATAGGAAAATCAGACATGACACTTTGTATTTCAGTTAACAACATACTCAGCTCTGATGCAGGTGGACAGCGGTCATCTAGAATCCTGGCTACAGTTCTGTCCGGACCCGTGTGAACCCTGGTAACACACGTGTGAAATTGGATGGAATTCCTTATAATCAAATAATCAAGACATTTCACTTTCAAAAAACTGGAGATTTTTTTTTTTCAATTCAGGTGACTTTAACGTCAATTACCATGTACAAAATTCCATGTAGATCTACTAGTAATTTTGGCAGCCCTTTTTAGCTTGAGTTAGTTTTATAAGATCCAAAAATGCAATCAAGAATTCGTAAATAAAGAATGTGTTGAGGATTCAAGTAGCTGGCGGGCTGGATTCCTGATCAGACTGTACTCTCTATTTGGTCTAGTCTTGATCTGCACTGTTCATAACACCTTTTTTATGTTGACCGTAGGGTTATATAGGATCTGACCTTATTTGTGATTTGCTATAAAATGTAATTAAACTAGTGTACAAAAATGTTATCACTGGAGACTTTTGCGTGCTGAATAACATTTTTTCTTGAAAAGTTTACTTCAAAATCCAATGAATGTCACATTCTTTTATGATGAAAACAACAATGTACGTATAAAATTTCGATTATGTATACATATAAATTAATATCATAACAATGTTTATAACGGTTGAAAATTGTTGATTTTTACTGTAATATTATCAGTGAAAGCAATCAGAACTGTCTATTTCGAAAACAACTTGAAATACACCGTACAAAGTCTTCAAAAGCCTGAGTTTTCTGAAAAATTACGATCACAAAAGAGAAGTTAAAATACAGAAAAAGTCATCGATAAATTTTGTTCATAAACAGAAAATCTACAACGCCAGCGTGTCAGAAACTATATCGAAACTTCCACATATTCATGATTTTAACCGGTTCGACTTTTCGTTAATTTGACTGGTCAGGTCGTTTAACATGACACGTTTATACATGACCCAGTCCTCTTTAATCTGAAGATTGTCCTGAAACACGTGCTCGTCGGGGTATGGACGGACGAACTCTCGGACTCGTTTCTTCACAGCCTCGTTTGCATGTTTTACGTAGAATTCTTTGGATAACATGATGCATTCTGCACCGCGGCTTACCTGCCATTTGAAAAGGAAACATAAACGATTACCTTATCGAACTCCATAAAATAAACTCGAAACAGACGAATTTGAAGACATCCTCGTAATATCGTGGATCACAAACATAAAAAAATTGTCTGATGACATGACATGAATACATTTAAGCCATGCTCTGTGAAAAAGGGGTTTATTGCATCCACAAAAAAATTTTCGACCCAGGTCAGCCTGCGCAATTCGAACAGGCTGACCTGGGTCGAAACTTTTTGCTTTTGGTAAATTTTCTGCATGTCCAAGGACCAGTCTAACACAGAATTCAGTCAGTTGTTGGAGAAAATCGATTTTATGGATCCATAATTATGTGATAACTTATTTGGTATGGCGCATCACAGTGATGCGTTAAATCCCCTTTGCCAGAACAAGGCTAATATCATGAATAAACTGTGATAAACATAGGCATTGCTCGTTGCTAGCAATTTCTCCTTTCGTCATTACTTTTTCAAAGATGCTTTGCAACAAGACGAACATTAAAAAAATTGCCGAGAGGCAACAAATCGAGCCCGCCACAGGAGAAAAGTAAAGAACCTCGTAGGCTGCGAGAAGAAGTAGTCAGTAACTCAATTCATAAGTATCTTACTCAAAATTCCTTTGTTTTCAAATTCACATGAGGATAGCAGCATATCCGGTTTATGAAAAAGTAAATACTTAATTCATGTACTTGACCTTGAAACTACTGATGTAAAAACTTCTAATTATAGAGTAGAAAAATTGTCGAAAGTTTTATCATTAATTTTGACCTTTCAGTTGTAACCTTCACCTTGGACCAACTGGAACAAATATTTTGAATGGCACATCTATTCCTGAAGGAGAATAATTATGCTTAATTACTTTGAAACCTTCCCGTAAATGTAGAGAGCAAGCTGTATCTTTGGCAATTAAATCGTCATGTCAAGTGTGACCTTGAGCTTTGACTTACCTTTTTCAATTGACACTTCTATTTGTAATATAAGGGAGAACAATTCGGCCAAATTATTTTGAAATACATCCATAATTGTAGAATTTATTGCTCGGAAAGTCTCCATTCCAGACAGTTCTTTAATTCAACCTTCAACTTGAACCGTGACCTTATACCTATCTGAACAAATGTTATAAATGGCACTTGTACTAGTGAAGGAGACTAATTTTGCCACATAGTTTCGAAAATTAATCTATAATATGTAGAAATTATGGTTCTGACAAATCTGCGTGGACCTACGTCAGCACGAACGCACGCGCGCATGCTTGCATACACAAACCCACGCACAAACACCGAGTTAAAGTTTTTGGCTCGAAAAAAAGCGTCAGCAAATGTGAAACAAAAATGAAAGCAAGCAAAGACATGAATAAATAAGGACTGGCCGTGATACGACTGAAGTACCGTTGATCTTTAAAACGCGATTAGCTCTCTACCAACCGATAAAGTTTTAGATAGATCCAAACTGCAAACATTTGCAGACGACAAAAGGAGAAATGGTGTTTAGGGTCGTTAAGCACTTGAATTTTGGGAATTCAATTACTGGAGACACTTACCAAGCTTACGGAGGTGTGTGATCTTTGGATGTCGTCGTCGAACTCTACCGATTCCAGACCCTGTTTCACAAAATAAATGTTAAAATTTTGTAAGAAAACGACCGTGCTACTTATTCTATTTCCCTACTTTTCTTCTCGAACCAATAACCCCACAGTCTACGTTAGACATATCATAAACCCAACAAGGAGATTATAGGAAGAAACTTTTGGAGGAGCAGTAGGATGTTGATGTATGGTGTACAAAAAAGCCAAATGTAAGTTTTTATACCAAGCAAATGGACTATACTTACAAATATGTCACGTGGTTTCATGGTGGACACTTGCACAAACACCGGGCCTGGTTTCACGGCTGCCGTTTGGTCTGGCGATATCTCTGCCTTTTTTGGACGACATCTAGCCGGAGGTTCATATTGCTTCCTTTTTGAAAAACTGCTTTCGGCCGACTGGAATATAAAGAATATCGAACGAAGGTTAACTTTAGACGCATAAAAGGTATCACTGTCTTTGAAAAGTACTTTTGTAAGAGCTACACTTTCGGAAAAGGGATTCAATGCATCTGCGTGATGCATGATACCCTGCAAGTCATTGTATAATGATGGATCCATGATATCCATTCTGTGTACGTAACAAGGTTTTGAGGTAGACTGACTGACCAATGGCAGAAACTTTTTTGCACGGACTTCGCACGCTGACCAGGGTCGATACTTTTTGAAGACGCATTAAAGTCTCTCTTTATAGAACCTGACTTGTAAGTGTGTAAACATAATGCAACTCACTACAAGGAACAACCAGACAAGCCATGGAAATAGGCTGACCGTGTCAAGCTTAGGTATTCGCCACCCAATCTAAAATGTATTTCTTTACTCGACGACAAATTTTTAGACATGTCCTAATTGAAAGCATTTACAGACTACAAAATAAATGTGACTCAAAACTTGAATTCAGTTTTGGGAAGGGTAGTAAAAAAAAATTGTGGGAAAAGGAGAAAATGATTTTCAAGAGACATGTCGACTAACGTTTTCATAATCTCATACATACAACTGTGGCTTGCCGATTTGGGGGACTAGTATTTTAAAATGCCGCTTTGAAAGTCGACAACTGAAGATTATTATAGAAGGTTGTGCAATACAGAAAGAAACGAAACAAAATGTACTGATATTAACGTTGATCAGTTACTAATGTTATGAAAAGCAATAAGATAGGAGAGAAAGATATGAGGCACACACTATGATTAGGGACCTTAATGTTGCTGCAAAAGTATCGACTCAGGTCAGCGTGCGCAGTTCGCACAGGCTGACCAGGGCCGATACATTTTGCTTTTCAATTTTCTGTATGTCAAAGGACCAGTATACCTCATTATTCAGACGGTTGCTACACAGAATGGATTTTATGGATCCATAATTATGTGATGACTTGCTTGGTATAATATACCGCGGAAATGCATTAAACCCCCTTTTGACAGAGTATGGCTTACATAACTATACTATTACGATGATGCAATATTACTCACAAAATGAGCCTTCTTTGTGTCCGGATGTTGGCTGTAGGTTTCTTTGGAAAATTTAACATGCTTGTCGTTCCCATTTTCAGCATCAGAAACAGTTTCTGTCTGTATTTATAGAATAAATAATGTTTTGTCGAAAAATGTCGTGTTTTAATGATACTGGAGAAGAAAACTTTTCGAAAATATTGTAGAAAAACTAGAAAATGCTGGTAACCAGAATTTTCTCCTTTTCCCACTATATTTTCTGCTTTTTCTGAAACAAGTTCTATCATTTGTGCCAATTGTAGTTTTATATTTGTTCGTCTGCATATGCCTTCCATTCGAATCAATAAAAAAAAGGGTAAAGAATCAAACTCGGATTACATTTCATTTAAATGCCGGAAATTTAAGTATTCAAGGCACCAAGCCTTCATCTAGAAATTAACAAACTTAGCCACTAAATTCTATTCTAAAAAACTTGAACTATAGACACCATCAATTCTAATCGATTATTCAGCACTACCTTTATCATGTTCTTACGAACAAAGTCCGTTACAAAGAAACAAATGTACAAATGCATGGCAGAAATACAGGGACCGGGCAGGATTCGAACCTAGAACTCCCGGACGAAAGGCCAACACCATAACCACGGAGCTAAAGAGAATTCTCCCTAACGCGGTTGTTAGGTATTGTATTTAAATCAGGATGAAGCCATGCATGAAGGAGTGGCCCTCCGTAACACACCCCCTCTCTAAAGGCATCATTTATTGATGACTCAAAGCCTTATTAGGCAGAAAGTCCGTTTTTGGACAGCAAATGGGATTAATGGTTCAATGACCAATCCCAGACGAGCCCCAATCTTACGAACAAAGTCCGTAACAAAGAAACAAATTAACAAATGCATGGCAGAAATACAGGGACAAGGCAGGATTCGAACCTAGAACGCCCGGACGAAAGGCCAACACCATAACCGCTGAGCTAAAGAGAATTCTCCCTGACGCAGTTGTTAGGTATTGTATTTAAATCGGGATGAAGCCATGCATGAAGGAGTGGTCTCCCGTAACAATGTGTATGTACCGTAACCTAAATAATAATGGCCTGCAACACGCGAAAAGGGACATTCGGACATTTGCGTAAAGTGTCGTCTCGGATCAGCCTGCGCAGTCCGCGCAGGTTAATCCGAGACGGCACTTTACGTCAACATTAGAATTTGTCCTACAGTAGACTTGCGTGAAATAGAAAATCATACACGATCGGAAAGTGTCGTCTTGGATCAGCCTGCGCGGACTGGGCAGGCTGATCCGTGACGACACTTTACGCAAATGTCCGAATGCCCCTTTTCGCGTGTTGCAGGCATAGAAGTGAAGCCTTTTAGTGTGTCTACAAAATCAAACATAGTACAATTACTTTTCGATCCTGAAATTACATCTTGGTCCGTATTCACCTATCCTTATTATTAAGAATTTTGGTCTAATTCTTAAGAATTTTCCAAACTTTAAAGTAAAGCAACTTTTGATTGGCTAAACCTAAAGCTTTAGCCAATCAGAAACTGCTTTACTTTCTAAATCTAGACTAAGGCTAACCATGCCATTTAAAGTGGTTGGTGAATACGTGTGCCCTGGAAAGTGTTTAAGCCTTTGCCAGATGACGAAATTTTAGACTGGTCCAACTTGAAAGCATTTGTAGACGACAAATTTAATACTGCTCAAATGGTCAGATTTGTATGTGAAGGGGTAGAAAACATTGTGGGAAAAGGAGAAAATGCTGTTTTCAAAAAGCCTTCTTCCTCAGGTCATTAAGAGTCATAACTGTGTAGGAAAGCGTATAACGGATGACTGAAATAACAGGAAATATCCGTAATAAAAAGATAGATGGCGTAAATTTGCCTGCAAATAGGCGGGGGCCAATAGAATAAACATGTTTACATTTTTTTAGCACAAGGGCCCTCAGAATAAACATTTTTGACCAATCACAAATTTCTATCTATTCATTTGTTATCAGTTCCAAAAAGTAGATCAAAAGCCATCACTTTCAGCTACGCCGAAAAACAGGGGAACGTTCACTCACCTCTTGCTTCTCACTCTGGCTCTTTAGTCTCTTTCTTAAGCCTGTGTCGACTTTTGGAACTTTCAATAAAAAAAAAATCATAAATTTTGTCTTTATGAATTGATGAATCAATATCAAAATGTACTACAAAGATACGGCCAGTTTCTGTCTGAGGAATGGTGATAGCCATTGCACCAGGATCATACCTGACAATAATATTTACTAATTAGAAAGCCTAAGCCAATCATATGGCTAACTTAGAAAGTCAGAATAAAGACAAAGTTTGGAACGGATAGTCAATAAAACACCATTTCTTTCTACAGACAGGTCGATGTAAAACAAAACAAAACAAAAAAAACTCGGAATGAAGCTTTGAAGCGAATTTTAGAAAACTTATTACCAATTCCCTGTGCTTAGTTTTAAGGTAATGGAAAATGCAATGTCTGTTATTACGACATTCTGAATGTTTTGATATCATTAAAAGTTGAAACAACTTAACCCAACAAATTTTTGGGATTGGTTTCTTTAAATTAGTTATTATAATCAAACATTTACTTTATGTTTATTATAAAATAAGAAAGGAATCTCCCTTTGGGTTTAATTAACAAAAGCACGTTAGATTTAATCAGTTTAAATAAATTCTAAATGAGAAAAAGTTAAAAAGATTAATCTTTTGAACATACGCCAACAATATTTGCTTTCTTTCTCATCAATAATTCAATTAAATCCTTTTTTTTTTTCACAACTGTGCAAGTACCATTACACATGCCTTGCCTCACAGAAGAGACAAGGAATAATGCTTGCAGGATAGGAAATAAAGCGTACAGTCTTACCAAATACGATTGCTTTAAATTTCGGTGACGTCACAATGTCGTCGATTTTCGGTTTGGCACTGAATGATTTTGCAGTTACTCCCTTCAACTTTTTTAGGACTTGACAAGAACCCTGAATTTTGACAGAAAAGAAGTTCTATCTAAGTTTACCAAACGACAAAATTCTATACTTATCCAAATCGAAAACAATTGCAGACGCCATCATAATTACGACTCAAATACTGAAATTTGTTTGTGAAAGGGTAGAAAACATTGTTGAAAAAGGTGAAAATGCTGATAACCAACATATTCTCTTCTTCCTTTTATTTTCAAAACTTTTTTTTCTGAAGGTCTTTGGAACTCTGGTGTGTTTGGTAAAGAGTTAACCCTTTACAAAACATTTTTTTTAATATTTTTTAAGTCAGTGGGAATAGCTAAAGAGATGTGGCATGAAACTTGTAAGCAAAAAATTTAGGTATACTTTAAGGTGTAGGTTCGATACTTGCCGCTGGCCAACTAAATTGTTACTAACAATCTTTCGGATAGGTTAAGCTGTGAGGTGCATTGTTGCTATCATTAAATCTAGATCCCGTGTGACGGTGCTAACGTTATACACCAAGCACGTTAAAGTACCAGGCTTAACGTAGGATTGGTTTCGTCCTATATATTGCACTATCCTCGTAACATAACTGAACGCATTCTGGAGGCCCCACTCATATGGACAACCGATGAAAATACTTTCTAGCGTAAATTATGGAACGCCTTTACTGCCTCATTACACTGAACTTTATTTCATTAGGTCAGTTCTTCATATATTCATGTGCAGGCTTTATTATCTTATGTCAAATGATGTGTGTGTTAGGTGCATTCTTCTTATGGGTATGACCGAACGCAATACTGTTATGTCAGATAGTAGGTTTGTCAGGTACACTCTTATGAGAAATGATTGATTTGTTTGGTCATTACATCATACCGTTTTGTGCAAATATCATTATATTATGTTCAATTGTATGATTGTTAGGTGCATACCTCATATCGTTATGCCCAAACGTAATCATGTTATTTCATAACTCCTATCATCATTGTGTTATGTTGAATCATAAGTTTGTTATGTGCATTCTTCTTATCGTTATGTCCAAATGTCATTTTCTTATGTCAAATCATTGATTTGATATGTGCATTCTTTTTATCGTTATTTCCAAATGTCATTAATGGTTGTTTGCAAATAACCTTATGCAATGTCAAATACTTAGTTTGTCCAACCATTAGTTTGTTACGTGCATTCTTCTTATCGTTATGTCCAAACGTCATTATATTATGCCAAATCATTAATTTGATATGTGCATTCTTCTTATCGTTATGTCCATACGTCATTTTGTTATGTCCAACCATTAGTTTGTTATATGTATTCTTCTTATTGTTATATCGAAACGTCATTATATTTTGCCAAATTATAAGTTTGATTAGTCATTCTGCACGTTGTTATGTTCAAACGTCATTCTCTTATGTCAAATCATTAGTTTATTAGGTGCATTCTTCTTATCGTTATGTCCAAACGTCATCATGTTGTCTGCAACAAAAATGTTGGTAAGTTGCATTATTCACCGTTGTTATGGACAAATGTCATCATATAGTCTCAAACATACAGTTTGTTATGTGCATTTTTCTCATTGTTATGTGCAAATAACCTTATGCAATGTCAAATACTTAGTTTGTTAGGTGCATTATTCTCATTGTTATGGGCAAATGTCATTATTTTGTCTCAAACGGTAAGTTTATTTGGTTCCTTATTCACATCGTTATGTACAAACGCAATTGTGCTATGTCAAATAGTAAGTCTGTTAAGCGCATTCTTATATTGTTATGGGTGAATGTCATTGTGTTGTCTCAAACTGTAAGTTTGTTAGGTACCTTCTTCACATCGTTATGTTCAAATGCCATGGTTCTGTGTACGATAGTTTGTTTGTTAGGTGCAGTCTTTATGTTTCGTAGGAACAAATGTCATTAAGTTATCTTAAACGATCAAGTTGTTGAGAGCACTTTCTATTCCATTATGTGTAAATGCCTTTATGGTGTGTCTTGAACGGTAAGTTTGTTAGGTGCATTGTTGTGCTGTATTGAGCAAACGTCATTTTGTTTTGTCAATGAGTAGTACTGTTGGGCGCATTCCTTATGTTGTTATTCTTAGACTTAATTTTGTGCAGTCATATGGCAAGCCTTAAGAAATGCACTTTTTATACTATTATGTGAAAAGGCCATTATTGTATACCAAAAAAGTAATTTTATGAGGTGCGTTCTATTTATCGCTGTGTGTCTATGTCATATTTTTAATTCAAATGGTTGTTTGTTACGTACATTCTTCATATCATTGTGTGAAGACACCTTAATCACATGACGTTTGTTAGGTGCGTTCTTTTTATCGTTTAGCGCAAAAGACTCAAGTGTCAAGGCAAAAAATCTGTTTGTAAGGTGCTTTCGTATCATCGTCGTGTAAAACGTCATACGTGTATGTCAACCTGTAAGTTTGTTTTGTGCATTATTTTAATCATTATTTAAAAACAATTCGTTTGTGTGTGCATTCAAAATAGCGTGATGTCGATCTTTCTATTGTTAGGTACAGACGTCATTATGTTGGGTGCAATCATCGTTATGTAGCCGAAAAGCGGCACACTTGCATCAATTGTCGTAAATCTGAGAAAAAAATGGAAGCCGAGCGTCATGCGATATAATGATAGTAATAATGCACCCGAAAGCCTAACCATTTTACAAAGCATAATGACAATTGCACATAACGATATAAAGAATGAACAGAATAAACTTTTTATTCGTCATAACATAATGACGTTTGTACCTAATGATAGCAACAATGCACCTCACAGCCTAACCATTTTAGAAAGCATAATGACATTTGCACATAACGATATAAAAAATGAACAGAATAAACTTTTTATTCGTCATAACATAATGACGTTTGTACCTAATGATAGCAACAATGCACCCACAGCCTAACCATTTTAGAAAGCATACTGACATAAATTTGCACATAACGAAAGAAAGAATGGAAAGAATAAACTTTTTATTTGTCATAACATAATGACGTCTGCGCCTAATAATAGTAACAATGCACCTCACAGCCTAACCATTTTAGAAAGCATACTGACATTTGCACATAACGAAAGAAAGAATGGAAAGAATAAACTTTTTATTTGTCATAACATAATGACGTCTGCGCCTAATAATAGTAACAATGCACCTCACAGCCTAACCATTTTAGAAAGCATAATGACATTTGCACATAACGATATAAAGAATCCATCAAATAAACGTACCGTTTTACATATTACCGTTAGTTTTATATGTAACGAAATAATAAATGAACCGAACAAATATACCATTTGACATACTACATGTATAATGAAATTTACATGTAGCTAAATAACAAATACACCTAACAATCTTATCGTTTGAAATAAAGGTAACACATTTGCGCATAACGAAATAATAAATGCACCCAACAATCTTACCGTTTGACATTACATGATGAAGTCTGCAGACAATGATACAAAGAATGCACTTAACAGCCTTATCATTTGACATTGCATTATTAAGTTTGCACACAATAATATGTGGTTTTGACTTAGAAAACCTACCGTTTGCCATAAAAGGACGAAGTTTGTAAATAACGATATGAGGAATGTACATAATAACAGAAAACCCCGTATAATGAGGCAGTAAAGGCGTTCCATTGTAAATAGGTAGAACGTTTATTTATTCATTAAAATACCTATATAGGAATCGAGCTAAACTCTACTAGATCTACGTAAAAGATTTTTTTTTTTTTGTATATCTTCACAGCCAATTGAGGCTAGGAGACTAAACAATGCTCGTACTGTAGGTTTTAACCCTTCGGCTGCCAAGCGCGACTCATTGACCTTTTGCAGACAGTGTAGATCAAGATCAGACTGCAAAGAACGTGCAGTCTGATCTTGGATCTACACCGTCCGATAAGGAGGTTTTTCAAAAAAAAATTGCCTTTAAAATATCAAAATATGGATTTTCACAATCGGCTTGAAATTTTCATTTCACTTAACTCGTATTTAGCAGATTAAGGGTTAAAAATCTACATTTTGTCACAAATTGTACGCATTACAAACGTTTATTGTGGAAGAGATATATAGGATCTGACATGAGTTGGTGTCTGATATAAAATTGTATTAAACGAGTCTAGGGAAAATGTTATTAAGCGAGCCTTTGGCGAGCTTAATAACATTTTTTCCTTGACGAGTTTGATAAAAAAAAAATTTATCCTGTCACCTTCTACAATTTCGACCCGATAACAGGGTGCCGTATATTTTTTTTTGTTATCCGTCAGTTGCTCACGTGAACGCTAAGTGCGCACCTGCTAACTGGGACTATTTTCAACCAAGCGTCTTACTGCTGTAATGAATTAATCAATCGCTAGCGAATACTTTTGCTCGTTTAATTGATAGTCTGTTATAACACATTGTCTTTTTCGCCACATTATTTTTCTGTGGATATACGTCACGTTGAATAATTATGACGTAGCCAATATCATTCATGACATCATTATTGCAGCTGCATATCCAGAGGGTTTTGTAAACACGGATCTTTCCTTTTTTAAAGTTTCTCATAGATCTAGTGAGAAAGATGTCAATATGTGCCTTATTTCCAGCGAAATGTTCAATTTAGTCGGATTATAATTGAGAAAGAGGATAAATAAAATAGACGGTTGGTGTCTTGGATTGGGATCAGGCTCGGCTCCGGAAATTTGTTAAAGGTGCGGTCTTTATCAAATTTTTTTTTTTTGTTTTGTTCCGTTACAGTGAGTGACAGGGTAAATAGAATAGATGGTTGGTGTCTTGGATGGGTTAAGTTTATCGGGCTCGACTCCGAAATTTATCCGGTTCGCCTTCGGCTCATCAGATAAATTCCTACGCCTTGCCCTATAAACTTAACCCATCCAAGACACCAACCATCTATTCTCTATATCAACGAACCTCAGATTCTTTTTACCACATAACGATTTTTCACAAATGATAGATAAGATGCAAAACCATTTATAGATGCACACCCCGGTAATATTCATAAAACCCATTCACTTCTACGAAATACGTACAAAATGACGTCAAAAATGACGTCACACAATAGCGATTTTAAGCGTGTATGAGATAAGAAAATTCGTAATGGGTATATTACACTGAAAACAAGGGAGGTTATGTGATAAAATTGTTCCTTAAAACGGTACACCCGCGTGTCATTCTCTTGTATATCTACAGTCTCGTACTTACAGATTTTACGATGTAAAGCCATTCAGAGTTGTTGCTATTTGGAACGATCGTCGTGTTTCTCCTGTAAGATAGAATGGTCCTTTGTACAGGACAGTGTTTTTGTGAAGCAATGAACACTTTCTAGACCCTGTCAGTGCCATTAAACAGGGGCTTTAGCGAACGGTAAGGATCCAAGATCAGACTGCACAGAAAGTGCAGTTTTATCATGGATCTATACCGTTCGCTCTTCACGTCGAGCCTATAGGGTAAAAATCTTTCACAGTTTCAGTGAATGTATTTCAGGCCGTCGAAAGAGGTCAGTTTTATCTTTTCGAAGCTGTAAAAGATAACTTTATAATCGGAGAGCCTTGATTGTTTCAGGTCATCCAGACATGGAAGCAGTTGGAAATGAAATCATGCAGTGTATCGTCTTAGAATCTTTTTATAACATTTTTCTTTCAAAACTCACTACAGTTAACAACAAAATCATCAATGTTTAATTCTACGATTGGCTCAGAAGACATACATGCACTTAAAGGTGACATAACCATTTCTTTGCAGATATACATCGAATACGTCCGGTTAGACAGCGTTGCAATAGCAGACTACAGCAAATCACCGTATTTTCAAATTCAAAATATTGCTTTATCTTGGTGGTGGTGGTGTTTGTGTTTGTGGTGGTGGTGGTGGTGGTGGTTGTGATGATGGTGGTGATGATGATGATGATGATGGCTTACTTGAAGAAGTGAAGTAGGCAAAATTCTGGATGCTCTATCAACTCATCTATCGGCCAATCTTTCATGAAGTCTAGATTACTGGGTAAAGAAAAAAATGGTACAATAATCTACAAAAACAATCAATAACATAATCCAGAATCCCAGAAAACGTATTCATAGCACAGCTTTCTCACCCTGACATGACTTGGAAATCCGTCGAAAGTGGCATAGAACGCTATTCAAAGAATTAAACAGACTGGGGTAAAAGGGAAGACACCCTGTCCTAAACGTGTCTTTACTACTAGCATCGATAAAACTATCAAAACTGTAAACGCCAACCATTCCAAACCACACTCTTCGTCTGATTCTCAAGACAGCAAACGCAATTTCTGATTGGCTAAACTAATTCGTGTTGCTTATCAGAAATTCTGTTGCTTTCAATAATGCAATGTGTAATGGTTCTGCGATCCCTGGACATCCAAACTATTATCTTACTGGAAGTATTACCCTTACTTAGAAAATGTTTTAATCGGTCTCGACATATGCATCGCTAAAGAAGCCAGTCTGCCAAATACGATGACATTCAACCTCAAATTCGACAAAACTGGTGATGTTATATAAAAAGCTTTGCATACAAGAGTCGCGTGCAGTTTTTGCCAACGGAAACTTGAAAGTGCCTTCGGCATACATGCAACTTAATCATTTAGCTATGTTCACACAATTAATAAACACTGTGAGATGTAACGCTTGAAAGGGCTTGAGGGTACAAGATAAAACAATTTAGACTGGTCCACACTGAAAACATTGCAGGCTACGTATTAATTGGTGCAAAATGATGCAAGTTAGCTTTGAAAGAGTAAAGAAACATTCACGGTGGATCTATACCGTCCACTTGTTTGGTCAAGTCCATAGAAAATTAAAAATCGGAGTTGTAGTGGGTTGTGTTTTATCCGTCAAAAAAGGTCGAGTTCATATATTTGGCGCTAAAAGGGTTAAGACTTTAGTTAGGGTATTACACATACCTTATGAATCTAATATGCTCCGGCATGTTGTCTGGTCCTTCGCTCGACATAAAGATATCAAAGAAATCTTCACGACCAATGGACAATAACTGGACCTCGTCCTGACTGGTCACTGTGGCTGTTCTCTTTGAGTGATGGAGTAAGGCGAGTTCCTGGAAAAGACAGAGAGATAGACCCCGTTTAGATACCGTTCATAATGCAATTTCAGAACTTTCTTCCAAGACAGAAGGCCTCAGCCAATTAAATGGCTGGTTTTGAGATTGAAGATATGACCTACAATTAGGAAGGTTGTTGAATGCGGTCCTAAATTAGTGCATTCCTGTACTCAACGTATCCACATTCTGACGACCTTGCGAAAAAACTCTGGAAAACAAAGTTGGGTGAACTAGTATTTTCTCCTTTTCGAAAAACAACGATAAATTCTTTCAATTAAGTTATATTTGTCAACTGCAAATGTTTCGATAATGTTGATCTTCGGTTACAGTAACAGGCTATCACCTGATTAAAACGAACTTAAACGGAACAAAATTTATGATAACGTCCGTGATGTAGGGATAATCATAAGAAATGAATTCAATGTTCGTGTTCATCAATCATTCTGGAAGCGTATTCACCAACCATTCCTAAGAACGTTCTGAGTCTTATTCTCCAAGATCTTCTAAATTTGAAAGTACCACAACTTTTGATTGTCTTAACCAACTGTTTTAGCTAATCAGAAGTTACGTTCCATTGACGCTTACGAAACTCTTGAGTATTAGAATGCAATTTACAACGGTAAAGAATACAGGCGCCAGGATTAATTGGAGATCATGTATACGAGACTTACCCCGAAACTCATGCCTTTCTTCATGACAGTGGCTGTCTTGACAAACGAAGCTCCGGTCTGTGGATTGCGCAGCAATATGGTTACCACCGCTACAAAACAATTCATAGTATAATTACAAGTTGGCTTCTTTACAAAAGAAGCCAGGAGAGGTCAGCATCAATGTTTTCAAAAAGTTCACTGGCTTTTAATTTCATTATATTCTGGTACATGTAAACAAACAAGTAAGGCATAAAATGAGTGAGGGGGGTGGGGGAAGCCGCCGCGTAGAAACCTGTTATGGTTTACATGACAGTCATGTGACCTTCTTTCCGCGTTTTGAAGTCGCGTGATCTTGTCCAGCGGTCTTCCTTCTCTTTTTTAACGAAATTCTTCTTATTTTTTTCTTCTGCATAGATTTATTTGCTTAATAAAAAGTTACAGTTATTTGAGAGGTCATTTGCAACCATGGCAAATTAATATAACAAATCTTTTCTGAAATTCGTCATATAAAAATAAACTACGTCTATTTCCTGTTTCGGTTTTTTGATTTCGCTTTATTTACAAAACCATGACGAAACAGACTGTGTATCAGAACAATTTCGCAAGAAAAATGGATTTATACAGCAAATTCTGTGGCAGTCTGCCTTTTAAACTCACTACTATTGGAGAGGTCTGATAAGGAAATTCTCTATTTGCATTTGCGTACAGCATGGATAAAAGATCACGCTGCACAAAACGTGCAGTCTGACCTTGTACCTATACTGTCCGCTTGTTTTAGTCAAGCCGATCGAATTTAAAAATACCCAGAGAATCAGCAGGTTCTATTTTGCTACAGGTCGATGTTTTGCATGTCAGTGAACCAGTATGTCCCATGAGTCAGTTGATTGTTAAACAAATTGGGGATTTTATGGATCCATAATGGCCTGCAACACGTGAAAAGGGGCATTCGGACATTTGCGTAAAGTGTCGTCTCGGATCAGCCTGCGCAGTCCGAGCAGGCTAAACCGAAACGACACTTTCCGTTTTTATGCAATTTTCTGTTTTGCGCAAGTCTACTGTAGCACAAAATCTAATGTAGTCGTAAAGTGCCGTCTCGGATCAGCCTGCGCGGACTGCGCAGGCTGATCCGAGACGACACTTTACGCAAATGTCCGAATGCCCCTTTTCGCATGTTGCAAGCCTAATCATATAGTGACTTGCTTTGTATCTCACATCACGGAGATGCATTAAACCCCCTGTTGTCAGAGCACCGCTCATAATGACCATGTTAGTAAATGTCCCTAAAGAAATAAGTCTTTCGTTTGGTAAATAGTTTCTGTATAAGAAAGTAGACTGAAGCGGTCTTGTTCTAAATAAGATTCTAAAAAGTACTCGAGTGATAATGGTTTAGTTACATAATCAATGTAGACAAATGACATAATTTATATTACCATGACCAGATAATATGAAGTAAAAATTCTCAGCAAAATGTCCCTGTCGAATTATGATTCGCTTTGAAGCAACCCTAAAACAAACACAGAGGCAATAAATAGCATTGATTTCAATGAACAACATATGCAAAGAAATCTGTTCGATGATATAAGCACATATTAGAGAAAAATCAGTCGGTTGCCATCCAAGCCCAAACTGATAGATCGAAAAAATCTTTAAACAAATAAACCTACCTAAAGCAAACAAAGAAACCATGTAAAACTACCTTTTACAGCAAGCGTCTGTCCAGCACAGACATCTTTTTGTTGAACATCGAAAACATCGATTTTCAAAACACCTAACTCTGCTTTTCTAATAAAGTTAGCTGCTCATCATAAAAATGACGATACACGATGTTGCATCGATATCAAAATTTATAATGATTATTCTATATCAGACCTTAGGGTCTTTATTCACCAGCCATTCTAAAATTAGCTATTAGCGGAATTCTAGATTAAGAAAGCAACACAATTTCTGATTGGCTACACCATTTGGTCTAGCCATTAAGATTTTGTGTCACTTTCCAATTTAGAAATTTATAGACAGTAAAACTAAGAATGTTATTAAAATGATTGGTGGTTACGGGAATACGGCCCCAGATGTACTTACACTTCATACCAGGCTACTTTCGCCAACTTTTCCTGCATGTGTAAAGGATATTCTGCAAAGGATCTCAAACACTGTAGACCGAACATCGCCTGTAATATATTATGGCAATTTTTTTCTATTATGCAATCTTAAGTAGAATAAGACTGACTCCAATTCATGACAGAATGCTTTAGAGACAAAAGAAAAAGAAAAAAAAAAAAAAAAAATATGGAAAACCAACATTAAACAGGGTTAAATACATGCACAAATGTGAAAACATCGTATTTTGCATTGTTTTGATTTTGAATTCATTATCATCGCCACCAGTTTCCCACACGAGCGAAGCCCCAAGAAGTCTTTTAGTAATGCTGGACAGTGCAAGGCAAAGGAGGAAACCCATCCCAAGATACGTCCGGTTCTTGAACGTGCTCATTATATAGCACCATCACACGGGACCTTGGTGTTTATATCTCGTGCAAAAGACTACTAGATATTGTTTTTAGCTGACCAGTCGTGTGGCTCAAATCAACACCCTCAGGTTTGTCGCTTACAAGACTTAAGACAAATTCTTGCTTTTTTCTTGATTTCAATGTTACTTTCTGTGCTGTAACAGAATAAAGATACTTACAGTTTGGACCTGATCTGGTGTCCTTTGTTCTGATGGGGTGGTGAGTATATTCTTAGTTTCCGTGCTTAGTGAGATCTGAAGAAAAATGATAGGTCAACGATTAAAACAGTTAAAAGTTTTACAACCCTTGGAAAGAAGGCTTTTTAAAAACACTGTGGGAAAAGGAGAAAATGCTGGTTACCAGCATTTTCTCCTTTTCCCACAATGTTTATCATTGAAGAGACAAGTCTCTCCATTTGAGTAACATATAATTTGTAAAAGCACCAGGAATTGTGACTTTATGGCAAAGTGTTTATATGGGTCCAAATCAAGGACTATCGTACTAGAATGAACTCTTATTCTAAATGCAAGGACCGTTTTTCTAATTGACAGACACTGTTCGTCACCACATTTTAGACTCCTCCAAATTAATGGCATTTACAGACGACAAATTTGTGACTCAAATAACAGAATTGGTATAAGAATTGGTAGATAACATAGTGGGAAAGTAGAAAATGCTTGTATAAAAAAAAAGAGATCTTTTAGTAAAGGATTAAAACGAAATGGAATAAAAATGAAACAATGTTGATTCACAAAGGGCTTTCATATGATGATGATGATGATCATCATCATCATCACTACTACTACTATTATTACAATCAGTTTAAAAAAAAAAAAACTCCAAGTCAATATCAATCGGTTTCTTTGTCTTACCTCTTTCTTTGCTTTAAAGTAACTGGGATCAAACGATAATCCAGCATTCTTCAAGTTTTCCTCTGTACTGGCTCCTTCATCCGCAATGTCCATGAAGGTCCGCATACTAGACATGTCACCGGAAGATCTTTAAATGGGAAGCAACAACTTTAAAACTTCATTTCATGATATTTAAAGGTCAGACTGACTAAGAAAATGTCCTGAATTACGCATGCTTGCATACCTTCTTATAGCTCTGAGTGGTTATTACATATAAGAATCTAGTAAAACAATAAAAAATCACTCCTAAAACAGAATACATATTTGTTTATGTCTATGGATAAATTTTAAGTATTATAAATTATGTGAAATCAATAAATATCGTTATCAAGAAGCTAAGAAATAAATATGTCAAAAAATAAAAAAGAAACTTTCTTTACAGTATGCATAATTACGCCGAGTGGACAGTAACGGAACTGATTGTTCTCCACTTTAAAAACCCTACGACGTGATAAGGATTTGCATCTGCAAAAAGTATTCACACAGGCCTGCCTGTGTCGAAAGCTTTTGTATTTCGTCATTTTTCTGCATGTCAAAGGAATGTTCTACCTCATCATCCAATGGGTTATTACACGTAATGAATTGTAGGGATCCATAATTACACGTAAACATGTAAATGATGACTTGGGTGGTATAATGCATCACAGAGATGAATTATAATTTCCATTTTTCCAAAGCATGGCTCATTTTTTTTCTCTTTTTTTTTTGCACACAGATTTATAACTATGTAGGCGTCTAATCTTAAAATTCTAAAATTTGAAAACATGTAATATTCTAAAATTCTACTTTTAATTTTTGTTCTTCTTCTTTTAAATGATTATGCCTTATGCATTTCTTTTCGTTTCGTTTCAAGTCTTAGATGATAATTAAGATCTGAGTATCTCACAATTTTGTTGATTTGTTGGTCGTTTAAGCTAAAACGGGAATTACAACGGGGTTAATCAAGATTAGATTTAACACTGTTCTAATAAAGACAGAAATGATATTAAAGAATAGGGTGCGACTTATGGTTGAGATGAAAATCAAGTAACCGAATGTTTTTCATGAATCCTTTACCACAACTGCCCGTGTTTAACGACCCGAAGGAAAAAGGCTTTTGAAACCATCATGGGGAATGAAAAGCTTCTAAGCACCATTTTCGCCTTTTTTTCCCACAACGTTTTCTAAGACCAGTCCTATCATTTGAATTGTCGTCTACAAATGCTTTCAATTTGGAAAAGGCAAGAAATATGCCGCCTGGTAAGGTGCTAATATCTTAAATTCCAGTCAAATATATGAAAATCTGAACTTTAGTTGACTGCTGCTCCCTTGTAAATGTATCATCTGGGCTTTTTCAGACCTTAGGCTGATGGGCGCGACATAATGTGCCTTTGTTGACAGTTTAGGTCAAGATCAAACTGCTCAAATAAGCAGTCTGATAAGAAGACATTTTCCGGGCGAATAGCATTTTGAAATAGCAATATTTTGGGTTCGTTGTGTTGAAGTTTTCAATTACATGTAGTTACATTTGCAGTTTACACGTTTAAAGATTGGAAGAGTCTATCTTTTTTTTACTAGAGGAATAAACTAGAGGATTCTATTTCTACTTCTATCATCACTGCTAGGTTACCTTTTCAACAGCTTCGCCCTAAAATCGTAAAGAAATAAAACCATACTCGTACAAACTCGAAAACTGAAAATACGGAATAACAAACATGGAAACAATTGAGCAGATGAACATACAAATGGAGGGAAAATAGATCTGGTAAAATGAACAGAATAAAAAGGGAACATATGAGTACATAATCATGTTGACTAATTTTAACCTTCTTAAAACTGACACAAAGTAACAGAATCTTTCTATCATATGTCCAAATTTGCACGCACATTGTAAAAAAAAGAAAAATTTGCTTTCTTACAAATATTTTGTCATTTGCGCAAAATGTTTCCGTGAGCTGCCTGTACTGAAGCAAGCAACCAAACTATGCGTTAAAAAGAGAGAGAACGATAATTTTTGGAGGAAAATTGTGAAATTTGGAATTATCACATACGCCGCAGAACGAACTGTCATCGTGGAGAAAAGAATTTCCAAATGGACAAACACTAACTACACGTACACTGTTAACTACGAATGTTCATAAGCAGTGTAAAAAAAATGCTTGAAAGAATGTGACTGAAGTTTAGAGACACATTAAAAAAGACCAAAAACGTATAGAATGACATCAATACTAAATAGAGGAGTAGACTTTTTTCTAAGTTTCAGAAGAATATCAGTACATTACGAAGAAAAACAAAATAGGAATATAAAGACAACAGAAACAAGAGAATAACTGGACATAAGGAAATAAACAGAATGAATATAAAAGTATGTCATCACGTCAAAGAAGGAAAAGTGCTAAACAAGAACAGAAGGACGCCAGGGAAAGCAACCAGACAAAAGATGCATAGCAGGACATAAAAAACCAAAATAGTTACGGTGGAATATAAGGATATAAGGAAGAAAATAACCATAAATCATGCAAGAGGGGTAAAAAAGGACATAAAAAATGATTTAAGGATATAAAAGCGACAAAGGGACAGACGAAGAAAGGAAGGATATCACGAAGCAAACAAAAAAAAGGAACAGAAAAAGACCTATAGGTTATTAGAGAAACGAAACAGGAGAAGAAAGAATTTTTGGCTATCAGAGGAAGAAAAAGGGTAGGAGAAGATGAATTGGATGATGTCAAAGTAACAGAAAGGGGCAACAGAAATAAATGAGGATATCAGAGAAACAAAAAGGGTCATAGAATCTAAGTGATATCAGAGAAACACACACACACAAAAAAAGAAATGGCCAGAGGAATTAAAATATCAGAGAAGAAAAAGTGGTAAAGAAAGAGTTTAGAGTTATCATAGAAACCAGAAGGGTAAAAGAAAGAATTTAAAGTCATCGGGAAAACAAGGTTTAGCAAAGAAAGAATTTAAAGACACCGGAAAAACAAAGAGGGGTGAACGAAGAAGTCAAGGATGTCAGAGAAACAAAAAAGGGCAGAGGGAAGAATATGAAGATGTCAGAGAAACAAAAAAGGATAACAAGAGGGCCTGAAGTCGCTCACCTGAGCCTTTCGATCAAACATGACCCATTTCCAATCTCTTCAGAGATATTACGACAAACATTCTGACAAACACTCATTAGTGTTGGACTTACAAATATGGCCTCTAGAGTGCACACAAGCTTTTTCTAGAATTTGTCTCAGCAGCCTACTTGACATGTAGAAATTATCCAAACATACATTCTGACAAACTTTCATGAGTATTTGAGAGAATATGTGGCCTGTAGGGTGTACAAAAGGTTTTCCGAGATTTGACCTTGTGACCTATTTTTTTTTTATCCAACATGACCCATATTTATACTAGTCTAAGATTGTTATCAAGACAAACATTCTAAGCAAATTTCAAGATTATTGGACTAAAAATGTGGCCTCTACTGCGTACACAAGGTTTTTCAACTTGGTGACCTAGTTTTTAATTCCACGTGACCCATTTTCAAACTCATGCAAGATATCATCAAGGCAAATATTCTGACCAAGTTTAAAGAATATTGGACTGAAAATGTAACCTCTAGTGTGTACAAAAGGTTTTTCCGAGATTTGACCTAGTGACCTAATTTTTATTCAACATGACCCATTTTCATAATACGATATTATCAAGACAAACATTCTGACCAACTTTCAAGATTATTTGACTGAAAATGTGGCCTCTAGAGCGTACACAAGGTTTTCCTAAGATTTCACCCAGTGACCTAGTTTTTGACCTGACATGACCCATTTTCAAACTCATCCAAGCTGTCATCATGACAAACAGCCTGACCAACTTTGAAGAGCATTGGACTGAAAATGTGGCCTCTGGAATGTACACAAGGATTTTCTAAGATTTGACCTAGTGGCCTAGTTTTTAACCCGACATGGCCCATTTTCGAACTCATCTGCGATATTATCAAGACAAACATTCTGACCAACTTTCAAGAGCATTGGACAGAAAATGTGGCTTCTGGAGCGTACACAAGGTTTTCTTAAGATTTGACCTGGTGACCTAGTTTTTTATCCAACATGGCCCATTTTCGAACTTGTCCAAGATATCATCAAGACAAACATTCCGATTAACTTTCAAGAGTATTGGACAGAAAATGTGGCCTCTAGAGCGTACATAAGGTTTTTCTAAGATTTGGCTTAGTGGCCTAGTTTTTGACCCAACATGGCACATTTTCAAACTCGTCCGAGATATCATCAAGACAAACATTTTGACCAACTTTCAAGATTATTGGACAGAAAATGTGGCCTCTAGAGCGTACACAAGGTTTTTCTAAGATTTGACCTGGTTACCTAGTTTTTGATCCAACATGGCCCATTTTCGAACTCGTCCAAGATATCATCGAGGCAAACATTCTGACCAATTTTCATGAGTATCGGACCGAAAATGTGGCCTCTAGAGCGTACACAAGGTAAAAAGTTGACGACGGACGACGGACGACGGACACAGCACGATCACAATAGCTCACCATGAGCACTTCATGCTCAGGTGAGCTAAAAATGAAGAATTTGAAGATATCGGAGGAAAAAAAAAAAAGACAAAGAAAGAATTTAAGGATATCAGAGAAACAATAGGGGTGGTAAATGGATTTAAGGATATTAAGGAATTTCGTCTATAGCAATTAAATCTTTCCATTAACAACGTGTTTTCTTCGATTTAAAACACATACTTTATATGACAAATTGCAACATTTCCAGTAATTATGTGTTTGGGTTATGCTTTATTATATGTGTTGGTTTGCTACGCTATTCTACGTACGTTACCTTCTGATCAGCTCTGCACTGGTTGGAATAGAAGGGAATCGATTGTATTAATCTGATTATCATGACAGGGATATATAATGCCAATAACAAGTTCTTTCAGCACCTTAGTCGAAAAAGGGGGTTTTTGCGGGCGACATAGATCAAGATCAGACTGCAAAAGACGTGCAGTCTGCATTTAGATCTATACCACCCGCTTTGTAGTAAAGCCTATCAGATAAAAATTTTTCTGAGTTTCAGTGGAATATATTTTCAGCGGTCGAAAAAGGTACAGTTCATATTTTTTGTTTGCCCTGAAAGAATTTTTTACGTTTTTACAGTTGATCAATTTGAAAAAGATACTCTCGGAAAAAAGGCATTTGCTTGTAACATAAATTTGCTACCAGTGCAAGGAAACCCAAAACCTGTTCGATGCTGAAAAGCGAGCTATTATACATTATTATACATTTAGATGATGATGATGATGAAAAGTGGTATTCGTCTCTTGCAATTAATAATTCCTTTTCCCTCATTTTTTTTCCACAGCCGTCATTAGTCGAGGCATAAAAAGTCGTTTTGTATGACGATTTGTAAAGTGAATGGGTGTAAACCAGTTACCATAAATCGTGGTCTCTTCAACCTGTCATAATTCTAAGTGAGCAATATGCTCTGTGAAAAGAAGGTCTAGTGCATCTGCAAAAGGTATAGACCCAGGTGGGCCAGCACAATCTGTGTGTTTGACCTGGGTCAATGCCTTTTTCTTTCGGTAAATTCTCTGCTTTTCCAAAAACCATTCTATCTCAGGATATAGCTGGTTGTTAGACAAAATGAATTTTATGGACCATCATTATAATAAAATGGCTTGCAACACGCGAAAAGGGGCATTCAGACATTTGCGTAAAGTGTCGTATCGGATTAGCCTGCGCAGTCCGCGCAGGCTAATCCGAGACGGCAGTTTACGACTACATTAGATTTTGTGATACAGTAGTCTTGTGCAAAACAGAAAATTACATAAAAACGGAAAGTGTCGTTTCGGATTAGCTTGCGCGGACTGCGCAGGGTGATCCGAGACGACACTTTACACAAATGTCCGAATGCCCCTTTTCGCGTGTTACAGGCCATATGGTGACTTTATTGTATACATCAAAGAGATGCATTAAACGCCCCTTTTCCAGAGCATGGCTAAAGCGTTTATCATCGTCAATCGAAGTACAAGTTATGATACGAAAAACACTGGAAAAAAGTTCGTTCTTAAAAGCTATTGCTTCTTTTTTTCACGATGGTCTCGAAGGCCATTTAAGTCAAGACAGTAAATGAACACCTGTATCTTGTATGTACACGTATAAATATTCCTCTAAATGAATAATACATAAATGGAAAACATTGTGGGAAAAAAAGGACAGGTGCTTGCAACGGCAGAAGAGTAATCAGTTGTTGTTGTCCGCAGTATCATATATCTCAAGGATTGATGATTGCCATTGCTGCAGGATTTCATTCCTCTCCCACTGCTGATCATTGTTTCGACGATGTTCATGGGGGAAAGCAGCCAGTGGCTTGGGAAGAATATTGTCCGAAGTACTGGTAAAACAAACTCTAGGAAAGCACCGATGAAATGCACTGGCAGCCGCGATTTAATTGAAGTATTATCGAAAACGGTGTTAAACACCATGCAAACAAACAAATAAGCCTATATTACTTATCATAAATTCTACTCCCCTAAAACTGTCATAATTGATAGAATTTATCTCCGTCCGTAAGACTAAATAAAAGCCTGTTTATATTTGTTTTTGAGATGTATTGATACTCGACCCTTCACAAAACAATCTCCAGTTTTCGCGGCTCTGAGAAAGAAGGATTCTGAAAACATGATGGGAAAAGGAGAAAATGCTGGGTACCAGCATTTTCTCCTTTTCCCACCATGTTTTCTACAGTCTTAAAAACAAAATTTGATAAGAGTTATATTAAATATGCCGTCTGCAAATGCTTTCAATTGAACAAATCTACAATGTTTACGTCTGATGAGGCGTAAAAACTAATCAAAACTATCGAAATGAACTCCAGGTTTATTTCAGGCCGAGTTTAAGTACGTGTATGAAGTATTTGCACACTGCCGTTGTTTTTTTTTGCGAAAATGGTAGTCTGGTCTTAAATTTCAGCTGGCCAAAACTGTGTGTGCTATTGTATACCAAAACATTGTTTGATTGTATTGTGTTTAACGTCGTTTTCAACTTCATTTCAGATAAATCGCGGCGACAAGGACACCTTATTCATGCTTTTCTAGAGGTTCTTTTACCAGTACTCCGCACAATATTCTTCCCAAGTCACTGGGTGCTGTCTCACATATCCATCGTCGAAACAATGATTGGCGCTGAGAGAGAAGGAGTCCTGACCATTTGCTATCATCAATTCTCGGAATGAAATTGTCCAAGTCGAGGATTCACACTGGTCAGCGAACCCCTGTTCTGTACACTACCGATTGCGCTACCGATGCTCTCCCGAAAACAATTCGAGCGAGCACTGTACCAAACAATTTCGTGTTTTAACAACCCTAAGCAAAAATGCTATTGTTGGTTTCCAGCATTATCCCCTTTTCCTGGACATTTTCTATCCCATCAGGGACTAAGGCCGATTTCTTCAGCAACAATACGCAATTTTGTCGTCTGGTTAAGAACTAAAATACATGTACATGTAAGTAACAGTACATAATCCTCAGAGCGCAAACAATTGAAATGAAATTTCATAGCATTTAAAGAATCTACTTAGTTCATGTGAAAATATGGAAAAAGCAGCGTTGCAACTCCACAGAGTCTCATCTTTGCAATTCCATTAAACAGACTACACTGCCGGTTATAGTTATACAGTCTAAAACTAAGCAGGGACTTACTTTCCTCTTGCCGAGGCGGACAGCCTTACAATGGCTTTTACTCCTTTCACAGCTCTTGAGAACTTCTCTTTCAACTGAAATGAAAAGGGGGACAATTTAATAATTTTTGCGTACCGCTCTAGCGTCTATTTGTAGCAACAGGGAGTTTAAAGAACAAGATCTTTTTGTAGTTGAATAACAACAGTGCTCTAGCTCTGACCAATCAAACGAAAACTGACCGTCACGTGGTCATATTTATCAAAGATCTAATAATTTGAAACAGGATGAATAATTTTAGGTAAATTCCATTGTTTACTGATCTTTGTAAATAGTTTAAGGAAAACGGTCAAAGCCGTTGTCTGCGCGTGTTTTGAATACAGAATATTTTAATCTAAAGTTCGCTGCATTCGGTTCTGTACCCAGGATGCTCAATGCGGATAGGTCAGTATTTAAAAATTCATATGGCGTCTACATACAGGGCGAGTTCAGCTGAAACTGAAGTCGAACCGATAAAATTAGGTTACAACTTTCAGAGTTCTTACTAATTTCATCTCTAACAATTGATCTAGTCGAACCCTTACATATAACCCAATTAATGCAGAGTTAATGGAGTCTCAAGGTTGCGGCTGACGAAAAAAAATCAAAAAGTATGTAAAGCAGCGAAAACAATAGATAACCTTTGTTGGTATCTATAAATGCAGAACACAAGCCAAGAGTTATTCGACAACCTCGACTTTTGTATAGAGCGTTTGTCATTCATTGTGAATTGGAATCTTATTTGCGGCTTGATTTACATGAGTTAAACTGAGTGTTTGATCAACCAAAAAGTCATTATTTTTTTTTGTCGAAGTCGACACCCAAGTATTTCAATGGAGGCCTACATGTTGTGACACTGAAAATCACAACTGAGAACGACCTTAATCACCTACAGACATATTACCTGTTTTGCCCGGACTTCTCTTGATATTTTGTCCATTTGCATTCTCTGTATTGCAGTAGACTGTCTTCCGGCGGAAGTTGATTTCCGCTGTTTAGTACCTCCTGGAGTATGTACTCCGGAAACACCCGAGTCTGGCGATTGGCTCACATCTTCCTGATGAAAACTCGTCGATGCTGTCTGGTCAAAACTTTCTGCGGAAAGCCGGTCTTTCCCGGTTGTCCGTACATCCTCTTAAATATCGAAAAAAAAAAAAAAAAAACAAAAGGACAATCAATGAAAACTTTCTGGATTCAATCAACAAAATCATCCTTTCTCTAAAAGGAACCAACTTATGCTACACTTCTGTTCGTGTTCCTAACTTTACGTTCCTAGAAAAGCCATCTCTTTGGATAAGACAATCAGTCTCGGCGAATTAGACAGCAAGTCTGTTAATTTAGATCTGAATTAAATTTAGAATTATTGATAAAAATAGGGACAGTTTTAACACAAACATAGAATACTGCACAAAATTGTCAGACTAAACATGTTGTGTCACGATGACTATTTATGCCTAATAATTTGAACTCCCACAATGCAGGACGATTTGGATTTGCACACGAATATGTAAGGGTCGTGGATTCTATGCACTGCCTGGAAAGGTCCATTATTTGCCCGTTTTATTTGGGGCCCACCTGGGGATAGTGTTGTAAGACTGCAATGGAATGCCTCAAGACAGTTCACAACGATCTTTTTCGTTGAAAGATTTGAGTACGAATTTAGAACAGAGAGGATATACGTAGCTAGGTGTGGCCTGCAGTAGGATATGTTTGCTTATGGCTCTTGGGGTTGTAAGTTCGATCACCCCTTTGGGCAGGTTATTTATCAGCCTTTAGCATCACTACAGATAGAACTTGCACATAGGGAAACCTTGACCTTCGAGCTAGGGAGGTTGGATTCTTGCGAATGACTCATTGTCTCGCAATAATGGTAATCTCACATGCCGGACTTAACCCTTTAACAATCATTTTCGTGTTTAATGACTCTGTAGAAGAAAGCTTTTTAAAACATTATGGGAAATCGAAAAAAAAAAAAAAAAAAAATGCTGGCAGCTGGCATTTTTTTTCTTTTTTCCACTACGTTTTCTTCCATTACAAAGAAATATAGAGGCTCTACCCCCCATTCTAATCGTAATGTATTTGTCGGCTGGGACTGCTTTGAAATGAAGTAATTGCTGAGTGTGGCTGGTACGATATTCGAACTGCGATCCTCGCTTACAGGGCAAGTGTTTTAATCACTGTTTTACCAGGACCGCTCGATATCCATACTACAGAAAAACATAACACTCTTTCCCCTCTTGAATTTTTGGAGCTATCCAACTCCCACCCCCTGCCCCCGTCAACGGGTGAGATCCGTTTGGTCTTTGCAACCACTTCTGGCACCGCTGTAGTAAATCCTTGGGGGAAAAGTGTGGCCAGTGCGGAATTCGAACCCGAGACCCCTCGCTTACAGAGCGAGTGCTCGAACTACTGAGCTATTCGGACCGCTCGACATCCAGGATACTAATCATTACCACAGAAAGTGGACAAGTTTAAAATGTCTTGTTAAGAGTTATTTCTTTATAGCCTAGAACCCAAGTGGGCTAAAATGTGAAAGAGGTGATACCCTCTGCTACAGTTGGTTTGATGGCATAAATATGAGGTTTAGCGTCCTAGGAGTCAGGAAAAATTGTTCTGCTCTTAAGTTTCTCTTGTCAGATTAGTCTAACTACAACTTATTTTATGGTACCATATGCATTAAAATGTGCAAACTTCAATTATCTGTGTATACAGCATGCTGCATTACTATATCAATTTTCTTGAGATAACTGTTTGTTACTGTTTCCATACTTCATTTCTTTTATCTGGAAACAATTAAAAATAACCTGGCAATAATATACATAGTATTGTCTAAATTAGATTTGTGGCTTCCTTCGAACTTGATTTACCCCACCCACCTTTTTTTACAACCGAAAAAAGCAAGACCAATGGGCAATAAATAACTTATGTAACCTACATCGAAAACAAGCAAAAATGAATTAAGATTTCCCTCAGTTTGAGCTTCTAGTGGATAATGCAAATACCATTTTTGCAGTACTTGTTTTCAATACTTTCTCTTTACATACATATGTAAAGGCACAACGACACTAAATAGGCACAGTTGTGGTTGTACAAAACTTTATATAATGTCATATGTTTAAGACAGTCAATGAAAACAAAGCTATATTAGCACCTATGCTTAGACTGCAGTTTTACCAATCTAGTATGAAGTATATTATGTCATTCAGATTTTCCATTTGGCCGATATGTTCATATCAGTGCCGCACTTACGACAAGTAGCGTAATTAAATTAAACTAAAATAAATATGCACAAGTGGCCAAACTACAACTGATACAAAAAAGAAAAAAAGTATTCAGAGCCTTGAATTACAGAAGATACTCAAACACAAACCTTAAACTTCCATTTATCAACTTTTCTTTTAAGTTAAAAAAAAAAAAACTCTGTTTGTGATTTAACCCTTTACCATATGACAATATTATAGAGTCGTTCAAATTATAAGCATTTTCAGATGATAAAATAAATGAGATTCAGAAAATGATTGTTTTTTCGGAAAGCTAGAAACATTGTGGAAAAAAGGAGAAAGAGCTGGTTTCCAGCATTATCTACTTTTCGTACAACTTTTCCCAAAGCTGTCTTTCTCAGGGCTGTTTAACTAATAATTGTGTTACCTCACAGTCCCTACTTCTAACGACCCTGAGGAAGAGGCCTTTTGATTAGAATGTTGGAAAAAGAAGAAAGAAAATACTGGTAACCAGAATTTTGTCCTTTTTTCCCAAAATGTCTTCTACTTTATCAAAGACAAATTCCATCATTGGAGCCACTGTTCAGTTGTCGTCTGCGAATACTTTTAACTTGAAGAAGCCTTTATTTTTGTCGTATGGTGAAAAGGAAATCTTACATGCCTAACTTAACCTTGTACTCCCAATAGTTTGAACATATTTGAGCTTTGCTTTGTGAAAAGTGGGCTTAATTAATCTGCAAACAGATTCGATCCATGTCAGCCTGCACGGACTGCTATCTTTAAATTCTCTGCGTGTCAAAGGACTATTCTACCACATCATCCAGTCGGATGTGTAAGAAAATGAATGTATGGATCTCTAATCATATATGATGACTTATTTGGGTATAATAAATCACAGTGGTGCATATAAAGTACCGTTTTGCCAGAGCAGGGCTCATTCATTTTACATCGCTTAAGAAACGAGTTCTTATACAACTCTTATACTTATACTAGATCTCTCTCGATTCTGCTTCCTGTACTCGTGCCGAAACTAAGAGCCAATGAACAGTCCCAAACTTGATACCCACATCGTGGTATCGAACTCAGGACCTTGTGATTACGTGGCCGACGCTCTGCCTCACAACCACGGACACGACAAACTCTCGTTCAACTTAACATACCGAATTGATCCTCTTGTTCATCTCCTTCTTCTGTAATTGTTTTCAGATTTAATGTGGTTGTCGGTCTGCTTGATTCTTTCCATTCTCCTACGACATCTGCTGCCTCTTCCTCATCTTCTTCTTCTTCACTTGTTTCTTCTTTTTCTCTATCCAATAAATCTTGAAGGAATATGGCATCCTGTAGCAGATGCTTGTATCGGTTGAAGAAATAATATTTAGCATCTTTTATAACTTTCTTCTTCTCCCCACCCTCTTTAGTTTTTTCTTCCTTTGTTTTATCGGCTTTGAATCGCTGCAGGGATTGCAGATTTGATCCAGTGTAATTCTCCGGTTTGGAATAATAATCCAAGTCCGTTGCTGCCGGATCATTTTTACCGGCGGATATTGTTTTTGATTTGATCGATTCTTCAAAACTACTCATACTTCGTCATCATTGTTGTTGCAAAGTTTTCATATGGATGGTTGTCATGCTGTAGTGATGTAACGTTGTGTCTATGGCTTTTTATCGATAACGTTAAGTACGTCATGTTGATGACTTCATTTTCTACGTGAACTGTAGAACTTGAGAACGAACATCACAGACGTTGACGTGATTCATCATCCAATATGTTCCATGAAAAAACCCTGAAAGTAACATAACTGATATCAAATACCCGGTATCATTTTTATCCGTTCAAGTATTGTGAGCCCAATACCGGTACTTTTGAAAACTGCGCTAATAAGATCTTGAACCACCTAAACAACCCCCATCCCCCACCCACATCCCCTAAAAATGTAGAAGAAATTTGATAGACTAGATAATAATAAAAAAGTAATTATTACGAGACTGTTTGTTTTAAGTCGGAGAAATACCATTTCTTTCTTTTTTCATTCGCTGTGATTTGTACCTGCAACCCTCAAAACCGTAGCCCAGCGTCTTTACCAACTAACCTAGCCGAGCAATTTGCTATGTAGCATGTTTAAAATATATTTTCCCTAGTTATTTAGTATCGTAACATCTGCTACCACGTGACTAACGGAATAAGAAACCATAAAGAGAACAATAACAACAAATGGGATATTCCTCTTGTTTTCTAAAAGTATTAAGAGCTGTATATGAGTCATACTCTGACAAAAGGGGGCTTAAAAGCATCTTCGTTATGCATTGCACCAAGCGATACATCATAATTGAGCCATGCTCTGGCAAAAGGGGGCTTAATGCATCTCCGTAATCCATCACACCGAGCAAACCATTACATACTTATGGATCCATAACAGCCACCTTTTTTTAATAATCGACTAAATCATGAGGTAGACTGGTCCTTAGACATACAGAAAATTGACCAATAGCGAAAAGTTTCGGCCCAGGTGAGCCTGCGCGGACTGCGCAGGCTGACCTGGGTCGATACTTTTCACAGATGCATTAAGCCCCCTTTTCACAAAGCACGGCTCAATTATAATGGACCAATCAAATCCATTTTGTCGCACAATCGACTGAGTCATGAGGTACACTGTTCTTTTGAAATGAAGAAAACTGAACGATAGCAAAAGGTTACTACCCATGTCAGCCTGCGCGGACTGCGCAGGCTGACAACGGTCGGTACTTTTTGTAGATGCATTAAGTCCCATTTTCACAGAGCATTACACATACATTTTGGTTTGAAAGCCATCTTTGCAACAGATCGAAGATTTTAGTTTCTCTTAAAATGGTGCAAATGAGCTCGGGGTGCATGCCATTTTAACCCTGTTTAGACCTTTCAACCCTTTCACAACTGAATTAATGAACTGCATTTCCTCAAAGGCTACGACTACAGTTCCGCGACAAGATCAAGGGACAGTTCGTTCATAAACTAGCATAAAACAGTGGATAGTGTAGACCGGAGATCAGAATGCACGTTCTGTACATTCTGATCTTGATCTACACTGTTCACTAAAGCTTCCAGGTTCGTCTATGGTGTGAAAAGGGCTAAAAAATTATAAAATTTTAGACTAGTTCATGACCAGTAAACCGGTTTTTGGCGAAAGATTAAATGCGCCTCAATCCATATCATTTGTCTTTGATTGGGTGGGGAAATGGGAAGAAAATTGGAAGTGTCGTCACCACTATTTTATTTATTTTTTTCCCACAATGTTTTCTAACATGTAATAGCCCATTTTCTTAGGGTTATTAAAACACGGGATTGTTTGGAAATAGATTAAAAGGACAAGAATTGAAAATAAAGTGATTCGTCGATAGTGAATAGATAGATTTATATTAAATTTTTTAGCAACAAATATATAAATTCGACCTCTTGCGACAGCTGAATATACAATCCAGGAAAACCCAGAGATATCATTTTATCCCATACTCTTGACTAAACAAGCGGACGGTATAGATCCAAGATCAGACTGCACGTTCTGTGCAGTCTGATCTTGATCAATGCCATCCGTAAAAGGCGGCTGTTTTTGGCCTTTCGCGCTGAAAGGGTTACAGAAATAAAGTATGGATTAAGTTTAAAAGGAGAGGAATCCCAAATAATTGCATGGATTTTATCAAAACCAAAATCACAAGCCCTTTTTCTGCAATGAACTCGAGTTGAGATAATCATTGCATTCTTAGCCTGCTTTGCAAAAAAAAAAAACCTCCTTTTTTTGTGGAAAGTGTAGATCAAGGTCGGACCATACAAAGTACGCAGTCTGATCATTGGTCGACTATATACACATAGACTACGAGCAGTATTCAGTTTTAAATTGCCCTAAGATAACAACGGGGAAGGGTTTTTTTTTTTTTTTTGTTTTGTTTTGTTTTTTGCCTCCTGACTGATGCAATCTAAGTGGTTGTCAAGGAGGAGGAGGAGAAGAAGAAGAAGAAGAGAGGAGAAGAGGAAGAAGAAGAAGAAGAATGGAGAAGAGGAAGAAGAAGATGATGATGTTGACGACGACGACGACACTGATGATGATGATGACGATGATTTAAGCAATACGATATCATTAGCTTAGAAATGCCCACCAACCTTTCACACACCAATATCCAAAATAAATCAGTTAACAGTAGCCTACTTTCTCACAGTATCATATTTAAACAGTAGCAAAGACTGTTTCCGTCTTCATATTGTGACCGTTCTTCTTATCCAAATATAGCAAAACGTTTACCTTTCTTTACGAGCACTCTTTATTTATCACCCTTCCCTGTATATCACTGTACCTTTCGCATAGCCAGATGGGTGGGAGAAATGATGAAAAATTAGAGAGACCTCTCTTGTTTCTTTATCAAACGACAAAATTTTAGACTTTCCCTGATTGAAAGCATTTACAGAAAACAAACTTAGTGTGGGATTTGCTATTGAAAATATAGAAAACATGGGTGGGAAAGGGAGAAAACGCTGGTTACCAGTATTTTTTCCTTTTCCCACCCATGTTTTCATTTTTTTTCAGGATAGTTAAAACTCGGGTAGTATGGTACTCGGTGTAGTATAATCTGCATTTTTTCATTTGTCACAAACTTTCTCTAATTTAAGAAATTATTGTGATCGTATTCTCAGTTCCAATCTTTCGGCGACTTAATTTTGAACTAACTGATTAAAACCTCAAACGAATTTTTAGACAACGATGTTAATGAAAAATGATGGTTTTGTTTGTGTGTTTGTTTAGTTATTTTGTGTTTAACGTAGTTTTCAGTTATCGCGGCGGCAAGTGCATCTAACCATGCTTTCCTGGAGTTTCTTTTACCAGCACTGTGCACAATATTCTCCTCAAGCCACTGGCAACTTTCCCACATAGCCATTCTCGAAACAATGATCAGCGATGAGTGAGGAATGAATCCTATCGCAATGACTATCATCAATCTTTGTTAAGAAATTAGACGACCTTTGAAATCGAACCAGCGACCCCCGTGTTTCTGCGGTTGTCCGTCACGTTGAGATTTTTTCAGCGAAAAGAAATTTGAAATCGCAATTTTCGGCTGAGATAGAATATATGATTGGTTAGGGAGTAAAGCTCTTTACAAATCAATTTCGTGTTTTTACAGCCCTAGCTGCCGAGAGAAACAGAACTCAAAACGTTGTGGAAATAGGAGGAAAGTCTGGTTACCAGCATTTTCTCCGCTTCCCACAATATTTTCTACTCTTCTAAAGACAAGAGTTAAATTTTGAGGCACAAATATTTTATCGTCTGGAAATGCTTTAAATTTTGATAAGACTTACATTTTGCTGTTTAACAAAGAGTTAAGGGTCAAAATTTAGCTGTGGAGGAAACTTTGAAATATAGAGGAGGGGAGGCAACTGTTTTCTAAACTTAATTGAGGACACACAAAAAACGGACTTAGAGTGCAGTGGAAATGAAAAGTATTCAAATATGCGAAGTCCTGATAAAATATAAAAGTCCAGGAACGAGTGGACTGGGCACGACAAGCCGTGATGAAAATGAAATGCTGAAACAGTGTTAAATACAGACAAGCAAACTCAACAATTTCACCTTTTATTCCAGTACAAAAAAAAAAAAAATCGAATTAAGCGTTTTCAAAGATTTCAATATTGTACAATGAACCGGAAAATCCTTTCTTTGCGTATTCAATACCAACAGTTACATTTTATGGTATAGTTATTCACACGTTATATGTGATTCTTACGAAAGTTCAACAGGAAATGAACTCTTGATTCATTTCTTGATTTTTCTTTTTAAACCCTTTTGTACCATGGACAACAAATAGAAATTTCGGATGGCCGTGGTGGTTGTAGAACGTGCAGTCCGACCTTGGTTCTACTTGATTTTATTTAAGACAATCTCTGAACTCTGTACGAGTATACCTAAACAGACAACACAGCTTAGACTTGTCTTATGGTCTACTGCCCCTTACTCTCATATTAAAAGACGGAAGCTGCGGAGATTGGCCGAATAGCCTTTACGAAAACGTCGATGTTACACGATATATACCGATGAGTTAGGGGTCGTAATCCTTAATTCCAAGCATTTGCAGACGACATATTAAATGTGGCTGAAATGAGAAGATTTGTCTTTGACAGGGTGCAAAACATTGTGGAGAAAAAAATAATTAGAGCATTCTCTTCTTTTCCAAAAATGTTCTAAAAAGCCTTTCTCTATTAGGGTCTCACAACTCGGTATTATTTTGTGAAGGTTTAACTCTTCACCACGCGGCAAAATTCTAAACTGAAAGCATTTGAAGGCGACAAAATTATATGTTGCATGAATTATGAAATTTTCCTTTGAAAGGGTAGAAAACATTCTTGGAAAAGGAGAAAATACTGGTTACCAGCATTTTCTCCTTTTCCAAGAATGTTTTCAAAAGGCCTTTTTTCTTTGGGGGTCGTTAAAACTTTTGATTATGTAGTAAATAGTTAAACTGCAGAACAACATAGCCGACATTTGGAACCAGCCTATGCTGGTAATCAGAATGTAGCGATTTTAAAGGTTCTCTCTGCCGGAAAAAAAACCTTACCACATCGTACAGAGAAGATCTAACTTTAGATTGTAATTTCTGTGCAGTATGATCTTCATCCACACTATTCGCAATTGTACATTGTCTGTGGCGCTTAGCAGCCAAAGAGTTACTAAAAGCAAAATGGCTATTTTGTCGTAATGACAAAATTTTATTTCATCGTCGGAAATACGCTGGTTTACCGTTCTGAAAATTGTAAGGCTCCTCTTTAAAAAAGAAAACTTGAGTCTCAATTTTCTATCGAAATCTTTCTAACTATATTTCAGTTGACAAACATTTCGTACATTATTTCTTAACGTGGTTTATCAATGCCGATAGAAGTTTTCACCGACAGATAAATAGATGTGAATAACTTCATCGAGGTTGTTCATATCGTTGCTAAACGGCTTACAGTGGCGCCGCCATGTATAAGATCACGTGATTGACAGTTCAAATGGAAACGACCGTTATACGGACGAGGTTAGATGTAGGTACGGAATCGGCCGAGTTGTGACGAGTGATATACATGTATATAGCTGAAATAGCGTTTAAAGAGGCATAAAACATTTTAAAAAATCAACTTCCACGTCATTATTGTGTCACTTGCATACACATAGCAAAAACCCTAAACATCATTACAGAACGCGGGCACTATAATTTCCCGAATTACTGTACATCTACATGAGCCATGCTCTGTGAAAAGGGGGCTTAATGCATCTGCGAAAAGTATCGACCCAGGTCAGCCTGCGCAGTGCGCGCAGGCTGACCTGGGCCGAAACTTTTCGCTATTGGTCTATCTTATGTATGTCAAAGGACCAGTCTACCTCATGATTAAGTGGTTTGTTAAAAAAAAGTGGCTATTATGGATCCATAATTATGTGATGACTTGCCTGATATCATGTATCACAGAGATGCATTAAGCCCCCTTTTGCCAGAGCATGGTTCACATGTATGTGAATTTTGAATTTATGTATCGGTTACGAAGTTTATTCGTGTTTTAATTTGTATTTCTTACCGAAAAAAGTTTAGATTAACCCTATACCAAGGGACACATCATCGCTATTTTACTATATATACAAAGTATCAGGAACGCAAACTTCTGACCAAAAATGAGTCATCCGCTGTGAAAAAGGGCCTTAATGCATCTAAGAAAGTATCAACCACGTGATCCTGCCAAGTCTGCGCAGGTTGCAATGGTTCGAAACTTTTTTGATCTTTGTAAATTTTCTGCATTTTCAAGGACAATGGTAGTCCCTGTGTAGTAATCTGACCACTTTACAGTTACCAAGGATAACTTTAAAGTGGATCCAACTATTTCTAATATTGACATGGCGGATTGAGGAGATGACGGGAGGTCATTGAAACACGTTTAAATTACTTATGGTTTGTTTGTATTTTTTAACATTTTTGTTTGCTTTTTTATCTCGGTGTTTAAATTTGTCATTATCAGCAGTTTTGCTGTCATTTATCATAGCAGCCAACGTACCTGAGCGTGAGTTCCTTTCTAAGTACTAAACATACCATGTGACACTCATTCTTAGCCACTGGATGCTTTCCAACGTAATCAGAGTCGTCTTGAAACAATTTGTAGCGGTGCGAAAGGACCCCCAGCTCCCGCAATAGTTAATATCAATCATTGAAGGTTATGCGATGCCTGGATTCGAACCGACTACCTTTTTTATTCGCCCTTTGCGTTACAAATGGTCACATGACAGGTGATGACTATTTTTATTGACCTCTTGGTGAGTGTGCTAACAGAGAGTGCAGAAAGATTGTGCAATATCCGATTGGATTATATCTTCAACCCTGTACCACACAATCCCGAGGTTTACCTACCCTGAAAGAATGAGGCTTTGGAAAACATTGTGGGAAAAGGATAAAATGCTGGTAACCAGCATTTTCTCATTTTTCCACAATCTTTTCTATCTTGTCAAAGATAGTAGTTATTTTTTAAGTACATACACATTTATCGAGGGGTGAATGCAAAATCTATTCAATCTTCGTTTTGAAAATATTACGGGAGAAGTGAAAAGCGTTGTTAGATCATATTGTTTAGATATACTCACACAACTCAACACTACGTATCTAACCAAGATGATCTAACAATGTTTTCCATAGAAATGAGAAAATGTCTTTTACCCTTTCTGTAAAATTTTCAAAAACAGAGACGGTATTCACCCCTCGAAATGCTTTAAAATTGGTCCAGTCCAAAAGTTTACTTGAACGCACATAGCAGTCCGAACATCCGGGCCTCAGAAGATATTACAATACGTCAATCAACGCTGGATCAAATTTTCTTCTCCATACATTATGATAGTCTTATCGCAGCACGGACCCATTGATAAACTCTTTCAGCACGAAGTATATAAAACTCAACCGTCTTTTGAAGGCCGAAAATACAATCTACTGAAAGTCGGAAAGATTTTTATGTTATTTCTTATCCTGCTGGTAAGTTTAAAAGATACCGTTAAAGCCGAAAGTAAAAACCCAACTTTGCTATTTCAAGGATATCTTAATGGTAAAAATATCTCCTTATCGGACTTATTATGCTGAATAGTTTAAAAGATACCTTCAAGCCAATAGCAAAAACCCGAATGTTGCTATTTCAAGGATATTTTTGGGTAAAATATCTCCTTATCGGACGGTGTAGATCCAAGATCAGACTGCACGTCCTGATCTTGGATCTATGTCGTCCGCAAAGGCCTCTGCTTTCGCTTTTGGCACTAAAATAGTTCAACAATATCCACCCGGGTATGAGCTGATCATTCTTTCGACGATTTTATGACAGAAGCCAGTGGCTTGATAGAACATTGTGCAAAGTACTGGTAATAGAAAATCCGGGAAAGCATAGGTGCATTGGCAACCGCGATGTACGTAAAGCAATGTTAAAAAACGGCTTTAAAAGCCATACAAACACAGATACGAATCCTGTTAATAATGCAACAGACCGGGTCTGAAAACATTGCGGCAACTAAATAGTATCAATTTGTTATAATTTATCCTTCAATCAATTACCACAAGCATACAAGTTTTCGTCTTTCAACAGTTAAAATGACGACCATTGCACATTTCGAAACTTTTCTGGTGTGTCTATTAACCAGCATTCTCCCTTTTCCTGTGATGTTTTCGAGTTCCTCGGAGTCGCTACAGTAAGGAAAAGTTACGTATAGGGTTTTAAACGGTCGCTTATCTCAAATAAATACCATCCAATTTATCGGATATCTACATATCAAATCCTATTTAACTCCGTCAGTGCCCAATAACCGTATAAAAACTCGACCTCTTTCGAGTGAAAATGAAATCCACTGAACATAAGCAAAATATTTTTTTAATGTTCTTGGCTTGACTAAACATGCAGAAGGTATAGACCCAAGATCAGACTGCACGTTCTGTGCACCCTGATCTTGATCCACGCCGTCCGCAAAAAGCCCATGTTTTCGCCGAAGGCGCTGAAATAGGTACGGAGAATGAGAATTGTCACCTTTGAGTGATTTTTTCCCTCATAAGAAAAATGCTCTAAAACTATAAACCTTATTTTCACAAGGGAGAGGTGCTGTTGTTGAAAAACTTCTTAACACCTGTTTGTTCGGTATTTAACAATCCTTTCAACATCATTTCGATTATATTGCGCCGGGCATTTCATACATGTATGTACATGCTTTCTATGAGTGCATTCTACCAGTACTTCGAGCAACATTGTGCCCAAGTAAATGGCTTGTTTACCACATAAATACGAGTCATGATCTGTGAAAATAGGGTTTAACTCTTTACCAAACGACAAAATTTTAGACTTGTCTAAATTGAAAGCATTTGCAGACGAAAAAATAAACGTGACTCAAAAATTGAAATTTGACTTTGGAAGAGCAGAAAACATTGTGGGAAAAGGAGAAAATGCATTTTCTCCTTTTCCCACAATGTTTTCAGAAGACTTCTTCCTCAGGGTCGTTAAAACCAGGGATTGTTTGGTAAAGGGTTAAGGTATCTACAAACGCATTAACACCGGTCAGCCTGCAGTCTGACATGGGTAGAAACCTTTTACTTTTGGTAACTTTTCTGCATGTCCAGAGACCATTCTACCCAAGGTTCAGCCGCTTTTTTTTTTCAGACAAAATGAATTTTATGGATCCATAATACGTGATGACTTGCTCGGTATAAAACATCTAAGACAAGCATTGGACCCCTTTTTGCCAGAGCATGACTCATATCTTTGAAACTGTTTGGCGATGAGGAATGAATCGTGTAGCAATGTCTATCGGTACAATCAATCCCCTAGGAAAAAATTCGGCTTGAGCTTTGAATCAAACCAGCGACCCTTTGGTTTCAAGCTCTGTGTGTTGCCGACTGAGCTACCGATTTCGGCGACTACTTATACTCTAAGCCATTGCTCGCAAAATTCAACTTGCATACTGCATAAGTGCCACGCACTGGCAAAATCAGGTTCAATGTATCTCAGTGATGCGTTATACTAAGCAAGTCATCAAATTATGGATCCAAAAAATCTCTTTTGTCGAACAAGCAATTGTTGCATATGGTAGACCGGTCCTGTGACATGTAGAAAATTAATCAATAGCAAAAAAAAAAAAGATCGACCCAGGTCAGCGCCGTCAACTGGTATCGTAAATAATTTCTTGGTTAAAAATCGAAACGCCCTGTTAGTTTAGCCACGTATTACTATCATCAAGAACCGACTTTTCATTCGCAATATATTAAAAACTTTAGGCAACAAAAAAATTGCACTCATCAAAAATCGAAAGCATTTGCAGACGAGAAGCTAAGAGTGGTTCAAACCATGGGATTTGTCCTTGAAAGAATGGAGGTCGTTGTTGAAAAAGGAGACCACTTTGGTCCTGCGTGTCTTACTGCGTTGGATTATTAATCTAGATGTCCTCGATTCGATCCTGGGTTTTTCTAAGGAGTGTCCTTGGGCTAGACACATCCGAATCCAAGGTTAGTACTTCTGAGACCAAAGGATCACACGAATGGGTGAGCCGACTTTGTGATACAACTGTAATAATGTTTCAACGTCATCGACATTAAACGATACCTTTGGCATACTGAATGATTACATAATGATACAAGCAATTAATCTCTGCTTTATTCCTTTATTCCTGTTACAAAAATAGGAGTAAACAAGAGCCATAGGAGTAGGGTGATGCTCCCGAAATATGTTTTTGTTACATGAGAAGTAACTGTCGGTGTACTTTCTTCATATGAGTTACAGTTCATGTTTCAATAGCGGAATATTGGAAAAAAAAGAATCAAAGGGCCACAACTCATAGAAAACCATCGAGCCAGAACACGCTGACAATCTGCTCATGTCCTCTATATTGAGAAGCTTCCCATGAAGTTTCTTGAACTTCATTCTGTTATTGCTGAGAAATAGTTCGGAAAAGAAATTGTGGACAAACAGATTGACGGACGCACAGTCGGACATCGCGGCCACTTTATGTTCGCCAACCTTTTTTATGGGAAGCATGACAACACTACCTAAAAACAATATCTTAAACATCTTATATAGCATCTTAGTTCAGAAAAGCTAGTGATCATTATTGCCTCATTGTTGTGAATAAAAAATTATCATGATAAATTCCCATCTGATCTCATTCGATCTAATAAGCTTTTAAAAGGCTTCACCAGACAATTCCATGTTTTCAACATCCCCTCCTAGTAAAGGCTTTTGAAAACATTGAGGGAAAATAAGGAAATGCTGGTTACAAGTATTTTCTCCTTTTCCTTCCAAAGTAATTGTCAGTTGCAAATACTTTGAATTTTAACTAGATCTAGTCCAAAATTTTGTTGAGGTAAAAGGTAAATTCATGAGCAGCTATTTTTAGACCTAAAAAAAAAATACCTTTAATAAATTATCAGAAAACGACCATTTCACGAAAGTAGAGCATTGTTTTTCAGTAGTGTAGGAAACTGTGAAAAATAGGAGTATTTGCTCATAATTTGCAATCGCTTCTTTTCTACGAAGTATTTTCGACAGATATCAACTTCAGGGGCATAAAAATAATTGAGCTGCGCTCTGGCAATTCATCGCCGTGATTCATTACACCAAGCAAATCATTACATCATTATGGATCTATAAAATCCATATCATTGTCTAAAAAGTGACTGAACATTTAGGCAGACTGGTCCTTTTACATGCAGAAAACTGACAGTAGCAAAAGTTTCAACTCAGTTCAGCTTGCGCAGACTGCGCAGGCTGACATGAGTCAATACTTGTTGCAGATGCATCAAAAATCTCCTTTTCACAGAGCATGGCTCCAATGTATTTGTTTAGAGAAAGTCATGAAAAGTCACTGTAACATGTATAAATGTCGTTCTTATTCATGTCAAATTTGTTGCTAGGCTAAAGTAAAAAAAAAAAAAATCTAAAATTCAATGATATATAATTTCAAAAACATACACAAACAGTATCATAAAATGTCATTCACAATGACTATAAAGCAACTCAAATCAAGTAATGTTACACAAATCTATCACAAAATAAAATCATGGATATTCCGGAACACTCATTAATCCCTGGGTCCGTATTCTTAAAGAGTATTCTTAAGAATATTTTTAGTCTTCTTCTCAATAATTTTCTAAATTTGAAAGTAACACAACTTCTTATTGGGTAAACGAAATGGTTTAGCCTAATAGAAGTTGTGTTACTTACTAAATCTACAATAAGACTAAAACTGAAACAATGAATAATTGGTGAATACGGGCCCTGGTATTTCTTGGTTGTTGTTCTTTTTCCCCTTTGAACTTATGCTCATACAGAAAGATGTAAATATCAGGTGTGATACAAACTTGATTGGAAAAAATCCTTCAAAACATTGTAGAAATAAAGAAATCGATGATATGAGCATTTTTTCCACTCATCATCCTGTTTTCAGAAGCCATAAATTGGAGATTCATCATTTCATGTAATACAAACATAATCATATAATATTGAAAAATTCAATACAGTGGAACCCTGTTATAACGCTGTCGGTGGGAGCCACGGTCGACAACAACATTATATCCGGGGTTAAGTATATAACGCTGACACCCCCCACCCCACATACACACTACCCGCGACCCATCCGCCAACCATTGCCAGAACTATGGCTTTATTAATTACTGTTATTCGCCAATATATTAAGACAAAAATGAAATAGTAACGTTCCAAATACTTAAACATAGACATGCGTATTTACGTTTAAACATTTATTATCGGACATTAAACAATTTAGATTCTTCTGCACGTAACGTATAAACGATTCCCAGTTAGTTTCTATTTCCGAATCTGGTCATTCAAACAACGTTACAACTAGGTAAAAGAACTTATTTTACCTTTAGGACCATTTGTATTAGAAATTATTCAACCGCTGTTTTGCTGAATTACAGCCAGGTTCATTCCGAAATTAAATAAAACTGTATTATGTAGGATTGCAGACGGTGCAGCCGCCATGTTTTTCAATTATGCTGACGATTGCATGACGAACCCTAATCGACTGTGACTAACGAAATCTCTTTCAATAACCAAAAGAGACAAGACCCCCGTACATGATGAAAGTCAAAATGAAAAAAACGTGCGGCAGGGTCTATAAATTAGACTACGGTTGAGGTGTATCATCAATCTAATAATCATTGATTTCATTTTTGTCTCGCTTTCACATTTATCAAGAATTTTGAAAAACTGCACTAGGTCTAAAGTCAGATACTAGCAATCTAATTAGATGACATGATATGTCTCAACCAATCAGATTGCTTCTCAGGGAATTCACAATCATACTTGAGTTTAGACTAATTACTGAATATGGTATTGGTCTATTGATCATTGCTCAGTTTCAAACATCTTTGGCAATAGAAATACATCAGCCATGCTCCTACAAAGGGGACTTAATGCATCTCCGTGATCCATGGTCCAAGCAAGCCATTACATACTTCTGGATCCATAATATTCGCTTTTTTTAATACAAACCACTTAATCATGAGGTAGACTGGCCTTTGGACATACAGAAAATTGACCAATAGCAAAAAGTTTTGACCCAGGTCAACCTGCATGAAATGTGCAGGCTGACTTGGGTAGATGCTTTTTTGCAGGTGCATTAAGCCCCCTTTTCACAAAGCATGGCTCACATATAAATGTTACACATATCTATTTACATTGTGTAAGTAAATTATCATGATGAGCACATCATTTTAAAATGATTTCACTAAAGACATTAAAATATGTCCCTCTTTTAACAGAGTTTAAGTTAACCCTGTACCACATAACCCCGAGTTTTACTGACCCTGAGGAAAAAGCTGTTTGCAAACATTGTGGGAAAAGGAGAAAATGCTGGTAACCAGCATTTTCTCCTTTTCCCACAATGTTTTCAAGAGGCTTCTTCCTCAAGGAGGTCGAACCTAGGATTGTTTGGTAAAAGGATAAGAGTTCAGTCTCCCACAATCTGGCTGTGATATGACTGGAAACTGGCGTTAAACACCATTCAATCAATCTCCCACAATCTTGCATGTCTTGAGCAAAACATGCATATCTATAAAAATTGCTAGCTTTCAAGAATCAGTGACCGTTTGTATGTATACACTAAGCAATAACTTCATGGTAAGAAATATTTAGGTGTACTCATGTGGAATCTGTGTGTTCTAAAATAACCATGGCCATGGTGCAGCTCTCCAAACCTGGGGAAAAAAACAAGAAATATTTCAAAGTACATGTTCATCATACATAAATGTCCCTCCAGATGTGTGAATCTGAATACGGCCTACACAGGGTAACCTTAAATTGAGCTTACAGTTAGCCTATCAAAGTCTTGCTTTCAAGGTTTTTGAAATCAAAAGTACATGAATGAAATAAAATAATATTAAAAAGGTTGATCACATTTTTTTCATATTTTTTGCCATACCAGAACACCTTACCTGTTAATATCTGCCTATACATGTTTTTAAGTTGACTCTTTCACTGCCAATGACGACCTAAATACCCTTTCTATGGCATCAAAGATCATGATCAGATAGTCTGATCTTGGATCTATACTGCATACAACTTCATGCTATGACCAAAATGATCTTCAAATGCTGTTTAAAATCTATCTTTAGATCTTGAAATGCTGGCAACCCTTTCAAAGACATTTCCTACTATGTTTGCCATTTTAATTTGTCATCTACAACAGTTTTGAGTTTGGAAGTGTCTAAAATTTGTCATTTTGCAGAGTTTAAACAACTTACCATCCAGTTAAGTGGGGCTATCCTTAGGTTAGATCCATGAACATAAGGTTGCATCATACAACATGGGTTGCAAGTAATCATGGGAGTTGTATTCATGAACCAAGGCCGATGGGGTACCCATAAGATAACTGTTTACACAACTGATTTTTTTCTCTTTTATTTTTTTTCACTCTAATCTTGACGTATCCTCAATCTCATTACTTGATGCTCCCATTTTTTTGTAAATGTTCTAGTCTGTTCAAATATGGCTTTTCAATGTTATCAATGGTACTTCAATTATAACAAGGCTAGTGCTCTCTTACTCATGTCTCTCATAGTTTTCATCAGTACTAATGCTTGAGCTCTTGAGTGCCTTGTCTAAAAGCTTCCGCATGAGTAGGGCTACCAGTTGATGTGGTTTTTGCATTTGGGCATCGAACCAGGACTTTTCGTATTTCAAAATCAATACTTTATTGACTTAGTCAGAGAAGACCAATTCCTGTTTCTTTAATTTTTTACTACAGTACAAAATTAAAGATTTGTCAAAATCAAAAACACTTGCAGATAACAAAATGAACGCAACTTGAAAACTGAAATTTGCCTTTGAAAGCATACAAAACATTTTGGGGAAAGGAGAAAATGGTGGTAATCAGCATTTTCTCCTTTTCCAAAAATGTTTTCAAAAGCCTTTTTCCTCAAGGTCGTTAAAACTCGGGATCATGTAGTAAAGGACTGATATCTTCATCATAATATACTATTTATACTCACTTTGGATTGAATAAAATCTGTGGTGGTATCTTATCAGTGTTATAAGTCACTTTAGAATTATCTTTATAATTGCTCAGATCCTCTGTTATCCCAAATCTTGCCATCTGAACTTCTGTATCACTGAGCCCACCGTGTGTGACTCGAGCATATCCTAGTCTGAAATAGATTAAAAGTTAGTATTACTATTAGTAGTCTGACTTAAACTCACACAAACATATGAGCAATGCTAAATGAAGAGGGGTTTTGACTCTTTCCTTACTGTAAACAACACCAGAACCTTTAGTATGTAGATCAAGATCAGACTGCCCAGACATGCAGTCTGATCTCTGATCTACACTGTCCACTACTTTCTTTCAGATTAAGGCCAACTGTCTCTTCAGCTTACAGTGGAACTACAGTTATAGTAAAAGAAAGTGTAAACAAGATGTCTGTTTGTAAAACAGTCATGCCCCCCTACTGCCACATTGATACAGGAAGTGGCACAGTTCATAAACTGATATCAAAAGAATTGATTGGGGGTCATCTTTTTGATTTATAGCCCACTTCAATTGTTAAACGTGATAATCTGTGAACAGTTCGCATAATTATACACACCGCCGTGTGTATACATACAAGATTGTATACAGTCGCCGATACACAGACTGGGTTATTGATTTTCTTCTCGGCACGCGTGTTCCACTTCCGCTTTTTCCCAGTCAACTTCGATGCTTACTACGTCCCCGGTAATACGTGAATAAAATGTTGGAGCCACAAGTTGAGCCACATATGATGATTTTTGAGACACTTTAATTTTTTTTATAACAAATGGCTCAAGTGGCGAACGGCAGCGCGGGCCCTGAATCATCTGGTGGTCACTGTGACCTTGACCTTTCACGGATTAACCTTAAAATCGATAGGGATCATTTACATTCCAAGATGAATATCTGTACAGAATTTGAAGAACCTATGTCAATTCTGTGTCTAGTTATCATCTGGACAAGGTTAGGTCTAAATATCATTAAGTTGAAGGCCACTGTGACCTTGACCTTTGATGGATTAATCTCAAAATCGATAGGGATCATCTGCACTTCGAGACGAATGTCTGTGCCAAATTTGAAGAACCTATGTCAATTCTGTGTCTAGTTATCATCCAGACAAGGTTTGGTCTATATATCAACATGTTGACGGTCACTGTGACCTTGACCTTTGACCGATTGACCTCAAAATCAATAGGGATCATCTACACTCCGAGACGCATGTCTGTGCCAAATTGGACGAACCTAGGTCGACTCTGTGTCTAGTTATCATCCAGACAAGGTTTGGTCTATATATCAACATGTTGACAGTCACTGTGACCTTGACCTTTGACCTCAAAATCAATAGGGATCATCTACACTCCAAGACGCATGTCTGTGCCAAACTGGACGAACCTAGGTCAATTCTGTGTCTAGTTATCATCCGGACAAGGTAAGGTCTACCGACCGACTGACGGACCGACCGACCTACCGACCGACATTAGCAAAGCAATATACCCCCACTTCGTTGAAGGGGGGCATAATAATTTACTTAGTAGTGAAAGATTTAATGCATCTGCATTACCATAGAAATGTTCAGAAAATACCTGGCTAATTACAGATTTTCTGTACAAAAATAACTCTTACAATAGTATATGGGCAAAAAGACTTATTATACAATCTTATTGCACGATAAAAATTTGAATGTGAACCCTTAAACTGCTAAACAAGTAAAATGAAACTTTAAGACAGATAGTAAAGTCCGCATGTTGCTATTTAAAATTTGGGGTAAAAAATATCTCCTTATAGGACAGTGTAGATCCAAGATCAGACTGCACATTCTATTCTGTGCAGTCTGATCTTGATCTACACTGAGTGGAAAAGGTCCTTGAGTTGCGCTTGGCAGCCTAAGAGTTAAACGATATCTACCTCACCAATCCTCTGTACATTATGTATTCACAAAATCTGTCTCTGTCTGTTTCATCAATATCCTTCACATTGCCAACATTTATAAGTTCTTCATATTCCCTGCTGTAAGGTTTAGATGTTACGTATCCTAGAAAGACTACAGGATTCTCACTGAAAAAGGAATTATAAGTTAACCCTTTACCACACGATCCCAAATTTTAACAACCCTGTGGGGGAAGGCTTCTGATAACGTTGTGGGAAAAGGAGAAAATACTACTAACTAGCATTTTCTCCTTTTCCCATATTTTCTTCCCTATCAAAGACAATTCCATCATTTGAGCCACAATTCAAACTGTGGGCAAATACTTTCCATTTGGGCAAGTATTATTTTTCTCAAGTGGTGTAGAGTATACTGGTGTGTTCTTGTCATATGTTTTCTTTCCATACAATTTCATTTATGTCATGGCAAACAGGTCACTTCTTCATTTGCTCTCTTGGTCTCAAAAGTACTAGTCTTGGCCTCCACAGTGCCTTGCCAAAACGCTTCCACATGACCTGCACAGCCAGTGGAGAAATTCAACCAAGAACCTCTGGATTTCACTTCAAAAATCGTTTCCTGTGTAAGTGTCATAGGGGAAAAAAGAATTTTGCAGACAACATAGATCAAGATAAGACTGCACAGAATCTGCAGTTGGGTCTAGATTTAAACTGTCCAGTGTTCCAATACAACTTTTTTCTTCCCTGTACTAGGTTTTTTTTTGTTAAAAGGTTAATTTACCTTCCTTTGGGCTGTTAAGCTAGAAATTCTGACCAAAGTTTTCTACCCAAGCCTCCAATAGTACTTAGCTCTGAATTTCAATCTACCATATTATCCAATAATAATTTTCAAGATGCCTTTCCTGCCCTTGAAATTCTGACCCAAGTTTTCTATCTGAGTCTCTGTTTATCTTCAAACAAACAACTTCAATCTAACATAAAATCAAATAGTAATCTTGGTGATACAACACCTTTCTTTGACCTCATTTGCAAGATATTGTGACTGAAGTTTTCTATCCAACCTGTCCCTATCGTTGCCCATATGTGTTACAACAAAATCGACCAGACTACCCGACATGTTAACTGTAGCAGTAACAGCAGGGGCTAGTTCACCTGTGAAATATAAAATGTTGCATATCTTCTAGCAATAGGAGAAATTTACACATAAAGAGCAAATTCGCCCTTTCACAAAGTATTCTTATTGATGTTCGTGCATTTAATCATTTATCAAGTTCATTACTGTTATTTCACAAGAATTGTTTCAAAGTTCACTTCTGCAATATCTGGGAAAGATTTAACTTTTTCACTACTGAATAAATAAATTGTATTTCACAAAAGGCTAAAAATACCTTTCCTCTACAAGATCAAGAGACAGTTTGGTCATAATCAAGAATAAAGCTGTGGACAGTGTCCATCAAGATCAGAAGACTGCACATTCTGTGCAGTCTTACCTTGATCTTAACTGTCCACAAAACCTTCTGGTGTTGTCTATCATATGAAAAGAGTTAATGAGAACATAGATAGATACCCCCAACCCCTCGATATCGAAGTGTTACACTTACCATGTGGTGATGGAAGTAGATGGTGTTTTGACTTCACAAAGGGATATTTGGACAAAATCAGATTTCTGAAAAACCAAAAAAAAAAATGTATCAAATATTCACTTTAGACTGGTACACATATTAATGTTATTTGTATAAATGGTCAGAGTTTTGCAATTTATGCTCCCACAAATAAAAAGGAATAAGCTAAGCTAATGTTCTTCATGTTAGCTAAACATATGGAAATGTAGCCTGAACATCAAAATAAACAAGATGTCTGTTTGTAAAACAGTCATGCCCCCCTACTGCCACATTGATACAGGAAGTGGCACAGTTCATAAACTGATATCAAAAGAATTGACTGGGAAATATCGATGTCATCTTTTTGATTTATAGCCCACTTCAATTGTTAAACGTGATAATCTGTCAACAGTTCGCATAATTATACACACCGCCGTGTGTATACATACAAGATTGTAAACAGTCGCCGATACACAGACTGGGTTATCGATTTTCTTCTTGGCACGCGCGTTCGACTTCCGCTTTTTCCCAGTCGACTTCGATGCTTACTACGTCCCCGATAATACGCGAATAAAATGTTGGAGCCACAAGTTGAGCCACATATGATGATTTTTGAGACACTTTGATTTTTTTTTAGTAATGGCTCAAATGGTGAACAGCAGCACGGGCCCTGAATCATCTGGTGGTCACTGTGACCTTGACCTTTCACAGATTAACCTTAAAATCGATAGGGATCATTTACACTCCAAGATGAATATCTGTACAAAATTTGAAGAACCTATGTCAATTCTGTGTCTAGTTATCATCTGGACAAGGTTTGGTCTATATATCATTAGGTTGAAGGCCACTGTGACCTTGACCTTTGATGGATTAATCTCAAAATCGATAGGGATCATCTACCCTCAGAGACAAATGTCTGTGCCAAATTTGACGAATCTAGATCAATTCTGTGTCTAGTTATCATCCGGACAAGGTTTGGTCTATATATCAACATGTTGACGGTCACTGTGACCTTGACATTTAACCGATTGACCTCAAAATCAATAGGGATCATCTACACTCCGAGACGCATGTCTGTGCCAAATTTGACAAACCTAGGTCAATTCTGTGTCTAGTTATCATCCAGACAAGGTTTAGTTTATATATCAACATGTTGACGGTCACTGCGACCTTGACATTTGACCCATTAACCTCAAAATCAATAGGGATCATCTACACTCCGAGATGCATGTCTGTGCCAAATTGGATGAACCTAGGTCAATTCTGTGTCTAGTTATCATCCGAACAAAATTGGTCTACCGACCGACCGACAGACCGACCTACCGACATGTGCAAAGCAATATTCCCCCACTTCGTTGAAGGGGGGCATAATTAGAGATGGGTCAAAGTACCAACATGCGTCGGCAATAATCGCTAATCAAGTAATTAACATCCTTTAATTGTCTGATTTATAGCCCACTTCAATTGTTAAACGTGATAATCTGTCAACAGTTCGCATAATTATACACACCGCCGTGTGTATACATACAAGATTGTAAACAGTCGCCGATACACAGACTGGGTTATCGATTTTCTTCTCGGCACGCGTGTTCGACTTTTGCTTTTTCCCAGTGAACTTCGATGCTTACTACGTCCCCGATAATACGCGAATAAAATGTTGGAGCCACAAGTTGAGCCACTTGTGATGATTTTTGAGACACTTTAATTTTTTTTTAGCAAATAGCTAAAGTGTCAAACGGCAGCACGGGCCCTGAATCATCTGGTGGTCACTGTGACCTTGACCTTTCATGGATTAACCTTAAAATCGATAGGGATCATTTACACTCCAAGATGAATATCTGTACAGAATTTGAAGAACCTAGGTCAATTCTGTGTCTAGTTATCATCTGGACAAGGTTTGGTCTATATATCATTAAATTGAAGGCCACTGTGACCTTGACCTTTGATGGATTAATCTCAAAATCGATAGGGATCATTTACACTCCGAGATAAATATCTGTACAGAATTTGAAGAACCTATGTCAATTCTGTGTCTAGTTATCATCTGGACAAGGTTTGGTCTATATATCATTAAGTTGAAGGCCACCGTGACCAAGACCTTTGATGGATTAATCTCAAAACCAATAGGGATCATCTACACTCCGAGACAAATATCTGTGCCAAATTTGACGAACCTAGGTCAATTCTGTGTTTAGTTATCATCCGGACAAGGTTTGGTCTTTATATCAACATGTTGACGGTCACTGTGACCTTGACATTTGACCGATTGACCTCAAAATCAATAGGGATCATCTTCACTCCGAGACGCATGTCTGTGCCAAATGTGACGAACTTAGGTCAATTCTGTGTCTAGTTATTATCCGGACAAGGTAAGGTCTACCCGCCGACCGACGGACTGACCGACATGTGCAAAGCAATATACCCCCACTTCGTTGAAGGGGGGCATAATCATTCTGAATGAAATCTGAGTCTTGTTAGCATGTCTACATTGAGAAATTAGTTAGCTAAAACCAAGGTCGATAAATTCTTAGATACTTGTACAATAAAAAGAAAACAAACTATTATTGTATCACAAAAATGAGTTCTATTCTTTTCATTGTCACATCATATTTTCTAAAGTAATAAGTGTCTTCATTTTCAATAGTTCATCTTAACCAATGGGAATAAAAAAACCCCAAACAGTAAAGAAGAAAATGCTCTATTTTTTAAGGAATCATAAGACACAAATTATATTTCCAACAAGAGGACCTACCCCCAAGTATGATCCTTAGTGGAGGGGCCAAAATCAACATAAAAACCCAGCCTTTCTTCCAGCCACATTCCTAAGTCATTGTTTCCTAAAAATGGTTTTGAAGCATCACTTTCTAACAGTGTTATAACATCTGCACCTGTAAAGGATTGTAATATACAAGAATTTAGTCCTCCATCCAAGTGCTAAATACATGGCATGTTGCCTCAATCCCATACCAGACAATACAGAGTTTTGACCATCCTGAGGAAAAAAAAACCTGTGTGAGAAAAGGAGAAAATGCTAATAAACAAGATTTTCTCATTTCCCACCAAGTTTTCTACCCTTCCAAACACAAAACTGAATTTTTAATCATAACTTGTCACCTACAAATGCCTTCAATTCAAACTGGCCCGAAGTTTTGTCATTCGGTAAAGAGTTAATATAATCATGAGACATACACCCAACAGACACTACCAAACTACAGAACTGTAAAAGCCAGCTCAACAGCAAGGCAGATTAAATGTCATATATCAAAGACCTCTTTTTGAAAGGATCAAGAAATACAAACATCATCAACAAAATGCCTCCTGCAGAGGATTGGTTGGTTAGTTTGTTGGTTAATTGGTTGGTTGGTTGGTATTACTCAACAGTCATGTCACTGCAGCAGCTCACATATTCATATATGTCCAGGATATCACCAGCACTGGTCTTGGGCTCTGAAGTGTCACACTCAATGACATTCACAAGAAAAACCCAGTGCATCCAGTGAGGCTCTAACATGGGGTCTCTACGTTATGAGTCCTACACTTCACCACTCAGCTATGTCAGACTCATCCAGGAGAGGACCTTTTGATCTTGTTTGAAAATACTGTTGCAAAATGATGAATTACTTGCACCATATATGCAATAAACTGTATTCCAGTCATGATAATTTTTATTTTACTTGGATGTTTTCTGAATTATCTACCCCAGGTTTGTCCTGGCAGGCGATTACCTTTTAGCCTTCACCAAACAATCCTGTGTTTTAACAAACTTGAAGAAGACGCCTTTTGAAAACATTGTTATAAAAGGAGAACATGCTGGTCACCAGCATTTTCTGCTTTTCCCATAATTTTTTTTTACCTGTCAAAGAACTACACATAATTTGTACCACTTTTGCATTGATTTTGTCTGCACAGATTTTCAATTCGGAGTCTAAGATTTGTAACTGAGGTAAGAGTTAAGGCCACTCCTTCTCGAGGTAAGCTGAAAACATGAAGTATATCTTGTTTTAATGTTCATTTCATTCTTTTATGTAAGAAAGAATCAATGCATGTATTTATCAACCCTTTACCAAACAATTCCATGCTTTAATGTCCCTGGGAAACAGACCTTTTGAAAACCTTGAGGGAAAAGGAGAAAATGACAGAAACCAACATTTTCTCCATTTCTCTACAATGTTTTCTTGCATTTCAAAGATAACTTCCATCATTTGAGCCAAATTTTTCAAGCCTAAAATTTTGTCCGAATTTGTTGTCTGATAAAGAATTAAACACATCCATTACTAAGTACCTGTATCATTTAAAAGTGTAGCAGTTCTTTCCAGACTTGGCCAACCTCTATTGTCATAACCAAAATGGTAGGTCCAAATTGCAGCAGTAAACTCCTTTGGTGATTTCTACAGTAGAGAGTAAGACAATAAGTTCCTATTCACTTGCATACTGTATGTGTCTTGAACACAAATCAACGTTTAAATCATAACCTTAACCAAGTAATAGTCATTGCTAACATGACTTTGTGAAGACAGAGTTTTGATTTCTCAGATCAAAAGATTTGATAAATGAATACTTCAGTGACAGTTTATTTGTGTCTTCCTTCTGTCTCACAAGTACTGAATGCTAGGTATAAAGAAGGATGTAGGTAGACAGTCAACCTCTCTCATCAAAGGTTCGAATCCAATAATGGAGATGATAGACAGGGTCAACCTTTGGAACACACCCCATCAAGGTGAGAATACTTCCTAAGGTTTCCAGGATGCAATTATTGAGAGTGATTAATGTAAGCTGTAAGAACTTGTTTCACAATTAATGGAAAATTGATAGGTTTAAACTACACTAGGTATAAAGAAGATATCATCAAGACTAATTGCTACAATGCCTTTAAATGTCATGAAGTAAATAGTGATCTATAAGCTACCAGAATGCACATACCTTCACTGGGTGGTCATGTTTCCGTGGGTTGTACCTGTATCCATACGCAAGCAGTCCTGCACACAATATCACAGCTAACACTGTCAGAAACATGAAACAGAAAAAAACTTTTTTACTAGTGTTGGTGTTTTTCTAACATAACCAGATCAAGGCTAGTTTTATCTAACCATTTCTAAAATTATTGTGGCAAATGGAGAAAATGCCCACTGCAAAATTTATTTCAGAATCTTATTTGGATCATAATGACCTATCTGGAAGTGGCAACTTTTTTGTATCACTAGGACTAAAATAAGTAAAAAAGAAACTTAGTAAGAAAAGTAAGTTTCTATAATTTTACATTGACTTCTTTGCCAAACAACAAAATGTTTAGACACCTTCAAATGGAAAACAAATGCACAGGACAAATTCAGTCTATCTAAAATATTATGATTTTTCTTAGAAAGGGTAGAAAACAATCTGGGAAAAAAAGAAAATACTGGTTACCAGCATTTTCTCCTTTTCCCATAGTGTTTTTAAAAGGCTCCTTTTCACGTTTGTTAAAACACTGATTGATAAAAGCTAAAACATGTAAAAAAAGATGTAGTAAATATGTTTGGGTTACTGAATAAAAAAATGAAAAACAACTCAGAAAAATTTTAACCTTTGTTAAAATTTCCGGTTGATACTTTTTTCTTCCGTACAGTAATATAGGATGTATAACCTGCATTCTGGTTTGAACCACCTGTACGAAAATATAAAGACAATTTATGAAAAAAGACTTGCAACACTCTTAATACACCTAAAGAAAATATTTCAAAAAAAAGAGAGAGAGAGAGAGAGAAGTTTGGGAAAAGGGGGAAATTACTCATACAAGCAACTATGCCATTTGCAAAAATTTATGTATCATTCGAAAAGGACAAATTCCTTAACACCAACTATTTCTCTTTTCTGTAATCTTCATTTTAACTTGAATGTACCCTAGTTTCTTAAGAAACACGAAGATTGATCACAATACATCTTAATAATCCAACATTTATCCCTAGAGGTAGGAAGCATTCTAGAATCCAAGTTGAGAAAGAAGCAATCACTTCCTACACTTGGTAGTTCCTTTCTTAAAGACAGACATTACTTTTCCTAAAATAGGTATTTTCACTTGATTTCTGAGGAAAGCAATTTCTTTGTTTGTTTGTTTTTATGGTGTTTAACACTGTTTCCAACATTACTTCGATAACATTGCCATGGCTAGTGCAACTATCCAGTATCCAAGCATTCCTTGTTTTTTTATTGTACTTTGCAGTGACCCAATGGCTGTCTTCCAACCTAAGCATCGTTGAAACAACAACCCAGGTTAAGAGAGGGGAATGATCATGTCCCAATGACTATCATCAGTCCTTGGAAAGAAATCAGCTGAGCTTTGGGTTTCTAACTGGAGACCCCCCTAGTCTTAAGTCCTGTTCGCTACCAAATGTGCTACCCAAGCTTGGCAGGCAAGCAATACTGCTGCCCACTGGCTATATTTCATTATTCTTGACATTACACAAAGACTAATCTAATAAACTGAGGCAGAACAAATTGATAAAGCTGCAATACATGAATACATATGAAATCATAGTGGCAAAAGGAGAAATTCCTCATTTTGAGCAATTCATCCTTTTGCCACAATGTTTCTAAAGTGACCTGTCAAAACACATGAAAGTAAAGTGCAGGAGTTAATATGCAAAGCGCAAAACTTACCTAAGAAAAGTCCCATAAAAATGCAGACCATATTTAAGATGATCAGTAGATCAGTTCTCTCCCTTGTATAAACTCCTCCAGGTACAAAATTATAGGCCACTGTCCAGACTAGGAAAAAATTTTGTAGCATAAACATGAAAATAGCCATGAAAAATGTCCTTGCTGGTGGACACCTGGTCACTCTGTCAGTCATCTCTGGCCATATGGACACTGCATATATTGCAAGAACAAGACCACCTATAATGGAAATTTAGAAGAAATTTACAAAATAAGCTATTTCGTACTTAGTCGAACTCTTTCGGAGATGACAAAATTTTAGATTTGTTGAAATTGAAAGCATTTATAGATGTCAAATTTGATTTAAACTTAGTGATGTTATTGGCACTTTCGCTCTTTTCCACAAGCTTTTAAACGCTTTTATTCTCATGGTAATTGAAGCACAAAATTGCTTAGGAAAGGTTTAATAAGTATGGATATATACTGAACCAAAAAAGAAACTTCCTGTGTTTAAGTGCAAATGCAATGTTATTAAAAAAAATCAAAATGTCAGATGACCTACATATATTCGGGTGAATGATTATGTGTCCGATAAAACAAATTTTAACTTGATTGAAAGCATTTTGCAGAAGAAACCTGCTGAAAGCGATTTTCACGTGCATGCATGGACCAGTATAATTCGTGTATATTTTTTGAAACCTTACAGTCTAATTTTATAGACTTTCATGTCAATAAGAAAAAGACGTTGAAAAAAATTAAATTCTTTTTAGTTTTCTTTATTTTTGATATGCCTAGAATTCCGCAAAATTTACGCGAACATGCCATTGGCATGCTTAATGCTGGTATGACGATGAATGCTGTTGCTATGAATATTGGATGTTCTACTCTTGCTATTCGACACCTTAGGCAACGTTTTCAAGCAACAGGGCGTACGGAAGATTGACCACGTAGTGGACGTCCTTGCGTCACGACGCACTGCCAAGACCGCTATATTCGGAACACCCACCTGCACAGTCGCTTCCAAACTGCCACAGCCACTGCTGCTAACACCCCTGGTACACATAACAACCGTATATCTGCCCAAACTGTGCGCAATAGCTTGCGCGAGGGTAGGCTACGTGCATGTCGTCTATACGTTGGTTGTGTTTTGATGCGTAAATCGTGTTAATTGGGCACGTACACACCAACGCTGGCTTAGACAACAATGGAATAGCGTTCTTTTCTCTGACGAGTCGAGGTTTTCCATTCATCAAGGTGATGGCAGGGTTCAAGTATACAGTAGGAAAAATGAACGTTATGCCAACTGTTGCGTACTTGAACGAGATCATTTTCGGGGTGGGGGTTCTGTCTTGGTCTGGGTGTCATTGCACATGGCTTTCACACTAATCTCGTCGTTATCGAAGGGAATTTAAATGCCCAACGCTACCGAGATGAAATTCTTGCGAGGCACGTTATCCCGCTGTTTCAAAATAATGCCAATATCACTCTTTTTCAGCATGATAATGCCACAAGCCATACAGCTAGGGACAATGTGAATTTCCTCAGGGCGAATAACATTGAATTTATTAATGACTGGCCTGCCAAAAGCCCTGATCTGAATCCCATTGAACACCTTTGGGATAATTTGGACCAGCGTGTTAGACGTCGCCCTATTCCACCGTCAAACATCATTCAGCTAAGACAAGCCTTAATTCAGGAATGGAACAACATTCCGCAAGCCGAAATCAATACACTTATCCGTTCTATGCGCCAACAATGCCAGGCAGTCCTTCATGCTGAAGGTGGTCATACCCTGTATTAATTTGTGATTTTGGTGAGCGACCCCTTCCGCATTTTAACTACCATTTCACTACTTTTGGATAAACCCTCAGCAATAATTTTTTTCACACAAAGTCGCAATAAAATACTCTTTCAATGCATATAAATCTAGTTTGATCCTGATTTTCATATTTGTGTATATCTGCACTTAAACACAGGGGAAGTTTCTTTTTTGGTTCAGTATATATAACATATACCTAAATATGATCTGACTGAAAAACAAATGTTGTCTAAAATGCACGCACAACAGATCAGAATACATTTTCTGTATCACTCATGCACTCAGTATAATGTATGCACTCTGTGTAGAACATCGTTGTGTTCACGGTATCACCCATTTACTCTGTTGAGGTTTTTTGTATAATGTATGTACTCCGTGTAGAACATCATGGTGTTTACAGACTAATTTATGTATTCACTTTCGGCTCTTCTGTAGAAATTTGATAATGTGTGGCTATGACTTCAGATGCATTAAAAAACCCATTCAAGTCTGTTTATGAATAAATCATCTCTTATTAGTCATCTACTTTTTTTTGTAATTCTGACTGAAGGTATATACTAAAAGGAGCATTACAACAGTCTGCATTTTTGTGTGGTTAGATCAGGTCTTATTGCGTGTGTAAAGAGGTATGCATCAGATTCAATGTTTGGTCTCATTCAATATGCACCTCTTTACACACCCAACTCAACCTTATCTGATTACAGAGTTATGCAAAATAATGTTAAATTTATTTTTACCAGTGCAATGTGAAACACATTTTCTGGCTAACCCTGTTGTATTCAGAGTAGATAAAGCAGTAATTATTACCAATATACCCCTGCCAAGTAGGAAGATAATAGAGGGCTCCAAATGCAATCAATCCCATCATCCACCAGACTTTACTGGCTGCTACATGACGACAACTTGACAGCCATCCTCCAAAACAAAGAGCTATGAATGTTCCTGCCCTGTATAAAACAAAAGCAACTAAAATTACTGGAAAGTATAGGTGCAAGTCATTACAACTGCCAGTATTCTAAAACTTTATTTTGTTCTTCTGGATTGAAAAAAAGGAACTATATCATCATTTGTTATCATTCTAAAACAAATACACAGGGTTAAAACCAGCCATCCCTTTGTCATGTAAACAATTTGTAAAGTGTCAAAAATCATACACTGTAAAGTTAAAAAATAAACTAATGGTCATTTGAGGCAATTAATTTTACCTTGAAGCTGTTTAAATCCATGTTTAAATAAAATAAGTCAATTGTCTATCGCATTCATGTTTGAAAAAACAAGCAATTTCGTTGAAATGATATCCCCCGCCAAAAAAGACTTTTTTTGATACAAACATATTAGAGGTATTGTGTTTTGCATGTACATGTGGCCTTTTTGTTACTGGTCCATGATGAAATTATACATTAAGCCCCCTTTTTTCATGACATGGTATTTCATGAAATAAAAACAAATAACTATTGTTTGTGGCTTATGATAAACAATATGAATATGAAGTTTCATAAAATTTGGTCCAGTAGTTAAAGATATTGTCGTTATTGGAAAAATACACCAATTCCCCTTTTTCCATGACACGACATTTAATCAAAAAAGCAAAAATAATGATATTGGCGGACTATCATAAGGAACACATGTATGAAGTTTCATCAATGTTCATCAAGGATTTTGAGTCAAAGAGATACTGATCCATAATGGAAATATACATTAAGCCCCCATTTTCTATGACACCGCATTATATCAAAAAAGCAAAAAAAAAAAGAAAAAAAAATATATATCGGCTGAAATCATAAGGAACACATGTATGAATTTCTATCAGTTTTCATCAAGGATTTTAGAAGATATCTGTCCGGAAAGACAGATGAACAGACAGTCATTGGTCCATGATAAAATTATACATTAAACCCCCTTTTTCCATGACATAAGATTTCACAGAATAAAAAAAACCAAAAAATTAATGATGATTGTCTGTGACTTGTGATAAACAATATAAATATGAAGTTTCATAACATTTTGTCCTGTAGTTAAAGAGATATTGGTCTATAATGTAAATATACATCAAGCCCCCTTTATCCATGACAAGGCATTTAAAAAAAAAATGTATATTACTGTAGTGTAGCATGGTAAATCTGGGTGAAACTTGTACTGCATTTCCAAATAGTGGTTGATAGATGTGATAAGTTCCATGTAACAAGAGGGCCATGATGGCCCTGAAATCGCTCACCTGAGTCATTTGACCAAACATGACCCATTTTCAATCTCTTTTGAGATATTATGACAAACATTCTACCAAGATTTTCATGGGTTATTGACCCGAAATGACCCACTTGCAAACTGGTGCAAGACCAACATTCTGACCAAGTTTCATGAGTATTGCATTAAAAATGAGGCCTCTAGAAAGTAAACAAGGTTTTCGAAGATTTGACCTAGTGACCTAGTTTTTGACCCCACATTACCCATTTTTGAACTCTTTCAATATATTATCAGGACAAACATTCTGACCAACTTTTAAGAGTTTCGGACTAAAAATGTGGCCTCTACGGCATACACAAGGTTTTTCTAAGATTTGGCCTAGTGACCTAGTTTTTGATCAGACATTACCCATTATCAAACATTTTTGAGATATCACTAAGACAAACATTCTGACCAAGTTTCATGAGTATTGGACTGAAAATGTGGCCTCTAGAGCGTACAAAAGGTTTTTCTAAGATTTAACCAAGTGACCTAGTTTTTGACGCGACATTACCCATTAACAGACTCTTTTGAGATATCACCAAAACAAACATTCTGACCAAGTTTAAAGAGTATCAGACTGAAAATGTGGCCTCTAGAGCGTACACAAGGTTTTTCCAATTTTTGACCCAGTGACCTAGTTTTTGACCCAACATGACCCATTATCATACTCGCCTGAGCTATTATCAAGACAAACATTCTGACCAAGTTTCAAGAGTTTTGGACTGAAAATGTGGTTTGTAGAGCATACACAAGGTTTTTCTAAGATTTGACCTAGTGACCTGGTTTTTGACCCGACATGACCCATTTTCAAACTCGACTGAGATATCATCAAGACAAACATTCTGACCAACTTTCAGGAGTTTTGGATTGTAAATGTGGCCTCTAGAGCATAAACAAGGTTTTTCTAATATTTGACCTAGTGACCTAGTTTTTGACCCAACATTACCCATTTTCGAACTCTTTCAAGATATTATCAAGACAAACATTCTGACCAACTTTTAAGAGTTTCGGACTAAAAATGTAGCCTCTACAGCATACACAAGGTTTTTCTAAGATTTGGCCTAGCGACGTAGTTTTTGATCAGACATTACCCATTATCACACACTTTTGAGATATCACTAAGACAAACATTCTGACCAAGTTTCATGAGTATTGGACTGAAAATGTGGCCTCTAGAGCGTACAAAAGATTTTTCTAAGATTTAACCAAGTGACCTAGTTTTTGACGCGACATTACCCATTATCAAACTCTTTTGAGATATCACCAAAACAAACATTCTGACCAAGTTTAAAGAGTATCAGACTGAAAATGTGGCCTCTAGAGCGTACACAAGGTTTTTCCAATTTTTGACCCAGTGACCTAGTTTTTGACCCCACATGACCCATGATCAAACTCGCCTGAGCTATTATCAAGACAAACATTCTGACCAAGTTTCAAGAGTTTTTGACAGAAAATGTGGTTTGTAGAGCATACACAAGGTTTTTCTAAGATTTGACCTAGTGACCTAGTTTTTGACCCGACATGACCCATTTTCAAACTCGTCTGAGATATCATCAAGACAAACATTCTGACTAATTTTCAAGAGTTTTGGACTGAAAATGTAGCCTCTAGAGCGTACACAAGGTTTTTCTAAGATTTGACGTGGCGAACTAGTTTTTGACCCAACATGACCCATTTTTCAACTCGTCCAAGATATCATCAAGACAAACATTCTGACCAACTTCCAAGAGTGTTGGACTGAAAATGTGGCCTCTAGAGCGTACACAAGGTTTTTCTAAGATTTGACCTAGTGACCCAGTTTTTGACCCAACATGACCCATTTTCGAACTCTTCCGAGATATTATCAAGGCAAATATTCTGACCAACTTCCAGGAGTATTGGAAAGAAAATGTGGCCTCTAGAGTGTACACAAGATTTTTCTAAGATTTGACCTAGTGACCTAGTTTTTGACCCGACATGACCCATTTTCAAACTCCTCCGAGATTTTATTGAGACAAACATTCTGACCAAGTTTCATGAGTATCGGACTGAAAATGTGGCCTCTAGAGCGTACACAAGGTGAAAAAGTTGACGACGGACGACGCATGCCGCAAGACGGACACAGCACGATCAAAATAGCTCCCAATGTGCACTTCGTGCTCAGGTGAGCTAAAAACTCTGTACAGTTTTCAAGATAAGACTCAAAACATCAAAAATTCACTCGACCGCGTAACTTAAAATCACTCCCAGTCGGCCATTTTGCATCGAATCAAAAAAAGAAAAAATGTATATTGGCGGAATAGGTTATTATACTCATGTATAAAGTTTCACGAAATTCTGTCTAATGGTATTGGAGATATTGTCCCAGACGGACACACGGACGGACAGATGGACAGATGGACGGAAGGACAGACAGACGGATGGACAAGGCTAAAACTATATCCCGCTGCCTTCGGCGGGGGATAAAAATACATAGAATGTTTATCAAAGTGTTTTGATGCACCAAACTGCAAGTTTTACCATGGTTTTAGTGACGTCAGTTTTCAGTAACGTCAGTTTTCAGTAACGTCAGTTTTCAGTGTGCTGGGGCACTCCAAAGGGAGAATTGATTTCGTCAGTGTACTCAATGTTCAAGACCATAAAACAGGGGAATTTTGCTAAATACATGTTGGAATGGTAAAACTTTGCAGTATAATAAATTTGATGTACGGTCAGGTGGCAGTGGACCTGGAAACTTGTTCATGGCTGTGGCAAATCATGTTGCCCCAAGCCAAATAATTTGCCACAGCAGTGAGCAAGTTTCCAAGTCTCTTGGCACCTGACCGTACAACGAATAATGCTTTGCATCTGTACATCTTCAAAACTATAAAATGACCAAAAATCTTATTTCCTCAATTTTAATCAATTTTACAATTAACTTCCTTGTTTACTTTTCTGATCAAAATACAAGTACTGGCAATTTGGTACCCATATATGGTCTTGTGGATTAACCCTTTACCAAACAAGTCCTGAATTATAATAATAGGACAGGGAAAAGGGAGAAAATGCTGACAACCAGCATTTTCTCCTTTTTCAACAATCTTTTCTATCCTTTCAAATCAAAATCCATCATTTGAGCCACATTTGATTTCTCATATGCAAGGCTTTCAATTTGTAACGAGTCAAAAATTTTGTCGTCTGGCAAAGGGTTAACCACAAATAAGAGAATAATAATATATACAGAATGACTACTCAACTCACCCCCATGGATAGGGGTCTGGCCCATGATTGGGGTAGGGTCTAACAACCCATCTACATGTCAGTGAGGATTCACCAAACACCCAGTTTAATAAATACAATAGACTTCCAAACCCCAGGGCTGTTGGAAGGGTGTAGGGCTTATCTGTCTTCTCTGATTTTGTTCCTTGTGAATCTATTCTGTCAAAACCTGGATATACAAATTAAAAATGCGATTATTTAACATTTAATTGCTAAATAAATTAAACTTTCCATCCAATAAACAGAAAACCAAAATATTGTTATTTTAAGTTATTTTTTTTTGAAAAAGAAAAAATCTTTGTTTGTTTGTTTGAATGGTGTTTAACGCTGCTTTCAACATTATTTCAGTCATATCATGGCAACAGCTCACATATTCATGTTTCCCTGGGTTTCACCAGTACTAGGCTGGGGCTCTGAAGTGTCTTGCCCAAGGACACTCCTGTGAAAAACCCAGTGGAGCCAGCGAGGCTCAAACCCAGCACCTCCAGGTCACGAGTCCTACACTTTACCATTGAGCCACACAGGACCTCCAAGAAAAAATCTCCTTATTGCACAGTGTAGATCAAGTCATATTGGTTTGGTTTTGATTGATATTGGTCATGTTTTCCTCATACGAGTTTGCTGTTGTTTACAGAGACTGTCATTTGGTATAAAACCATTTTGGTCATATAAATGCAACAACAAAGTTTTTTTTTTCGGTAAAACTAATTTTTAATGACTTAGCTTGATATGAATAAATGGTGCTTAACGCCACTTTCAACAATATTTCAGTTATATCATGGGGACAGCTTGCAAATTCATGTGTGTCCTGAGTTTCACCAGAACTAGGCTATCGCTCTTAACTATTTTGCTCAAGGACACTCCCATAAATAACCCGAGACCTCCAAGTTACGAGTCCTACACTTTTCCACTTAGCCATGCAGGACCCCTAGCCCACATTGAATGGGGAAGGACAGACAGGTAGAAGGCAAGACCTGTGGGTGGATAGCAGACAGACCTTCAGCCCCTCCCAGACAAACACATATAAGGGCAAGTAATTCAAAGTGACCTCTGTGTCAAATTAAAACATAAATGAATTTGCATCACCTGTCATGAACTGATCTACAACAGCTACTGCTCCAAGCGCAACAATAACTGAGTTTGACTGATTGGTCCACCATGTTGGTACAAAAGAAACAAACCAGATTCGACTAGAAATAAATGCTAGGAGTCCCAGTAACAATCCCAAACTCGTGTTCCACCTGTGAAACAGAAGAACAAAATAAGATTCCTTTGAGTTGTCTCGTTGAACATTCGATTACCCACAGCAACTATTTTAGAGATGATATCACACTTCAACTATTTTTTTTTTAACACCATCTGGTGCATTCATCCCCCTCCCTCTGCCTGCTGCGCTCATTCGGACAAAAATCCATTATATAGAAGAGATTAACCTTTAACCACACAATCCCAAATTTATACGATGCTGAGGAAAATGATATTTGAAAACATTGAGAAAGGAGGAAATAGTTGTGACCATTTTCTCTTTTTCTCACAACGTTTTCTTCTCCTCCAAAAACAGTTTCCACCTTTTGACCCACATTTAATTTCTTCAAGTTCAAAATTTTATTGTATAGTAAAGAGTTAAGTCTCACAACAGCAATATCAAGTAAATGACCTTTCAAGATTGCAGAAAAGGTGAATACATGTATTTCTGTGCTTAAGTAATAATACGATCTTAGTTTTTCACTTAAAACCATAATTTTGGAACTCATTATGATATTAATAATATATTAGCTAGTACCAGCCCTGTTAGCACAGTGGGTAGCATACAGGACTCAAGAACAGTTGGTCACTAATTTGATTCCCAGCTCGGCAAATTTCTTTGAGAGGACTGATGATAGTCATTGCGACAGTATTCATTCCTCTCTCACCGCTGATCATGGTTATGTGGGAAAGCAGCCAGTGGCTTGGAAAGAATACTGTGCGGAGTTCTTGTAAAAGAAACTCCAGGAGAGCATGAATAGGTGAACTGGCCACAATGAAATAACCGAAATAATGTTGAAAACAGCAATTAACACCACACAATCAATCAATCAACCATATAATTGCTGGTTCAATAGAGTTATCTCTGACACTTTGATTACTCTTGTGAAAATTTGGTAAGAAAAGTAACAAGTCTTGTGAGACAGCAGGATATTACTTGTATCAGGACATACACTGGGCCAGTAACATTAACAAAGCGTTAACTAACCCTTAGTGAGAATAACATGTAATCCTAGATATACCTATTTGACACCACATAGCAATGAAATGTGCCTCTGTTACTATAGATGGTTGTATTTGATTCTACATCATATTTAATGTCATTGATTTTTGTTAACCCAAGCCTTTAACTTGAAGAGTTCCACTAACGTAAATTAGAAGCACTGTCTCAATGAGATGAGATTTAACCTTTTACCAAAAGACAAAAGTTTGGATCGAACTGGATTGTATTGGAGTTTAACGCCACTTTAAGAGCTTAGGCCATATCATGGCAGTTAGTGCACCTACGTATATGTTTCCTGGCTTTCTCACACCAGTACTGGCATAACTTTCTTTTCAAGTCACCGACTACTTTTCTCACATGCATCAGAGGTGAGAGGTTCAAAATCGCCTCAAAGAAAGTTTTCCTCAACCGAGTATCAAACTCACAACCACCAGGTCACTAGTCTGATATGCTAACCACTGAGCTACCCGGCAGGGCAAAAGTTTGGACTGGGTTAAGTTGAAGGCATTTGAAGACGACAAATTAAATGTTGCTAAAATGTTGATTTCTGTCTTTGATATGATAGAAAACAATGTGGGAAAAGAAGAAAATGCTTGTTACCAGCATTTTCTCCTTTCGCCACAATGTTTTTAAAAGTTTTCCTCCCAAGGGTTGGTAAAACTTGGGATTGTGTGGCGCTGAGTTAAGTGAAGAAACATGATGGTAATAATAAAAGCCTGCTTGTTTGATCCTCTCCTTGCTATTTCCTCAATTACCTTCACTGACCTGATTCTTTGACAAGGATTCCACAAACAAAGAGTGACAGTCAGCGTGGCAATACCATTACCAAACGCCAAAATTACAAGTCTGGAAAGGGTAGTTGGTGCTTGAAATGACGCTAAACATGCTACCATCAGACCTCGTAGAAAACACATTGTACTTCTGTGCTGCAATAGGCTTCGAACATTAGAAGAACCTGAAATATCCATTGTATAACATAATCAGCTATGCTGTGTGAAAAGGGATGCATCTTCAAAAATTATCGTCCCATGTAAGCCTGCGCAGTCCACACAAGTTGACTTGGGTCAAAACATTTTGCTTTTGGTGAATTTTCTGCATTTCCCAGGACAAATCTACCACATAAATTAGCTGCTTGTTAAACAAACTCAATTCTATGGATTCAAAATTATGCAATGACTTGCTTGGTACAATGTATCGCTGGGATACATTGTACCCCCTTTTATCAGAGCATGGCTTATATGGCTTGCAACACGCGAAAAGGGGCATTCGGACATTTGCGTAAAGTGTCGTCTCGGATCAGCCTGCGCAGTCCGCGCAGGCTAATCCGAGACGGCACTTTACGACTACATTAGATTTTGTGCTACAGTAGACTTGCGCAAAACAGAAAATTACATAAAAATGGAAAGTGCCATCTCGGATTAGCCTGCACGGACTGCTCAGGCTGATCCCAGACGACACTTTACGCAAATGCCCGAATGCCCCTTTTCGCGTGATGCAAGCCATATTGATATAGTGGTCTTGTATCATGTACAATCAATAGGTTATAGCACATTTACACTCTGAACATGAAATAAGGGTAGAAAACATTGCACGGAAAGGCCAAAATACTGATTACCAGCATTTCCTTCATGTCCTGTCGTGTTTCCAAAAAGCTTCTTCCTCAGGGTTGTATAAAGAAAGGGTTGTTAGCTAGAGGGTTAAACAAAAACATCTTAATTACCATTGACGGTAAACTATATTTCTTTTGTTGCTTCATTTCTTTAAAAAAAAAAAAAAAAAAAATGGAATAAGAAATACTTGTTCACATATCATTATATTTGCCATTTCAAAATGACCCTTCAAAGGATAACAAATCCAAAGGATAACAAATCAAACACTTTTTTGTGGTCTTCAGGATACGTTTTTTTATCACTGTACATCTACAACTCCTGCCAAAATGTTTTGTTTCAAAGGTTTTTTCAACCTAAATGAAAAATTTATGGAATAAATTTCTAAGATTTTTTTCTCATTTTTCCAACATTTTTAATAATTTGATAACCAGCATCTCCTTCTTTTCCCAGAATGTTTTCAACCCTGTTAGGTTTGATTTGGTAAAGAATATATGTAGTTTGGGAAAGGATAAATTGGTTTAGACTATCCCATACTGTTCTTGACTTCACAAACTGACTCACCTGCAATGATCTGTAAAAACCAAAGTCCTGCAAATGCTTCATAACCTGAAATTTCTAAATCATTCAATGGATAAAACCATATCATAGGAGCAAGACCTTGAAACAAACACCAAAACACATAACCTGAAATAAAGAAATAAAACCCCTCCTTACCACTATGAACTGTATAAGCAAGCCGTTATTTATGTCTGCTTATTATTTTTATCAAAATACCAAAATAGGCCTTAAGTTTTGGAGGTCAGGATGAAAACACTTCAGATTTACCTATATTTCACCACTGATTTAATTATTTTTTGGATACGATATATGGATTGGGTTTAATTTTTTCAGTATGAAAAATTTATTGGTCACTTTGATTACATACCTCTAGCTATACTGATCAAGATGTCACAGGAATGCCATAAATAAAAATTTGTCAGCTGAATTTTGAAGAGCCTTGAAGGCTTCCCATCACATCAGACATTTTGTCCAAAGTTTTTGTGCTTTGTTGGTTTTGGCAGTGTTTTCGGGTAGAAAAATTATTTTTCTCCATAATTCTACCAAAATTCATTCCATTACATTAAATTTTATTGTAGTAAATGACTTGCAAGTTGTTAAGGAGAAAGCATACCCAGACTATGGGTATATACATGAAATTATTTACCATGGCAAGGATTATTCAACTGTTTCTTGTCAGTTTGATTATCACAATGAAACTATGAGTTCTATCTGAAGTTCACTTAAAAGCCATATAGGTGCCAATAATAAACAATGCATTTAAACCATAACATTTAAAAGTAGTGTTTTCACTAGCTTTTTATTTCAAGGGTACACTTACCCACTGAGCTGTAAACATAGGGGTAAGATTTCATATTAGAGGGTATGACAATGAAGGTTTTCAACTACAGGTAAAGCATCCATATTGATGATTTGCAGCAAAAAAGTATGTTATATTAAGATGTTTGTGGAAATTTACTGCTTAAAGTCATTAAAAAGCTGAAAAGATAGTCTGAAGTGACTCTGATGGGACAATGTCAAAAGGAACATTTTGTTGTGTCATGGGTTTCGGCCTTTTTTTTACAAATCAATTTTTCCTGTCTGTTAATTTATGGATAGGTATTTCCGCATGATTTTAACAAAAATTTGTCAGTAGGAGTAACAAGTAATTCAAAATCTGTCATTTTACACAAGATAAGCAGATAATGGCTTATATCTTTTTTCTTACATGAGGTCTTTCTGTAAATCTCTAATTGAAGTCTAATCATGTGTTAGCTGCTGGCAGAAAAATGAAATCTAAAACAAGGTTAAAAGTTGCCAAGTCATTCTATCGCTTGTTATTTTTTTTATCAGACTTAAAAAAAAATTTTTTTTCCCAGAGACTTAAACTTGGACCAACCATACAGAAACAGATTGTCATCTTCACAATTCTTTCCATACTTTTAAATGGCATGAAATTTAAATGCATGTTACTACCCCATTGTTTACTTTGGCAGCTGTGGGGCCTTTTAATCCTTTTGTAACCCTCCAGGGCTTTATCCAGGCATTTTGGGAAAAGGCCCCTGGCCAAATTGAGAAAAAATCATCGACAAAATGTCAAAATTGGGAAAATAATACTGACAAAACATAAAAAGTTTGAAACATATTTAACCTTACAATAAACTACTGAATCAATACTGTTTTTTTTTCTCCAAACTTCCTTCTTTTTGGATGGATGTTTCTCTTTGGTCTTTCATACTAGTTCCAGTCTCTAAGCTGTAAGAACCCCCCCCCCCCCCCCTGTTAAGTACTATGTTTTAATTCTCTTATAGATATCTGTTTTTCTGGTGAATGAACAGAGGAATTATTTCTTGTTTTATTTTTCTATATTGTGTGTATGCAAGTCAGCTGATAGAAGTCATTATCAAGGCTAAATAAGACAGATTGAAGAGCCTCTGATCGGTTGAGGTCCTTTTTGCAATGTTTTGTCATGTGTTTTCGTGGTTTTTTTCCCATGACGATTAATCTTTGAAAACGAATTTTTGTGTGTTTTGACATACATAGAAAGATTGATAAATCATCATTGTCTGAGGTAGATCTAATACAGTATTGAAAAAAAACCCTGTTAAAAATTAATTGTGAAGAGGATACTTCACACTAGATTATTGCGTTATATGACTTCGTGTGTGTCGATAGTCCCACAGCCATACTTATTCCGGCTCTTTAATTAACATCTTGAATTTATAACGCATAACTGATGACTTTAAATGTCCGAGAATGAATTAGCTTGTTTTTTATTTGATTATCTATTTCGGCCGACGACAAGCTCTGCTCACAAATTATACAAACGATTACTTTGCTAAGACAAAGACGAAGCACAACCGCTCGAAATTTGAGAGGAAAAAAAAAAACTTGTGGTCTAGATTAGGTCGGATATTTTTCATAACTTGTTCCTGATTCAGGACTGTTATTATAGGAGATGGGTTCTTTGTTTTTGCTTTACGAAACTCCGCTTCGCTGCATATACACGAGGCGGTTGCCTTGAAGTTAACATGCTATTTTTATGACGTGTAAACCAAGAACGGTTTACAGCCAGATAATCGAGTCAATGCATGGATCGATTGAAAATATTGAAAATATACGGACGCAGTCTATAGTTCATTCGCCCCCGAATAGTTTCATACCTACAATACGACGATTGTTGATTTCCTGCCTGAACTGTGGTCAGTGCCCGCAAATTTGTGTGTCAGGGAAAGCCCTGGCTGATACATCAGACTGTTTTCTTTTTCTAGCGTCTAACTGGGAATTTTATTTTATGGAATTGGGAAAAAAATACACTTTTTGCGACTGGGAATGGGGCCGAAATTCGGCCCCGCAGGAAAGGAAGAAAATCCCCTGCCCTCAACCAAGCAATCATGAGTTATAAGCCCTGACAATATATGTACACCCTTTTTCCATTTTGACGTTCATCGTGTATGATGGTTTTTATCTTTTGGCTCAAATATTTGGACTCACTAGATAACTTAGCTTCATTAGTCAGGTTTTACCCATTAATTTGGCATTTACTATAAAACTAAAACCCAGAAAGAAAAACGCAAATCCTGGCACACATCCATCACTGATTACATTTTGTTTGCACCTTTTGACTTTTTCAGTGTGAAAATAACGAAATAATGCACGAAACTTGGATGGTGCGAATGTTACAATAGTGAATGCATCCACAAAAATTGGTTAAACAATTAAATTTTGTGCGCACCATTTACGGTTTCTCTAACTAAATGTCTTAAAGAATTGTCAAATTCATTCTTTTTCTCCATTTCGACTCGTTTTCCAGTTTTCGAAACCGTTTGCGGTATGCTTCCGGCTTTTTCATTTTTCGTCGCCATCTTTCCTTAATCCGGTACCCTGCTTCAAAACTGCCTTTTCGATTTTATGGTCGAGCGTTGTTAAGCGTTTTCGACCATCCTACCGTGAGAAGTCAAACAATTCTTCAGTGTCAAACTGGCTTTTTTTAGGTTGTTGAGTTGCTCCAGTGATTGCCTCTCCACTAGATGACAAAATTTTAACTTTGTCTCAATTAAAAGTATTTGAGCTGCCAAGTATTACTGAAACTTTAAAACTTATCTTTCAAAGGATAAAAAACATTGTGGGAAAGGCAGAAAAATTTTCCTTTCCCAAAAATGTTTTCAACATCCATATTCCTCAGGGTCGTTCAAATTTGGAACTGTTTGGTAAAGGGTTAGCCCTCAGGGATATTTAACCATGTAAATGAAAAAAAAAAGAAAATTACTTTTTTTCTAATCTCTTTAACATGGGGCAAAATTTGAGACTCATTCATTTTGGAAGCACTTGATGACAGCTTATTCAGTGTGGCTCAAGTGGTGGCGGTAGAAAACATTGATGAGCTGTTGTTTTCAAAAGCCTTTCTCCTCTGGGATATTAAGTGAGGTTTATGTTTGAGAGGGGGACCCAAAGAGTATAGTTCTATTCATTGTTTACGAAAACTTTCCTCATTTATAATGTATGTATGGGTCAGATTAATCAAGATATGACTTGGAAGTCTCCAATAATTTGACGACAAAATCTTAAAACTTGTTTATATTGAATGAGTTAATTGTGCAAATCAAATGAGGTTGAAATAATAGGATGTATCTGCTGCTGGGTAGAAAACATTTTTCTGCCAAGAATTAAATTTACAACAGCAGTCTTCCTTGGGATTTAACCCTTTAGCACACAATCGCAGGTTTTAATGACCCTGAGGATGAAGGCTTTTGAGAACATTGTGGGAAAAGGAGAAAATGCTGGTCACCAGCATTTTCTCCATTTCCCATAATGTTTTCTACCTTCTCAGAAAAACATGCTTATTTGTCAAATTGTGCAACATTTATTTTGTCATCTGCAAATTCTTTCAATACTGACAAGTCTAAAATTTTGTTGTCTGGTTAAGGATTAAACCTTTTCCCAGATGATGAAATCAGTCCAAGACTGGTCCATAATGAAATCATTTGCAGATGACAAAAGTTAGTCAAAACATGAAATTGTCTATCATAGGGTAAAAACAATTTAGGAAAAGGAGAATATGCTGGTTACCAGCATTTTCTTCCTTTTCCACAATGCTTTCAACTGCCAACCACATCGGGGTCATTAAAGGCCCTACAGCTGCCAAAAGTAAATGATGGGTGGTAAAATGCATTTAAATGATACCATTTAAAACTATTGAAACTAGAGCTGTCACTGAATGTGACTTGTTACGGAAGACCACTCCTTCATGCATGGCTTCGTCCCAATTTAAATACAATGCCTGACAACTGCGTTAGGGAGATATCTCTTTAGCTCAGTGGTTATGGTTATTGGTCTTTTAAACCTCGAAAAAACGAGGATCTTGTCCGCCGTGAGTTTGAATCCCGCCAGATGCGGTTTGTATTTCAGCTATGCATTTGTTCGTTTGTTTCTTTGTTACGGACATTGTTCGTAAGATGGGGGCTCGTCCGGGATTGGCCTTTGAGCCATTAATCCCATTTGTTGTCCAAAAACGGACATTTGTTGTCTAAATAATAGACTTACTGCCTACTAAGGCTTTGAGTCATCAATAAATGATGACTTTAAGAGGGGGTGTGTTACGGGAGACCACTCCTTCATGCATGGCTTCGTCCCGATTTAAATACAATACCTGACAACTGCGTTCGGGAGATATCTCTTTAGCTCAGTGGTTATGGTATTGGTCTTTTAAACCTCAAAAAAACGAGGATCTTGTCCGCCGTGGGTTCGAATCCCACCAGATGTGGTTTGTATTTCTGCCATGCATTTGTTCATTTGTTTCTTTGTTAGGGCCATTGTTCATAAGAGACTTAATACCCCCGCCAGCGCTTTGACAGAAACAGGCAATTTAACAAAAAATTTTCTAAGTTCAAGGGTAGATAACCCTTGAATCATAGGGAGTAGATGATTGAAAACTGCGTCTTGCACAACTTCAATATATGTGCAAAGTTTCAATAGAATTGAAGGAAAACTGTAGGAGGAGTTTGCGGCACAAAATTACTAGCAGTTTGTACACAGACAGACACACGGACGAATGGACAGTCAGGCTGATTCCAGTATACCCCGGAAAACATTTGTTTTGCAGGAGTATAAAAAAGTGTCAAGTTCAAGGGGAGATAATTCCTCAACCAGGAGGAGTTGACACTTAAAAATTGCATCTTGCAAAATATGATCAATATATGTGCAAAGTTTCAATACAATTGAAGGAAAACTGTAGGAGGAGTATGCGACACAAAATTACTAGTATTTTATAGTCAGATGGATGTTAAGAAAAAAAAGTGTCAAGTTCAAGGGGAGATAATTCCTCAACCAGTAGGAGTAGATACTTGAAAATTGTGTCTTGCAAACCTTCAATATATGATCAATATATGTGCAAAGTTTCAATACAGTTGAAGGAAATCTGTAGGAGGAGTTCGCGACACAAAAGTACTAGTATTTTATAGACAGATGGATGTTAAGAAAAAAAAAAGTGTCAAGTTCAAGAGGAGATAATTCCTCGACCAGGAGGAGTTCACACTTGAAAAATGCGTCTTGCAAACCTTCAATATATGATCAATATATGTGCAAAGTTTCAATTCAATTGAAGGAAAACTGTAGGAGGAGTTCGCAACACAAAATTACTAGCATTTTGCACACAGACTGACAGGCTGATTCCAGTATACCCCCGAAAACATTCGTTTTGTGGGGGTATAATTATTGTGAAGATTACAGTCTGGAATGGTTCTGTCGCTCAGTGTTTGTCCTCGACAGAAAATTGGGCTTTCAACTCGGGTAAAAAATTAACAAAAGATAGGGCGACCTGGCAATTTTTAACCTAGTTTTAGGTTTCCTTTTTCTGCTAGCGACTCACATGTGGACCTACCAACCAATTACCTACCAATAATTTACATCTTTTAAATGATATGGTTTAAATTTAAATGCACTTTAACACCCGTTGTTGACATTTGGTAGCTATAGGGCCTTTAACATTCTGTGAAGGGTTACCTCATTATCAAATGACAATAGCTTAGACTTATCCAGGTTGAAAAGCATTGGCAGACAACAAATGAAATGTGTCTCAAATGATGTCTTTAAAGGATAGAAAACATGCTAGACCAAACAAGTGGACGGAATAGATCAAAGACCAGTCTGTTCTACGCAGTTCTATACCATCTGTAAAAAGCCCCTGTTTTTGCCTATGGTGCTGAAGGAACAAGACCTATCTAATCCATCCAATATAGGCTTGACTGCAAAAAACCAAGTTCTGATGCTTAATTCTTTACCAAACCACAATATTCTAGACTAGTCCAAATTAAAAGTATTTGCAGAAGACAATTTTAATGTGGCTCAAATGGTGCGATCTTCTTTTGATAGGGTAGAAGACATTGTGGGTAAAGGAGAAAATGCTGGTTACCAGCATTTTCTCCTTTTCCCGTAATGTTTTGAAAAGGCTTCTATTCCAGGGTTGTTAAAAGTCGGCATTGATTGGTAAAGGGTTAAATCAATCTTACTTGCACTTGACAATGCAAAGCAAAACAAAATACAAATAACAATTTTTCATTATCATTTATTCATGAAAATGTATCTAATGATAAACACAATACTCACATTACCATATAAAAATGTAAGTATAAGTGATGAATTGACTTGCTTCTATTTAGTTTGTGAATTTTGTCTTTCTTACCTTGTTTCAACAGTAGGTTTCTTTCATTTAAAATGTGCCATAAGAATACACATCCTATGATCAATCCAAATGAGTTTTTTTTCCCCCAATAATTTGTAAAAAGGGAGCTTCTACTCACTGCAAATTGCTTCTGGACCACATATTTTACTGTTTCATTCAAAATTTAGAAAAACAGGCCCATCCCTTGAATGGTCCTCTTTCTCATCACTTATACTTGTAAAGGGTATGTCCAAAAAAAAAAAAAAAAATACTTATTTTTTCCATAGAACTGAAGGCGCTTTTCTAAATCTGGAACAGGAATATAAAATTAAATGCTTAACTTTTTTAGGGCAAATTGCATAAAATCAACCTCTTTAAATTAAAAATAGAATCCACTGAAATAAAGAAAGATTTTTACTTTATCTGCTTGACTAACTGTAGGCCTACAGATGTTATATATGCAAGATCATAGTATGTATTCACTAACCATTCTTAATAATATTCTGAGTCTTATTCTCCAGAATTTTCAAAATGTGAAAATAACATGACTACTGATTGGCTAAATCAGAAGTTGTATTACTTTCAAATGTAGAAAATCTTGTAGAATAACACCAAGAATGATCTGAAGAAAGATTAGTGAATACAAAATAGACACCCTGGCAGACTGCACATCCTGTATTGTTTTCACTTACTGCGCTGAAAAAATTAAAACAAGGGCCATGATGGCCCTGAAGTCGCTCACCTGAGTCTTTTGACCAAACATGACCCATTTTTAATCTCTTTCGAGATATTATGACAAACATTATATCAAGCTTTCATAATTATTGGTCTGAAAGTTTGGCCTCTAGCTTGTACACACGCTTTTTCTAGAATTTCTCTCAGTGACCTACTTTTTAGCCAAACACAGCCCATTTTCCCATTGTAGATATCATCAAGACAAACATTCTGACCAACTTCCAAGAGTTGTGGACTGAAAATGTAGCCTCTACAGCGTATACAAGGTTTTTCAAAGATTTGACCTAGTGACCTAGTTTTTGACCCCACATGACCCATTATCAAACTCGTCTGAGATGTCATCAAGACAAACATTCTGACCAACTTTCATGAGTATCGGACTGAAAATGTGGCCTCTAGAGTGTACACAAGGTTTTTCTAAGATTTGACCTAGTGACCTAGTTTTTGACCCCACATGACCCATTTTCGAACTAGTCTGAGATATCATCAAGACAAATATTCCGACCAAGTTTCATGAGTATCGGACTGAAAATGTGGCCACTAGAGTGTACACAAGGTTTTTCTAAGATTTGACCTAGTGACCTAGTTTTTAACCCGACATGACCCAATTTCGAACTCGTCCGAGATATCATCAAGACAAACATTCTGACCCAACTTTCAAGAGTTTTGGACTGAAAATATAGCCTCTAGAGCATACACAAGGTTTTTCTAAGATTTGACCTAGTGACCTAGTTTTTGAACCCACATGACCCATTTTCGAACTCGTCTGAGATATCATCAAGACAAACATTCTGAACAAGTTTCATGAGTATCAGACTGAAAATGTGGCCTCTAGAGTGTACACAAGGTTTTTCTAAGATTTGACCTAGTGACCTAGTTTTTGACCCGACATGACCCATTTTCGAACTCGTCCGAGATATCATCAAGACAAACATTCTGACCAAGTTTTAGGAGTATTGGACTGAAAATGTGGCCTGTAGAGCGTACACAAGGTAGAAGTTCATGACGCACGACGGACACAGCATGATCACAAAAGCTCACCTTGAGCACTTCGTGCTCAGGTGAGCTAAAAACAACTGAAAGTAAATATTGGGTACAATATACTATTCACTATTTGCGTAGGGATGACCATAGATGGTTTAGATTTAGTAGCCAATTACCACATGCATTTTTTGGACACTCTAGTTTAAACATTCATGAGGACAGCTAATTCTAAATTTACACAAACCCAAATTTTGATGGGCACATCAAAACTTGGATGTGTTCCCGCCTCAAAGACAGAGTTTAGAAGTACATGTGATAGCATGTTAGCTGATGATTTTAACTCTTTACCATATAATAAATTTTAGGCCTGTCTATATAGTATTTACCTACAACAAATTTTGTTCAGTCTCAAAAGATAGGATTTTTCACTGAAATATGCATATCAGTATTTCTCATTTCCCCACATTTTTTTTTTCTCATAAGATTTTGCTCACGGTTGTTAAAACAGGGAAGCGGCAATGAGTAAATCCCCTTTCAACTTATATACCATGACCAAGGCTAGTTTACTCACATTTCCTGGATTTTACTAGTACTTGATTGTAGCTGTAATTGTATAGACGCTATCATATAACTCGTTACTAAAACTTTAAACTAGCCCAGATTAAAAGAACATGCTAAAGAAAAATAAATGTGACTCGAATGACGACATTTGTAGAAAACATGAGGGAAATGGAGAAAATGCTGGTTACAAGCACAAAGTTTTCAAATGGCCTTTTTCTTTAATGTTGAAACACAGCATTTTGTGGTAAAGGATTAATTCATTATACAAAACTTAAATCTTTTTTGTCTTAATACAGAAATTTGGATTTAATATACACCTGGAAAAGTCTTCAATATGCTTTGGTCTAATTTTGCAGAACATGTTGCGACAGTTGAAAACTGCTGTTTTATCACATACCATCTTTTGTTTTCAGTGTAATATACGCATTACAAATTTTTTTTTTAACTTTTACACGTTTTAAATCACAATTGTGTGACGTCACTTTCAATGTCTTTTTATTTGTATTTCATATATGTGATGAGTTTTACGAATATTACTGCGAATGCATCTATGGATGGTTTTGCATCTTCTGATCTACAGTTTGTGAAATATCATTATTTGATAAAAAGAATTATACATTCGTTGGCATTTGAGATAAAATTTTATTGAACTCGTCAAGGAAAAATATTAATAAGCTCGCCAAAGGCTCACTTAATAACATTTCCCTAGACTTGTTTAATAAAATCTTATCTCAAACACAAACTCGTGTCAATTCCTATATTTCAAAAATAAAAGTGTTGGGTGATACTGATTTTGAACACCCTAACATTGTTTTTTGTCCTATAATAACATTAATTTAATACATTACTGTACACATAAGACTTTTTTTGTCCCTTAATTGGGTGCATTTTGAAAACATTGCAAAAAGAAGCAATAGCTTGTACTAAGCAATTGCTCCCTTTTACACAATGTTTTACTTTTTGCTACGCACTGAAATAGCATGTACAGTAATGAGATTAATGTTTTCTGTAAGTACTGAGTAAAACAAAAACATTACATGATTACTACGACAAAAGAGAAAAGCCATGCTCTGTTAAGACAGGGTTTCATACATCTGCAAGGGATATCAACCCAGGTCAGCCTGCGTAATCTGCACATGCAGACCTGGGTCAAAAACTTTTTGCTTTTGGTAATTTTTTTTTCATTTTCAAGGACCATGCTACCTCAGGATTCAGCTGGTTGTTAGAAAAAATAAGATTTTCTGGATTCCTAACCATGCGATGACTTCGGTGGTATAATGCATCTTGTACAATGCATCTTGCAGATGGATGAAACTCCCTTTCGGAAGAGCATGGCTTAGATGTTTTGATCCAACAATGCTTATGTACAGAAATGACAAAGATGATAATATGATGAATAAATGTTTATGAAAATGTTACACTTTTACCCATTTCTGCCCAATACTTAAGTTCACAATGACGAAAAAACAACACGTATTTCTGTTGAATGTGTGTTAGTTTATTACATGATGTCTTTACTTCTGGTGAGTTTATTTTCAACCAAAGTTAAAAACAACACTGGGTTTTTCCTTATTCAATGTTCATATTAAAAGAAAAAAGAGCCCCAAAAAATTATGTAAAAGTTCTTTATCTTTCTCTCTTCAAGCATCACAGCAATGGGCATGTAACATCTGTTTGACTCATCATGAAGGTTTGTCACTGTCTAGTCTTTGCTTTGGAAAAATGATTCAGTCCAATACTTTTTGAATTTATTTTATTGTACACTTCCCCCTGTCTGTTGCTGAAATACATCTATTGAATCTCCATCTTCCATATCCAGCTGGAAAGAATAAAATGAAGTGCCAAATTACGCTCAAACCTTGTCAGTACAATTGACTTTAAACCTTTCCCAAAGGACAAATTTTAAACTCCTCAAATGGGACTGTATCTGCAGGCGACAGATCTGAAAGCGATACAAATATAATTAAGTTCTTTGACATGGTAGAAGCTATATTATCAGACTTGAGGCTAATTTAATAGTCTTATAGGCGACACTGTCACAAAAGGTCTTTGAATCCGTGCTAAATGATATTATTAATAATGAAAAATTTAATCCATAATGGTGATCTTGAAAGCATTCAGACATTTTCCAAAGCAAAAAAGCCGCACATTACACTGACCCTTTCATACCTATTGTATGCGGTGAAAGCCGAGGTACACCAATGTGTATTTTGGGTTTCCAGACTTCAGGGATCATTTGAAATATTTATACAAACAGTGAACATTTGTATTTCACTCCGTAATGTTTACAAAACAAGAGGGCTATGATGGCCCTGTATCGCTCCACTGGCTTTTTAACCCTTTACCAAACAAATCGAAGTGTTAATGACCTTTAAAGAAAGCTTTTGAAAACATTGTGGGAAAAGAACAACATGTTGTCAGCCAGTATTTTCTCCTTTTCAAACAATGTTTCCTACCCTATCAAAGACAGAAATAATCATTTAAGCTACATTCAATTTGTCTTTTGCAATGGCTTTAGACTTGGCCCAGTCAAAAAATTTGTCCTTTCTTAAAGAGTAAAATTAGCGTATCATGCACTTAAATAGCATTGCAGAGACATACAGCATAAAAATTCTGTATGGTAATAAACTTACTTGGAAAACATAACCTCCCCCTGCCCAACAAAAAAAAAAAATCATTATCTTCCTAAGTGCAAAGATTATGTCAAGCAGGTCTATTCATTGGCATGAAAGGTAACATTCTGGAAAGAAAACTGAATGACAGAAACCTTACTCTTAGTTTAATATTCCACTGATGTAAGCATAACTACTAGCATAAAAATAAATCACTCTCCCTGACAACAGAACATGTCCTATCCAAAAAACTTGAATTTGAATATCAACCAGCCTTTTCATTAAGAGGCGGCTGACGGCAAAATTGCCGTCAATTGCACATTTTCAGCCATCTACTTTCTGAGCAAGTTTAGAAAATGAAAGTAGAAAATTATAGTACTTTGTGCATAAAAAAAAAAAAAAAAAAAAAAAAAAAAAAAGCGGCAAATTGTCGCAAAAAAAAAAAAAAAAAAAAAAAAAAAAAAAAAAAAAAAGGCGGCAAATTGTCGCATGATACGCCGTCCCACCGCCAGTTGTCAAGGGGGTATAATAATCGTAAAGGGCAGGTAATGCAACAAACATGTTTACCAAGTCTCAAGTCAATTTGACTTGAGGTGACAAAGTTCCGTTCCAGACAAGCAAGAAATACTGTAAAAATGAAGATCAAAGTGGAATTACTCGAAATCCGCACTAGGTAGAGTTATTGTTCTTGCGCACTGTACTCCGGAATATTGCAACAAACATGCATACCAAGTTTCAAGTCACTCTGACTTGAGATGACAAAGTTATATTCTGGACAAGCAGAAAATGCTATAAAAATGACGATCAAAGGGAAATAACTCAGACAGCATGAGATAGAGTTATGGTTCTTTTGCACTGCAATCCGTATTATTGCAACAAACACACATGTCAAGTTTCAAGTCAATCGGACTGGAGATTACAAAGTTATGCTCCGGACAAGCAGAAAATGCTGTAAAAAATGACTATCAAAGGGAAATAACTCAAGACAGCATGAGATAGAGTTATGGTTCTTTCGCACTGCACTCCATATTATTGCAACAAACACAAATACCAAGTTTCAAGTCAATCGGACTAGAGATGACAGTTATATTCCAGACAAGCAGAAAATGCTGTAAAAATGACGATCAAAGGGAAATAACTCAAAGACAGCACGAGGTAGAGTTATGGTTCTTTCGCACTGCACTCCGTATTATTGCAACAAACACACATGCCAAGTTTTAAGTCAATCGGACTGGAGATGACAAAGTTATGCTACGGACAAAAACTGGACGCCGCCTGCCAACCCACCCGCCCGCCATGGGTGATCCCATAATACGTCCCGTCTTCGACGGGCGTATAATAACTCAAAAATTAAGCAAGCAAGAGTTATGATTCATTTGCACTGCACTCCCCCTTAATGAGATCTATCCACCCATGAAGTTTCATAACCGTAGCTAGCATAGTTTTGGAGATATGCTTTGGACAAAATTCAAGTATGAATATAAACAAAGGGATATAACTCAAAAATTAAGTAAGCAAGAGTTATGATTCCTGTGCACAGCACTCCCCCTTGATAAGATCTATCCACCCATGAAGTTTCATAACCTTAGCTAGTATAGTCTTGGAGATATGCTCTGGACAAAATTCAAGTATGAAAAACAACAAAGGGCAATAACTCAAAAATTAAGGAAGCAAGAGTTATGATTCCTGTGCACTGCACTCCCCCTTTATGAGATCTATCCACCCATGAAGTTTCATAACCGTAGCTAGTATAGTTTTGGAGATATGCTCCGGACAAAATTCAAGTATGAAAAACAACAAAGGGCAATAACTCAAAAATTAAGCAAGCGAGAGTTATGATTCCTGTGCACTGCACTCCGCCTTGATGAGATCTATCCACCCATGAAATTTCATAACCGCAGGGGTAAAAGTTAAAAAATCTGAAAATACTGAAAATTGAGCTGGGGGCCGCTAGGGCCCCCGGTGGGTTCAGGGCAACGCCCTGGCCAGGGTTCCAGGGGGACGGAGGCCCCCGGAAGCTCCTGAGATTTAGCTATTTTATAAGCATCAAATTCCTCTGATGAGATCCAGTTTTAGCATTTTAAAGTTGAAAAAATCTTGAAACAAATGAAAGATACGATATGCTAAAACCTAAGAAAATCTCGAAGTTTTTAGCACCCATGTTTTGTCCTCTTTTATCTCCATTTTGTACACAGGACCTAATCAGATTAGCCCTACATCAGTTTTGTATTTGAAAGTACAACAAGTATGAGAAAAGGACATATCTAGTATTTAATATTTGATTCATTAAAATGCAATCATGTGCTAAATTCCTGTCAAAAGAATAAAATCAAATCTGTCAAATAGGAAAACAACACTCTCTTTAAGAATGGCTAATTTATCAGGGAGAATGTGACAGAGTGTGCTGTGCATTTTCTAGCTTGAGCTTTTTGTACCCTTTGGTAACTGTAGTTTGGGGTACACAAACAAGGATGGGGGTTCAGATCTAAACTACATAATTTCATTAAAATATCAAGTTTTAATGACAGCCTATTAAAAGATATACTGTCTTCATGTGACATGTGCAAACAAAATTTTATAGATAGATCTACATGTTCACAGTTAAAAGCTCTTCAAACACTTAAAGAACCTTTCCTAAAATGTGCAAACATTTTTGGCAAAATCAATTCTAATGTTTGCTAAAACAAGCAGGCAAGTGATATACCATGGAACTGGTCCAATTCCTGTAAAAAATCTATCAAATCGGCAGTGTGGGGCACTCAGTTTAAATGCAAAATTTTATTATCACTTTGTAACCGGAAGAGCAAACCAACTAGCTACTGGTTGTACAATCGGTTTCTCCATTGAACTGAGAATGCCTTTTTGCTTTCAATACTTTGACAATTTGTCTACATGATATTAAGTTTATAAAGATGTGGTGTTTTGTACTTTAATTTTTTTTTTTACTTTATTTAATATCATTTATTTTGATCTTTATATTTTAATTCCAAACCAGTTAAAAAAAATTCAGACATATTTCAAGCATTTGCAGACGACTCCCCCCCCCCCCCCCCCCCCCGCTTTAGATCTATATTTTCATTTCATAAAACAACAATTTTTTCACTCATGGCAAAATTTTAGATTCCATTTACTGTTTTATTCAGAGATTTGTGTAAATTCACTGTTTAAATTCATTATTAAAGATGAGAAGATAGTATGAAGTCCCTCTGATCGGACGATGCCACGCTGATCATGGTAGTGTCATGGGTTTTCACGTTTTTTTTGGCGATCAATTTTTCGTGTCAGTTAATTTCTGGAGAAGTATTACCACATGATTTGACATCAGTTAGTCATTCTGAATAGCAGGTAACTTTAAAATCTGTCACTTTACACTAGATCAGAGGATTAACACCGTTATTACGTTCTCGTAAATGACTCGCCAGCTTAATTAGATCACGCGCGTGTCCTTCACATTTTATACTGATCGTGTTTAGCCCATATTTCTGTCGGATGCGCACAAGCTAGGTTATATGAAGCTCTTGACGATAATTTCATGCGTCAGATTGACAATTAAGCAAATATTTTTCAGCGTCAAAGACATGTCATTTCAAATTTCCAAGCGTCAAAACCCGGTCTCAAGGGTCAAATAAGAAACTAGCTGAGTTGTTGAGTTTTGACAAGACATCCATGGACAAAAATTTTTTTCTCATTTTTCCAGCCAGTTTTCGTGTTTGTTATCACTATATTGAACCCAAGAGTGTGATTAATATCAGTCACAAAACCAAGCGTTACAAACCAGTATTCACGTCTCACGACCGAGCGAGCTTCGGTACCTACTGCAATCGATTCCGGGATTTCTCAAGAGCTAATCGCAATCGGAAGCCAAAACCAACTGACTTTCGACTATAGTCAATCATTGGCCCACCACTACAAATCGGACTACAGTGTATGAATAAAACTTTTCCCCCTTTTTCGGTCGCTTCGGCATTTGAGTAGCACGTACTGTCAACTTCGGAAGATAGTTGCCGATCCCCAGCTCTGACATCCATTTGTTATTGAAAAGAACAAAGATAATTTAAACTGAGCCATCTTTCGCTAGAAAATAATCAAATTGCAGCCAATATTTGTCCCCTAAAACGAAGGGCTTTGTTAATGCTTTATTTTGTTTTAAAATCCTAGCGGCAAAAATGTTAAAGTCGGCAAACCGATCAAAACAATCAAAACACAGCCGCAACGTTTTGGACACGAACAATATAACATCATACAATATCCTTAGAACGTTCTGGTTCAGCATCTATATTTAGAATCGGAAAACCCTAAGCATGAGTGAGTGACTGTAAACATTTCGGTGCAAATTATCCCCGAAATTACAAAGTTCTTTGAATTTCATTGTTTTTAGGGCGAGTGCGTTTGACGGGAGACATTACTGACCGAGATCAGCCCCAGACAAAGCAAATGCAGTGGGGCAATAAATTTTATTGATACGGCATCTGGAAATCTATTGACTTGCAATAGATACGAGATAAAGGGGTAACCCCCCCCCCCCCCCAAAAAAAAAATTTTCTCCTCGGATTTAAACGATTTGGAAAAATGACCTGGTCGGCCCCTGAAAATAAGGAATTCCGTCACAATACGGAAAACTTTTACCCCTGTAACCGTAGCTAGCATAGTTTTGGAGATATGCTCCGGACAAAGAATGGGGACGCCACCCGCCCGTCTGCCACGGGTGATCCCATAATACGTCCCGTCTTCGATGGGCGTATAAAAATACAAAACAGTCTGCTCTTTCTGTTTGCTCACGTTTAAATCGAAGCAATAAATCAGAATCCGCGATCGATTCGATATGTCTTTTCTTATATCGCGATACCGTATCGTATTGTTTATATCAACACCGGATAGAAAATTTTCGGACCACCGGTAAGGCCATTAATTATGAAGCCTTAGGCCACAATAACCAACTTTTTCCCGAAAAAGGCGAAATCCTCCAGTGGTAGGTATTCCAAAGATTCATTATGGCTGTGTGGCATTACCGATCATTGCTTTGACTGAAAGAAAACGACTGAAACTTGAACACTGGTGCCTATAGTGTAAAATGGTCAGTAAAAAAGTCCGTTGTCTTGTTTACATGCACTGGTTACAGCATTATGATCTGAGTTCCAGAATGTAAGATATGAGTTGACAGTGCATAGCACTGGAAAAAAAAAAAAAAAAAAAAATGCATCTAAAACAGTGTTCCCACTCGCGCAAATTCTTGCGTTAATCACGTTATAGAATTGAAATTCATGCAACAAATATAGGTTACACGCGAGACCTCACGTAAAAAATACATGGATAAAAAAGGCCAATAATCGCTTGTTTTGTGTAAAATGACAAGTTTTCAAGTTGCCTGTTACCCTAACTGATAATTTTTTGTCAAATCATGCAGAAATACATTTCCAGAAATTAAAAGACATGAAAAATTGATCGATGCAAAAAACGCGGAAACCCATGACACAACAAAATGTCTCTTCGACATTGTCCGATCAGAGTCACGATCAGAGTCACGTCAGACTGCCTTTTCAGCTTTTTAATGACTTTAAGCAGTGAATTTACATCAATATCGTAACATAATAGACTTTTATGCTGCAAATCATCAATATGGATTGCTTTATGTCTAGTTGGGAACCATTATTGTCATACCCTCTAATATGAATCTTACCCCAAAATTTACAGCTCAGGGGGTAAGCGTACCCTGGAATTAAAAAGCTAAAGGGAACACTGTAAAAAAAATGAGGCATTCATTTTGTTGTATATGAAGGTAAGATTTGTTCTACCATAAAACAGAATGGATGCCACATTGCATACCCTATATAGGAAGCAGTCTGACTTGGGTCTAGAGTGTTTCCAAAAATATGATTAAGGATTTGAGAACTAGAAAAGACTGGTCAATGAGCCAAGAAAATGAAAACAAGAGGGCCATGATGGCCCTGTATCGCTCCACTGGCTATTAAGTCAATCATGTATCACTGCAGCTTGATAATCAAGGGAGGTAAATAGTAACGAACTTTATCTTTCATAAAAAGAGTTATTTCCCTTGATTAATGTTTAAATTGAAGTGACAATATTTTGAAGCCCATGTTAAACTTGCGATCCCTGGAATGAAGGCAATTTTGACCCCAGACCTACAATATGAAACTAGAATGTGTGGTTATAAACAAAAAGATTTTTTAATCTTGCCCAATAAAAAGTCATGTAAAACAAGTTTGCTGAATAAAAGGCCCTGTAAAATATGTGATCCATGACACAGGTTTATCAAGTTTTCACTATAAAAGCCAATGTAAAACTTGTGACCCCTGGTGTGGAGTCAAACTTGACCCCCAAAGTTAAAATTTGGGCCCTCTTGGTAGAGGCCCATTATATAAAGTTACATGCAAAATTTGGTAGCCCTCGGCCTAAATATGGCTATGTACAAGTAGATTATTAAAGTTTCCTTATATAAGACCATGTAGAACTTGTGACCCCCTGGGGTGGGGCTACATTTGACCCCCTTGGCTATAATTTGGGCACCCTTGATAGAGACCCCCTAGATAAAGCTAAATGCAAAATTTGATAGCCCTAGCCCTTATAGCTAGATGCGAAAGATTTTCCTATATAAGCCCGCCCATGTAAAACATGTTACCCCCCGGAGCGAAGTCAAATTTGACCCTCGGCTATAATTTGGACACCCTTGGTACAGGTCCACTAGATAAAGCTACATGCCAAATTTGGTCGCCCTAGGCCCCATGGCTAGGTAAAAGAAGAATTTTAAAGTTCTCCCTATATAAGCCCATGTAAAACTTGTTATATAAGCCCATGTAAAACTTGTTACCCCCGGGCAGGGCCTAATTTGACCCCAGGGCTATAATTTGAACAATCTTGGCAGAGGTCCACTAGATAAAGCTACATGCCAAATTTGGTAGCTCTAGGCCCTATGGCTAGGTAGAAGAGGAATTTTAAAGTTCTCCCTAAATAAGCCCATGTATAACTTGTGACCCCCGGGGCGGGGCCAATTTTGACCCCAGGGCTATAAATTGAAGAAACTTGGTAGAGGTCCACTAGATAAAGCTACATGCCAAATTTGGTAGCCCTTGGCCTTACGGTTTTAGACAAGAAGATTTTCAAAGATTTTCAAAATTTTTCAGTTTTGTTGCCATGGCAACCAGAGTTTTTGAAGGAATTAAATTCTTTCAAGAAATTCTGAAGAGGACCATGGCAGGATCATTTCTGTGAAGTTTCATCAAAATTGGATGGGTAGTTTCAGAGAAGAAGACGTTTTAAAAAAAAGTTAACGCACGGACGGACGGACGACGGACAACAGGCCATGACATAAGCCCGCTGGCCTTCGGCCAGTGGAGCTAAAAATTGCTGTAACCAGTGATGTGACTTTTTTTCAGAATTTTATCCAAAAGGTTATTGTAGACCCCTGATCAAACTGCTCCCAAGTATATTTGGATATAAGGCAGAAAATAAAATACAGTTTCATAACATTTTTTAATTTTACTGCATTTTCCCTGAAATTATAAGTAACTTCAGAGATTTTCTGAATATTTTTACATTCTAGAAGGTATAAATTAAGTCCAGGAGAGCTAATTTCTGACCCCCTGGAAAGCTCTAAATTCAATTTCGGCCAGGGGGCTTTGCCCCACTGGCCCCCCTAGCGGGGGCGCTGTCCCCGGCACCCCCACTGGGGGAGGACCCCCAGACCCCCCTGCCTTCTACTTTGTCATCCCAGCCTTCTACTTTGAATATTAATGAAAAGGCTGATCAAAATCAATCATGTGTCATTGCAGTTTGATAATCAAGGGAGGTAAATAATAAAAAACTTTATCTCTTATAACAGGAGTTAATTCCCTTGATTACTGTTTGAATTAAAGTCACTATATATAAGCCCATGCTAAACTTGTGATCCCTAGCACAGGGCCAATTTTGACCCCAGGGCTATTATATGAAGTAACTTCTTAGAGGTCCATTAGATAAAGCTACATGCCAAATTTGGTAGCCCTGGGCCTTATGGTTTCAGACAAGAAGATTTCCAATATTTTTCGCTTTTGTTGCCATGGCAACCAGAGTTTTTGAAGGAATCAAATTCTTTCAAGAAATTCTGAAGAGGGCAATGGCAGGATCATTTCTGTGAAGTTTCAACAAATTTGGATGTTTAGTTTCAGAGAAGATGTTTGAAATAAAAGTTAATGCACGCATGGACGGACGTACGCAGAGACGCACACTGGGCCATGACATAAGCCCGCTGGCCTTTGGCCAGTGGAGCTAAAAACTTGTTTCAAAATTTCTCCTCATTTTCAACTTATCCTTGGACAACTAGGTTGAAAAAAGTCAATTGTCCGGCGCCAAATTTTCCCGAGTCAGACATAGGATTTCCACACTCCTGCTACATGCATTTGCATACAGGAAAGGATAAGATCAGACGGTACAAAATATTAGGTCTGATCTTGGCTCAATGCTGCCAAAGCATTGTGAGACACCCTCTTGACCAATAACTTTTTATAGTCTCTGCACTATTTCACTAATGCATACTTAAGAAACTGTTGAGTGAAAGGAATTACAACTCAACCGAAAGAAAATTTGTAACATCCTTAACTTTATAGAATCTTTGTTCCACTGCATCGGTCGAGAATTGCTTCAAAATTTTTCTTCCACCAAAGAATGAGAAACTGTGCATGAATTTTTGATGTAGGGCCTTCCTTTTTTGTTTGCTTTATAATACCATTTTCAAGGGTATTTCTGTAATGTCGAGCTACATGTACCAGGAGGACCTATCCATTTGTTCCTAAAGTTTCCCTACCACTACTTTGCACAATTTTTTTTCAAAGCTACTGGCTGCGGCTGCTTTGTCACTAAATTAAAACGCCGGTTTCCAGCATTTTCTTCCTTCCCCATGTCTTCAAAGGACAAGAAATAAAAAAAAAAAAAAAAAAAAAAAAGGCTAAAAAACCATGAAGCCTTGAAAAAAGCATATTTTAGAAATATAGCGGAAATTCAAAAAGGTTTCTGCACAGGCTATAGGACTGACTAAATGCTGTTTTAGGCTGCTTTCAACATCATTTCATTCATATCACAGTGATATACATGTACATCCTGGGTTTCACCAGTACTAAACTAGGGCTTTGAAGTCTCTTGCCCAAGGACACTCCCATGAAAGATCCAGTGTTTCCAGTGAGGCTCGATCCCACGGCTTCCAATTTTCTGAGTCTTACACATTACCACCTGGCCACACACGGCCCCTCTGGGAATAACATGCACCACTATATTTGTCAAACAAGCTTACCGCATGAGGAGTGTCTCCTTCACTGATTGGGTTTCCATCAAATCTGAACCGTACAATTCCCATTTTAAGACCCTGCAAGAAGAAACTACAAATGACAAGAACAAATCTATCATGATTAACCCTTTACTAATTAATCCTGAGTTTTTAATATCCCTGGGGAACAAGACCTTTGAAAAAATTGTGGGAAAAGGAGAAAATGCTGGTAACCAGCATTTTCTCCTTTGCCAACAATCTTTTCTACCTTAGCACAGCCAAATCCATCATTCGAGCCACATTTACAGGGTTTGAAATTCCCACATATTTACTCCAAAAAAATGCTTGTCAGAATTGGAAATTGCGAATTGAAATTTCAAGCACTCGATAAAAAATGTGAGTGCAAATTATTGAAGAATAATACCAAAATGTACTAAATTTCATATGTGAATACAAATAAGGCAATTCTTTTCGTTCTGGATAAACATCGTCAAGTCGCACTGGGAATACCCTTCGACGGCTGTTGATAATTTTACATGTCGCCACAGAAGCCTCTGAGTTGTCGTTCGTTATCTGAGTTTCGTGAGCCAAGTGTGTTTGTCTGCATTCACGACCAATACTATGATTTTGCTGTTTTATACGGGAAAAAAAAAAAAAGGTAGGCGAATTCAATCTCTGATTATAAAACAGAAATATTTGTCAATCTTTCATGAAAAGATAATTATCATGCACAAAATAACAACAAGAAGCAAGTCAGACGTAGTGGACTCGCTTAACCAGTTATCGGACATGCAAATATTCGGATGTGATATCAGGGTTCCTGCTGGGCTTCACATTTGGCGCTATTTGTGATACATCTTTAAATGTGGCGCAAGAAAATGCCAATTTGCGAAAATGACTGGCGCCAATATTTCTCGTATCGGGATGCCGCAATACGTGGATGCATTACCACCAATTCATCGATAAAGTTGAAATAAATAAACAGGAATAAACCACAGCATCGACGTAAACCAAATTACTTTACAAATCGATGTCGTTCACACCTGACTATCCGAATATATGTACACTTCCGATAACATAAACTTCCGGCAGTTAACTTGAGAAATCTGTAAGAAAGTGAAAGCATCAAAAACCAGTGACCCATATCAATCGTGAATGTTACTAAATGTCAAAATGAATCATAATCACAGGTAAAATCGATCCACTCTGTATTAAATTAATATACGTCGGTACTGACTAAAACTGACTAAAACCCGGATGGTTATGTTATCGTTGTCCTCGAAATTTTCTCTGTCGTTTTTCCTGCATTAATCGCCCACCTTTCGAAAAAGTTGTTTGGTTTTTAACATTTTAACTTCTGTATGTTTCAAAATGTAAATAGTCTCCACATGAAAATTTTTTTCTAGATTTAGAAATTTCTCTAAATTAGCAATTTCTACTTTTGTAACAATTTTTTTTGTTAATTGGTTTGTACCATTTAAACTTCTATCTGTTTCATAGAAGTCTCTCTTTAAAACTGTTACAATAGGAGAAATGGTTATCAATGACCTAGCTCTGCATTTGTCACAGTGGTTTTACAAACATTAATGACAGATCTAAAATAAACTCAATACATAATGTTTTTTTTGTTGTTATCAAAACTAATTTTTGGAATATATTCACACAATAAACATAGACACAAATAATTGAATCTGATAAAAACAAATGTTTTCTTGTTTATATTATTGCTCATGACACAACCATACAATGATAATTTATTGACCAATTCTTGATCATGACTGACAATTTATTGACCAATTCTTGATTATGTCCAACCTACTGTATGTTCATTTTAAACTTGGCACCAACTGGCTTCAATTATTTCAATCTGGTACAAACTTTTCTCATTTGGCAAAAGTGATGGCGCAAGAAAAAAAGCAGTCAGAGGGAATCCTGGATATGTCTGCAACTCATTTACAAAATCATCCACCATTGTAAATTTTAGAAATTTGACATGGTTTGAGAACAGATATTTAACTGGAATTGAATTGATAGTTAAATGATGGTTTTGATATTAATTAATGTTCCTTATTTGTTTGGTTGTTGTGTCTAGTCGACAGGTTACGTAATAGAACAGAATTGAACAGTTTGTACTGGCCGTTCGTTCTTTATCATTGGCAGGCATGCTGGGCTTCAAAAAAAAAAAAAAAAAGAAAAATGCGAGTCCAATTTTAATTTTGCAAGTGGAAAAAAAAAAGGCACTAGCTAAAATTTGCCAGTGGTTAAAAATATGAAATTCGAACCATGATTTATATTGTTGTCTGCTAACAATGCTAACAGAATTGAAAATTCTACACTTTGCTTCTCAAGTAGAGTTGAATCCTCCGCTTCATGAAAACAGCGTTTTGATTAAAACTGATTCCTTTGCTGAATCATCAATCCCTGGGCTTTTTTTCCTTCTATAATAGAGCCCAATATTCAGTGACTTCCTAATTGCAAAAAGCATCTTTTTTTCCCAATTTTGGAGAAAGAATTTCCCAATTGTGGAGAAAGAATTTCCATAATACAATGCTGAAATTCCAAGTAAGTTAAAATACCATTATCTCAAAAGCTATTTTACATGATCAGACACAAAACTTTCATTATTTAGCAGTGATTGAAACTGAAAGCAGGCTTTTTATTGATTTGTACCAAAATGACTCAGCTGACAGTGCTGCAGTATGGCCTAAATGTTGCGATTTCTTGGCGTCATTTGGTTTGTTTAATGGGGGCAACTTTAACTGAACCGAGGTATTTTTTGCGCTTTTTTTTCAGTCAGTAGCGAACAGGATTTTCAGAAAAGAGGGTCAATGTTTCAATCCCTGGCTCGGCCAAGTTCTTTCCAAGGACTGATGATAGTCGTTGTGACAGGATTCATTCCTCTCTCACCACTGACCAATGTTTCGATGAAGGTTATGTGGGAAAGCAGCCAGTGGCTTGGAAAGAATATTGTGAAGAGTACTGGGTCAAAAGACACTCCAGGAAAGCACGGATAGGTTCACTGGCTGCCACAATAAATAACCGAAATAATGTTGAGAATGGCATTAAACACCATAAATCAATCATTCCCCCTCTCATCAAGTATATAACACAAATTCAAATTTAAACACATGAAAATTTAGCTATCTTTAGCTATATTTTGTGAGTCTTGAAACCAACTGAGCCCCACGGATTTTTTGAAGATGTCCCATACTTTTTCAGGTGTATGGGTCCATTGTTTCTAAATAAGGTGGAACATGCAAATCAATGTAAAAAGAAAATGCAGCAAAACGAGATATTACAAGTGCCTTCTCCAGGGTTCCCTCTGGCTGCTTTTTTTCTTGCGCCATCACTTTCGCCAAATGGGAAAAGTTTGCACCAGATTGAACTAATTGGAGCCAGCTGGAGCCAATTTTAAAATGTACGTACAGTAGGTTGGACATAATCAAAAATTGGTCAATAAATTATCATTGCATGATTTTGTGATGAGCAATAATATAAACAAGAAAACATTTGTTTTTATCAGATTCAATTATCTGTATCCATGTTGATTGCGTGAATATATTCCAAAAATTAGTTTTGTTAACAACGAAAAATCATTATGTATTAAGTTTAAGTAGATCTGTCATTAATGTTTGTAAAACCACTGTGACAAAAGCAGAACTACGTCAAGATTAGCATTTCTCCTTTTGTAACAAAATTTTAAAGAGATTTTTATGAAACAGATAGAAGTTTGAATGGTACAAACCAAACAACAGTCCATATAAGTAAAATTGTTACAAAAGTAGAAATTGCTCATTTAGAGAAATTTCTAGATCTAGAAAAAATTTTTCAAGAGGGGACTATTTACATTTTGAAACAAACAGAAGTGAAAATGTTTAAAACCAAACAGGTTTTCTGAAAGGTGGGCGATTAATGCAGGAAAAGCGAAATGGAAAATTTCGAGGACGACGATAACATAACTGTCCAGGTTTTAGTCAGTGCCGACACAGTCGGCATTTCAGAAACCCACTGTATATCAATTTAATAAAGAATCTATCGATTTTACCTGTGATTTTGATTCATTTTGACATTTAATAACATTCACACTTTTTATGGGACACTGGTTTTCGTTACTTTCACGTTCTTACAGTTTTCCCAAGTTAACTGACAAGTTTTGCCGCAAGTTTATGTTATTGGAAGTGTGTGTATATTCGGGTAGTCAGGTGTACTGTAAATGACAGCGATTTGTAAAGTAATTTGGATTACGTTCATGCTGTAGTTTATTCCTGCTGATTTACTTCAACTTTATCGATAAACTGGCAGTCATGCATCCACGCATTGCGGTGAAGGGGACCAGTATCAAAATGTACGGCATCCAGATATGAGAAATATTGACGCCAGTCATTTTTGCCAATCGGCATTTTCTGGCGCCACATTTAAAGATGTATCGCAAATGGCGCCAAATGTGAAGCCCAGCGGGAACCCTGCTTCTCCTATTGCCATTGTGTTTGTCTGAGTATCACAAAATTCTGAGATTTCATGACCCTCAGGCTAAAGGCCATTAAGAATAGTGGGAAACCGTAAAAATGTTGATAAGCATTTTTTCCTTTACCCACAATGTTTTTCACCTTTTCAAAGAAAAAATACCTATGCCTGATCCATACTTGATCTTTCTGTAGAGGCTTTCAATTTGGGCAAGTCAAGGATTATCTACAGGTAAAGGGTCAAGAATATTACAAAACTTACAGCTCTTTCACAATAAGCAGACATTAATTTACGAAGTGCTGTGTTTCTTTTGATCTTGAAGTGTACCACACTGCCATCTTGACCTGTCACTTTCAAGTTGATGTGTTCTGTTTCATTCTTAACATCATCCTGTAATTGTGAAGCAGATACCAGAAAAACAAGACCACACTTTTCATTCTCTAACTATACTTAACTCAACAAAAAGAAAACAAAGCTTTTAAAAACATTGTGGGATAACCAGCATTTTCTTCTTTTCCCACAATGTTTTTACCCTTTCAAAGACAAATCCTTTTGTTTGAGTCACCTTTTAATTGTGTCTGCCAATGCTTTAAATATGAATGTATGTCAAGTTTTATCTTTTGGTGGAGAGATTATGCCATACATCTGTTTACCAAACCCTTTGTTTCAACACTAAAATATCATTCAGGGGTCAAATTTAACTTTTTTTTCAACTAGCAAAAATTTGCTAGTGACCATTTTTTCTACTAGCCAAAATCAGTTTTGTACTAGCAATATTTTAACCCATTGCCACTCAGTCCCGTGTTTTAACGACTCTGAAATGAGAAACTTATGAAAACATTGTAGCAAAAGGAGAAATTGCTCATAATGAGCAATTTCTCCATTTCCCACAATGTTTTCTACATTATTAGAGAATTAACTTTCCTTTGTACCAAATGCAGACGCTTTCAATTTGGGAGAGTCTAAATATTGTTGAGTGGGTCTTCTCTGTTTGCTCATACAATATTATAGCTCAGACTCTACACATTCTGCATGACAAAGAAATATCCTTTGTTTGGACAAACTGTTTGATCATTAATTTATATTAAATAAATATTCTGGCGATGTCACAGAATCCGGCCTATTGCCAAAAAAACTGGATATTTTCTTCTCCATACTCTCAGCGAGGCAATGCAGACGTATAAACAACGTCAGAATCGTCTACGTGCTTTAAATATCGGATACATGTATTTACAATATCGCAACAAGCGTCTCTACGAATACCGGTCACGTGGTCGGTGATACTCTCAAAGTATAGTTCTACACCTCATACGGCAATTCAGTGTACACGAAAAACGATCGCATTTATGGATTAATTCAGATTTTTATGCGGTAGGTTTGCCCATTTTCCGGCGCACTCGCAAATTATTTCGAGTGCTAGAATTTGGCACTTGCATTTTTTCATTTCAGCTCGCATTTTGCGAGTTTGCGACCGTTAAATTTGAACCTTGTCATTAATACTTGCAAAGAGTTGACCAAGTCTTGTGGTCCTCTCAATGTAATGATGTAAAACCTTTCCCACACTGTCCTGCCAAAATTTATCACCCATCAAATTGAGTAAGATATTTTGGTAACAGACAAGTTTAGTGAAGTGAATTCATGTAATAACAAAGTAATAAACATGTTATAACTTTTATGGTCACAATGTCCAGCTTATTTATTGTGCAGTGAAGTTTTGAATTACACTCTGTCTACCGGTGTTCAAAGATACAATAATGACACAAATTCTTTATTTTCTCCAAAATTTGATTCCAGTTCCTGTTAGAAACAAAACATGTGCATGAATGAATGAATGTTGTTTTATGGCGCATCGACAGCTTTGGTCATTTAGCGCACATATCTGTTAAAAGATAATAAAAGTGGAATTTTTAAACTGAAAAAATGTTTGAATACATTAATGATAGTAAAAGGGTTGAATTAAGGAGAATTATGTGTTATCTTAATATGCATGAAGGACATTATTGATTGACAGGGCAATCCCTGTCTACTCAAAAGTTTGAAATGATAAAGTTAACAATGAGATAAAAAGATCTGAACAAAATGTTGGATTGATAGTAAGAAGTCTTTAAATGAAGAAGAAATATGTTTTTATTTTTAATGTGCATAAAATATGATATTGAGTGGCTGGGCGTCCCTGCCTACTCCAAAGTTTTAGATTAAAAGGTAAGACTGAGAATCTTTCTTTTCCTAGGAAATGAGTGTTAAAACTGGTAAAGCGTGGAGCCTCCAATGGGATCAGTATACTCCCATTAAAGTGGTCCTGTCTCCAATGAGATAAGATGCCCCCCAAACATGTGCAGATAATTTTCAATTTCGGTTTTCACCGGTAAAAAAATTTATGATTTTGTTGAAGAAACCGTTTACTTAATCAAACTGAGCTTTGAACACATGGTAAAATAGTTTACCTTCTTGGTTTGCTGTTCTTCTGACATGTTTTTAGATTTTCTATTCAACAATTAAAGCGTAAAACTCGTCTCAGTAATTAGAACACAAGGTTTAAAATGGCGCACAAAGAAAATATCACATCTTGATAGCAAATGTGTACCAATGAATTTGATTGGTCAAGTTGGATGTAGTCTCTAAACATGTTGTATAAACATGTCATACCATTTTCACAAAAGTAAGCTAATTAAAGAAAATGTTTACCTTAAATATTTAAATTTTAATTGAAAGAGCTTTAGTACTAAGAATACAGAGACAAAACATCATTATTACATAGTTTACCAAAGAAATTTTAACTGGACAAATCACAATTAAGGACACAAATAATCAAAGCACCGAAAGCGTTGTTTCAACGCAAATGGCAACCTTTATCGATCTCCACAACAATCTGTTGGGCGGTTAAGGTAGATACAAAGGGTACCATTTAATGTTTCAGTGGCCCGTGGGCATGGCAATCTGACATCCAGGAAGCTCGATGATCTTGAGTCAACAATAGAAAATCTAATAAAAGAAAAAGCGAATATCAGTTCTTAACCAGACGACCAAATTTTAGACTTGTCCATCACATTGAAAGCTTTCGCAGACGACAACTTTAATATGTCGAGTGAGAAGTGTCGATGAAGAAAAGTTTGTGAAAAAAAGTAGAAAATGTTTGTTTCCAGCTTTTTCTGCTTTACCTACAATGTTTTCAAATCCTCCTTCTTCGGTGTCGTTAAAAAAAAAAAAAAAGATTACGGAAATCAGGTTTACCAACACTGGAATACAGAAGGAGGAGGGCTGGTATATAGAAACATTCAAAACAATGCATGAAATTGATAAAGTTGACAGACACAGGCTATTTTCTATAAACATGACTAGAACTAGAGGACATGGATATAAAATTTTCAAAAAGCAATGTAGAACTAACATTAGAATGAAATCATTCTCACAGAGAGTTGTGAATACATGGAACAGTCTGCCAGATGAAATTGTCTCAGCCAGAAATGTAAATAGCTTTAAATCACTTTTAAATAAGAACTGAAAGAATATTCCTTTTAAATTTTCACCGTTGCGTTTTTCACCGGAAGAGGAAACTATTTCTACATGTACAGATGGATCAGAGAGGCTTACGTGTAATTGAAGATCCCTCAACAAGGTAAACAAGGTAAGAAGGGGTGGTGGATTGTTCTGTAAAACCTGTAAATAAACTTCCTCTCGGTGTTACATGGAACAGATAGGCATGTAGGCCTACTTGTATGCAGCGAAGGCTGGTTAAACTAATGCGCGCACATGTATGAAGTCTATGTAGCAATCCAGACAAATACAGTGTTAACATCCTTTAACCAGGCCAGTGTGGACCCCCCAGAACATCATTTGAGTAAATCTCGGAAAAGTTCATTAGATCTATGTTAGGCCTAATACATACCAAATACTGCTGCTCTAAACCTTTCGGTATGAAACGAGAAAAAATCACTATACAAGCCCATGTAAAACTTGTAAACTCCTTGTTTGGAATAAATGTTGACCCATTGGCATCATTTGAATAAAACTTGGTATAGGTCCACTTGTTGATGCCAAATACCATATTCGGTTGCTCAAGGCCTAGAGGGACTGGACAAGAACATTTTTTTAAAGATAGTTCTGCCTGGAATTTAATTCATTGGACAACTTTCAAGTCCTTGACCTAAGCAATAAGCTTACTCTTGTGAAGTTTGGTTGCGATCAGCCTTGTGGTTTAAGACGAGAAGATGCATGTTTAAAGAAGTTGTTGACGACGGACGGTCACATAAGCTCACCAAAAGCACTTCGTGCTCCGGTTAGCTAAAAATATTGATAGATAAATGAATGAAAATCATGTATCATCAATTCGTCGTGACGTAAATGTAGATTTGATTTAAAAAATGTTTATCTTCAATTACGAAATGTTCACTTATGGACTAAACAAACAGACCCTTTGCGCACAAAATCAGTAAAATTGATACATCCAGTCTATAGAAAGGCGGAGTCAGTCCGATTTAAAAGCCGTTTTGTTAATAAATATCGGACATTGCAGATCCAAGACCAGACTGCACGTTCTGTGCAGTCTGATCTTGATCTACACAGTCCGCATAAGAAGATTAACTCACCTTTGTTGTCGAAAAGGATTATAATTCGTTCAAGCAGCACACGTGATTTACGCATGAAAGATGCACACATAATACTGCATGTTTAATGTTTACAACCTTTATTGATAAATAGACTGCATACATACTCTTTTCGTTCAGACTTGTGTTTCTGCAAATAAATGGATAAACTAGAGTGCATTTTAGTGGTCTCTGGTCCCAGTCTTGATAGTAAAATTAACGTTAAAGGTGGACACATGTACAAATAAACTCTGAAACCACTTGTGATACGTGGATACATCTGACTGACTATAATGGTTACTTTACAATTATATCAAGTATTCATTTCGTTCCTTTCTTTGGGTGTCATCCATATTTTATTACCTACAGTCGATTTTCTATGTTTGGCAAAAGACATCTTTTTGAATACATTGCGGTAAGAGAAGAAATTACTCGTAACGAGCAATTTCCCTTTTGCCACAATGTCCTCATTTGTATCTATTAAATGTTGATCCTGTTGATTGTCCAATTTTATCATTTTTTTAAAACCGTAATCCGCAAACTTGTTTCATGGAATAATGGGCCACAATGTAGATTTGTCCCGCGTGGCTCAGTGTCGGACTCGCAACCTGGAAGCCTTTGGCTCGAGTCTTCAGAGTCCTAGCCTAGTAGGCCTACTATTATATTCCAGACCATACATAAATAAGCGAGTAGTCACCATGATATGACTGAAATGATGTTAAAAGCCGTGTGAAAGGTACATTCAATCAATCAAGCATTTGACTGAAGTGAGCGGTTATTCAATTAGAGGAGCAATATGCAAACCGCTTGAATTGGACAGATTTTAGACAAGTTTGTCAACTTTTTTCGAAGGGAGAGAAATGAGGAAGAAAAGGAAGACGAGCTCGAGCGACTTCGAATTGCAAGTACCTCTGGTGGCTACGAACGAAACACAGACAGGCAAATATGATTTCAAAACGTGTATTTAGGTGTATGTATACATATTCATAAGCCATGCTCTGTGAAAAGGGGGCTTAATACATTTGCGAAAAGTATCGACCCTTGTTAGCCCTGCGCAGTTCGGCGCAGGCTGACATGGACCGAAACTTTTCGCTATCGTCAAATTTCCTGCATGTCACAGGATAACCCTACCTCATGATTCAGTCGCTTGTTTGATAAAATGAATTGATTTTATGGATCCGTAATTAGGTGATGTCTTGCTCAGTATAATTCATCACGTAGAGTCGTAGATGCATTAAGCCCTCTTTTGCCAGAGCATGGCTTAGATGTATATAAAAAGTCGACCGAGCACGTAAAGATGAAAGTATATAGACGGATACATATCCATACACAAAGACTGTATCGTAAAGACCATGGGACGAATTAATTGGCATATGAACTTCGAGGACAACGATGAGTTGATGGATGAATGGATGACAGGGTGGGTGGGAAAGTAGATTGGTGGATAAATGGTTGGGTGGATAGATAGATATGGATGGATAAATGGATGGATGACATTTTCTCCTTTCCCAAAACGATTTTTCTACATTTTTCCACCCAAATCCTGTCATTTGAGACACAAGTAACTTTGTAATTTGTCGTCTGCAAATGCTTTCGATTGGGAAAAATCTAAAATTTTGTCATTTGGCACAGTTGTAATTAGTTACACCCTACAACAAAATTATGACATTGAAAAAAAAAAACAATCTGGCAATGTTTGGATAGTCCACATAAATTAACTCTTTAGTAGATGAGAAAAGTTAACCCAAAACTGCTAAATAAATGAAACGAACATTTCCACTCAATATTAAAAACACGAATATTGCAATTTCAAAGTTGATTTCACCAGAAAGAAAATATCGTATCAGACAGTGTAGATCAAAGATCAGACTGCACGTTTTGTGCAGTCTGATCTTGATCTACACTGTCCTCAAAAGTGCCCCGAATTGCGCTTAGCAGCCTAAGGGTTAAGATTTGTCTAAATTAAAAAATAAATAAATAAATAATAATGTAGACGTTCAAATTGAATCTGGTCCAAGTCATTGGGTTAGTCTTTAATTGGTTAGAAAACATTATTTAAAAAAAGTGGGAGAAGCCAATGCTAGTTACAAGAATTTTCTCCTTTTCCAACAACGTTTTCAAAAGCTTTCTTCCCAGTGGAGTCGTTTAAACACGTGATTTTGTGATAAAAGACACAGGTCTTATTTATTTGTATAGTGTTTAACGCCGTTTTCAACATCATTTGGAAGCCCCCAATGCACATATCAATTTTTTTCTTGAATTTCTTATAGCCTACCAGCACTCCTCACAATATTCTTCCCAAGCCACTGGCCGCTTTCCCACATAACCACTGTCGAAGCCATAATCAGCGTTGAGAGAGGAATGAATCCTGAGGCAACGACTTTCATCAATTCTGGGAAAGAAAATGGCCGAGCAAGAAATTTAAATCAGCGACCCTCTGTTCTAAAGTCCTGTACGCTACCGACAAAGCTACCGGGCTAGGCGGTCTTACCTATAGCTACTCGTGTAATTACATTACAACAACGAAGAAATCAGCCGTAAGGAGCGATTTCTCCTGGTCCGCTGAAAGGCATAAACATTTGTCTACAGGAGGTAATAAGTTTTGCAGACATTGTATAACAAGATCGGACTTCACAAAACGTGCAGTTTGGTCTCTTGTGTGTACAAAAAAAAAAAAAAAAAATAAAGGTCCGCTGGGTTTTTTTTTTTCCCCGAGATCGTAGAAAATCTTAATCTTTCGTGTTTTTTACTATTGGCTACAATTTTTTCTTTCCTATCAAGAAAAACAAAAAAATGATCATATTAGTTGAGACACATTTGATTTGTCGTCTCCAAATGCTTTCAATTTGGACGAGTCTAACGGTCGTTTGTTTAACCCCTAGGCTGCTAAGCGCGACTCACTGACCTTTTGCGGACAATATAGATCAAGATCAGACTGCACAGAACGTGCAGTCTGATCTTTGATCTACATTGTCCGATAAGGACATCTTGTCCACTAAAAAATACCTTTAAAACAGCAAAATTTGGGTTTTTACTATTGGCTCAAAAAATTCATTCCACTTATGTAGCAGGATGTGGGTTAAAAGCTAATTCAATTAGCAGGTAATCTCTAACCCTTCAACTGCAGAGTAAACAAATTGAAAATTTTCAGCCGGTAGTAAGCAGAAAAATATTGTGAGTTCAACGTACTCCAGCCCCCCTTCCAAAAAACAAAACAAAAAAACCCTCTTCATATCGGACAGTGTAGATCAATGATCAGACTGCACGTTCTGTGCAGTCTGATCTTGATCTACACTGTCCGCAAAAGAGCTTTTGATGATGTTAAGTAGCTTAAGGGTTAACCTTTTACCACACGATGCCGAGGTTTAACGACCCTGAAGAATAAAACTTGAAAAAAAAAAAAATCGAAAAGGAGAAAATCCTGGTTACCAGCATTTTGTCTTATTTCCACAATGTTTTCTACTCGTTCAGGCACAAATTCTATTATTTGAACCATATTTAATTTGTCGTCTGCAATGGTTTCAATTTGAACCAGTCTGAAATTTTGTCGTTTGGTAAGGGGTGAAAGGATTACGTATAGTAATTTCTCAACTTCATATCTAGATATCATTTTTTCACAAACCTTCAAGGCGTGCGTCACATCATGGAACAAGACAGGCGCTTGAAGAAACGGGGATTTTGTGAAAAGAACAAATGTATCTTCTTAGTCTTTGGGGCTACTATCATGGCAATGGCTGCAGTTTTGCTGGTCACGTTATTCGACAAAGGTCTGAGGTTCGAGACCACGAAACAGCCGGATAAATTAGAGTGGTGGCAGACTACAATAGTGTACCAGATTTACCCGAGGTCTTTCCAGGACAGCAATGGCGACGGGGTCGGAGACTTACAAGGTCAGTTTTGACACTTTTTATTTCGCTTCTTTAACATAATTACCGCAAAAGAAAAATTTGCCAGCTGCTTTTATCTTGGTTGCATCCTTTGGCAAGCCACTGCAAAGTCCCCGTCAAATACTGGTAATTGATACAGAGAGAAAGAAAACAACAACAAAAAACCAGACGTGAGCTTTTGCCATGATATGGCTGAAATATGGTTGATGCGGAGTAAAATTGATTTTTCTTTCATTCATTCATTCATTCATTCATTCTTTCGTTCGTTCAATCAATCAACCGATCAGTCCATCATCAGCCCTTATGGGCCCTTATTCACAAACCATTTTAAATGACATTTTTATTCTAGTTCGCAAGATTTTTCTAACTTTGAAAGTAACACAATATTTCGTTGGCTTAACCAAATGGTTTAGCCAAACGGAATATCTTTAATTTGTATCCACACTTAGAATTCAATTCAGAATGATTGTTTTATACAGCCCCCGAGTCTCGCTATAACTTTTTATTTGCAGTAGTTAGGTCGATGGAATGGACACTTTGAGTGTGTTCAAACAAACCAAAATGGCTGTACGTCAAAGACAGTTCTGACTGCAATTTACGGAAACATAAGGTCTGAATGTAGGTTTAGTGCATTGCCATAAAGAGTGTAACCTTTACCAAACAATGCCATGTTTTAACAACCCTTAGGAAAATGGCTTTTGAAAGCATTGTGGGAAAAGGAGAAAAGGCTGCTAACTAACACTTTAATAGACAAATCGTATCACTTGAGTTGCATCTAGATCTATTTTGTCGCCTGCAGACGCTTTGTATTTGGACAAGGTAAAAATATAGTTGGCTGTAAAGAGTTTTATGAGTAAAATAGTTAACCCGGATGTGTGTACCTGCGCGGTGATTCAAAAATGTTTATTTCATGTCATTAACGATCTAAATCTTTGAGCTCGATGGACAAGTTTAGATGCTTTTGTGTTCAGTGTAGATCAATATCAGACTGCACAGAATCTACAGTCTGATCTTGGATCTTCACTGTCAGATACTTTAGGAGATTTTCTGGCCCAAATAGCTTTGACAGTGAACTATTTGGCGATTTTTTTTCTCTGCATTAAAACGTCCGTTTTATTTATGAAGCGCTTAAACTCTTTACCAAACAATCACTGGTTTTCACGACTCTGTGAAAGAAGCCTTTTGAAAACATTGTTGGAAAAGGAGGAAATGCTGGTTACCGGCATTTTCTCCTTTTCTCACAATGTTTTCTACCCTTCCCAAAACAAATTTTAATTTTTGAGTCACTTTAATTTTGTCGTCTGCTAATGCTTTTAATTTTGAACAGTCTAAAATTTTTTCGTCTGGTAAAGAGTTAAGGGTTTGTATTTATTGCCCATGACTTTTGGAATTCTTGACGTGGAGTAAAATCTTACAAGAGCCATGCTCTGGGAAAAGGGGGCTTAATGCATGTCCTTGATGCATTATACCAAGTAAGTCATCGCATCATAATGGATCCTTAAAATCCGTTTTTGTCCAACAACCGAATAAATGATGATATTGAATGGTCCTTTGACATGCAGAAACTTTACCAATAGCAAAATTTTTCGACACAGATCAGCCTACGCGGACAATGCATGCTGACATGGGTCGATTCTTTTTTGCAGATGCATAGAACCCCCTTTCACAGGACATGAGTTGTATGTTTATTCGATTAACTCTTTTCAAAATGACAAAATTCTAGACGACAAAATAAATGTGACTCAAAAATTTAAATTTGTGTTAGGAAGGGTATAAAATGTTATTCGAAAAGGAAAAAAAACTGGTTTACCAGCATTTTCGACTTTTTCCCACGATGTTTTCAAAAGCTTGTTTCCTCAGGGTCGTTAAAAGTCGGCATTCTTTAGTAAAGGAATAACTCTTTACCAAACGACAAACAAATCACACTTTTCCAAATTAAAAGCATGTGCAGACGACAAATTAAATGTGGCTAAATTGATAGAATATGTTTTTGCGGGAAGGAAAACGTTGTTGAAAAAGGAGAAAATGCTTGTTTTCAGTAGCCTTTTTTTTTCATCGGGTTTGTTAAATAATGTGACTCGTAGGAAGATGGTCAAATAGCGTATGTGGATCTAGTTGTTATCAGGCTGCTGCGCAGGAATTTCTATGTCGCCTTGTCTGTTTAAACCTTTATCAAACAATTCTGCGTTTTTAAAAACCCTAATGAAAAAGGCTTTTGAAATCATTGTGCAAAAAAGGAGAAAATGCCGGTAATCAGCATTTTCTCCTTTTTCCACCATGTTCTCTGTCATTTCAAAGACAGAATTCCTCTTTCTTTGCCACATTTAATTCGTCCTCTGCAGATGTATTCAGTTTAGTCGGATCAAAAATTTTGTCGTCTGGTAAAGTGTTAACCCTATACCATACAGTCCCGTATCTTAAAGACTCCGAGAAAATAAGCCTGTGGAAAACATTGTGGGAAAAGAAAGAAAAATGCTTGTAAAGAGCATTTTCTTCTTTTCCCACGAGGTTTTCTATCCTGTTAGAGACATGATTTATTATAGAGCAGTATTTGATTTGTCGTTTGCAAATTCTTTCATATTGGACCAGTCCATATTTTTGTAAAGAGTTTAACTTCCTTTTTCACGACACTACAACTATCCATTTTCCTCTTAACTTATCATTCAGACGAATATCGAAGTTTGCAATGACATTTCGATCATAGATGACAAGGACAATCGTTGTAATCACTTATCTATGCCTCGGGCCCCTATAGTATAGAATGAAGAGATTAATCTTTTACAGTTACAGTAATAATAAATACTCGCTGCCCCTGAAACGAATTTGCAGCGGACATTTTTAGGTCTTTGTAAAATGAAGCATAACCTACATGAATTTGCACTTCAAGTAGTAAACGAATGCAAGCGGGAACAATTTCGGCAACAGAAGAAATTGTTCATTCGAAGCAAATATCTGCTTTTTGCCACATTGTTTTCAAAAGTTATCTGATGGGGGGGGGGGGGGGGGGTCATTGTGTTAAAGACTTTTGTTGGTCCCTGTCGAATGCAGTTGTTCGAGATTCTAATACATGCATATTCAGAGAGAAGGATGTATGCCGGTGTGGGAGTCCCTAAGTGCCCCCAGCCCGTATGCTGACCTAAGTCAGCATTTTTTGCAGATGCTTTAAGGTCTACGGCCCCTAGCTCTCATATTAAAAGACGGAAGCTGCCGAGGTTGGCCGAATAGCCTTTACGAAAACGTCGATTTTACACGATATTTACCGATGAGTTAGCGAGTCTACAGTCCCTACCTCTCATATTAAAAGACGGAAGCTGCCGAGATTGGCCGAATAGCCTTTACGAAAACGTCGATGTTACACAATATTTACCGATGAGTTAGGGGTCGTAATCCTTTAATTACACTTTTCAAAATATGACTCAAAGTTTATACTTAGCGGAAAAAGGAAACGCAGGGTAAACATTTTATGTATTAATCACTGAGCCGCTCAAGATAAAATCATGAAAATCGGCCAATATTTCGTGTCATTGTGATGAAATTTCTGACAGTTTCCAAAAAAAAAAAATGCTATGTCAAGGATCCGTATTCACCAACCATTCTTTTAAATAGTATTAGTCTTATGCTGAAAAAATTCTAAATTTGAAAGTAACACAACTTCTGATTGGCTAAACCATTTGGTTTAGCCAATTAGAAGTTGTGTTACTGTCAAATATATAATTTTTTTTAAGAATTAGACAAAGAAGAATGTTCCAAAGAGGTTGGTAAACATGGACCCAGAACAACACTAAAATATTTTTTGGAACAATTAAACACTTATCAATTTAACGAGTAAAATATTTGCTTTGCTTTACTTTTTCCGTTTTGTATATTTCTCTTTCAATCTATTTCTGTCCATACATGTAGGTATACGATCTCGACTTTACTATCTGAAATATCTGAACGTTGGAGCAATTTGGATCAACCCATTTTACAAATCTCCAATGAGAGACTTCGGTTATGACGTATCGGACTATCGAGCAGTTGATCCTATATTTGGAACTATGGATGACTTCGAACAACTTGTGATGGAGTGTCATAAAAGAGGTAAGTTCATTTTGTCTGTCTGTCTGCCTGCCTGCCTGTCTGTCTGTCTGCCTGCCTCTGCCTCTCTCTCTCTCTCTCTCTCTCTCTCTCTCTCGCTCCCCCCTCTCTCTCTCCCTCTGTCTCTCTGTCTGTCTGCCCCAGGAAAGAGTTTTTTTTTGTTTGTCGCTTTGGCGTTAAAGTCCGAATTCAACAGGTGTACAGTTCAAACCGTATTGAGAATAGAGGACTGATTCCTCTGCAAAGACTAATTCATCATTTCTCGGAAAAAAAAAAAAATGATTTAGCCAGGAATCAAGCTTCAGTGCCCTTATTTTCAAACCATTCTTAACAACATTTTTTTCAGCACAATTCTCATTAAATTTCTAAATCCAAAGTAACGCAATTTCTTATTGGCTCCACCAGATGATAGTTATTATTGTTGTGGCGCTGCATGAGCGGCGGCACTATATTTTTATTCAATTTTGAAAAGTGTCTGTGGAGGTAGCCATATTGTTTACTACATGGACCGGTTCTGTGTTTTTTTTTTTAACATACATGTAAAAATACGGCACTTTCATTACCAGACTGGACCCGTACCAACTTCGTTTTTTTCTATTTGGACTGATTTTTTGTTTTTTAAGATGTGAAATACCGTACTTTCATTGTCAGATCGATAAAAACCAAATCGTATCAACTTTGTTGTTTGGAAAAACTGTAAAATACATTTCGAGAAATAAGTCACGTGATCAAATATTATCTGTCACAAATTTTCTAAGCCGTCATTTTGAATCAAGTTGAATCAAGTTCGAAAAATTCAAGTGGAATTTTCATGCTCTTCGTCCCGAAAGCACTCTATGTGATACAACCGCATGTATATTTTTGTTCTAGTAGTGTAGGTATTGCAGAAATATTGTTTTCCTCTCACGGTCGTGTTCTTAAGATCAACAATCGGTAAATAGGCCAATCGCAGTAGGTCAACATAGATTTTTGCCTTGCGTAAACAATTAACCGCTGTAATGTGCCCTATTTCAGAAACAACTGATTTGCGGCGCCATTGATGTTATGCATAAATATTTTCTTGTCTTTTATCAGAAATCAAAGTCATCATTGATCTTGTACCAAACCACACAAGCAATTACAGCGATTGGTTTAACTCGAGTCGTCATGCCGGAAATACCAGCAGCATATTTCGGGACTTCTATATTTGGAACCCGGGTAAACTTATAGATGGTAAAAGGTACCCGCCAAATAACTGGGTACGTATACTTTTTGTCAAACTCTGTACTACTTTTCCTTGTCCGCATACTTTCTACAAATAGTTGCTTCAATGTGACTTTCTTTGAAATCTGTAACAAAACCTGCCTTTTATCGCAACTATTGTTATGAAAGTATTTTGCTCTTTAATTGACGACGAAATTGTAATCATTTACAAATGAGCCGTGCTCTGGCAAAAGGGGGCTTAATGCATCTCAGCAATGCATGGTATCAAGCAAGTCATCACATGATCATGGATCCATATATAGTCCATTTTGTATAACAACAAATGAGGTACAATGGTCCTTTGACATACAAGAAATTGACCTATAGCGGAAAGTTTCGGCCCAGGTCAGCCTGCGCGGATTGCGCAGGCTGACCTGGGTCGATACTTTTCGCAGATGCATTGAGCCCCCTTTCCACAGAACATGGCTCAAATTTAAAGCGTTTCAGCCATGCAGAGTGAAAAGGAGGATTAGTACATCTACAGAAAGTATCCACCAATGTCAGTCTGCGCAGCCCACGCAGGCTGACATGTGTTTAAAGCTTTTGCTTATGGTAATTTTTATTCATATCCAGTGACAATTCTATCTCATAATTCAGTTGGTTGGTTGTTAAACGAAATGGATTTTGTGCATCCATGATGATGTGATGACTTTCCCCGTAAATTGCATAACTGAGATGCATTAAATCCCCTTTTGTCAGAGAATGGCTCATTTTGTAGACGTCGAGATAGATTTTGTTTGGATGATTGATTTGACTTTGAAATTAAAGAAAAATATGTGGACGAAAATGATACAAACTGCTTACTACGCTACTAGGATTTTCTTCAATTTTTCACAAAATTTTTTAAATGCTTTCTTAAGAAATTGGCAGCAAATAGTAGTTCTTTTACATTGATATTTTGAAGTTAATTCTCATTTAGTATGACTTGGTAATAAATTCAAGAACTATCATAGAATTGTTTTCATTATGTTTTATCAGCAAAGCAATTTCGGCGGTTCGTCCTGGACGTTCGACCCTGTGCGAGGGGAATACTACTACCACAATTATTTATCATCCCAGCCTGACTTGAATTACAGACACCCACCTGTCCTTGAAGAAATGGATGTAAGCCAACATGTCAAATCTTTATGCTACATTGAGGTCCGTTTACAAGCTAGTCTTAAGTCCAAATTCTAAAACTAGGGAGCTGATTGGCCAAGACAATTTCGTTCGACCAATCAGATGGCTACACTGGAGTTTAGAATTAGGACTGGATTTTCAATGGTGGGTGAATGCTGACGTTTGATTATACATGTACATGTACTTAAATTGACAATGTCCGCCCAAAATTTGGGCTTTTGCGGCCAGACTGGGGCCGCATTCACCAACCACTCTGGATTGAGTTCAAGAATTTTCTAAATTTCAGGGGAAAGCAATCTTTGATTGAATTTTCGAAATGGTTAGGCCAGGGATCGTATCTATGATCCCTGGTTAGGCCAACCATAAATTGTCTTCATTTCCAAATTCAGAACTAGCCTAAGAACACCCATTCGAACGGTTAATGAAAATTGGCCCTGTTACTATATTTCGAATTTATTCGTCAATAATGACAATCGTGTTCATAAAATGCCAAGAGGATTTGGTCATGAAAGTCATGTTTGGAAGATGCCAAGAGTGACTGATTTTAAACATTTGATTATGCCCGAAATACATTAATATAATCCATGCAAGGAAAAAAGGGGGTTTAATGCATCTGCAAAAAGGATCGACCTAGTTCAACCTGCACGGTCCATGCAGGCTGGCCAGGGTCGATTTTTTTTTCTATTGATCAATTTTCTGCATGTCCAAGGATCATTGTACCTTAGGATTCAGCCAGTTGATAGACAAAATGGATTTTATGGATCGATAATTATATGATGGCCTGCTTGGTATGATTCATCACGTAGATTCACAGAACCCTATTCTGCCAGCAGAGCATGGCTTAACTATATTTACGACTTCAAAACCCTGGGTCGCTACTACACATAGATAGTATGTTAAACTGCCTTACGCCATAAACGTTAGATCTAGTGAAGAAATAATATTTCAATATAAGGTCACTTTATATGTATGTTTGTTAGAATGAGTCTTAGCGTCACTTCAAACTATTTTTTCGCTTCACATATCATGTATCAATAGAAAGGAGTCATGTTCTGTGAAAAAAGGGACTTCATGCATAGGCAACAAGTATCTACTCAGGTCAGCCTGCGCAGTCCGCGCAGACTGACCTGTGTAGAAACTTTTTGCTCAATTTTCAGCATGTCACAGGTCCAGTCTACCTTAGGATTCAGTCTATTGTTACACAAAATGGATTTCACGGATCAATAATTATTTGATAACTTATTTAGTTTAATACATCACGTAGATGCATTAAACCCCCTTTTGCCAGAGAATGGCTCAAATTCATTAATTCAATCATACATATGAGCTATGCTTTGTGAAAAGGGGGCTTCATGCATTTGTGAAAAGTATCGACCCATGTCCGCCTGCGCAGTCCGCTCAGGCGGACATGGGCCGAAACTTTTCGCTATCTTTAAATTTTCTGCATTTCAAAGGATCATTCTATCTCATGATACAGTGGTTATGATCTATAATTATGCGATGACTTGCATGGTATCATGCATCACGGAGATGCATTAAGCCGCCTTTTGTCAGAGTATGGCTTATATGTATTTAATTTATAGAAAGTGGTACGATTCTGGCTCGAAAAGGGTGTGGACGGATTCCGTATTGATGCTGTCACCTACCTGTTTGAATCCGAGGATCTGTCCCTGAATATTGCAAGTGGCGAGAAGGTATTCTAGAATTATAAACAGACTTCATCTTTTTCGCTGCCAACTGAATAATCTCGACATTTTATACGAGGTCTAGAGTACTTTGCTACTGCAGTTTTAGTGCTGTGGCTCTGAATTGTCTTACTCAAGGACAACTTTCCATCATTATCATTGTCGTCATCAAGGTATCATTTTTAAAAACATAAACATCGTCGTCGAAATAATCATCATCTTCTTCATCATCATCATCACCCTCTCCGTCGTCGCCATCATCACTGTCATTATCATTGTCATCATCAAGTTGGTGACAACGAGTCATTCATCTAGCTGACGACAACGAGTCTAATCTTATGAAAAAGAAAGTTACAAATAATTCATAGAACTAAAAAAAGAACATTGCTCTGTTTTCTGCTCTAACGATGATGAAAAGTGCAGGTAAAACATGTTGTATGCATCCGAGAAACCTAGTCTTGTAGCTCAGTAAGCTCTGTGGGTAACCAACAGGGCTTGAAACCCAGGGGTCGCAGGCTCGGCAAAATTCTATTGGAGGGTTGATGATAGTCATTGTAATAGATTCATTCCTCTCTCACCACTGAATTTTGTTTAGGTTATGTTTATTCAGAAACCTGCCAGTGATTTACAACACGGACACAAAAAAACTCTGTGCAAAGTACTGATAGAAGAAATTCAAGAAAGGCATAGATAAGTGTTTTGGCAACAGCGATATAACTGAAATGATGTTGAAAACGGCATTAAACCCAAAGGAAATAAACAATCGAATGTATGATTAGTTATGTGGCAAGATTGAACTAAGACAAATTAGTTTCTGTATATTATCTTCGTAAGTTCCTGTACATATAGAGGATATTTGTTTAAAACAGTGAAAGATCGAAATTTATTTCACCGAGTGAACATCATCGGTAATATTTCAACGGGTGGCTGCGCCACTCGTGAAAATATTACCGATGATGTTCACGAGATGAAATAAGTTTCGATCTTTCACTGAAAGAAAATAAAATCTAATCATTTCATGCTTCTAACCCCTTTTTGATGGAATTTTCATCAAAATCTAGCGCAGTTGTTTTCGGTAATTCCCCGTTACATACCCCCTCCACATAGCAACGCATTTCAATATTGCGTAAAGCGCGAGAAATGTAGGGTAAATGCGCGTAAATTACGTCATATATCTGTCTTGTTGAATGGCACGCAGTGTTTACATAGGTAAATAGTTCGCGGAAACTACTCTATGCGCCTTCGATTGAAGAGTTAGAAGATATGTAATCAGTATTTTTCACCGGTCCTTACCATGAAATACCAAACCATATTTCACCATATTCCCATATCCCAACATTATTTCTCGATAAACATAAAATAAGCGACTGTAATCAATGCACCGAGGTAAGTTCATGGAATATGCAAATGTCAAAGTTTAATTTTGTAAAAGAATGTCGAAGTTATCTGATACAACTAAAACAGAGCGTACTTACGTTTTTTTTTGCAGAATAAAAAGAAATACACAAAGAACCAGCCGGAAATATTTGGTGTTGTGCAACGCTGGAGATCCATTTTGGATGAGTTCGAAAAGAAGGATGGAAATTCAAGGTTAACCTAGAACTTTCTGAATCAAATTTGCAGCAGACGACTTTTAAAATAACTCTAGAAATATAGAAAGATGAAATTAACTAAGTTTTTATATAAAGAATTAAGCTCTGTGAAAAAAGCTGTTGAAAAGTGCATCTGCAAAAAGTATCGACCCCTTTCAGCCTGCACAATCCGTGTAGGCTAACATGGGTCGATACCTTTTCCTATTGGTAAATTTTCTGCATGTCAAAGGACCACTCTACCTCGTGATTCAGTAAATTGTTAGACTGAATGGAATTTTTGGATCTATAATCATGGAATGCTTGGCTTAGTATAATGCATTACTGTGATGCATTAAACCCCTTTTACCAGAGCACAGCTGAATTATAAATAATTGAGCCATGCTCTGGCAAAAGGGGGCTTAATGCATCTCCGTAATCCATCATACCAAGAAAGCCATCACATACTTATGGATCCATAATAGCCACTTTTTTTAACAACCGACTCAATCATGAGGTAGACTGATCCTTTGACATGCAGAAAATCGACCAATAGCGAAAAGTTTCGGCCCAGGTCAGCCTGCGCGGACTGCGCAGGCTGACCTGGGTCGAAACTTTTCGCAGATGCATTAAGCCCCCTTTTCACAGAGCGCGGCTCAATTATATTGTAGCACATGTAGGAGTTGCCAAATTGAAGCTGAAACAGGCGGCTAAGGTAGTTAAGCATTTGAAACTCCGTAATTGGTCGGTCCGTAATTAAACTGTTCTATTATAGAGTACAATTGTTGCATCGTTCATGATGAAGCGTTGTTGAAGACTAAGGTTTTTACTAAAATCCATTGTTCTGATGTATGGGAGCACAGTGCCGAGCCCTGGTAGATCACTGGTATTACCCAGCCTAGCATCCAGGTGTTATGTGTTCGAATCTTCGATTCCGCCATTTTTTTTTTCTTGATGAAAGTCATTGCGACCGGGTTGTCCACCAATAAAGTTTGTTTCGGCATTGTTCTTGTTGGTAAGCAGCCAGTGGCTTTCAAAGAGTTATGCTAATACTGGTAAAAAGCACAGGGAAACACAATAGATAGGTGTACCGGCCTTGATGATATTACCGGAAAAAAAGCAAACAAACAAATTCAAAAGAACACAATGCATTGCCCACCATTTATCAGCGTAGCTTTTAAAAAGCAAGGAGAACGAGCAGTAAATATAATAACGTTGATAACGCTTTCGTTGCTATTGACGACTAGGTTGGTGATGATGATTGTGTATTTTCAGGATGTTATTTGCGGAAACAAACTCTATAAGTAAAGAAGATCGGCAGAACTACTACAAATCCGGATCAGTACCATTTTACTTCAAACTGATATCAGCCAAGAAACGTTGTAAAGCCACAGCTCAGTGCTTTCTTACTTTGATTAAAGAAGGACTGAACGTCGGCGATGGACGATGGCCAAACTTTGTAGTATGTATAATATGGTTTAATTACAAAGTCTAACATGCAAATGACCTTTTTTTCTTTGAGGACATTAAAAACATGTGGAAAAAGAAGAAAATGCTGGTTACCAGCATTTTCTTCTTTTCCACCATGTTTTCAAAAGCCTTGTTAAGTCATTATCGTTTTCAGACGATTTTTTGCAGTCTTGAAGCAAACTAAATTTGAGAACATTATGTCGAAAGGAAGAAAGACAAACTGATCGTAACAATTAAGCAGTATTTTCATGATTATTTTGGTGTGATTAATTATTTAATCTAATTGATATCACTCGTGCCTATTTTACGAGGATGTCTCCTTTTGTCGTGTCGTTGCTACAAATTTGCGTCATGAAATACATGTACTGATTTTCGCAACTCCGGACTGTTAAGGATAGGGCACCCTGATGGGATTCGTGTAACATCACCTTTCATTGCCAAAAAACGTACGGATTCGGCTAAGACTCGGGTAATCCGTTATCAATCGGCCGATAGACGCTGATTCCCCGCATCGATTACGGATTATCGGTGAGTCTCAACCGAATCCGTATGATTTTGGTGATGAAAGGCTATGTTGCACGAATCCCTTTGGGGTGCCCATTAAGGTGCCCTATCCTTAAATTATCTCTTTTTTATCATTGTATCTTTTACTTTTGTCCTAGATTGGAAATCACGACAACAGACGTATATCAGATACGATTGGTCCAGACTATGTTGACGTTATGAATATAATGTTGCTTACACTTCCGGGCACTCCAACAACTTACTATGGCGAGGAACTGGGCATGCGCAGTGGTAATTATACAGGACTTCCTCCAAAAGACACAAAAGCGATCTCGTCCGGAGATGTGGTATGTTTCTTTTTTAAATTTTCTTTCATATCTAGTTAGACCATTTATAACAGGAAGTGTTTTACCACAATCTTTCAAATTAGTCAGCGTTTAATTTTATCGTGTATCAACAAAGAAATGCGTAAGAAAATCTGCAGGCGCAGCTTTGGGGAAAAAAAAATGTCTTGAATAATAAAATGTGCAAAATAATATTTCATCTTTATGTTTCCAGTCAGAATCACGTGACCCCGAAAGAAACCCAATGCAATGGAACGACTCTATAAATGCTGGATTTACGACTTCCTCGAAACCATGGTTACCGGTGACGCCCAATACAGATTACAAGCACATCAATGTAAAAGTGAGTGCAAGCTATGTTTTATTACTCGATTAAAGATTTTCAGTTAACTATCTGAAAATTGAATCTCATCATGTAATCTAAGCCAATGATAAGTATCTATGTACCTGTTTTTATGTGACATGGGAGAAATAGAGTCTCTTTTCTTACTATTTTATCTCCAAAGATATAGAAGGCAAGGAATCTCAGTTTAAATTGGAGGAAGAGCAGATAGCCTGCATTTTCTCTTCTTTATTCAATATTTTCTAGAGTACTCTTTCCTGACTTCGTAAAACCACGGATTTGTTTGATAAAGGATTAAATTGTATAGGCAGACAGTTATGTTTTGGATAGACCGCCTGCATCTCACATCCGATGAGCCGGGTTCGAATCGTCTGACGAGCGGGATCAAACTATGGAACTACTGACATAACGCCGTCGTTACTTGAAGCAATCATCGAAAGTAAAAGAGCTGTAAACCTTGTTTCAAAGCCTAATTGAAATAAATAGGGTTTACTCTTTTACCAAACAATCACCCTGAGGATGAAAGCTTTTTAAAACATCAAACGAAAAGGAGAAAAATGACAGTAACCAAACAAACACTCGCTGCGACCACTGATCGTAAGGTATATGTATAAAGAATCATTATTTTGTACACTTCAGGCTGAAATGGAAGACAAAAGCTCTCATCTGTCAATATATAAAAGACTTGCTCATCTTCGCCAAACGCCACCATTCGAAACAACTGCAATAGGTAAATGGCTTGCAACACGTAAAAAGAAGCATTCGGACATTTGCGTAAAGCGTCGTCTCGGATCAGCCTGCCCAGTACGCGCAGGCTAATACGAGACGGCACTTTCCGACTACATTCGATTTTGTGCTACAGTAGACTTGCGCAAAACAGAAAATTACGTAAAAACGGAAAGTGTCGTTTCGGATCAGCCTGTGCGGACTGCGTAGGCTGATCCGGGACGACACTTTACGCAAATGTCCGAATGCCCGTTTTCGCGTGTTGCAGGTAAATGTGGTATCATTCTATTTACACTTACCTCAATTCCTATTTCCCGTATTGAAACCTTCTTCTACAAATCTATTTGATACTTATTTAGGCTATCTGAAATTGATTTGTCTGTCTGTCCGTCTGTGGGTCTATCCATCCATCCATCCCCATTCGTCCATTCATTCATTCATTTACATGTTTTTAGTTTCTAAACCCTTTTTTTTCCCAAACGACCACGTGTTTTAACGACCTAAAGAAGGTTTTTGGAAACACCGCGGGAAAAGGAGAAATTGCAGGTATCCAACATTTCTCCTTTTGCAACAATGTTTTCTATCCATTCAAAGACAAGTCCCATCATTTAGGCAACAATTTATATGTAGTATGCAAATGAAAAAGTCTAAATTTTGTCAATAGGTAGAGTTAATGATTTAAGGTAAACAGTGCAGGAACAAGATCAGACCGTCTGATCAAGAACCATTTTGATGTCTATAAAAACATCTAAAATATATCTGTAGGTACAAAGTATTTAGCTGTCTTACCTGTAGAAATTGCTCATCAGTAAAACAGAGAGAGAGAGAGAGAGAGAGAGAGAGAGAGAGACAGCAGAGAGAGAGAGAGAGAGAGAGAGAGAGAGAGAGAGAGAGAGAGAGAGAGAGAGAGAGAGAGAGAGAGAGAGAGAGAGAGAGTACCAAGGCAGAAAATGCTCAACTTGAACTGCTTATTCCAGAAAATTCGGTGCAAAAAAGCAATCATTTTTTTTATCTTTTCAGAGCTGCCGGAGAAAGTAGAAAACGTTCTTGTGTATACCAGGGACAATAACCCGAACAAGTATCTCGTAATTCTCAACTTCGGTAAAACAGAAAGCTCTGTGAACGTTCAATTTTTTAATACACTATATACAACTGGTGTCATAGAATTGTCTAATTTTGGTAAAGAAAAACGAAAGATAAAGCTGTCAGAAATAGTTTTGCAGCATGGTGAAGGAATGGTTGTCAAACCTGTGTCCTGAATTTCTATTTCTTCTTCTTCAATTCGTTGACGTTGATCATTTCTTCCCGTTTTCAGATATCATCTTATAACCAAATTATTGCACTGTCAGAGAAGAGAATGAATACATGTAGTTGTTCAACCTCATATTTTAGCCTCTAATCTTTACTGTCTTATTTGTATTTTACGATTATGTTCACTTCTTTTGATTCGAGTAGCTTATCAATTTTTTTTTAACACTGATAAAGTTATGGACAAAATCAATATGATTTTGTTAGTTATATCCTGTTATAATTAGGAATTTTTGAAATGTGGCATATAAGTTATTTCGTTAAAATGACTTCACCCGCCGAAAAAGACCTTTTTTGACAGAAACATATACACGTATGAGGTATTGGGTTTTGAATGTAAACGTTGCCTTTTTGTTATCGGTCCATAATGAAATTATAAATTAAGCTCTCTTTTTCATTGACATGGTATTTCATTAAATAAAAACATATAATGATTGTCTGTGGTTTATCATAAAGAATATAATTATGAAGTTTCTTAAAAATTTTGTCCAGCAGTAAAAGATAATAGCCTATAATGGTCCATCAAGCCGCCTTTTTCTGTGACACGGCATTCAATGGAAAAACAAAGAAAAGTATATCGGTGGAAGTTATTTCGTTGAAATGATTTCCCCCAGCCGAAAAAGATCAATATTAACCCTTATCCCGCTAAATAACATGAAACTTTCCAGCCGATAGTAAAAACCCAAACTTTGCTATTTCAAAGGTATTTTTGAGAGAAACATATCTTCTTACCGGATAGTTTAGATCCAAGATCAGACTGCACGTTCTGTGCCGTCTGATCTTGATCTACACTGTCCGTAAAAGGTCAGGGAGTCGCACTTAGCAGCCGAAGGATCAAGTTTCATAAAATTTTGTCTAGTAGTTAGAGATATTGGTCTATAATGGTCCATCAAGCCCCCTTTTTCCATGTCACGGCATAAAAAAAAAGAACGTGTATCGGCCGACTACCATCAGGAACACACGTATGAAGTTTTATCATTTTTCGTCAAGGGTTTTAGAAGGTATCTGTCCGAACAGACAGACGAACAACGCAAAAAACTATTTCCCATAACCTTCGGCGGGGGACAATGATACCTCGGCACACTTGTCGTCGTTTCATCTTGTTTTACCAGGATATCGCGAATAGAGCTGGTGTTTGTACACTAGTTTACTCGGAAGAAGAGTCTTACCGAGGTAGGGTTCGAAGAGAATACATGTAGACGTATCTGTTAATCTTGTCAGGCGATAAAAAAATCCAAATTGACCATTTCCTCATCAGTTTTAGTAAAAAGTCTAAAAATTCCGAGAATCTATATCACACAAAATAATGTGTTGGATCAAAATAAGTTCCTAGTAACCATGAGCCTAACAGAAATAGATCTAGTCCCGAAAGTTGACGCTGTACATCATGGGATTCGAACCGCAATCTTAGATGTGAGAGTCTGACGATCCAACCGTACACCATTGCGTGTTCGTGTGGATTCATAGTTGTGCTAAAGCGGTACGGATACTCGCCCCTCCTTCTATCCGACTAATTTCGAAAACAATGATGTTATGTCGTGCTGTCTGGATGTTTTGATGTGCTTTATTAATCCTTATCCTCCTATATTACTCGCATAAAATTCTCAAGCCGTTAGGAAAAACCCGAATAATGTTATTTCAAAATAGAAAAATATCTTCTCATCGGATTGTGTAGGTCTAGGATCAGACTGCACGTCTTGTGCAGTCTGATCTTGATGTACACTGTCCGCAAAAGGTCAGTGAGTCGCGCTTAGCAGCCTAAGAATTAGGAACTAGAATCAACAGTTTAATGAGCATTGAGCAATTGATAAACAGAACTTAACTCTGCAGAATTTGAAACAGAGCTTAAGTATCAAACAAATGGTGATAATCATTTCCATTTCATGCTTTTCGGTGGTTTATCGGGAACTAATGGTTGGTTATGATTGGATAATTTCAGTGTGTCGACCAGTGAATATACCGATTTGATAAACTCACCAGTACGGAACTATTTTCTGCCCTTAGTCTTTTTTGCCTTGAAAAACAAAGCCGATCGTCGCCGTTTGAATCGGCCCCTGTTAGCAGTGGCTTTCCTCATAGTTAATTTCCACACTATAATTTTCACGGTCTAGTTACCCTAAATTTTAACAGTTCTGTATCTGAAGCCAAAACCCTGTCACAAATCCAAACTGTAATTGTGAAGCTACGGCATCATCAGACCAGGTAAATGCGCTAGTCCAGAGAGCTCTCCTGTACTATACCCTTTCAAACGCATCAGATCTATTTCAGACAGTAAAATAAGAAAATTTTACCTTTTCAAAACGTTTACTAGATTTAATCCTGTTAAAAATCAGGTTTATGAGTTTTGTTGATTTGTGGCAATAAGTATCTGTTAATTACTGTAATAATGTACTATGCTCTGTAAAATAGGTTTTGGTTGTCATTACCTAAATACACAAGGGTTAAGAGCTAGAACACGAGAAAGGGGTGTAGTCTTAATATAGACAAATTACCATTAAACATGTTGACGTAAAATTATTTGTAATTCTTTCGTCATAGATTTATTTAACATCACTGTTCAAGATGGGTAGTAAAGGCTCAGAAATGAGTGTAGATGTCAAAACTCTTATTTATCAAAAGTTTTACAATTAATTGAAAATTTCTAATTTTTTCAAGAAGGTAGCAGAAGCCCTGCAAGTACAGTGTCATATGTTTGAACAAGTTTAAAACTTCTTGATGTGTAGTGGGATTATCGTAAGCTAGAAACGGCCGTAAAGCAAGATCGATGAGACTCCCTGGCAAAAGTTCTTGCCTGACGAAGGGATGGCTCGTTTTAACCCCGTGTTTTTGTTTTAGAATGACAACAAATGATAATACATGTAACTATATCCATTTATTTTCAAAAATATTCCATTCTTTTCGTTTTAATGAAAACCACCAAGGGAAACTATATAGTAATAATATGGTGCAGGCGACTCAGTATGTTTGTCTTGTGGGAGCTCGTGTCGATCGACGCCGCCATTTTGGATGTTGCGTTGAAATTGCAGTCATGTATACGCGGCTCCCAGAAGGGAAAGTACTTTTACGTGGATTTTGCCAGTGTACATAAATATGTATTCGGGACATATTATCAGGGCTGAAAAATAGCGCTGGTCCGAGGTCCGGGACCTACTGAAATGGAGATCCGACCTGCGGAAAAAAAAACAAGGCGAGGGTCCGTCGGACCTGTCAAAATGGAGGTCGGAACAGTTCAGTCTTCAATGTAAAAAGTCCGATGCCCGAAAATAAATTCAGAATGACTTAGATTTAGAATAGTCATTCTAATGATAATTCATGTCTGTTTGTTTAGGATAATCTTCGCATAAAAGTGAACTACTTAGAAAATTTTCCGCACGCCGGCCGCCCGAGGACGCTATCACAAAAACTTATTTAAGTCATAGTAATATCAACAGTTTTCCCTGGTTCCTGATTTGTCTACCATCAATAACAGTTACATGTGGTGAAGCCAGTTAAAATCTACGAGCCATATCGTCTATGCTTTTCGCTAAAAGTTTACGAAAAAATGTCTATTCAAACTTGGGTTTTAATCAAATATCAAACGGGAAACTCTGAAAGAAAATAAAACAGAGCTTTCATAATTGGAGGAAGATAGAAAGTATGAGAACAAAGATCGGGTTTGGACCTTTCAACGACACTGAAATGAAAGTTGGTAAAGCCCCTGCCACACTATACGGCGTTTCCACTGCGTTGGGACGGCGTTGTTTAATTTCCCAGAGCGCCATGAGATCGCAGGAAAAATCGGATGTTTTTCGCGAAGACGGAGATGTCACGGCGTTCTCACCACGACCAAGGCGTTGCTACGCAGCTCCTATGGCGCGTTATCGCGTTCCTACGGAGTTCTTCTTGGCGATTCTCTGCGCTCTCATGGCGCTACCACTGCGTGCTCTGCGCTTTCATGGTGCTCGTACTGCGTGCACTGGGTGCTGACGGCGTTCTCAAGGCGCTCACACTACTCTGACGGCGTGACAAAGAACTTTCTCTGAAAACGATTTGTATATAAACACATATTTATTCATCAATTGTTTCTTTGCTGTGGTCTCGAAAAGTCAACGGAGAATAAAACTATGCTCTCAAAAAGAAAAGTGGAAAAAGCAGGACATAAACCCTAACCCTCTCAAACAAAACCAAGTCAACCACTGTCAACTCCTAAATCATTACTAGCCCGGCTTGCTAGCGTACATTAGCCATGGTGAATTGAATGTTTATTTGCATACTTCGTCGACTATATGTTCGTTTTTATCAGACAAAGACTGCTGGACGCTGTAGAAGCGCCTTACAAGCGCAATGATCGCCGTTGCAGCTCAGAGGAGTCGTTTTAAGAGCGCAGTGAAATAAATAACACTCCGTGTCAGCGCCGTTGACGCGCTGTATAAGCGACGCTGACACGCCGTATAAGCACAGTAGAGACGCGGTGACATCTCGGAGCGCGCGATACAATCTCCATGCAAGCGCAACCGACAACCATAGCGTTCGCATTGCGACCTCTGTGCGCGCCGGCGGAGCTCCCATGGCGTTGTGGGAGATCTTACTGCGCCGCTAAGACGACCTTCCAGTGATCCCACTGCGCTTTTCTCAGAACGCCGAGCAACGGCGTTTGTTTTGTGCATGCTCAAAATGCGCGCCGTCCCTCTGCGTCCTAGACGATCCCAATGCGTCTACTCGCGATGCCACTGCGTAGCTGTGACGATGCTTGCGATCGTACTGCGCGCACCTCGGCGTTCTGCATTTTTTCTTGGACGCCGTGGGATCGCCGCCCTGGTGTGACAGGGGTTTAATGGGTTTCGTACCACGATGCAACCGTTCAATTGAGTTGCGCCATAACAAGACTAACACAATAAAAAATATTCCAAATTGCAAATTTCATGTTGGTCTGCATAATAATGCTAATTGTTTGTTTGAACATCTTTCTTCAACTGAAGTCACCAGAGTAAAAGCAAATTGAAATGGTAATTTTTTTTTTGTGGGGGGGGCGGTCATCTCCTGAGATACCACTACCCTGTACAATGACTGAAAAAAAAAAAAACACGGACCTGCCCAAGTATACTTCGGAACCTTCTGTTTCAAGGGCTAAAAGGTCCCGGACCCAGCTATTTTTATCATTATTTTTCAGCCCTGATTATCCAATCAGATCACGAGAAATTTCTTTGCAGTATTATAAACTTAGATCATCCTATGTCTATGGCCTTAAAGGTAAATTTTGTGCAACATGAAATAAACATTTTTATTTTGTTACACTAATCAATGGTGTACGGTAAGGTATTGTTGAATCTAATTATACACGAAATTTCTACAAAACCACATGGTTTTACTATAATTTGTTATTGTTTATGGCTGTTATCTGTCTGTTACTCCTCTTTGGCTAAGGCAAAAAAATACAAAATACAAAAATATCATCATAGAATTTAATTGTTAAAAGCATAAAGTTGAAAACGGAAGTCGTGGAAAAAAAGAATATATGCGTGATATATGTAAATAACATTGCAAAAAACTGAATTATATTAAACAAATTGTTTTATTTAAATGCATTTCATCAAAACGTTGGTTATCATACCATCCAAATGATCTATATATATTCATTTGCCGATCCAATGCATAGATATTTCGTGTCAAATAATCAGTTGATGTAAAACTAAAACATGTCACGAGAATGAGTTTTAAACAAATTCGAGGGTCGATTTTTTTTTAAAACTGGCTAGTAACTTCGTTCGGGTTACTGTTTTCTCAGTACGTGTATTAGACAAACGCAAGCAATTATTGTATTGTTATCCTTATAAAAAAAACTTTTTTTCCCATCCAAGACGACCTAGTTTCAGACTCGTCCAAAATATTGCCAAGACACGTTCCAACAAAGGTTCATTAACATGTGACTCGATATGTTGCCTTTAAACTTCACAGTCGTAATATAGGTTTGACCTAGTGGCCTTATTAATATCAGACAGACGGACAGACAGACAGATTTAATGATGATTTACGCCGCTTTCAATATCATTTCAGTCATATGACGGCGAAACAGACAGACTCAATGGATAAACTGGTTTACTGCATGTTTTTCTTTTATTATTTTCAGCATTTAGTATGGCAACTTCTATCTCAAACACATCTGACAAAATGTATAAATGTGACGCTTGTCATCAGGTTCATAAAATTATGACCGAAGCTCGATACCTTTGCACAAGCTGCGACCATCATCTGTGTGGTAAATGTTTAGGCTATCACAACAAAACGCTTGCAACTCGAAATCAAAGTTATTACACTTTGTGATAACCAGTCTAAAGAGTCAGATTTTCAAGCGGGTGGACGTTGTCATAACACAAAAACTTCCCATAAAGCGAAGGTCGCAGGCGATGGTGCGATCGGATATGTTTCTTAAACTGTTAGAAACTTGTCTTTGACTGAGAATACAACAGAGCACATCTATAAGTCAGTCAAGTTTACAAGGGGATTGAACACGTGTTTGGAAAGTGACGGTAATCTGTGTGAAATTACAGGAATTGCAGTTTTACAGGACAACATTATTATATCAGACACAGACAATTTAAGTTTAAAAGTATTCAATACTTCGTGTGAATTTAAGTTTGAATATAAATTTGTGAACAAGCCATTTGATATAGATAAATTAGATGATAAAACAATTGTAGTATCCTTTAAGGAACGTGACATGAGAATTCTTTCATTTTGTAATGCATGTAATACTTTGAGTGAAATAAGGGACATTAAGACTGATTATGGCTTTAACGGCCTTTGTTGCTATGACAGCAAGATTTATTGTGTGGTCCGTGATGACATCGATTCAGACTCATCCAATCAAATTCATGTGTACAAATCTGATGGGAGGTTAAGACGTAGATTTGAGAATTTGCGTGATGGCAAGACTTATTTTGATAATCTGTGGTATATAACTGTCAACCCATCGACTGGAATCCTCTATGTAACTGACTGGATCAGGGGTATCGTGGTTTTGACGACCAAAGGCGATGTCCTCGCTGTATTTGCTCCAACAGAGTTACAGAAACCACAGGGAATCACTGTCGATGTCTTTGGTCACATTTATGTGTGTGGATGTGGTTCGTCCAACGTTGTACGAATGCTCGGGGATGGAACGGATGTCAAGGAAATATTGTCTGTCAGCCTAAGGTGCAAGAAGGCACAGTGTGTGAAAATCAGCGGGAACAAATTGTTTTTATCCGGTCGTGATAGTATTATTATTTCAATATTCGAGCTATCGTGATTCAGCCACACGTTGCACTACAGCGGATAACATTCGGACGAGCAGTATCATCGTATTCTTGGAATAAGTTATTTCTTGTAGTGAATAAAGTACGAGTGTGTCGATTCAGCTAATTGCACACTTTGTTCCATTGATGAGGAAACAACTGAATTACCGGTATTTATTATTGAATTGTCCCAAAGTTCAATCGTTTAACATAAATTACTTAAAACATAACAATGTCATTTGCACGGACCTTGTCATCACCAAAATGTTATTTGGCTACACAAAAAACTCAAAGAGCGCTATTTCAACACATTCTCTTCATTCTTTTTAAAATTTATTTCTATAAATGTTGAACATAAAAAAACCCCCACTCTTACCGGTGTCGGAAACTTTATATCTTACAAAGCTCTAAAACAAGTTGCAATTGAAACAAAAAATAAAAAAACTAGTTGAATTTGACAAAACCTTGGAAAATTTCCGGATTTTGTCGAACCCGATTGCTATATGCGAGACATAGTTGTCACAATGTCGCTCCGGTGTATGTGTGTAAGTGCGTGCGTCTGTGCATCCGCCTGGCCCTTCCGAATTTTGTCCGGACCAGACATTTATAGATAGATTTAAAAAAAAATTGGCTTAAGTGCTCTCCTTCATGTGTAGAAGTGCCAGTGTAAACATTTGTTCAGGGAGATACAAGATCAAGGTTACGCTTAAAGGTCAGATGGTAAAATTGCCAAACATGGAGCTTGTCTGAGCTATGACTTCTACATTTATTGATGGATTTAGAAATTATTTTACACAAATGTTCTCCTTTACCAGTAAAGATGCCATTTGAATCATTTGATCAGGTAGGTCCAAGGTCAAGGTCACGCTGAAAGGTCAAATGATAAAATTGTCATAAACAGAGCATGTCCAAGCTATAAACTTTACATTTAAGATGGATTTCAAAATAATTGCGTATTTTTTTTTTCTTCACAGGTTGATGTGCCATTTAAAGTATTTCAAAATATATTTATATAGGTCATCAATTTATTAAGGTCAAAAGAGAAAATTATCATTAATAGATCTTGTCACAGCCATAACTTCTACACATATGGGTTGGTTTCTAAATAAATTTGCGTATTTGTTCTCCTTTATGAGTAGATATGCCATTCCAAAAATATGTTAAGGTAGGTCCAAGATCAAGTTCTCATTTGATAGTCAAATGATTAAATTGTTCACAACTTTTCTACTCAATGAGCTGTAATTGTCTCTCTGAAAACTTCCCTTCAGTACTTTCAAGGTCAAAGTGATATTTGAAGGCGCACTTGTTCTCCTTTATGAGTAGATATGCCATTCCAAAAATATGTTAAGATAGGTCCAAGGTCAAGTTCTCATTTGATAGTCAAATGATTAAATTGTTCACAACTTTTCTACTCAACGAGCTGTAATTGTCTTTCTGAAAACTTCGCTTCAGTAGTTTCAAGGTCAAAGTGATATTTGAAGGCCATAGATTAAGCTTCTACTTGTTCGCAAATAGGGAATACTTCTATTTCCCCATTTGAAAACAAAGAGATCTGAAATAAGATAGATGTGTAATGAGTGATTTGAATACTTTTATTTTTTGTCAAAGTGCAGCTTATAAGGTTCTTTACTAACTCCCCCATGGCGGGCTCGACATGTTGTCCTCTGGACAATCTTCTAGTTTTTGAATGAATAATATAGTAAATATTATTTTCATGACCATTTTCTTTTGCTTTCAAAAGCTGGTTCGAACCCATTTTTTATTATTTCTGTTCAATTTATGTTGTTGTTGTTGTTTTTTTGTTGTTGTTGTTGTTGTTGTTGTTGTTGTTTTTTTTTTTTTTAAATTTTATTTTTTCCTTTCCTTGTGCAAATAGATTTTTTTTTGTCCCATGTTACATGGACATGTCAAAATTTCAGTGATTGTAACATGTGCAGAGGGATAGATCCCCGAATCTCAAACATAAATACATAAATACACGGGGACAATAAACATTAAGACATTTTAGCACCCACTTTGTAATCATGGCTTACTAAGGTCGCACCAAATGCATACTATTATTCATTATACTAACTGGTCAAACGGTACCACATCGTGTCTTGGAGCTCTCAATACACTAAGAGACAAAGGCATCCAACTTTTGTACAATTGCTTGTAATAATGATAATGATGACGAACTTGGAGGATTTAGGTCTCTCTATGCTTTAAGCATACTTGGTATCAACCGTAAGAGAGATACAATCTAGAGTGAAGGAAATGGATACAAGAAAGCCCGGATACATCACCCTCGAACCTCGTTGGGTTTTTTTTTTCACGTGACCAGTGTGAAGGAACGATATACGCGAGGCTACATCTAGGTTTCGTACCAGTTCACCTCTAGTTTTATTGAAAAAAAAAGTGACCTAAAGATTTCTACCTCGGGACTCGAACCTACGACCTTCAGTTTGGTACTCCTGTTTTTACTAATACACCACCGCTCCACCCTTTATTGAAATTCGTTTATTAATCGTCGCTTACGGTTGCCAATTTGGGCAAAGCCCCCAGAAGGCTGTTTGTCATTTAACCCTTTCCCAAACGAAATCAAATGTAATGTAAATGATTATTTTTGTCTATGAAAAAGTAGAAAACATTGTGGGAAAAGGAGAAAATGCTGATTACCAGCATTTTCTCCTTTTCCTACAGTGTTTTCAAAAGCCTTCTTTCCCAGCATCGTAAAAACCAGGGATTGTTTGGGAAAGAGTTTAGTGAGGGATAGTGCAAGATAAATGACAAAACCCATCTGAAGTTACGCATGGTACTTTTAAGTGCTCGGTGTATAGCACCATCACACGAGACTTTTATTTGAAATCTCATTTAAAAGACAATTAGTATTTTTACTTTGTCAGCCGTAGGAATCGAACCCACACCCTCAAGTATCCCGATATAACAAATCCCGTGCTCTACCCTTAGAGTTTTGAAAATTGAAATGCCTCTGCTTCGGTATATTTCTAGCACTACGTGCCGGTTTAACCCTTTGCATGCCTGCTTTAAGCTATGCACAACGGAAGATTAGAGCTTTGGACTGTACACCTGCCCCCTTTTTAATCCTATATCAACGACATAATTGAAGACTGAACCGTAATGAAAGCATTTGCAGACAACAAATTTTCAGTGTCACAAATCATGTCTTTGAAATGGTAGGAAACATTGTGGGAAAAGAAGAGAAAGGCAGTTACTAGGAATTTATGAATGTTGTCCCTCAATTTGTCTCATTCTGGTAACTTTACAATTTACCGATACGTTAGGGAAATGTCAGGGTCACTACTGAAGAAATAGTTCTATTTTATTGTTAACCGATATCAAAGAGTTTCGACCCAGGTCAGGTCATCTTTCGCGGAATACTTTTTGTAGATGCACTAAACTCCCTTTTCATACAGCATGACCCAATCTATGTATGATCCAACATGATGGCGATTAGTTTTTGGCATTTCAGAGCAAGGCATACACTGGAAATATGTAAACTGGACCAGAAACGAAGATTTGAAAAAAAAAAGACGAAACTTGTTGTGGAGAGATATAAATGTAAAACGTTACTGGGTTCTGACGACGACAGTTGATATGGGGAACAGTCATGCAGTAACTTTTGTCGCAATGTCTTCAGAAATTATGGACTACCCGATTCATCAAAAATAAGCCATTACCAAATAACTAAGATTAATCATAATGCAGACAGCTTTTGAATAATAACCATTGTCAGGAAAAGGGTACACTGTTTTACCTTCTGCAACAATGTTTTTCTAGTTGTTAACTAACCATATTTTCTTTCCTTCAACTATTTCTTATTTGTTTCACTAGAACTTGCTATTATAAAAATGAAGCCTGAAATAAACAGAGTATAGTGACTGGCTTTCTTGGCAATTGGTCATCAGCGTAATTAAATGACAAATCGTTGTAAACTTTTGCAGTACATAACACCTTTTATTGACATTTACAAATAGTACAATGTCATTTTCGAACATAGAAACAAAAGATCTTATCACTCGACAATTCAACAGATCTACCCAAATTATCAACAGGTACAAAAATAATTTGTAAAATGGGCTCTTGAAAACAAGTTAAACATTTATAGATGAAGATTGCATAATTTGACTAAATTTTAGAATTAAATAGGTTATTTGCTTGTTCCATAGCATAGTAAATAGTTTTGCATCGATCAATTAACAAAAATTTATTTATTCCTTGTATTCAAAAAGTCGACAATTGTATAGGCCATCATACTAGGCCTAATGAGATAAGACTTCTAAATGAACATAATTCTTTCGTCTTGAAAACCCTTTACAAAAATAAACGTAAAATTTACTACAATGACGATCACATTCCGTTTATTCTGACCGGTGTATTACTTATATTTAGAGTCAACAAAAATTAATAACTGTTGCATTGGAGTGCAACGGAGATAAGGTCAGAAATTACACTTAAAATGTGACTGAAATTGAACAGATGATTTCTTAATCACATAATCAGAGAAAAAAAATCATCTAGCTGTTTCTCTACATGAACACATTCCATCACGATGAGCACGGTCTGCTCTACATCTACTTCGACTGTCGCATGTCCTCCTGTCTATATGTAACAGAAGCCATATTCACCACCAGTTCGAACGGAAGAGCTAATTCTAGATTTCAAGGCTAGCAATATGATTATCCGAGACAAAATGTCTCGGCCAACCATATGGTTAGTCGTAGGATTTGAAAAAATACTAAAAAAAAAACCCCACTAATATTTGATATTGTTGCAGAATACGGTTCTCCCTTGACTTCCGCACACCTTTTAGTCTTGGTATAACAGGCCTGAAATTCAACAGAAAGAAGCACACTACTGAATATATTTCTTTTTCTTTTTTTAACAAAAACATCAAAAGGTGAAGGGTGAACATGATTTTTAATCTCTTATAAAGTGCAAATGACAGTTGCTTTCTCTTTACCCTTAAGACTGAAAACTGTGATTGGAACCGTCATATCATATTTACCAGATATACCAGCTGTGACATCCATACTGAATATGATACATTATGAAAAGAGGTCATTATTATATTCAGTAAAATTGAAAGTCAACCGAATGATATTTGCGTCTTGCTTCGTCTGATTGAATTGCGTCATATGCGCCTTTCAATAGTTTTTCAGTCATATCATAGCGAAGGCTCATCCTAAAATTGTCTTTCATATTTTCCACCAACACTAGACTGAAGCTCTGCAGTGTCTTGCCCAACGACAATCACATGTAACCGGCGCTGTCAGCGGGATCGATTTTTGCGTTTTCCTTACGATTTTAAAACTTAGCCACTAAGCATCTTCGTACATACATGTATACAGAATGTACTTGCAAAACACTGTTGAAAGACGTGAAAACATTCACTATTCAATTTAAATCCATTTTCAAGGAGAAGAAAAATGGGGAAACTCTTACATGCGTCATATTTTTTATTGTGCACTTTAACAGCATTGAACGCCATCAGTACTTTCAGGACTTTGATTTCTCGAACGATTAGAAAGTCAACGATGTCACCATTTCAGATATCCCCTATCAACCCTTTTCCAAACAATTCCGATTGTTAACAGCCCTGTAGTATAAGGCTTTTGAAAACGCTGTGGGAAAAGAAGAAAGTGCCACTTTTTCCACAACGTTTTCCATCGTTTCCAAGACGAATCTCAATATTTGCGTCAGGTTTAAATTGTCATCTGTAAATGCTTTTGATTTCGACAATTCTAAAGTTTTGTCGTCTAGTACAGATTTACACTTAAGCTGCTAGGCACAAATTTGTGGGCTTAAGTGGACAGTGTAGATCAAGATCAGACTGCACAGAACATGCATTCTGATCTTCGATCTACACTATCCGATACTGTGAGATTTCTCCGACGACAAACATCTCTTAATTATAAACTATGGGTTTTCACTATTGGCTGGAACTCTTTAGTTGAATTAATTTATCAGCTTAAGGAATAATTTGCAATATAGCTTGCAACACGCGAAAAGGGGCATTCGGACATTTGCGTAAAGTGTAGTCTCGGATAAGCTTGCGCAGTTCGCGCAGGCTAACCCGAGACGGCACTTTACCACTACATTAGATTTTGTGCTACAGTAGACTTGCGCAAAACAGAAAATTACATAAAAACGGAAAGTGCCGTCTCGGATTATCCTGCGCGGAATACGCAGGCTGATCTGAGACGACACTTTACGCAAATGTCCGCATGCCCCTTTTCGCGTGTTGCAAGCCAATTATATGACATACCTGCGATACTCGCGGTCATGAAACAAGCCACGTTGCCGGCTATCATTGCACGAACAACCACTTTCGTCAAATCACGTTTTCTCGTGGGCGCCATTGCACCAAGAGCTCCTAACATTATACCAATGGAGGAGATGTTGGAAAAGCCACAAAGAGCGTATGTAGAGATGACCACAGATCTGTCCTGAAACAATAATTGATTTATTGATTGTATAGCCGTTTTCGACATTATTTCAGTTATATCGTGGCGGCCAGAGCACCTATCCATGCTTTCCTGGAGTTTCTATTACCAGTACTCCACACAATATTCCTTCCAAGCCACTGGCTGCTTTCCCACATAACCATCCTTGAAACAATGGTCAGCAGTAGGAGAGGAAAGGATCCTGTCACAATGATTATCGTCAATCCTCTGGAAGAAATTGGCCGGGCCAGGGATCGAACCAGCTGCCCCATGTTCTCAAGTCCTGTACGCTATCGACCGAACTACCGGTGCTCGGGCCTGAAACGATGAAGACGGGTCAGTTTGCGAAGAGAAATAGCCCATTCAAGAGTAGTGACTTATGACCTTTGAACAAGTAAAACTGAATTGATTGATATTATGTATAGTTCTATCGTTAATAACTTCTGTGATATTACAAGGTATATTTTCTATTTGAAACAACCTGTTGTATGCTTCAACGTAACCTTGCAGAAAATAAGTTAACGCTTAACCTGCTCTGCTAATTAAGTAAAATAAAACTTCAAAGGTGATAGTAAAAACCCATAATTTTGCTATTTCAAAGGTTTGTTTGTTTTTTTCCTTCTTTTTTTTTTTTCTTTTCGGGGGATATCCTTATCGGACAGTGTAGATCCAAGATCAGACTGAACATTGCAGTCTGATCTTGATCTACACTGTCCGCAAAAAGTCATTGAGTCGCGCTTCGCACCCTTAGGGTTAAATTTTACTAAGGTGACCCAGATGTAAGAAATAACCCTATTGTGAACGACGATGTTTGCCTATTCATTCACTGACCTTGTTATCAGGGCAATATGACTATATCTCCATGATACCTTCTCTCAACCACAGTTGTGTTGTCCAGTCTGATCGCTACCAGGTGTAAAAATGAAACTCTTTTTACCTGTATGTGTAATTTAATTAATGTCCTTAAGTATACATTACATTTCCGATTTTATTTTTTTAAAATTAACAACATTACTGCAGAAATGCAGAGAGCATGCCACATCCATTTTTTTGTTGTTTTTATGGGGATGCGGTTTTTGCTCTAGTACAATCACGTGTTTTGAACATGAGCTTTTAAAATTCGCCGATTTGCCTATTTAAACTTCGTTTTCTACGATTTCTAGCAGAAGATAATAATATCGACAAATGGTATGACACCATTAGCCTCGACGTCGATAACGTATCACGTGACCTGAAAAGAAAAACAAAATGGCTGCGATCTTCGATATATCGCAAATTTGGATGATTCAACGACACTTAAAGGTCGAAGCTTTGTTACTCGATTTTATTTAAAAATCAAAACAACAGCACAGAACAAGCATTATGAATTTCGAAATCATTTCCATATACATTGTTTATCCAGGAATGTAGTTAGTTATTTTTAAGTATTTTTCAAGTATTTTCTACGTATTTCTACGAAAAGACCATTTGGTTTAACCATTAATAAGTAACGCATCATTGTCGTTAGACTGTAGAACCTATTATACAATCCGGTAGTGTTTTGTATATGTATGTACACGAGTATGTGTGTATATATATCTTGTACTTGGCGACGTTCTTTATATATATAAACACTCAGTTCTGAAAGGAATGTACGATACGACATTGACCCTGTTGTCAAGGCAACATGATCTCACCTCTAAGATACCGCCTTCAAGAACAGTTGTGTTGTCCAGTCCGGTCAATACAAGATCATCACCCTCATAGTAGGACCCATTATACATCCCGGTCATGTTTTCTATATATGTATTGTACTTGGCAACGTTCTTGATATATACACTCAGTTCTGAAAGGAAAAGGGGTGTCTTATTTCAAACACAAAACAAGAAGAAGAACTACAACGTGGGAGGTTAATATGATCTTGGACAGGTGAAAAAGGAGGGTCACAATGGTTCTTGATCCTAATGATCTGACATAGTGATCTTCCTCTAAACCCAAGCGAGCTAAAACTAACAAACGTTTAAGATATTATCATTTCAAACTTTCAAGCTTTTGACCTCTTGATCTCGCAGATTTTTCTAAGGTTTGACCAAGTTACCAACCTCTGACATGAGATGACCTATACTGAAAATTTTCCATGATATTGTCAGTAGAGATACTCTAACTAAAATTCATATTCATTGAAGGTGTTGTCTGATCTTGGTGTATGCCGTCAGCAAAAGCTACTTCTATCTCCATCGGCAATTATAAAGGGTCGAAAACTTTAAACGACAAACAAGAGAAAATACCATTACCAGTATATGCGACAAATTCGTTCAAGAATGTTTTCGTTCCAATCAGTGAGGCAACTTTCAATGTATCTTCAATCTTGGTAACTCCCATCAGATAGGCAACAGGAAAAAACACGTAACGACATATCAGCTATGAAAAGAAAGAACATTTAATGTCCCGTAAAAAGTCTTCACGAACAGAGTGAATAATTAGGGGTAACATGATAGCATTTTAACCTTTTCAAGGAAATAGGACCAAATAAATGGGAGAATTATTAAACGGTATTTAGCTGCCGAAAGACAGTAATAGATCTATTTCTTGTTTAAAAAGAATGTGCAGATGACGGTAGGAAATTATATTATAAAATAGAAACTAAAGCTACACACCAGACTTATATCAAACATAAAATAATTTTTTGCATGTATGGGGGGGGGGAAGAGAAATGAAAGTTACTATTGCAATGTTTCTCAGCTTAGTTCTCCGTCTCTTTATACGTACATTAAAGGTGAGTTCTCGTTTTTCTGGAGCCACAAGTCCCACACGATGACCCAGCCATATTAACGTCTGATCCACAAAATGTAACAGTGAAATAAAAGCAATCAGGTTTACTGCAATGTTGGCTATCAGCTTGATTGAAAGAGATGCTCCGTTACTGGCCGCTTCAATAAAGTTGTGCTCTGTGCTAGAAATAATTGATAGTGATATATACGATCAGAAATGAGTGTTCGGGATAAAATTTATTAAATGAGTCTAGGGAAAATTTTATCAAGCGAGCCTTCAGATAAAATTTTATCTCAAACGCCATCCCATGTCAGATTATTTTTATCACATAACGATATTTCACAAATTATCTATTAGAAGATGCAAACCATCTATACATGCACTTGCGGTAATATCCATAAAACCCGTTAACTTCTTATGAAATACGTACAAAATAACGTCAAAAAAAACGTCACATAATTGTGATATCAAACAGTATGATAAAAGATAATTAGACATAAAAGACAGCAACAACAACAAAAAAGAACAATTCATGAGGTCCGTAATCAACATAAATTCTTTATAGAACTGGTTCAATTATAAATTCCGAAACTGCCATTTGGTTAGCTATGACGTTGTATCAGCAAATTGGTCGACAAGTCCTGAAAGTTTTTATTTTTTGAACAATATTTAGAATACTCGGTGAAGAGGAGCCCAGGACGTATCTGTTTACTAAGTAGGATAAATCATCCATTCTTCAGTACTGCTCTTGACCTTTGAATGTGCTGACCTAAACTGAAATAGTCTTTTATAAAGGATTACGTGGCAATTGTTTAGATCGTCAGTCGTTGCCAATGCCTAGCTTGAGACACCAAGCAGCCAGTTAAAGCGAATTGTCTGGCTGTAACACTAAATGCAAAGGAGAGACAGAAGAATATGTAGTAATGCTTCTACCACAATCTTACATCTACATCCGAATTTCATTTTGCTTTGAAAAAGTTGATTATAAAGCTACATTGTTACGGGAGACCACCCCTTCATGCATGGCTTCATCCCGATTTAAATACAATACCTAACAACTGCGTTAGAGAGAATTTTCTTTAGCCCAGTGGTTATGGTGTTGGCCTTTCGTCCGGGCGTTCTAGGTTCGAATATCCTGCCTGGTCCCTGTAGTTCTGCTATGTATTTGTTCAGTTGTTTCTTTGTTACAGACTTTGTTCGTAAGAACATGTACGCGTATATATTGTAGCGTACTTTCGCCGAGCGGATGCGAATCACAGTGATATATGGATGATACTCTTTTTTACAAATTATGAAAAACAAATGAGATGACAAGCAAAGTTAATTTTTAAAATATACAGCTTGATTATAACAGTTTTTCACCAGCTACCTGATGGTATGAGCACGATGATCTATATAGAAACAGTGTAATCCGAGACAATAATAAACAATTAGAATCAAGTATGATGATTTCTAGACTACCTGTCTATATAATTTACAATGATTTACAACGATGTACGTAGAAAAATCAATTCACTGGGCCTCGTCTCCTCCAAACTTAACACAGCTCGTCCCCAGTCTGAAACACCTCCAATATACCCAAAATAGATGAGAGCAGAATGACAAGCACTAATACACTGACAGATAAACGTTTCCCTTATGACCAAGGACGTTGGGCATCAATGGAAACTATGGGCATTATCTGCAGTGATTTTACCTGCAAAGTCTAAACTCACTCTATTTAATTGGAGCAAAGACCTATAACCTAGCCACCGGTTATAGCAGTAAAATATAACCTGTTAATTCGTTTGTAATGTTGTCACCACGAATTCAACAGCCATACTGACTGAAATATACTGAGCAAGCCCTATTTATACTAGATGGTACAACGCCACCCGCTGGACAAAAAGGCAAGTTTAACATGCTTCAATGAGCGCCCAAAGGAAAGATTGTCATTCAGCATCTAATAAGCTTCAAAATGATCTTGAGAAACAAACGAGTGGTTTCCTGTTTTGCCTAGCAACTACCTGATGCGAACGGAACACAGTAATCCAAATGAAAATCAAAGTACCTGGGGTATTTTCATTATATTACCCACGCCTCCGGGTCCAAGCGTCCTCGCTTGATGAAATAATAAAACAATTCTATGACAAATTTTCGTTTATCTGAACAAATTTTACATAAAACAAGGATTTGGCAGAAAATGAACAGTATGGTTTAGATCAGGCACAGTTAAAATAATCAAAGCATAGAATTTTTCTTGTACTCTGTTCACCTTGCACCTGAGCTTTGTCTTTTTACACCAAACTCAGTTTGGACTGCAATACTGATGGTACTCTGTGTATTCATCATCCTTTCTCTGGAAATAAACGAGACATAATCTTTCATCCATACTGGTTTCCTTCTCTTACGTCTCTGATCACAAACATCAGCACTGTGGTCATCATCATCATCATATAACTCTTCCTCATTACCAGACTGAGTCTCCATTTCTTTGATTTGAGTACCGCTATCCAGAAGATTATACAGCTCATTACTTTTTCCAACTTCACCAGTCAGAATTTGATCTTTAGCTTTTTTTTAAATCTGTCACAGTATACTGTCTGCAGTTTTCCAGATCGACCACAGTCTACAACAAATAACACATCTGATAACTTTTGTTTGATTTGAAAAGGTCCCTTCCAAAATGAGGTTAATTTTGAACTACAGCCAACCCTTTTCACTGGAAAATATACGTAAAAAAGATCATTAGGATTTAAGTGTTCATAAAACACCTTTGTGTCATGATACCTTTTCTGTCGGGACATGTCCATGCCCGTATTCTTACGAACAAAAGAATGTGCATTTTCTACTCTTTCTTGAATTTCCCAAACCCACTGATTTAAAGGATACATTTTCATACAGGTAGGGGGCTCATACATTATATCAAGAGGAGTTGTGATTTCTTTTCCAAGCATCAACATGTTTGGCGAACAGCCTGTAGTTTCATGCTCCTTGTCAAAGCATGAGGATGTCTTCTTTATTGAAGGCATCGGCATCACTTCTCGATCGTCATGCTTCAGGGTTTTTAACTCTTGTTCAAGCATGCTGATCTGGTGATGAAGCTTACTTCTCTTGTTATGGTCTGAAAGCTCTTCTCATTTTTTATCAAGACTTTTCAGTCTCTCATCGAAAGATTGTGTATCATCCATTATGACCAAGGTAAGCAATATCTGTATTGATTACTGATAAATCCCACCGCTGCCACCAAATTTCTGTAGCGTACTTTCGCCGAGCGGATGCGAATCACGGTGATATATGGATGATACTCTTGTCTACAAATTATGAAAAACAAATGATATGACAAGCAAAGTTAATTTTTAAAATATTCAGCTTGATTCTAACAATTTTTCACCTGCTACCCGATGTTATGAGCACGATGACCTATATAGAAACAGTGTAATCCGAGACAATAATAAACAATTAGAATCAAGTATGATGATTTCTAGACTACCTGTCTATTTGATTTACAATGATTTACAACGATGTACGTAGAAAAATCAATTCACTGGACCTCGTCTCCTCCAAACTTAACACAGCTCGTCCCCAGTCTGAAACACCTCCAATATATCCAAAATAGATGAGAGCAGAATGACAAGCACTAATACACTGACAGATAAACGTTTCCCTTATGACCAAGGACGTTGGGCATCAATGGAAACTATGGGCATTATCTGCAGTGATTTTACCTGCAAAGTCTAAACTCACTCTATTTAATTGGAGCAAAGACCTGTAACCTAGCCACCGGTTATAGCAGTAAAATATAACCTGTTAATTCGTTTGTAACGTTGACACCACGAATTCAACAGCCATACTGACTGAAATATACTGAGCAAGCCCTATTTGGTGTCGCACCACTGCGAGACTGCTTCCGGTTCGTAGTAGTCAAAAGTAGTCCCATGTGAAAATTTGCAGTAGCGCTTTTGTTGCACTGTTCTATGGAGCTAAGAGGGCTTAGTGGTATATAATTTAGATTTGCTTCAAATTTAGGCAGTGGGGGACCACTTTGATGTGTTTTTATTGTATATTGAGTGGACTATTTTGTGTCACTGGAGGAACAAAAAATTGGGGTAATGGGGCTGAACCGGTGTTTTTGAGAGGGAAAATTCTAGGGTGCCCGTAATTGTTGGGATTTAGCGAAAAACGCAATCGGTTGACATGTTGTTTTTAATGCATTTTTTTGAAGGACTAAGGACGTACTTTAGACAGCAAGAGACGGAAAAGCAAAAGGTTTGCCATTAAGCGATCTGCGAAGCTTCAAAGATGGCCAATTTCAGTCTATTTTCAATATGGCCAAAAACCAGTGGTGTGACACCTATATGAGTGAGAAGTGAAAGTACGAGAAACTGTCTAGTGACTTTATTTTCAGGCATAACCAGCTGAAATTTGGTACTCAAGTAACTGAGAGGCCTTGAAACAGGATTCTATCAAAAGTTGGGCTGAGGTATGTAGAATTTAAATTTTTAATTAAATTTAGAATTTAAAGCAGCGAAATTTCAAAGTTTTCGGACCGGTATGCCGAGAACGTTGTCAAAAAGTCTTTTGCACCGGAAGAAATCTATGGCCGCTTTGTCTTCAAGTTTTCAAATACTAAACAGTTGAATACCTTTTCAGATAAGTGATTTAATTTTCATTTTGAATTGTTAAATTTTAATTTAAATTCTTTTATTTTAGAATTTGAAATTGATTTATTTTTAATGAGATGACAGAAAAAACTTGAAAATGCATCTGAATTGCATGCAAATGGAAAATACTTGTTCTGGATTTGTAGTGTAAGTAAGACCGGATAGGTGCAATTCAGATTCAAGGAACCAAGTTATCCCTGTCGGGCTGGGTTTCAAACCAAACAGCCCACATAATGACAGTTATGGTGAATAGGAAATTTCTGAATGTTGACCAAAGTTTCATGAAGGGCACCTCTGTAATTTCAAGCTTTGTGTTAATACAGACCATATGAACCTGAAGGAAAGTGTTGTTGAAAATGGTAGGAAACATTGATTTGACAGGGGCATTTGTACTGGCTGTGTAAATTCATTGCGGCAAAAGGAGCCGGACGGCCTGTTGGACTTGAGGGGCTGTAAGTACCATTTAATACCTTTAATCCTCTTTGCATATTTTTTCCTATTCTATTGTTTGTCCAGCTGTCTCTAATATCCCCAAACCTGTGTTTATCTGTCTCTCCCCCCCCCCCTTATGAAAACATTGTGGCAGAAGGAGCCAGAATTATGTACAGGACCCTTCCCAGAATCAGTTACTTTCTATGTCTTTCATGCCTTTCACTCTCTGTCTTTCTCACTCTCTGTCTCTGTCTGCCTGTCTCTCTCTCTCTCTCCTGTTTTTCTTCCCATGAAAATATTGCAGGAGCAGTTCTTAATCACATATAGGATCCCCCCCCCCATACACACACTTCTCTCTCTCTTTCTCTCTCTCTTTCTCTCTCTCTGTCTCTCTGTTTCGGCCAGCATCAGGCCTCATCAGTAGTGCTGCTATGCACTAGACAGAGTTACTGCCCATGTTCTCTTTTATTTCTTGTTTACTTCCTTATTTATCTTATTTCTGTCTTGGGTAATGAGTTAGCTTATTTTGGTCTCCAGGCATATGTTTGATTGTTCTGGTCTAAGGCCCCTTTCACATAGTCAGGTTCAGAATAGCTACTTTCCTGCATCATGAGGTGCTTATGTTTAAGTATTGCTTGGACAGCATGCCTCTTTTTCTTTTAGCAGTTCATCTTTTTAAGCACTTTACTATGTAACACTATTCTTGAGATGTGTTGTAACTGTTTTTGTGTCCAGTTACACAATGAGGTTAGTATTGATAGATGCTTGCATTGTTTTGGGTATTTCATCTTACTTATTCATTCTCTTTGATTCATATCTACATGTCCTGCAGTGAAAGTGCAACTTCATAACAGGGCCATTGTTATTTTCAGACTTGTAGAGTATATCAACCATTCCACATTTTGTACAGGATACTCTTTCATGAGAGTGTTGATGGTTTCCAGCATTTTCCCCATGTTGATGATGCAATTCCCTGTAAAATTATTCCCCGTCTTTTTCAGACTCTGTGACCGAAGATCGAACGGCTTCGCTGTGGCTACAAAATCATCAAAGTTTGGCAAGCTGTCTGTGTGACTGGAGATGTTACACTGTTTTTATGTGGAGATGTTACACTGTTTTCATGTTGTGAATATTCAGGTATTTTCTTATTTTCTTGGTGAAATAAGTTCCCTTTCTTGAACAAGCTTAAGATTAAGGGCTTCTTCAACTTCTTTGTCCTGTCTTCTCTATTCATTTGCCCCCTATATTCTGTCTGTATCTGGCCACTTCTATTGCTCTGTTTTCTTCTTTCATAATGAGTGAATCTGGATAAGTATGGTCTTTTATACTTTGCTTTCTTTCTTTCATTCACTCAAATCTATCCACCCTATGACCTACTTACCCAATACGCTAACCTGATTCGACAGTTTCCGATAAGCCCAGCTGGGCCTATGTAATAAATTCCAGCTGTCTGGATGTTTGAAAAGGGCCTGCTACTTTATCAGAGTTTTGAGCTGGTTACATCATAATAGTCTGGTCTGTAGAAATTACTCATCATTTGTCATAGATGAAAACATTGCGACAAAAGGAGCCATGTGTACATACATTTTGCAGTATTGGTATTTCATGAAGATTAAGGTGCATGTCTGTCATGTTCTATAAAGGCCATCTACATTCCTTCTTTTATATATTCCAACCTCATTTTGACTGATAATGCTTGACTTTTGAATAAAAAGCTAAGAAATGTGCATTTGGCTGGTCACATGGGAAATTATAGAGAAAAGATATGAAGAAAACCCTTAATTTTAGCCCTCGGAATGAGGTTTTTTTTGGTCAAAAGGCTACTTTTCATGCAATGTTTTCAATATATATATAAATGAAAATGGGTTAAAAAGACAGACAAAAGGGTCTAGAACAATGAACTTTTTATTTCATGTAAATCCATTTAGTTTTGACTGAGATATGCTTGATTTTGTAGGAGTAGTCACTGGGCTTAAAATTTCCGTTTTTTTAGGGTCTTGGCCGCAAAAACAGCCATGTTAAACAAAATAGGTTTTCTCTTTGAAAATGGCTTTGATTTCTTTCCGGCTAATTTTTTCCTTGTCGCAATTACCAGATTCAGCTAAAACGCTAAAAAAAATGGACTCGAAAGTAAAATTCTATTTTATATAGGTGTCGCACCACTGCGAGACTGCTTCCGGTTCGTAGTAGTCAAAAGTAGTCCCATGTGAAAATTTGCAGTAGCGCTTTTGTTGCACTGTTCTATGGAGCTAAGGGGGCTTAGTGGTATATAATTTAGATTTGCTTCAAATTTAGGCAGTGGGGGACCACTTTGATGTGTTTTTATTGTATATTGAGTGGACTATTTTGTGTCACTGGAGGAACAAAAAATTGGGGTAATGGGGCTGAACCGGTGTTTTTGAGAGGGAAAATTCTAGGGTGCCAGTAATTGTTGGGATTTAGCGAAAAACGCAATCGGTTGACATGTTGTTTTTAATGCATTTTTTTGAAGGACTAAGGACGTACTTTAGACAGCAAGAGACGGAAAAGCAAAAGGTTTGCCATTAAGCGATCTGCGAAGCTTCAAAGATGGCCAATTTCACTCTATTTTCAATATGGCCAAAAACCAGTGGTGTGACACCATTTATACTAGATGGTTCCACGCCACCCGCTGGACAAAAAGGCAAGTTTAACATGTTTCAATGAGCGCCAAAAGAAAGATTGTCATACAGCATCTAATAAGCTTCAAAATGATCTTGAGAAACAAAAGAGTGGTTTCCTGTATTGCCTAGCAGCTACCTGATACGAACGGAACACAGTAATCCAAATGAAAATCAAAGTGCCTGGGGTATTTTCATTATAATATATACAGAAGGTATGAAAGTTGACCGCCAACCTCCTTGCCCGCCCCACAACGGTAAATTACTTTGTATGGCTTTCATTAAAGCGAAATCCATTTTGAAACATTTGCTAAGTTCGAATGAGCACCTATCTTATGACAGATGGTTGGAGTTGTACAAAAGAAAAGAAAAACTGTAGGAACATCGATTAGCTGTATCCCTAAATCCAAATAAAAAAGAACGTGAGCATACGACAATTGAATGATTCATTACATACCTGAAAATTTAAACAACAAAATATTGAAATCAGATCGGGGAAAAAGGTAAGAGATTACAAAAACACTAGCTTATTGCGTCACAATCCTTTTCATGTATGGCGGATGAATATCATGATGTAACATTTTGACCAATTAAATCTAGAACCAAGGTAAAAGCAGTACGCACGCGAGTTGATTCATCATACCATAATATTTGAAACCGTATTTGACACTGTCAGACCCGGATTTGTTTTCCGTAGTGGCTGACTTTATCAGTGTGCGATGCATGTGTTACAGCCGGAAATGTTTAGGTAAAGAAGAAGGACTTTAAACTAATCTTTATCTCTATACTCAAACCTTCCACATCTTATGTGAATCATGCTCTGTGAAAAAGGATTTTAATGCATTTGCAAAAAGTATCGACCCAGGTCAGTCTGTGCAGTCCGAGCAGGCTGACCTTTGTCGTAACTTTTTGCTATTGGTAAATTTTCTAGATGTCGACGGACAAGTAGGCCTATACCTCATTATTCAGTCAATTGTTGCACAAAATGGACTTTACGGATGCATAATGATATGATGACTTGATTGTTATCATGCATCCCGGAGATGCATTGAGCCCCCTTTTGCCAAAGCATGGCTCACCAATCGCATTTTGGCACTGTTTGATCTCATTTGCAAATCACCATGCTCAACATACAAAGGAGGTAGGATGGTGGATCGTATTACACTCTGGTAGGGAACTAGGCCTATGCGCATGTTGCTACTTCGCACATTATGAAGTTGTGTTCTAAGTTTCATTCGATCGAAAAAAAAACTAGAATTTAAAAACTTTTGTGTGGAACCCATTCAGTGTCTAACCGACAACAGAGCTTTTGTCAACTGTCGATCTATCCTGTGCTCTTGATATATGGCCTGCAACACCCGAAAAGGGGCATTCGGACATCTGCGTAAAGTAGCGGACTGCGCGGGCTGATCCGAGACGGCACTTTACGACTACATTAGATTTTGTCTTACAGTAGACTTGCGCAAAACAGAAAATTAAATAAAAATAGAAAGTGTCGTTTCGGATAACACTGCGCAGACTGCGCAGGCTGATCCGAAACGACGCTTTACGCAAATGTCCGAATGCTTCTTTTTGCGTGTTGAAGACCATATTTGGACAAATGTGGAGAAGACAGAGTAAAAGATTACAATGAGTTGTTTTCCCCCTAGTTTTCTCCATTCCGGTGGTTTTATTCACCAAGATCCGTACTACTCTATTGTAGACTTTTTTTTTTTTAAAATATGAGTCAAGCTCTGTGAAAGGGGGTTTAATGCATCTGCCAAAAGTATCCACTCAGGTCAGCCTGCGAAGGCCGCACCGACTGACCTGTGTCGAAATTTTAGTTGGCCTGCAGACAATATGGATTAATGGATTAATTATTATATGGCTTGCAACACGCAAAAAGGGGCATTCGGGCATTTGCGTAAAGTGTCGTCTCGGATCAGCCTGCGCAGTCCGCGCAGGCTAATCCGAAACGACACTTTCCGTCTTTATGTAATTTTTCTGTTTTGCACAAATCTACTGTAGCACAAAATCTAATGTAGTCGTAAAGTGCCGTCTCGGATTAGCCTGCGCGGACTGCGCAGGCTGATCCGAGACGACACTTTACGCAAATGTCCGAATGCCCCTTTTCACGTGTTGCATGCCATATGATGACTTACTAGTATAATCCATCACGGACATGTAGAAAACCCCCTTTTGCAAGAGCATGGCTCATATTTTTTGTCAAATTTTACTTTCAGCATTTGATAAGAATCGAACTCATTCTTTTACTAGATGTACAGAAAATCAGTGATTTCGAAAACAGTATGGAAAAAGTAGCATTCGCTGTTGAAAAGAAAAGTCTGCTTTTCCCATAACGGTTTCAAAAAGCTGTCCAACCCAATCGAGGAATAAGTCGTAATTTTGTGGGGGCTAGAAATATGATACCAAAAACAAACAAATAGGAGATCAAAGCTAGATTGTTGCGGCGCCGCATGAGCGGCGGCGCTATATTTTTATTCGCTTTTGAAAAGTGCCGGTGGAGGTAGCCATATTGTTTACATTATGGACTGGTTCAGGGTTTTTTTTAACATGTAAAAATACGGTACTTTCATTACCAGATCGAGCCCGTACCAAGTTTGTTTTTCTATTTGGACTGTTTTTTTTTTAACATGTAAAATACCGTACTTTCATTGCCAGATCGAAAAAAACCAGATCATATCCTAGATAGCCCAGAATTTAAATATTTGTTATGTAGTATCACCACGTGGACCTCTACGAAGTTTGTTCAAGTGATGCCCTTGGCGTAAAAAATTAACCCGCTGTAATGTGCCCTATTTCAGAAACAAGGGATTTGCGGCGCTACTGGTGTTATGCATCAATATTTTCTTGTATAATAAATGAGCTTACCCCTTTTTCATGTTATAAACTTCCTTTCCGTTGTTCCTAGTTTTCTTGCTCTCTGGCCAGAATAGTTTACTCATGGCGAGTGCAGCTGGAGCGCTCATAACGGAGGCGGAGAGCAGATGGTTTGCTGGAACCTGAAGCAAGAGAACCACATGGGGGTACCAACCCTCGGCCACAGTTGTTTGTAGAAGTATACGGGACATACCTTATTCAAAGCAACAGTACTATACCTAAAGACATTAGTTCAGTAATGGAAGATATTCTAGAAAAGGTTGAAATCCTGCATAACTGTACCAAAATATATATTGACGGTTACTTGCCCCATTCGTGTGAGTTTCCCTTTTGATAGTTTGTAACTGGTCCGAGTCTAAAGTAAATAACTTCAGTAATGACAGAGATATCAGAAAATGTCAGCGTTTTTGTAAGTAGGTAGAAAAAGAGAGAACTGGGATTTGGGCCGAGTCGCGTCGTATCGCGTCGTCAAGGTCAAAGATCAAGGTCAAGGTCAACCACCTAACTAGGTCAAAGGTCAAGGTCAACCGCCTAACTCCATCGCGTCCTCTATCGCGTTGCCTCCGTCTTGATGGGGCATCCAAGGCCAGCTAACTCATGAAGGCCTCTCAAATCGCTCGGTGTTCGAATGCTTCAATCCAACCAGTCTATTCAATCATCAACCCTATCTACGCCCTCCAATGCTGTCCTGATTCATGCTTCAATCCGACCAGCCTAATAACAAAGCCGCGTCGTGTCGCGTGTCGATGTTAATGCTTAAATTTCAACCACGCTTAAAACCCATCTACGCTTACGCTCCGCTAAATCCTAATGCTTAAATTTCAACCACGCTTAAAACCCATCTACGCTTACGCTCCGCTAAATCCTAATGCTTAAATTTCAACCACGCTTAAAACCCATCTTCGCTCGCGTTCCCTCCGTCTTGATGGAAAATCCATACCAGCTAACTCACGAAGGCCCCACAGTCACAGGACATCGCGTCCTCTATCACGTGCTATACAGTCCGGCACGCTGTGCTGACTCGACAATGCGACCTCCTGCTTAAGGTCAGTCGGGTCAAATCCGAATCAAGCCAATCTACCAGCCTATAACGTCATGCCTTCATTTCAATTTTTTCTCCATCGACACAAGCCAGCCCAACACCCTTCACATCTACTCGACACAAGCCACCCATATACCTATATGAGCGTCTCTATCTTATTGTGTCCCCAAGCTAACGTATCGATATTGTTCTCGAGGACATAGCGTTTATCGTCGTTACCGCTCAATGCTATTTTATTTACCTCTTCAGTATACAACTCGTGCTTATGACTTCTAATAACTACCATTCTCCTTAATTGTGTCTTATTTTCGAACAAACACTCTTTATAATCATCGTGTTTAATAAATGCTTCTACTACACACTTTTTAATTCCCTTACATTTTTTACTTTCCTCCTCATCATCGCACATTTTATAAGAGTATAGTTTTGCCCTGAGACCCACAAACTCCTCAATAATCTTACCACATGTCTCATCTTTAAACATACCCACAACTTTCTTATTTAATCCTGTAGGAATACCTGAAGGATGATCGGACGGATAATCACTCGTATCAAACCAATCTCTAACATCATCGCTAATATCCTTATAAAAATCTCCCGTTTCTATTTCATACATTAAGCTATCTGTATCAGTAAAAAGAAGTTTAACTTTTTCGTCATATTTATCTTTAATATAATTATAATGAAAGTCATACATCAATGTCTTACTTAAATCTAAAATACACATCCCCACATAAATAGGTTTATCAAAATATAAACGCGGTTTTTTCATTTGAATTATACATAAATTTTCATCAAGGATAGTTATATCGTAATAGTTAGGTTTAGCGGCTAATTTTTCTGCTTTTTCCCTGGTACTAACTAATTTTATATCTACTCTATTCCTAATATTTTCCAAAGTCTTACCAAATACAGAATTATTCATAAGTTTAAAGAAATCCTTTTCAAACGCGGTTTTAGCTTTTGCTCTTAGGCTAGTATTTTTATCGATATAAGGTTTTAACCATTCACTCTCATCAAAAGTTAACCCTCTATGAATCTTTGTAAGCTTTAGACCCAAACTTAAATACAACTTTAAATTTTCGTGGTGTAATATATATTTATTTTTATCGTATAAATTAGGTATAAGTTTCTCAACTTTACCAGTCTTTAATCTTTCGGGAGCCAACGGAAAATCATTATGCGAGTCATGTAATTCTTTAGGATATTCTAAATCAACCTCTAATATACAAGGGTGACTTTGCCAATTTTCTAAATCATCCAACCATTTAAAATTACCAATGGGAAGTTTTTGACACATTGCCCAACCGTAGAGATTATTTGCATCCAAATAAGTAATAAATTTAGATGGTTCACTCGGGTTATATTTTTCACCCATATACGAATTATTTGCTTTCGCAAATCGTTTAAAAATGGTTGAGATACCCCCTCTTACTCCGTTTTCGATAAATAAAATCATATCAGGGTCTGATAATAATTCTAATTTTACCTTAGTAGTTTTTAACATTGCCTCCCAAGCTAATCCCGGCGCTGAAAAAAACCATGATGGGTCCAACCCGTAATTAGTAAAGCAAACATCTCTAAAATGTTCAAACACATCCGCCAACAGTAGAACATCAGTCATATTATATAAGTCGTGATAATCTTTAAAAGTTTTCATCTCGAATGTTTCCCATACATTTAATGCGTGTTGATAATCCTCCTTATCAATTCCGCTATATTTAAGCTTCGAGTAAAATTCTTTTCGCTCGGGTAACCCCGTTTCCTCTAATTTACTAAGGTTATCAAACCATTCGTACGGGAATATACCCTTTTGAGAGACTAATTCGAGCTTTTCCCCCCTCAAAATATTTCGTGAGATTAGTCTTGTCCTCCTTAGCTAGAGTGCTAGCTAATTCGTCTAAACTTTTGCCTAAAAATCTTAAACTATCGAGGAATCTAATCTCATGCGTTTTAATTTTCTTTAGTTCTTTTTTCGTTTTCTTATCTTTAACAACGTATTCTATCGGCACCTTTTTAGACACGCTTATATACGTTTCCTTGTTTGTTGGTATACAACTTGTCTCACCGGGTGTACTCATTAAATCTTTTATAAATAAATGAGCGTCATACTTACTAAAATTATGAAAGAATACGGGTGTAAAAGTAGGTGTTCCACATTTTAAATTACACGCATTGTGCGCGGCTCCTCTAAACTTTCCTGTATAATGGCAATGGTCTCTAACCTTTTTCGTGTCTTTTGAAAATGACTCCCCACATATCCAGCAGTTTTCCGCTCTATCAAACTTTCTTTTATCCTCAACTCTATAAATCATTTCCCTCGTTGGTATCCTATCTATTTCTTTTATAACATTTTCTAATTCCTCTACGAATTTCTTAGACGCATTTTCGCCGGAATATTGGAAAATCTTTGAAGGGTAAACATCTTCATAAAGCGATTTAACGTAAAAACAATACCCCGAAATGTTATGCGCATTAATTACTTTTGTCCTGCTACCTCTCTTTTCGTTTTTCTTTTCTAATGTGGACTCCATATCCGCATAAATTGTAAAAGGGTGCCTCTGCTGTCTATAAAAATTCTGGAAAGATATCTTGGTACCCTTTTCAGGTAAGTCTATTCTACAGACATCTTTTTCACCGCAATACTCTAAATGTTTATTTAAAGTTTCTTCTTTTTGAAAATGATTTAAACATCTTTCACAAATATAAGTTTTACCGTTATGATCAGATATTTGTTTAGATAACAATCTACTCATATTTTTAATTAAACAATAATGTTTTTTACCATCATTCTCAAGAAGTAAAAGATTAATATGATGTTCTCTTTTATAAACTTCTTTCCTTAAACTAAGCGGATAAACACCAGTGGAATCATTATACCCGTGAATTGATACGGATATAGATGGGTTTAGGGTTTCGAATTTAATTCTATCCTGAAGGGAAACGGGGTAATTAATCCCTTCCATATTTATACTGTTTAAAAATGGTTTTAGTCTTTCGATTATTTCGGGGTGTTCAATCGTTGGGTTCAAAGCTATAAGAATACAATACGTAAAACACGTATCATCATTCTTATTTATCGGATTAATAACGCTTTTTGTACTCGCTATCTTAGGAGGAGTTGGGAGCCAAGAATTACCTCTTATTGCGTTAAATGATACTGTGTGTAATCTTAAATCGATTACGTAAAGAACTTTATAATAATCTTCTTTCATTTCCTGAGTTGCTATAGCACCTAATACCTCTTCCCCCATTACTTCATATATTTCATCCACATCATCCCCATATAAATTAACGAGTGGAAAACCAGAATGAAAATTCATCACTTTTAAATCATTTTCAATAGAGTGTTTCATCATACACTTCATAACAAGTTTAACATTTGTTTGACGATTCTTTCTCATAACATCGGTTAATTTATATTTCGCTAAATCAAGGAAATCAGCCGGTGTATAAGCTCTTTTAGCTTCTATAAAATATTGCCATGTAAATCCTCCAAGTGCTGATGGTCCTTCTACAATCTCTATTTCATCTTTTTCCCTATATAACCTATCTATTTTTCTTTTTAAAGCTTCTATCCTAGGTGATATATTTCTCGGAATTTCTTTAATACTATCTAAATACTTCATCAACTCCTCAGCTGCGGTTGTAGGTGGAGTTGGAGGTGGTGCCGGAGGTGGTGTGTAAGGTGTTGATTGTAATACCGGGCTCCGAAATTATCTCCAGTATCTAATATTGGCGCTCCTCGATTCCTTAGGCGTTCAACTAATCCGGCTCTTCTAAGCGTGGAGTATCCTCGGATTCCTCTAGACCTAGCTTCTTGTCTTAATTCACTTACTGTGGGCCTTCTTAATATATGAGTAGGGGCTGAAGGAGTACTTAGGTGCTCAATTAATTCGGCTCTTCTAAGCGTGGAGTATCCCTGGATTCCTCTTGTCTTAGCTTCTTGTCTTAAATCTATTACTGTGGGCCTCCTAGGTGGAGGATTCCTTAGAAGCTCAATTAATTCGGCTCTTCTAAGTGTAGAGTATCCTCGGATTCCTCTAGACCTTGCCAAATCTTTTAAACCAAATACGGTATATATATTATAATTCTCCATTTTATATATGTAAATTAAATGCTTAACTTAGTTTTATTATAACTTAATAATTGTTATAATAAAATTACTGTATGTTAATCTTATATTTATTATTCCAAGTTCTCCCATTCCAGTTCTCAACCGTTTGTGGGCAGCGATCTATAAATTTACCCATCTTATAAATCGATGGAAAGGTTTTTATTTCGCCAGTTTCAACATCCTCTAAACTAACTTTCTTAGGATTATGCATAATAGTCTTTAATCTATCAAACTTAGGGTCTTTACTTCTTTCTTTTATAGGTAACTTAGGTGACACCTCCGGGGATAATCCGTGTTCTTTCACCAACTCGACTAACCGCTTTTTATCCCAGTATCCGTGGAAATCTATACTATTTTCTTTAAGAATTTTCTTTAAATCAATAATCTTTATCATTTTTATATAGCGCAATAAATATCTTAACTTAATACACTACACTCATTTTATTTCCATCAGACTGGAAGTTAATTAGCCTATCACTAATAATAACAGCATATGCCTCAGTGTTCTCAAGCACATTTTCAGTAAAATTTGCCTTGATTTGGATATCGGTGACTGAGTATTTTAATCTCTCACTCTGTTTGGAAACGTCAAACAAAAACAAAGGATAAAGGGTTTTATAATCTGAGGGAGTAATGTTAGGGTTTGACACCAATTCATCCATGTTATAAAACTTAGATCTAAATAAAGCAGCATCACCGTACACTCTACTAAATTGGTTCGCAACGAATGAAAGATTATAGTCAACAGCGGGATATCTAGTAGAATTTAGCGTAACATAAATATTTTTAACGTTTCTATGATCAAATATGGCTGGATTTTGTTCTTGATTACCACTTTTACCAGTCTGAAAGCCAACAACGATAAAACGAGGCACCTCAGGTGATGATTTGACAGAAAGTCTCCAGGTAAATGATGTTGACCGAGGAACCGCGATAGAGTCGCACTGCCTCATTCTATATCCAACCGGTATTTTTTCTTTTTTCTCTCCATCTGCGGGTAGCACGTGTGGCATAAACCAAGATACTTTAATTAAATTAATTCTACCATCAACAGGAGCAGCAACACCACCAACAGCACCAGTTTTAAAGACTGCATCATTATCATCATTTCTTGTTAATGTGAGAGTTTGCTTCATTCCATACAATATCTTATCATAATCATCACAAAAACCAAATATATGTTTTAATGGAACTCTGAAGCTAAAGGTACCTCTTGGAAGAGCATCATTAATAATATAATTTCTTCTTACAATAAAACCAGTGTTTCCATCAGCTGCATTAGCTGTTGTATCCTTATACCGACATTGATTTAATCCTTGTGATTTAGAAAAATCATCCGAATATTTTAACAAACCAAGCATTGTAGTAGCCTGGCCAGGATGCAATATGGATTCAATCTCCATACCTGAAAGTTGATACTTAATATTTTTAAAAAGATACATGAGACCATTGTTTGTTAAAGAAATATTGGTGTTAGCATCGTAAGCTGCTCCAGTATCACTTCTTACTAATTCGCCTATAATAAGTAAATAACTCTCACTAGGATGAGTAAAAATATCTTGGGTCTCAATGTTAATCCTAATATCTCCTGAGTTGTTGAGGTTTGTACCGGTGATTGGTTCATACTCAAAGTTTTCATACTCAACAATACTATCATCTTTTAAAATTGGGCTAGTGATTTTTAAAATGTCCATTTTTATTCTTACGATTATAATTTTAAATTATTCTAACCAAAGCTGGGGAAAAGACTTATTTTTATCATTAACAAACACACCTTTAAGTTCAATGCTTCTCGCGGTATCTATTTTAGTTTTAGGATAAACTTTATTGCCGTATACAAGTGTTACTTGTGGTATGTTCCACTCTTGTAAACATTCATTCACATTTTCCTGAATCTCTTTCATCTTGATTATTTCTTCGGGAGATAACTTCACAACAGCTTTTTTATAACCATATTTCGTTTTATTAATTTCGAGGATTTCACAATCTTCTAGTTTTAAGGATGCACCTGTTATAGTAATAGTAGCGGTATTGTATTTTTCGTGAAATTTACGATTAAATGTTAATTCTGACATTCTCTTTTTATATAATGATTATAATTTGCTTAACTTAATTTTATTTTTTCTTCATACTACTTTAATGCCTGCTCCACCATTTAATCTTTTAACTAAGTCTTGAATAGCAATGGCACTTCCATCTATTAATGTATTAATGTCTTGTGTATGTTCAGCGGGTTTCGCGTTACATTTTTGTAAAATTTTCTTCGATTTTGGTGTCAAAGCTTTCGTAACTAATTTCTTCCCTACATCTACAGCAGCACTTTTTCCAACCTCTAAGGCTTTCTTTGCACCTTCCTTAGCTACACTCTTTCCTACATCAAGGGCAGAAGACGCAATTTGTTTAGCCGCGCTACTCGTAAAAAGCCTCGCTAAAAAGTTAGCGATACTATCAAAGATTCCGGAACCACCGTATGAATACCTTCTTTTAAATCCGTGTCTTTTATTGATAATCATTTTTATAGTATAGACATTAAATTTTTATAAGCGTGTGAATTTAAAACGTCTTGTCTTTTTAATTCATCACAAATACTCACTAACTCGTTTCTTACACCTGTGTTACCCGCTTCTTTACTTGCCAACAACAGGTCTAGTCTTTCTAGTAATGCGTTAGGGTCAGATGGGATGATGATACCCTTTCCTTCATAAAATCTTTTATTATCCCATATAGATCTAAGTATATCCTTCCATTTTTTACCTTTAGAAGCTTTAGGATATTTATTTCCGGGTTGTTGTCGCGATAAATGGAGTTGGTTTTTACCATCAACTTCGCGTAATTCTCGTAATCCTCATCCGTAAATTTTTTTCTATTCGGTTCTTTAGCCACAATTAACTCCCATAGACCGGGGGTACCCTCATATTCTTCATCGTCAACAATAATATTGTTGTCTATAATAGCAACTGGTTTGTTACCGATATAAAAATTACCCTTTCTATCATATAGTCCATACGTTGTATCAGCTTCAGACTTAGTAGCAAACTTCCTTAGATACGTTTCCGCTATTGATCCAATAAATTGTGTATCTTCTTCTGACGGTTTATCATAAGCTGTGATAGAAGGAAAGGCCGGAAACTTAATAGCTTGTGGTAACTGTTCGATACCTTCTTTAATAGGTTTGAGTTCTTCTGTAATCTCCCTCGTTGTAGCTTTTTGCGTTTCCGTAATAGGTTTAAAAAACTTTGAAAGACCCGTTTGTAATTCTTGTTCGCCCGTTCTCTCCGCTAGTAGATTATCCCGAATCTTCTTTCTCGTTTCGAGGTACTCTTGTACGATTAAGTCCCTTTTTGCGGGATCAGCGATTTTTAAAAAAGACATTTTTTAAATTACGATTATAATTTTTTAACGCGTTTTTTAACACGTTTTTTAACATCGTTTTTAACATCGTTTTTAACGCGTTTTTTAACACGTTTTTTAACACGTTTCATAACTAAAGTTGCACGAAAAATTTATTTTTCCTGGTTTAGGGAGCGGTATCATTCTTTTCAAGCAACCTCCGAAAGGACTCACGCGCTTCTTGCCTCCCTCTCTCAATTAAACTTTCTTCATTTTCGGTAGATATCTTCTTCTTAATTTTTGTTCTTATCTCATCCTTCATATTCTTATACTTCTCTTGTTCTTCCATGATAAGTTTAAACTCTTCATCCGATATATGATTATCGATTAAAGCTTTGGATATATGTGAAGCGATCGTATCGAGCTTAGCATCAGCTATCATTCGAATCTTTTGATGTTTTTCTGCCATGGTTCTCGAATTTCTTACTACATATTTACCTACTAGCGAAAGAAGCCCGGTTGCTGCAGCTGATACTTCTAATGCTATGACAGCTGGAATAGCTACGACAGTAGATAGTAAACCGATTCCACCTACTCCTGAAGCCATGGTTACCGTGATCAAAACTGTGTCAACGTTGTCAACAATTTTCGCGGCTCTAGAATATTTTTTAGCTAAAGCGTCTCTTTCTCGAATTTCGTCTTCGAGAAACTTTTGTACTACGGATATTTTTTGTAAACGGTAGGAATGACCTTTGTCATCTAACGCCATCATTTCAATAGATGGAGCGCTTGGATTAGGTAACAGAGGATAGATTTTTTTAGAGGGATGTTCTTGATCTTTATCCGTCATTTTTATTAAAATGATAATTTTTTTATGCCAAATATTTTAGATAGCAGAATAACTCACCCTCAGGTATTTCAATCGGTTTTCGTGAGAAATTATAAATGTAGACTAAGATATCATTAGCCTCATTATCAAGATGTGTCCCATTAAAAATGGTTAAACTATCTTTCCATTTATTACTAACAGATACCACTACAACTCCTCGTGTAGTTATATAACCAAATCCTAGCGAAAGTCTCATACCATCACGAGGAGGAATCTTGATAGTTACTTGCGAGTATATTTTCCATTTTAGAGGATCTTGCTTTAAGGGAGGATATCTTACTCCGTGTGGTTTCCAAAATATAGTTTTAGTAGTAATATTAGGTTTTTTACCGAGTTTATATATGTCCATTTTTACTTGTTATAAATAATATTTATGATATAGCTCCTAAGATAGGGATATTAGCGAATGGACTATTAGGTCCGAGTAAAATTCCTCTTCCATCATACATTTTTCCTCCTTGCTTTAAATACAAACCATCACCAACGGAAGCTAATCCTCTACCTTTGTATGGTTTTAAGTATAATCCACATCCATCAGTTTCAACTTGACAAACGCATCCTCCTTTTTTAAGATAAAGACCCGACCCCATTGCTTTTTGTACACCTGATGAGGCTAATCCGGAGAGAGCACCAACACCTAAAGCCGGTAAAACGGTTTTTGCAAATCATTGGCAAAGCTCTAGCAGCTAACCCAGCCAACATTCCGAGAAAACCTCCCTCTATTTTCGTGTTATATTTAAGTTGTTTCGCAGTCATTTTAATTGTGATACCCTTACCATCCTCATAGGCTTTAGCTATTTTTCTCGCTTGTGAATTGGTAATTGCTAAAACATCATTACCTCGTAAATCTTCGTGACCTAAACGAATACTTACCGGACAACCAGCTTTAACAGCGTGTTGAAGCTTTTCCTTTTGTCCTTCAGATATATTTACTTTAACATTAGTGTAACTCGTCATTTTATATATAATTATTTTTTTTATTTATCTCGCTTCTCTAATATGAAACCTAATCGTTAAATTTTCGCCTCTAAGATTTAGTAAATTGCCGTCTTGGTCAGTAATATTTACCTCTAGGTTATGTATTTCATCTAATGTTATTGGTAAGTATACTAAATTAACTGGTGACTCAATTATCTTATATCCGGGTGCTACATCTGGGAAAAAAGAGTAAATAGTGTTTTTTGTTGAACCATTAACGTAACTTCCCGAAATAATATCTATGTTAACGAGCAAACTATTTATACTAAGAATGTTCACTACATTCTCTGACTCGTGAAATCCTAGTGTATATTTAGCGCGAGTAAATCCTAATACTTTGCCAATGGAGCCTGGTTGATTAAAATCTACTTGACAACCATTTTCCAGAGTAAGAACAGACTTTAGGGTATTGGTGTTCGCGGAAATGTTAATATAATAACCTTCATTAACTTCATCGTAATGACCTTTTTTTCTCATTTCCTGTTGAATGGTATCATTAATGTCAACAAGGTCATAACTTCCTTCGGGTATTTTTATTTTAATCCATGTGGTACCATTGTCTGTAGAATAAACGAATGTGTTATTCGTTTCATCAATGTTTGGAAAAGAGTAGTAAGTTTCAAGGTTTACTAAAGCTATTTCATATACTTTATCCTTTTCCAGCTGAATAGGGGGATTAAACCTCGTTCTAAAACGTGTTTTGTTGTCGCTTACTATGATTTAGAATGAAGTTTTGTGTTCCGTATTTTTTACAATTTGTTAAAGAAGATCTTCCATTTTTATAATAAATCATTTAAATTAAAGTGCTCATAAATAATATTAAATAATGCTTCTAACTCATCTTTCATGCTATTTTCAAAACTAGAATTATAAAAATGATCGAAAAAATTTATAAAATCATCTTCATCAAACTCCTCACCATAATATGTAGATGTAATATTAATAATATAATATATATTAAAATAAAAATCATACAATAATTTTACAATTCTAACTTCATGACCCGATTTTCGATATATTTCTTGCATGATCTCCAATCGTTCTTTTAAGTAATCTATTAATATATTTACTAAATATCTTTGTTCAGAAATATCATAATTTTTTATTCCTATATGTTCTAATATCATTTTTAAATTATGTCTCGTAAAACGTTCTGCTCTCGTAATTAAATACGATTTTAATTTTTCGAATATTTTTTTAACTCTGGCATTCTCTTTTTATATAATGATTATAATTTGCTTAACTTATACTGACTTTGGTATGTAAAAGTTGTCAAAACCGTTTCTGTACTTCCCATCATGTTTTTTACTGGTTAAATCAATGATAGCAAAACCATGCGGTCTTTCCCATGCCTTTTTACAAAATTCCTTAAATTCATCCTTTGGCATATCATCACCTACATGATCGCTATAAATATGATTAATGTTTTTTAGGTCTTGTCGAAAAAGGCAAATAAAATTAGCGTTTTCTCTAATAGTTTGTCTCGGCAGTCTGAAATAATTCTGCGAGAGGTAAAAGCAGTCAACATTACTATGCCTTCCTCGAATGTAGTAACACTCGCATTTATTTTGCTTTTCTAAAAGTAAATCATCAAAAATCATTAAATTTTTATTTTTCGAGTTTAACTCTCTCGGATCAGGCACATCACTCGCATTTTCAAAGAAGTTGCAATTTATATCCGATTTGACTTTAATCGTTTTAATCCATTCTTCAACTAAAGCTGTTGGTACAATGTTTAGTTCTTGTATCTCATCACGCATGTTAAACAACCTTAAGATACATCTTTTGGTAGTTTTTCTTCAAAAGCCTTTTTTAGTATACGGTATTCCGGTTGAAAAAGACTTTTTCCAAAAACACTCAAATCGTTGTAGTCGAGCCAACCCGGTCTAAGTAAAAGGTTTAACAGTAAGGTAGTTTTACCGCATCCTGATTTGCCTATAATTAAACCTCTAATACTTTTTGGTAACAGGGAGTGATTAAATCTCTTTGATACTACTTCATTCCATGATAAGTTTATGATATCCATTTTATATAACTTTTTTAATTTTCATATATAAAATGTATTGCGTTAAATGTAAAAAACGTACTGATACGAGTAATATAACGCACGTTGTTACTAAAAATAAAAGAAATATGAAACGCGGGAAATGCGTGGTTTGTGGAACAACTAAAACCCAATTTGTTAAGTCGACAAAGGGAGGATCATTGCTAAATAAAGTTATAAATAATTTACCCGTTGAAATGCATCTCCCTGGTAACAATTTCACGGGACCCGGAACTAAATTAAAGAAAAGGCTCAATCCAGATTTAACACCGAAGAAATGGAGTAAACCAATAAACCACGTTGATAAAGCTGCATATTATCACGATGTTTGCTATCTTCAGCACAATGACACTGCCACAAGAAACGCGGTGTGCGATAAGAATATGTTAACGGAGTTAGAAGGTATTTACAATCCTACTATTAGAGAAAAAATGGAAAGGGGTTTGGTAAGTAAACTCATTGGAACGAAGATGAAATTTGGAATGGGAGTTAAAAAAAAAAATTAGCGGAAGAATTACATAAACCCGTAAGAAGAAAATTTAAGAAAAGGAGAGTTAAAGTAAACGGTATAGATAAGATATGGGCTGCGGATTTAGTAGACATGCAAGCATTTTCTAAGTTTAATCGTGGCGTTAAATACCTTCTCGCTGTCATTGACATCTTTTCTAAATACGGATGGTTGATACCATTAAAAGATAAAACGGGAAAATCTGTCGCTATAGCATTGAAGAGTATTCTTAAGGAGAGAAAACCCGAAAAAATGTGGGTGGATAAGGGTAAAGAGTTTTATAACAAAGATGTTAAAGACTCGGTTGAATTGTATTCTACCGAAAATGAGGAAAAATCTAGTGTGGTTGAGAGATGGATTAGAACGATGAAAGAAAAAATGTGGAAGTATTTTTCCGCTAACTCCACAAACGTTTACATCGATGTGTTACCGGATCTCGTTAAAGAATATAATAACACGAGGCATTCATCCATTAAGATGACTCCAGTAAATGCTAGTAAAAAAGAAAATGAAACCAAAGTTTGGAGAAATCTTTACCCTATCGAAATAAAAGAAGATATAAAACCTAAGTTTTCCGTCGGAGATAAAGTAAGGATAAGTAAAAAGAAAAAGACTTTTGAGAAAGGTTATACAACAAGATGGACTGAAGAGGTTTTTACGGTTTCTGAGGTAAAACATACATCGCCTATAACATATAAAATTAAGGATCTTAATGGAGAAGAAATACGAGGTACCTTTTATGAACCTGAACTGCAGAAAACCAGTCAAGAGCTGTATAGGATAGAAAAGATTATTAAAAAAGGAAAAAAGAAATCTCTCGTAAAGTGGAAAGGTTATTCCGACGAATTTAATTCGTGGGTTGACAATAAAGATATTACAAATATTTAAACTATAAAAAAATGTTAGATATTTCGATTGAAAACGTAATTCTACCGAATAAACCGTTGAACAATTTCGAGTTAGAAGATGTCGCAAAAAGATTAGAGATACCTTATTTTAGAGGAGTTTTTTTACTAGATACATTACCGAGAAAACCGAGTAAAAAAGAATGTGGTATAGTAAACTTTGATAAAAGTGGTGGACCTGGTACACATTGGGTTGCATGGTATAAAAACGGTAAAACTAAAATTTATTTTGACAGTTACGGAATACAATCGCCTAATGAAATTCGAGAGTATCTAAAAAGCCCTATACACTATAATACTGATCAAATACAACAAGTATTTTGTGGTCATTTATGTTTGTACATTCTAAAAGAGTTAGGTTCGGGGAATAAATTTCAAGATGTTTTAAATAAACTTTTTTAGTAATATAAAAAATGCCTGTTGATAAATTCGGACGAATGGAAGAGCATGATAAAACAAGCGGTGATGGTGTGTCACTCGCTTACATAAATAATAATTTTTTACGTAAAGATGGAACAACCGTTGTTACTGGTTCTATAAACATGAATGGTAATACAATAACGAGGGTTAGTAATCCGGTAAATTCTCAAGACGCGGCAACTAAGGCTTACGTTGACAAGACTGCAGCTTTCGATCCGAGAAATCAATCTGGATATGTAGCAAAGGGTGATATATTTTTAAGGAAGAATAAGTTATACGGTTTACGAGAACCGACTAATCCTAGAGAAGCGGTTAATAAAAGATACGTGGATGAAACTATAGCGATAAAATTAAAAGAGGAAAAGGATTTATTTCGTCCCAAGGACGCAGCTACTAAAAATTACGTAGATGAAGCTATTAGAGGCATTGTTGAAGGTGATGTTTTGGTTTCTAAGGAAGGAGTATTTTTAAAACAAAATGGTTATTATAGAGCTACCGCTGATATTGATATGGATTTTAATAGAGTCAATAATATACCAGAACCATCTTCTCAATATCAAGCTGCGAACGAAGAATATGTGGACAAGTTGATCGAAAGCGTTACTAGCGAGGAAGCTTTTGTGAAAGAAAATGGTGGTTATAACATTCCTGGAGGTTATTTGAACATGAATTTTAATGAAATTAGAAATGTCAAAGAACCTGTAAATGATGCTGAAGCTGCTACCAAAAGATATGTTGATGATAAAATCGCGTTTACTAAATCAAATATTGTAACTGACTCGGAAGGAAATGAGGTATCTTTACTGTTAAGTGGTAACACAAACTATGTAGCAAAAGCTGAATTGGCAACAGCGAATCGAATTGGTTTGTACCAAACAAGATTTGATAGTAAAAATGATGCGGTGAATAGAAAGTATGTGGATGATCTAGTTGAAAAAAATGTAAATGTTATAGAAGAAATTGTAAAACTTATAAATGAAAGAGGTTATTTTTCTACACACCACATGTTAATATGGTGTGAACATCAAGGCGACCTTTTTATAGGAGGAAAACCATTTAAATTTTATGGTAATAATAATAAACCATTTAATGATGATATTAAAAATAGGGCAATAAAAGGTTTTAGGATGCCAATAAATGGAAAAATAGTGAAAATAACATCAGGATTTTATGTACAGTATTATGGTGACTCAGATGGGGAGGTTTACCAACCGCTTAGTAGTTTTAATACACAACTTGATTTTCAACTTACTATAGATAGGTATGAAGTCCATCCATTTTCATTTCCATCTACTTCACCAGTGGCATTAGACAACCCGATAGAACTTCGCGCGAATAATATGATAAATGTTGTTTCAAAAACTAATTATCCTTATGAGCCTGATTTTGTGGAGGTAAAAAGTATATATGTTACAGGTGCAATTACGTTTGTAATAGAATTTGATGAGTATGGAGATTTTGAAAATCGTACTTTAAAATAAATATATCTTCTCACTATATACAGAGGATATATTTTTTATATCATTATACGTTTTACATACGGTGAAATCCTGGTTTTAAATAATTTTTTATAGAAAAGGTACTACTTTCTATAGTTTTTATATCGTCTTTAACGCGCTTTATTAAACTTACGAACCATTCTATAAGAGGGGTTTGATATTTCTCATGAACACCGGAAAACAATACTCTTCCCGTTTGAAATATAGCTATAGTAATATATTTCTTTAAAGTTTTATTATCGGGTCTAAATTTCGTTATAAACTCGTTATAACTTATATTAGGTTCTTCTATTAATATTTCGTTTTCTATTTTAATTTTATAAACCGGCATATCATCTTTTGAATCTATAGATACTAAAAACTGCATTCCTATAAATCCTCCTAAAACCGGAGATATATCGTAAACACCCGAATTTTTAATTATATATTGACCTAGCTTTTCTCTATCCACTAAAAATCCTATATTAAAATTAACGTTTCTCATTACCGAAACTATATGAGCTTCTAAATGGTTGAATTTAGAACAACATTTAAGACCTTTAACGACCTTCCAAAATTCGAGTAAACCTTGTTTGCAATGATCAAAGTTTTTACAACCTGTGAGTTGAATTACGCCGTTTCTAAAAAGTTTAAGGTTAACTTTTTTATAGTCTTCGGTAAAAGTAAACGAAATGCAGTTTAAAAAGTTTCTCGTATTCGGATTAATCTTTTTCCTTTTTTTAAAACATTTTTCTCTCTTTTTATACAATATATGGACCAAAAAAGAAGTTATATCGACTTCATCAAACATTACGTCTAAGTCAAGGTCGTTTATGTTCGAGTATGTTATGAAAGTATGAGTGGATACGGATAAGCCATCTAATGTTATATTGTTGTTATCAGACATTTAATTTATTATATAAGATTTTTAGCTTAACTCAATTAATTTTTTCATATCCTCGAGAACAATATCGATACGTTAGCTTGGGGACACAATAAGATAGAGACGCTCATATAGGTATATGGGTGGCTTGTGTCGAGTAGATGTGAAGGGTGTTGGGCTGGTGGGTTGGCTTGTGTCGATGGAGAAAAAATTGAAATGAAGGCATGACGTTATAGGCTGGTAGGTTGGCTTGATTCGGATTTGACCCGACTGACCTTAAGCAGGAGGTCGCATTGTCGAGTCAGCACAGCGTGCCGGACTGTATAGCACGTGATAGAGGACGCGATGTCCTGTGACTGTGGGGCCTTCGTGAGTTAGCTGGTATGAGATGTTCCATCAAGACGGAGGGAACGCGAGCGAAGATGGGTTTTAAGCGTGGTTGAAATTTAAGCATTAGGATTTAGCGGAGCGTAGGCGTAGATGGGTTTTAAGCGTGGTTGAAATTTAAGCATTAGGATTTAGCGGAGCGTAAGCGTAGATGGGTTTTAAGCGTGGTTGAAATTTAAGCATTAACATCGACACGCGACACGACGCGGCTTTGTTATTAGGCTGGTCGGATTGAAGCATGAATCAGGACAGCATTGGAGGGCGTCGATAGGGTTGATGATTGAATAGACTGGTCGGATTGAAGCATGAATCAGGACAGCATTGGAGGGCGTCGATAGGGTTGATGATTGAATAGACTGGTTGGATTGAAGCATTCGAACACCGAGCGATTTGAGAGGCCTTCATGAGTTAGCTGGCCTTGGATGCCCCATCAAGACGGAGGCAACGCGATAGAGGACGCGATGGAGTTAGGCGGTTGACCTTGACCTTTGACCTAGTTAGGTGGTTGACCTTGACCTTGACCTTTGACCTTGACGACGCGATACGACGCGACTCGGCCCAAATCCCAGTTCTCTCTTTTTCTATCTACTTTTGTATAACGACTATTAGGCAAACGGCAGTAATTCGACGTTTTCTTCAGAATAAGACAAGCTCAACAAAGGACAATTAAGTTTTTAAGAAAGAAAGAAAGAAAGAAAGAAAGAAGATCGTGGGTTAATGAAGTTATAAATAGAAACCTTATACTGTATACTAGTACCTACATCAAGTGCAATATAGGCGGCCATGACAGATCCAGCGATAGTGGCAAACCCTCCCGTACAGATAGCGTGAAGCTCGGATTTTGTCATGTCTTTTAAAAACGGTTGAATCATTAATGGCGATTCTGACTGTAAAACATATGAATCTCAATAATTGAATCATACAAAAATTATAATATATCAACAAATGCGGGAATTTATTGGCGTGCAAATATCTTGAAAATATGGTAAAGCAGCAATTAAGTTGCTCATACTTTTTCTGAAATGTTTCTAGGTAAAAAAAAGTAATATGCAGACCGAACTGCCTGATGTTGATTACATAGGTTTATTGTACACGTTTTACAAAATATCTTAACAATTGTCCGCTGCAGTTCGTTTCAGATGTAAGAAAATTAAAGCCTTAATTTTAATTCACAGTGATGACACAGGCCGAGACACTGGAAAACATAACAAGCAAGGTTCGTATTCACCAACCATTCTAAGTCTTAGTCTAATTCTCAATAATTGTCTGTATCATAAAGTAACGCAACTTCTGATTGGCTAAACCATTTGGTTTAGCCAATAAGAAACTGTTTTGCTTTCCAAATTTAGTATTAGACAAGGGATACAACTTAGAATGGTCGGTGTGTAATGCCACTGGCCAAACTTACTTGTCCAATGAAAATATTGCCAGCAGCGTTTAAAGATTCAGCCGGCGAGGTACCAAGACAAAAGGCCAAGAAGCGGGCTATATGTCGTATAATGAACTGCATGACACCCCAATAATATAACACAGACACCACACTGCTGAAAAACACGATCACTGGCAATACCTACAAAAAAGGTATATAAATAACAACATACGGTTCGAAAACAGGGGGATTCCGAGATGACTGATTCTTTCGAGAAAACTGTGGATTGCAGTGTTCTGGCTTATGTAGATCTATTCAGACCACATGACAGATATCATTTACTTGCTTCTCTTAAAAGATACTTAATGATGTGCTCTAAAGGTTGTATGGAATATATATTGAACCTTAAAATGATATCTAGACTTGCATTGTTTGCTATAAAATATATCTGACTAAATGCTGACTTCATAAATATGTAGCACAATTTTCAGTTGAGTAAAACATTTAGAAAAAAAAAACGGATTTTTTTTTTCAAAAGCAGTCCTTTACTGCATCCAATTTAACCAAATCAACGTTTTCTAATTACCGATTGTTTCGAGGAAATAGAATATTTATAACAAAGCAAATCCAAGATGGTCTTGAATATTTATTGTCGCCTGCCCGGTAGAGTTATCTGTCTTTAAGCACTCTTGTGCACATCCGATTAGAAAGGGAACAAAGTCTCGCGAGATAGAGCGATGTTATCGGAACATACGCAGCGCCCGTAATGCAGACAAAACCTTACCTAACCAAAAACGAGAATAACAAATGAAAGCCTACTAAACACTCCATCGCGATAGAATGTGCCTCCTTTAGTAAAGATGGATGCGTTTGATTGTACTTTTTATCAATTAACTTTATGTTTGTTAACGCGTTCCCCGGTTATTAGTCTAAACGCACCTTTAAATAAAAAAGTTCCAGTAATGGAAATAAGCAGTATTGCGCACAAGTTGTTTTAACACAGTCTCATAGCACAGTGGCCAGAAATGAGACCTATATTTTTCGGTCAATTTATTCGATTTTAAGTAATCACTTTGGAGTGCATTTACTCAAATGTCACAATCAGAATTCAACTACAAACACAGGCAACCTGAATTCGGTAGCTCAGTCGGTAGTGAAAGGTCTGAAACAAGGGAGTTGGTGGTTTGATTGCCCAACTTTTTCCGAGGATTAATGATAGGATTGCCACAGGATTCATTCCTCTTTCACAGCTGAACGTTTTTACAATGGTAATTATTGAAAAAATGGCTTGGAAAGAATATTGGGCTAGAAGTACTGGAGAAAAGATACTTCATGAAAGCCTGGATAGGCCAGGGATCGTATATACACATTTTTAACTAATGTGCGGTACTGCGCTTCCACTTTTACTGAAATAACCCCTTTTTAGGCTGCACTTTTATTTACTTAGGATTCGATAAACAGCTTATATTTGATTTTAGTGCAAAACGAAATACTTACTGCTTATAAATATGGTAATATCTGAACACAATTAATTCAAAAGATGGAATCAGAATGCTACATTTATCACCAGGGTCTCAGCAAATTCACCATATTGGGCCGCCATCTTGCAATTAAGACCGAAAATAGCCAAGTTTTTGAGCCCACAGTTATCTAACCTTGGCATCGAAAATCACTAGATTTGATTTAAAAACAAAAAGAAATACTGCTTATAAATATGTCAAAATCTGAACAAATTTATTTCTAAAAATAAATTGAGAATGCTACAACTATCACTAGGGTCTCGCCAAATTCACCACATTGGTCCGCCATTTTGTGATGAAATACCGAAAATAGCCCAGTTTTGAGCCCATAATTATCTAACTTAGGAATCGCAAATCAGCACAAAATTGGCTTTAATACAAGGAGAAGTACTCCATCTCGTGATTTTTACCAACATGTTGCTATTTGGACGCTACTTTATGTACTTAAAAAGTATTTCTTTTGCACGTCACTAAATGCTCCTGCCGAACATCCCCTACGGGGCAAACATGATTAGGCCATGAATTTTTAACGCCAAAATAAGCATATAAAACAAATCTCCGAAAAAATTGATGTTACATATATTCTAAGCATGTAAATATTCGGAAACTTACCTGTTGAGAAGGACGTTTGGGATAACCAAGCAAAACGTTGATTAAAACAGTGACCGTCGTATGCCGAAATTTAAGATGGCCGCCGTTTTTTCCTTTGCGGTCAATTCGAAAGAAGACGGTGAATAACCGGAAGTTATACCGCGTTTCCTATCCCTGTATATAAGATCCCTGGATAGGCGTATGGCCGCCACGATATAATCGAAATAATGTATATAAGAAAAAAAACACACACACACACACACAAACGGATGAAAACTTATTTGTAACCTTAAAAGCAAAAGGGTGGCGTATATAGTCTGCGCCAAAAATAAACGTTGAACCGGCATCTGTGTGTACCAAGAACTCTTGCACTCTGTCACCCAGCCATTTGAAAGCTTCAAAACCGAAAGTAGACCTCAGAATGAGCAAGGCAAAAATGAACTGAATGGTGAAACCCCAAAACACCGGGCGCCAGTTTACCTACAGTGAAATAAATAAAAAATTATTAAGGCCGAGTCGTTGTTGTTTCGTAAACTGAGCAACTAACCATTTTGGAGACAAAAAAAGAGGAACTATGGTAGCATATTTCTGCCACGAGATACGAGATAACTATTGCGATAGTTCAAGATAAAACAAACTTTCCTGGAAATATTATCTAGATAATAAAAATTTTCATGATAAAAATATCGCGATAATTCTCTGTTATCAAGTTTTTACTTTCGTGTCCACAACTAACATTCACGGTATCTATTATTTGATTCTGTTTTTGGAACACCTTAGTCTCCAACCTCATGAATTCTCCTTTTCCCTGAATGGTTTTAAGGTTGTTCGTAAGAGGCATTTCGAATCCTCTTTGTGTTTAAAAGACTTCTTTTCATTTCATGTGTAGCCAAAACTTACCAAATAGGCTAATATTATAAATAATTCGCACTTTAACTGACTGTCATCTTGTAAAGTCAAACACTACCGAATTCATCCAAATAGTGATTTTTTCTATTTATAGATATCGAGAAACGGGTAGAACTATCACAACAATTTTATCTCGAATGTCAGCTTCGTGCACAAATGAGAAATTTAGCGTTAAGACATTTACTGACAAATGTAAAATTTTCTAGTTAACAAAGTTTATGATGATTTTTTTTTTGAGAAAAATTTCACTATTTAGATGAAATTTCCAGAACATCTCTTGTTCTATCACTTTAATACTTCCATTGGGTTATACGGATGTTTGAAGTTACTTTCAAATCTAAATCAACTTATTCTTTTCTTATCCCTGTATAAAACACAGTAGCAAAATAAGTAACTCCGCGTGTCTTGGATTTCCTTTGGTTTCAGCTTTAGTTTGAATAGCTCGAAAACGGGATCAAATAAATATATCAGTATAACACCCAAATAAAAACCTTTCGCTTCAGCTGCATTAGCCTCAGTCAACAAAATGAATCATTTCAGAGAATTTAGTATCCCTAGGATACTAAGCGCGAGTCTATGACCTTTTGCGGACAGTGTAGATCAAGATCAGACTGCACAAAACATGCAGTCTGATCTTGGATCTAAACTGTCCGACAAGGAGATATCTTTTTGCCAAAAATACTTTTGAAATAGCAAAATTTGGGTTTTACTATCAGTTTAAGTTTAATTTCATTTATTTAGCAGGATAAGGGTTAAGGTGCGGTATCGATAATGGAGAGCATTTCTTAGAGTTATAATGGCATCCTCAAAGATTTTGTGTTCTTGAAATTTACTCTTTACCAAATGCCAAAAAATTAGACTGAGCCTAATCAAAAGCATTTGCAGACGACAAATTAAATATGACTCAGAAAATGAAAATTGTCTTTTGAAGGGTAGAAAACATTATAGGGAAGGGATAAAATGCTGGTTACCCAAAGTCTTCTACCTCAAGGTCGTTAGAACTCGGGATTGTGTGGTAAAGGATGCAAGTAATTACATAAGCTTAACAGGACGACGTCTTTTTCGTGTACAACTTTTTAGTCTCCGACAGGACTGTTCGTGCAAAGTATACTTCAAAGTAAAATACTTTTCTAAAATGTTTCTTATTCCAAAATCGACGGCCAAAACAGCAGAGGCTAATCAGAAAAGTAAACCATTAGTTTTATCGCTATACTGACCTTGTGTGGTTTGTGTGAGAAGATATAGAAGGTGAGAATGAACACAAAAATCCCGAGGGCCGAGATGAGATTTTCTGGTCGATTTAAGGCGACATCTATCACCACCCAGGCGACAATGAACACAGAACAGGCTACCACCAGTATCCAGTACAAACTGTGAAAAATAATTTGTACGTACATCTTGATTGGAAGTACAAAACGTTAACTGCGTATGAAAGCACATATTTACACTGTTGTTATTACTGTTGTTTTATTATTCTTTTATTTTTCATTGTTTAAAGTACATGTGCACAAGAACTTCCGTTTTCTTCCAATGTTTATGTAAGTTTATTGACGTTTTATCAGACGATAAAATGTAATACTTATCCATATCGACAAAATTGGAGTGGGAAAAGAGAAAGTACTTGCGATATTGTTTAAATGGCACTAAAAACGAAACGAACTCACAAAGTACCGTCTCAAAATCGGGTTTTATTTTCATCAATCATTCTAGTTCCAAGTCTGCTCCAAATTCCGTGACTAGCCGTCTGATTGTGTGAGACAGTGAGTTATTTATGTAATTCAGAGTGAGGAAAAATATTAGAGTCATGCTCTTGCAAGAGGGCCTAATTCATGCATCTCTGTGATCAAAGATACCGAGCATGTCATCATATAATGGTGGATCCATAAAACTCAGTTTTTCTAACAACCGACTGGATCATGACGTGAGCTGGTCCTTTGACATGCAGAAAATTGACCAAGAGCAAATCGTTTTGGCCCAGGTCAGCCTGCGCAGAATGCGCAAGCTGACCTGGGTCAATACTTTTTGCAGAAACACCTCTTTTCGCAAAGTTTGGCTCGTTTAGAATCACAGATGAATAAGGCCTGTAGACTTTACTTACACAGCACGTATTTTCAGAATCAAGGGGTCCCTGCAGTCTTCATCAAAAAATCTGAACTTGAGATCAGACGGACATATATATGGCCAAACAGATGATGCGATCACACATAGAACGGTAACTATGGTAACGATCAGTAGGCGCATGGACTCCTCGTCATGCACGTCAAAAGTTTTCTCCATGGCGAAGGCGAAGTACACAAAATACACCGCGATAAATACTATGGCGATCAATATCTTTATTATTGAAATTGGGAAAATATGAAATGAGTATCATCATCACCATCGTCATCATCATCATCACCGCCACTAAAAACACCAACACCGTCATCACCAGCATTACTATCATTAACACCATAATCGAGTTTAAAGTTGTTGTGATTTTGAATCCCGCAAAACAAAAAGATCCTGACAATGTTATATTTTTGTTCTGATATCAAAATAGGACTGTTGTTATCTGTTGTGAATTCTGCAAATAGATTATTTATTCATTAATAACCAATTATTTATTACTTGAGCATATCAGCTATTGTGACAAGTATGTAAATAATCCTGTATGTGTTTTTTATGTGTAAGCTTTTTAATGAAGATGGATATGATTGCTCATGTCATTTGAATAATAAAGTTCTGTCCTTTTATTTCACCCGAAAAAAAAAATGGTTCAACACTTAACCTTTACCCACACAATCTTGGGATGTAACAACCATGCAGGAGAAGTCTTTTACAAACATTGCAGGGAAAACGGCAAAATGCTGGTGACCAACTTTATTTTTCACACAATGCTTTCACAGCACATACTTTCTTAACCTTAAATAGAAAATTCACCACAAGTTTGTATTCTCTTAATGCTTTCATTTTGGGTAAGTCTAAAATTTTGTCGGTTCGTAAAGAGTTAACAAGTGACACAACAACACCGTTACAGTATATAGTATACCTTTGCTGTGTTTATTATAAAACTTGGCGCTGTTGTTGTGTATCGCAGCCACGTACTTCGAGCAACCTGTGTACTCGATGTCTTCATCATCACTGTCTTCCTCGTACTGGTCATCATCTTCTCCCAACACAGGTCTCTGGCCATTCATCTGAAATTTGGGCATGTGGGTGTCAGAAAATATACATGTAAGGAGTGACGCTTTGGGAAAAGGGTACCTTCAGTCTGAAGGGTTGCTCCGATGTTATTTTTGTGACTGTGTCTCAACACCACTTCATAGAAGCAATTCTTCAATACCATCTGGAATCCGACCGAAAAAAATCTTCTTATGTATGGCAAAACCATTCTCGTTAGATATTGAAACAGGCTTCTTCTGTCTTCCTGTCTCTCTCTCTCGCTCTCATTTCGTAATTTCGACCATTTTTTTTACGGAAAAGTAGCCAATAGCTTTCAAAGAGTGTAGAGCGAAGTACTGGTTACAGAAACTCCAAGGGCTCATAGTTAGGTACACTGGCCGCCGCACTCTGGCTTGCTAAAGACTGCATTAATTCTTTACAGAAAATCACATGATTTAACGTCCCGAAAAAGGCTTTTAAAATGCTTGTAAAATTGTTGCGGAAAAGGAAGAAATATGCTGGTAACCTGCATCTTCTCCTTTTCCCAGAATGTGAGGACGAATTCCAACGTTGAGCTACGTTTCATCTTTTATCTGCAAATACCTTCAAATTGGACGGACTTTAATTTTGTTCTCTGCTTGAGGTTAAAACGACTAAAAATTTAAAGCACCGTTAAGTAATTAATAATCACCTGTGGTTTGCCATCAGTCTCTGTCCCATCCACACGGTATGCTCTATTCGTGTAGCCATTTACCGCTTCTTGGAACGTAGGTGGTTGGTCCGAGTCCAAGTTTGTAAACGTGTCGTAGGTTGACGGGGCTATATCGTCTCTATGATGGATCGTCTGTAGTTCATTAGGCTTCATTGTTGAGCTGTTTCTTTATTGGATTTCTGTTAAAAGAAACTTTATATTATTTCTTAAAGTTTAAAACTTTCCCTCTTCAAGCTCTTTGAGATGATTTCTGGTATTTTAAAGAGAATTCTCGATAACGTGGGGGGGGGGGGGTTTAAGAACAACAAATTAATAGTGAAAATAAAATTGTGAAAAAAAGAAAGCTATATTCTGTGGAAAGTGGCATAATGCATCCGCATAAATCAAGCCCGGTCAGCCGGTGCAATACGTGCAGACTGACATGGTAGATACTTCTTGCTATTATTCAAAAGCCCTCTGTCATAGGTTCGTTAATACGCGGGACTGTTTGGTTAACCCATTACCACACAATCCCTACTTTTGACGACCCTGAGAAAGAAGCCTTTAGAAAACATTGTGGGAAAAGGAGAAAATACTGGTAACCAGCATTTTCTCCTTTTACCACAATGTTTTCTACCCTTCACAAAACAAATTTCAAATTTTCAGTCACTTTTATTTTGTCGTCTGCAAATGCTTTCGATTTGGACAAACCTAAAATATTGTCGTTTGGTAATGAGTTAAGGGATTAAATGTGTATTTATATCAGAAGTTGGGAATGTTGTGCAACTGATTAAAAAAAAGTGTTTTGTCTCGCTTATTTTCGTTGTCTTTAGCAACAGGGGTATGTCCTTGTTTTTCTCGGCAGAAGTCTGTGCGAACCGTGCATGCTAAATTGCATCTTAGGTCTTATTCTTAAGTGAGACAATATAGCGAATTCTGATTGGCTAACCATCGAATTACGAGATTTATCCTTGAGAGGGATAAATAAGCAATACAAGCTACGTAGAAGTAACTTTCCTTGTGCTTGTAGTTAGTTCGAGCAGCGTGAGAAAATTTGATACCGCGCGAGACCGAAGGTCTAGCGCAATATCAAAATTTTCTTATGCAGTGAGAGGTAAATACAAGCACCAGGAAAGTTGCTACAAAATATTCCTTTTACCATATACAGGTCTACAACCTTCAACCACCATGTACTTATTTACATTTTATTCGAAAATGGTAAACAAATTGAGACAATTAAGAGGCGGAGGCTTGCATTTGCGTGTCAGAATAAATTCGAAATAAACACTAGTAAAAAGATTAGTTTTCGCCTTACCTACATAAGTTCAGTCGGGGTATCAGTAGTAAAGGAAGAGAGAATAGCCACCCTGACAGGCCGGTCAGGGTGGCTATTCTCTCTTCCCTGAGTGCCGTACATCACCACCCCTGAAAGAAATTTGTCCCTAGACTGCCAGTCTGAAAGAAGTTGCATTTTTATAATCCCTAGTCTACCTACCCTGAGAGGGATTTAGCATTCAAAATGGCGGCCTTATGGGTGGTACTCTGGGGATAAAAATACCCAGGGTCTCTACCCTGAGTGGAATTTTTCTGCAAAAAAGGGAAAGGGGGGGGTCAAAAAATGATACATCTTCGAGTACTCTATAGGGAACTGTCAGGCCTGATCACTGAGTTGGACTTAGTTTTTTCGCCCTATGAATGATTTTCTCTCTTTCTAAAAGCCTGATCATTGAGTTGGACTTAGTTTTTTCTTCACCTATGTATGATTTTTCTTTCTAAATGTCTGAGCACTGAGTTGGACTTAGTTTTTTCACCCTATGATTGATTTTCTCTCTTTCTAAAAGCCTGACCATTGAGTTGGACTTAGTTTTTTCTTCACCTATGTATGATTTTTTTCTCTTTCTAAATGCCTGATCACTGAGTTGGACTTAGTTTTTTCACCCTATGAATGATTTTTTCTCTTTCTAAATGCCTGGAAATTGAGTTGGACTTAGTCTTTTTCTGCAATTATGGATGAATTCTCTTTTCTAAATGCCTAACCATTGAGTTGAACTTAGTTTTTTCTTCATCTACGTATGATTTTTTCTTTCTAAATGTCTGAACCCTGAGTTGGACTTAGTTTTTTCTTCACCTATGTATGATTTTTCTTTCTAAATGCCTGATCACTGAGTTGGACTTAGTTTTTTTCACCCTATGGATGATTTTTTCTCTTTCTAAATGCCTGGACATTGAGTTTGACTTAGTTTTTTTCACCCTATGAATGATTTTCTCTCTTTCTAAATGCCTGGACATTGAGTTGGACTTAGTCTTTTTCTGCAATTATGAATGATTTTTTCTCTAAAAGACTGAGCACTGAGTTGGACTTAGTCTTTTTCTGAGTTTTTTTTGCTCTTTGCAGTATAACTCTCTGGAGTATAACTCTTTTGGAGTGCAACTCTTCTAAAAGAAAGAAGTTTGACAATTTGAAGAAATGACAATTTTGAAGAAAGATAGAACTTTCGTGGTAATGGTTAGTCCTGAAAAGGACTGTTGGGTTAGCTCTGAAAAGAGCTGTGACAATTTGAAGAAATGACAACTTGAAGATAGAGCTTTCGTCTGACAGCTTGAAGATAGAACTTTCGTCTGGCATCTTGAAGATAGAACTTTCGTGGTAAATGGTTAGCCCTGAAAAGGACTGTTGGGTTAGCTCTGAAAAGAACTGTTGGGTTAGCCCTGAAAAGGGCTGTTTTGTTTTGGAGGCTGTGTTTTTTTCGTCTCACGTTGTTTTTTTCCACTTCTAATGACAGCATCCGAAATTCGCTTGACAAATGGGGCATGCTTCAACTCTTTTTCTGATTACCATTGCTCCATTATCGCAAGTAATCTTCCTCCAAAATTCGATATCAACCAAAATGACATCCGGTGTTGTCTTTAAAAATAGTTGAACTAATCTTTCGCCGAGATCTTTGTATGGCTGTGTTATACGTTGTAGCTGGTTTTGTTCCTCCTCTCCTACGAAATGAGTGTTTAGTTGTAATAACTGTTGACCTGCATTTAGATATTCTTGGAGAACTTCACGTAGTTGATAATTTATCTCCTCCATATTGATACTGCTTCCGAATATTGATACTGCCTCCGAATATTGATACTGCTTTCGAAGTGATCGTTAGCTGAGAGTCAAAAAATGATGAATGTATGGAAATAACCCTGGGTTTTATACGTGTGAGGAGGATTGAAATATTTAAAGAGCGCGGACCTGACGGGAAACACCAGGATTGTACTGTGTGACACTGAATTAGGAGTGGTAAAAACAGCATGAAACGCCGATGCGGGAAAAACATAGGAAAAAATGACGTCATGAGTCAATCAGTTCAATCCTCCTGTAAAGCTATAAAACCCAGCGATATTTTTACATAAAATCATATTTGTTCCAGTATGGTTCGAATTCTTGTCTACCCCCACTGCGCAAGCAGATGTCTGATAGAGTGTGGGAAATGTTTTGTTGATTTGCAAAAGAAACAGTTCTTTGTTACTCGTTTTTTCTTCTTTTCGTTGTTTTGCTTTTTTCTCCTCTTTTAGATCCAAAGTTTGTTGTTTTCTTAGATTATCGCTTGTAGATATTTTTTTCTCTGCCTGTTCTGTTATTTTGCAGATTTTTTGAATCGGTGATATCCGTTGTGTCGGACTGCATGTCTACGGTCTGATTTTCAACCGGTGATATTGTAGTCTGTAGTGAACTTGTTTTCCATGTATTTTCGTTGTAGAATGAATGTAGTGTCCCGACGAATTTCGTATGTTGGAGATCGACAACGTTGTAAAACGATGGTGAAATTTCGATGTCATGACTGTGTGGGTTCACGTAGACAAAAAACAAATGTTCCTGTCTGATTTTCTTTTTTGGACAATTTCTGGACCAATGTCCTGCTTCGTTGCACGTAAAACAAATATTTGTTCTCTCACCATTCATCCGATATCGTTTGTCGAGCGTCGCTTGATCTAAAACTCTGTAGCTGATAGTACAGCGTATAGAGCTATTTATAAAAAATACGCTTCACTACTAGACGCTGACGTAGTGTACCTCTACCCAATGGTCTATTTATAGCAACAGACGCTAACATATTGTGATTTAACCCCTTGTCACACTAAACGGCGTTTCCACTGAGTTGGCACGGTGTTGTTTAAGTTCCCAGACTGCCAAGAGATCGCAGGAAAAATGCGGAGCTCCCGTGGCCTATTATCGCGTTCCTGATGTTGATGAAAAAAAAGCAAGAAGGAAATCAAGTACATTGATATCTGTTCTCTGTACCCTTATGTTTGTAAACACAAATCCTCTCCTGTAGGTCAGCCAGAAATTTTGTCTGCTGAGAATATTGACATGAACAATATTCGACAATATGAGGGCTTAATCAAATGCAAAGTTTTGCCTCCAAATGATTTGTTTCACCCCGTTCTCCCAGTTCACTGTAACAACAAAATGATGTTTCCACTCTGTATGAAATGTGCAGAAGAAAGTTCAAGTATTTGTAGCCATGGTGAAGAAAAGAGGGCTTTGGTCGGAACTTGGGTTACTTTTGAATTATTCAAGGCTCTTGACTGCGGTTATCGATTATTGCAAGTGTATGAAATTTGGCATTTCAATTCTGTGTCAGATCAGTTCTTTAAACGTTATGTGACCAATTTCTTGAAAATTAAGCAAGAAGCCAGTGGTTATCCAGATCGGTGTCAATCAGACTCAGAAAGAGCAATTGCACAAAGACATTACGGAATATGAAGACAAATGTGAAACTCGTGGTATTTGCGAATTTGCATTGTAAAAAAATATTTCAGTGTGAATTTTTTCATTGTCAAGAAAATTTTTTATGTTGCATTGCAAAAAATGTTTCCTTATGAATTTTTTCATTGTCAAGAAAATTTTTTATGTTGCATTGCAGAAAATGTTTCATTGTTTAGTTCTGTTCAATAAAAATGCTTTCATTTTCAATGATGTTATCATTTTATCATTAGCCTTTAAAGAGTAAAGTAAAAAATGGATGTACAATCCATATTATTTCAACATCCTTGTAATATTTTCATCACAGGGCCGAGCGGTTGTGGAAAAACAGAGTTCGTTCATAAATTAATTGAGTATCGAGAAGACTTGTTCAACATCGTTCCTGAAAGAGTTGTTTGGTGTTACAAAGAATGGCAACATGCCTACAGTGTTATGCAGGAAAAGTTTAATTCACAATTTGAATTGATAAAATTCGTGGAGGGGATTCCTGACGACGAAAACGAAATTGTCAGTGATGTATCCATACCACATTTAATCGTCTTTGATGACATGTTGGGGGAAAAAGATGAGGAAAAAATTAAACTTTGGTTTACAAGAAAAGGTCATCATCGTAATGCAAGTGTGATTTACATCACGCAAAATATGTTTCAACAATCGAAATCGAGTCGAACCATTAGCCTTAATTCTAGATACATGATTTTATTTCGAAATGAACGAGATAAGAATCAGATTAAAACATTAGCTCGACAAATGCAAGCTCCACATTTGGTACCTGCTTATGAAGATGCTACATTGTCGGACCATGGATATCTAGTCGTAGATTTTCATTCACAAACAAACAAAGAATTAAGACTCCGAACAGATATATTTTACCGTTGGTATACACAAGGTAATAAAAGAGGACCTGTTATTTATTCTTCTGCTTAAAAAAGTTTCTTTAAGAAAAGTTTTTTATGCAAAAGTTCTTGCTTTAAAAGAGAACTACATTTTTAAATATAAATCATTTTTATGATACCCATCCGTGAGTAAACATGGACTTGCCACCTACACCAAGATCGGTTTTAGTTGCTTTGCGAAATTTAAGTCAACAAACCGATAAACATGAAAGAGAAGCTGTGTTAAAAGCAGGATTAAAAGAAATTTTAAAATGGTTTACATTAGCTGCGCAAAACATCATCGAAAATAAAATCAAATTACCAAAACAAACCATAACGTACATGACAAAACATAGAGCAGATATTGAACAGCTAGCAGATCCGTCCATAGATGAGGAAAGTAAACGTAAAATCATTTTAAAACCTGGAGGGGGTGGATTTCTAGGTGGTGTGATTATCAGAAGTTTGCTGAGATGGGATGGAACAAAAACCATCAGAAAATTTGGAGCTGAAAGACAAACTCGAAAACGTATTCCACGAAAGCGTGCTCCGCAAAAGAAGAAATCTCCAAAAAAGCTTACTCCAAGAAAGCGTGCTCCACCAAAGAAAAAATCTCCAAAGAAGAATTCACCACCAAAGAAGCATGCCCCAATTACGATTGATGAAAGATTTGTTACTACCCGAAAACGAAGTTCTGTAGGAAGCAACATTTCAGAACATCAACAGTATCCGAAATCCGAAGAGGAAAGAATGAGAATAAAACTGCAGGATTACGAAAGAAAGTATTCAAGATTCATATTACCAGGTAAAAAATTATCGTTTCAAGAAATCCCCTCCAGCACGTGGTCTCCAAAGACATTAGCTAAACATAAAAAAGGGTTAAAAAAATATAAACGAATGTTTTATGATATGGTGAAACACAACCTTGATACGGGGAGATATAATCTTGACGACAAAAATGAGGTGCTCCACCTTGGGAAAGGAAGATCTGTTCCCGTGGATTCATCTTTATCTACAGCCACTACATTAGCCGACGATCTCTATTCACAGTTTTCTTAAGAAATTTTAACAACAAATTTTGTCTACAAAAAACATTATATTAGCTATAAATGTTAGTGATGTGGAACTTGTATTATCATTTAATCCGAAATCGAGATCAAGTCAACATGAAGAAGAAAACACCTCTGATAAAAAAACATGGTTCAATGGTTATGGCTATGATACAGGCTAAACCAAAAGCACGTAAAAAACTTGTAAAAGATTCATCACCTGAAGTGATAAAATGCATATCGGAATGCTGTCATAATGTTTTAAAAGGCAATGTACATTTATCATCACCTCAGAAGAAGAAATTGTATTCAAGTAGGCAGCATCTCAGACGTTTAGCTTCGAAATCAGTCTCAGTAAAAAATAAAAAACAAATATTAAATCAAAAAGGTGGATTTCTTCAATTGCTTGGTCCTGCATTATTACCATTGTTAGGAAAAGCCGTTATCGGAGGAATAGGAGGAGCTCTTAAAGCCTTGTAATTTTATAATTTTTAAATTATGTCTGTTAAAGAAATGGTTATTGTGCCTTACCAAACCTTAGAAAATATGAATCGTTGGAAAGCCGAACAAGCTCAAAGACCTCGTTTACCACCCAATCCACAAGTTGTAGATGTAGTACATCTTCAACAGGACATGGGACATATTTTACAAAACACCAATTTATCAGAATCGGAAAAAGCTCAAAAGTATGGTGAGACTTTGTTTAAGTTACAAAATTCTCTTCAAAAAGCAAGACCGACTTTGAACAATTTACTTTCAACGACAAAAAGTGATGATAGTGTACAGAAATCAACATCTGTTACCTTGCATGATCAAATTTTGCAAAGTGTACCAAAAACCATGAAAAGAAAAGCCGAGTTACTTTTGAATATGATAAAAGATAACAATAATTTAACTTGGGATGAACAAGGAGTTGTGTCATATAAAGGCGGACGCATTCATGGTTCCAATATCATCGATCTTATCAATGATGCAATACGTCAAAGAAAAGGTGTTGAACCCAAAGGCTGGAAAACTTTTTCAAAGGCATTACATGAAAGTAATATTCCGCAAGAAGTCATTGGCAATCCAAGCAGATGGAGGTGGATGCATAAAACTTATGATAAAGCTTATGATAAGCCGCTGAGTGAAGATGAAGAATCCCATGGTGAGTCTGATTACTTATTTCACACACCAAAAAGTGTACAAAAAACTGCAAGGAAATCGCCTGCAAAAAGTGTTAAAAATCTACGATGAAAACTCCATACATGAAAACTCCATACATGAAACCTGAAGAAAGAGAAAGACTGAAGCAATTCTATACTAAAGAGTTGTTAACTCCACCAGAATCTATAAAAAAGACCCCTAGTCGTAAAACGTCTCAGTCATGGGAGCCCTGGTAAAGCCTAAACTTGATTACGTGTTAAGAAAGTTATTTTATGATCCCAAAAGTACTGTCGCATTTACTGGAATAAACCAATTGTATCACGCTGCAAAATCTGTTTTGAAAGGAATAAGATACAAAGATGTTCAAGAGTGGTTACGAGGTGAATCCACCTATACCTTACACAAACCAATCCGTCGACGTTTCAAAAGACGAAAAACTATTGTAAGTGGTATAGATTATCAATGGCAAGCTGATTTGGCAAAACAAAATGATAACAAGAAATATTTACTTTGTGTAATCGACGTGTTTTCAAGATTTTCATGGGTTGTCCCTATTCCAAATAAAATGGGAAAAACTTTGATTCGAGCATTTCAATCTATTGTTCAGAAATCAAAACGAAAACCTTTGGCACTTCAAACAGATAAAGGTTCGGAATTTAAAAACAAACTGTTTCAACAATACTTGAAAAAGAGTCAGATTCATTTTTTCACCACCGAAAATCCAGAGACAAAAGCAAGCCTCGTTGAAAGATTTCAAAGAACTTTAAAATCGAGAATGTGGAAATACTTTACGTACAAGAAAACAAGACGTTACATTGACGTATTGAATTCTTTAGTTCAGAATTACAATCATACTTTTCACAGAAGTATTAAAACATCTCCTGCAATGGTAACAAAATCAAATGAGGCAGAGGTTTCGAAAAATCTGTATCCTCGATTATCGACAATCGCTATGACGAAAAAGCCAAAATTCGAAATTGGAGATCGTGTTCGGATCAATAAAACAAAACGCACATTTGATAAGGGATATTTACCAAATTGGACGCAAGAAATATTTGAAATCACTCATGTTAACAAGACATTTTCACCTATCACCTATAAAATAAAAGATTTACAGGGTGAACAAATTTTGGGAACTTATTATGAATACGAACTTCAATTAATAAAAGATGATGAAGTCTATGAAATTGATTCAGTTCTTGATGGACGTACAAGACGTGAGGGCAAAAAATTAATCAAAGAAATAAAAGTCAGTTGGAAAGGTTATCCAAAAAAATTTCAAAGTTGGATACCAGAATCGCATTTGGTGTCTTTGAAGGGGAAAAAATCTTATAGATAAAAAAATCTTATAGATAAAAAATCTTATAATAAAAAATCTTATAAAAAGACAGTACATTTATGATGAATTCACAGTCAAACATTGAGTGCGCGACAGAAAGTGTCGATAGTGTTGGTACTAAAAATTACAGCTGCTGTGGAAATCGTGTTCCAAAGAATCAGTTTACATATATTTCACAGATAATAGTCATTTACGCAATTATTGCAACCTCCATAGTACATTTAAGTATTCAAAGTCAGGATCGTGAATTGTGGTTGATACTGTTAAGTAGTTCACTCGGATATATTCTCCCATCTCCGGGGTTAAATTCACAAAGACAGAACAAAAACAATCGGGACTTGATTTCATTGACAGTAAAAAATAAAATATTAAAAAATGAATTCATTTTATGTTACTCTACCTAGCGATAGTTCCATAAACCTTTATCCGAACAACACACAGTGCTGTTTTAAAGTTCATTTACCAAAGACAGTTCATATTGATAGGGAAAATTGGGAAGTTGCATTAGTTCAACTTATTACCCCCTCTCAGTTTTTAAACGTAAGTGAACAAGAAGCAAAGTTCGAAATTATAACTGCAGATAACGCTTTATACAATGCAGTAGCAGCGGTAGATAAAAAAAGAGATAATATGGAGATATCTGTATTAAAGCGAGACGATAAAGCTAGAGCAGAAAAATGGTCAATTCTATTTACCTTTCCACCGGGTAGTTACACTTCACCAAAGCATATTATAGAGGTGATCGATGATTTGGTTCAAAATAACCTATCGGGTATCCTTCAAAAGAATTCAATGCTACTGTCTATTAGCTATTCAACCTCATCCAAACGTCCGAAACTTGCAATCAGAAATATTACAAAAACCGGAATCAAATTCCACTCATCGCTGTTTTTAAAACTGGGAGGATCGCCAGAATTTCAAAACGAGGCGATTTATCCGGGTAGAAGATTTTTAAATGCATTTAAATACAGTCCTAACATCGATGCTGGCTACAACCATCTGTTTGTTTATTCAGATATTGCCGAACACACTATAGTGGGTGATACATTTGCTCCCATACTTCGTGTTTTACCGTTCAAACCAACCGAATCAGTTGAAAATAATTATGAAACCCAACATATCAACCATGATATTACATTACCGCATTATATCCCCGTTTCGAAATCTGATTTTGATACTATTCACATTCAAATAACAGGGGATTCTGGCATATCGTTTCATTTCATTACTGGTAAGACAATCGTCAAGTTACATTTCAGACAGAAAAAATAAGAAATATTTGATATTTTGAAATAATTAAACTGATACATTGACAAAAAAATGCTACCAGTTTATCGTGGCATAAAACATCAGTATGGGTATGGATTAGGTTCCCTATTTAGATCAGCGCTTAAAACAGTGACACCATTGGTTAAACCCTTGGTCAAATCTGGTTTTAATGCTATAAAAAAAGAAGGAATCAAACAAGGAATACGTGCAGCAGAAGATATCCTTTTACGTGGTAAAAACCCTAAAAAAGTTGCAGTCTCGCGGGGAAAACAATATGTTAATAATTTAGCGCAACAGTTAATACCTGGGATAAATAAACGAAAATCACAAAAGACAAGTCATTTATCTTCTCGATCTCACAGGGGTAAGATTATTAATAAAAGACAAAGAAATCATTACACTAGACCGAGACCTCTTGATATATTTGATTGAGAGAAAAAATCTTTTTTAAAAAATGATGCAAAGTGGATCTTGCGAATGCAGTAAATCAGAACTCGATGTTCTTTCTGTACCACCCACATTGACAACGATGCAAGAAAGTCAATGGGTTGAACATTTTCCAATATCATCTTTGACAAACAATTCACCGATAGAATTCATCATACCACCTCAAACCGAACATTGGACAGATTTATCACAATCGTATTTGTATATCAAATTCAAAATCGTTAAAGCAGATGGCAGCAATTTAGATGCCGGCTCAAATGTAGCCCCTGTAAACAATTTCATGCACAGTATGTTTAGCAGTATCGATTTGTATCTAAATAATAAACTAATCAATAGTAATTCAGACACCTATCCATACAGAGCATATATCGAAAATCTTCTGTCATATAATGCCGACTGCAAGACTACGTTTTTAAAAGGTGGTGTACTTTGGATCGAAGACACCAGTGGACAATTCGAAGCACTCAACCATGATGGGAATAATGAAGGATTACGAGGAAGAATCGCTGTAATCACACTAAGCAGAACTGCAGAGCTTTTCGGACGATTGCATCTTGATCTATTTCAGCAAGAAAAATATTTACCTAACGGTATTGAAATCAGACTTAGATTAAACAGAGCTTCATCAAACTTTTGTCTTACGGGAGGTACTGGTGCACCAGCTGCAAAAATTGTATTGGAATCTGTCAGTCTACATATGCGAAATGTCGAATTGTTGCCTGTTATTGCGAATGATCTAAATCAAATTATTTCTCAGCAAAACATGAAAATTCCTATCCGCAGAGTAGAAGTAAAGACTTTTACCATCGGCAATGGCCTTCAGTCTAAAGTTGAAGATCATTTGTTTCAAGGACAGCTTCCGAAACGTGTTTTCATTGCAATGGTAACAAATGCTAGTTATAATGGAGGTTATGATACCAATCCATTTTTCTTTGAACATTTCAATCTGTCAAAAATAGATGTATCATGTAATGGTCACAGTATTCATAACAGACCCTTTGAGCCTGACTTTGAAAATGGTTTGTATTTGAAATCATATTTGTCAATGTATCAGGCTGTCTCAGCCTTCGGACTCAATAAATCATTTGATATTGACAAAGAAGATTATGCTGGTGGATACTGTTTGTGGGGGTACGATTTGACAGCTGATCAAGGCAGTGAAGAAGGTCAACTTCACCCTATAAAAACTGGAAGTCTTCGAATTGAGCTTCAATTCGCCCAAGCCTTGGCAGCAGTGGTCAACGTTATTGTTTTTGCTGAATTTGACAATCAGATCGAGATCAACAGTTTGAGAGAAATCATCACAGATTACTAACTTCGGAAAAAAATCACATCAGAAAAAACAGTCCTTTTCAGGACTAAAGAGCATATATAGAAAAACGATGTTGGGACTCAGATTTGCTATATCACTGAGAGAAGAAGCAGAAAAAGTGAAATATTCTACTCCAAAGTGCATCTCTACTCGGAAAAATGACATTCACAATAGCTTCGAAAAACATATGATTGAAGAATTACAAAATCTTATTGTCAGTGAAGTTCGCAACCAGTGTTACGGATGTCAAGTGGATCACCCCAGTCAAATACAACACGATCTGTGTTTATTCAAGAACAGACAAGAACATACGGATATGTTCATAGAAAAAGCTATGATGGAATTAAATCCATACAAAATCATGGAAAAATGGTACCCTGAATTAATGGAAATGAAACTCGATGACAGTGACTATGTGGAAACCTACAGAATATGGCAAAATATAAAACAAAACATTTTATCTGAAATCACAGAGTCGTACTTACAATACTGGTGTGACAAAGTAAAACAATCCTGGGAAGAAAGTGACTAAGAAAAACGTGATGTATACTTCTGAAATTCAATACATATTGGATCACGGAACCTGGATAAAAAATCTACAGGCGAAAGTCTGTGCAAAAGACCAGTTACCTCGACAGAAACCAAATCATGTGAAAGCTTACATTGTGAATACAGAGAGATCAATTAGACCAGGAGAACACTGGGTGGCAGTGATATTTGATAATAATGACAATGTGCTATACTTTGATTCGTATGGGCTACCACCACTTGAGCCAGAAATCATTAACTTTTTAGACAATCATTCTTCAACGTGGAGATACAATCGACAAACTCTTCAGAGTCTACAGGGTAAAGTTTGTGGACTTTACTGTATCTTTGTATTGGATGCTGCTGCTAGAGGATACAATATACAGAAATATCTTCAACAGAAATTCCTCTCAACGAAATACCACCGAAACGATCGAGATGTATCATTGTGGTTTAATCAACACTACGGAATTCTATACAAGAAATTTCAGAGACTCAACCCCTACAAACAGTGAAAAATGATCTTCTTTTTGTTAACAGTTCATTGTAAATATTTCATTTTTGTCTTTTTTACAGGTCATTGTAAAATATGTTTATTGTAAATATGTTCATTGTTCAGTTCTGTTCAATAAATAAAAGTTCAAAAAAACAATAGACTTCTTCATTCTGTCTTCCCCAAAGACTTGTTCTGTCTACATTTTTTCCCATACAACGGGTCATAACTTTTTTGCTATATTAGCATGAAACGTAGCATGGAAAAAAATGTATGTGATTTCTGCCAGGTCCGAGCTCTTTAAAAAAATTTTCAATCCTCAGTAAACGTATAAAGCTCGGCGTTATTTTCATACATTCACCATTTTTTGACTCTCAGCTAACGATCACTTCGAAAGCGGTATCAATATTCGGAAGCAGTATCAATATTCGGAAGCAGTATCAATATGGAGGAGATAAATTATCAACTACGTGAGGCTCTCCAAGAATATCTAAATGCAGGTCAACAGTTATTACAACTAAACACTCATTTCGTAGGAGAGGAGGAACAAAACCAACTACAACGTATAACACAGCCATACAAAGATCTCGGCGAAAGATTAGTTCAACTATTTTTAAAGACAACACCGGATGTCATTTTGGTTGATATCGAATTTTGGAGGAAGATTACTTTCGATAATGGAGCAATGGTAATCAGAAAAAGAGTTGAAGCATGCCCCATTTGTCAAGCGAATTTCGGATGCTGTCATTAGAAGTGGAAAAAAAACAACGTGAGACGAAAAAAACACAGCCTCCAAAACAAAACAGCCCTTTTAAGGGCTAACCCAACAGTTCTTTTCAGAGCTAACCCAACAGTCCTTTTCAGGGCTAACCATTTACCACGAAAGTTCTATCTTCAAGATGCCAGACGAAAGTTCTATCTTCAAGCTGTCAGACGAAAGTTCTATCTTCAAGTTGTCATTTCTTCAAATTGTCACAGCTCTTTTCAGAGCTAACCCAACAGTCCTTTTCAGGACTAACCATCTACCACGAAAGTTCTATCTTCAAGATGTCAGACGAAAGTTCTACCTTCAAGCTATCAGACGAAAGTTCTATCTTCAAGTTGTCATTTCTTCAAATTGTCACAGCTCTTTTCAGAGCTAACCCAACAGTCCTTTTCAGGACTAACCATTACCACGAAAGTTCTATCTTTCTTCAAAATTGTCATTTCTTCAAATTGTCAAACTTCTTTCTTTTAGAAGAGTTGCACTCCAAAAGAGTTATACTCCAGAGAGTTATACTGCAAAGAGCAAATAAAACTCAGAAAAAGACTAAGTCCAACTCAGTGCTCAGTCTTTTAGAGAAAAAATCATTCATAATTGCAGAAAAAGACTAAGTCCAACTCAATGTCCAGGCATTTAGAAAGAGAGAAAATCATTCATAGGGTGAAAAAAACTAAGTCAAACTCAATGTCCAGGCATTTAGAAAGAGAAAAAATCATCCATAGGGTGAAAAAACTAAGTCCAACTCAGTAATCAGGCATTTAGAAAGAAAAATCATACATAGGTGAAGAAAAAACTAAGTCCAACTCAGGGTTCAGACATTTAGAAAGAAAAAATCATACGTAGATGAAGAAAAAACTAAGTTCAACTCAATGGTTAGGCATTTAGAAAAGAGAATTCATCCATAATTGCAGAAAAAGACTAAGTCCAACTCAATTTCCAGGCATTTAGAAAGAGAAAAAATCATTCATAGGGTGAAAAAACTAAGTCCAACTCAGTGATCAGGCATTTAGAAAGAGAAAAAAATCATACATAGGTGAAGAAAAAACTAAGTCCAACTCAATGGTCAGGCTTTTAGAAAGAGAGAAAATCAATCATAGGGTGAAAAAACTAAGTCCAACTCAGTGCTCAGACATTTAGAAAGAAAAATCATACATAGGTGAAGAAAAAACTAAGTCCAACTCAATGATCAGGCTTTTAGAAAGAGAGAAAATCATTCATAATTGCAGAAAAAGACTAAGTCCAACTCAATTTCCAGGCATTTAGAAAGAGAAAAAATCATTCATAGGGTGAAAAAACTAAGTCCAACTCAGTGATCAGGCATTTAGAAAGAGAAAAAAATCATACATAGGTGAAGAAAAAACTAAGTCCAACTCAATGGTCAGGCTTTTAGAAAGAGAGAAAATCAATCATAGGGTGAAAAAACTAAGTCCAACTCAGTGCTCAGACATTTAGAAAGAAAAATCATACTTAGGTGAAGAAAAAACTAAGTCCAACTCAGTGATCAGGCTTTTAGAAAGAGAGAAAATCATTCATAGGGCGAAAAAACTAAGTCCAACTCAGTGATCAGGCCTGACAGTTCCCTATAGAGTACTCGAAGATGTATCATTTTTTGACCCCCTCCCCCCTTTTCCCTTTTTTGCAGAAAAATTCCACTCAGGGTAGAGACCCTGGGTATTTTTTTTCCCAGAGTACCACCCATAAGGCCGCCATTTTGAATGCTAAATCCCTCTCAGGGTAGGTAGACTAGGGATTATAAAAATGCAACTTCTTTCAGACTGGCAGTCTAGGGACAAATTTCTTTCAGGGGTGGTGATGTACGGCACTCAGGGAAGAGAGAATAGCCACCCTGACCGGCCTGTCAGGGTGGCTATTCTCTCTTCCTTTACTACTGGTATCTTCCTCGATAGTCCACGCACTGAGACGTTATCTTTGTACTCTCGAATTATAACTCAGTCCTTTACCAAACAACTAGGTGTTTAAACGACCCTGAGAAAGAAGCCTTTTGAAAACATTGTGGAAAAAGAGAAAATGCTGGTTACAAGCATTTTCTCCTTTTTCAACAACGTTTTAAACTCGCCTACAGACAAATTCCATCATTTGAGTAACATTTACCTTGTCATCTGGAAGTGCTTTAAATGTGCATGAGCCCATAATTTCCGCGTTTTATAAATAGTTAAATATGTATGTGATTATAGATGAAACTCATGCAAACAGATAACAGTTGATATCAGCTTTTCGTTACACTTTTTTTATGCTTAAAGGGCCATTGTTATTTACTTCCAACAATGAGGCAACTACGACCTTAAAGTGCAACACACAGCTTGTTTTTGCGGACCGTGTAGATGAAGATTAATCTAATTAATCAGCCTGTAGGAAACAAAATGTAATGGGAGCAGAGGAAAATAATGAAAATAAACGGCCTTTTTAGATGTAAAAATGGAGATATAATGATGTATTCGATGACAATGACAGACCCATGATGACATCCATTATGAGGCAATAGGTCACAATCACAGAATCATGATGACGTTCATGTTGAAGCAGTCAGTGACATCGATATTACCCATTATGACGTCAATGTTGAACCAGTCCATGACAATTACAGGCTCATGATGACGTCAATGTTGAAGCAGTCAGTAACAATGACACGAGATGATGTCGACATTGATGCATTTCGTGACAATGACAAACAAATGACGTTTTCAGTATTGAAGCTGTTAAATGACAACGAAAGACACGTGATGACGACCATGTTCAAGAGCAGTGACAATAACAGACACATGATGACATGGATGTTTAAGCAGTCAGTGAAAAAGACACACGATGACGTCAGTGTTGAACAGTCGGTGAAAACGACAGACAAATGATAACTTAATTGCTGCAGCAGCCATTTACATTACAATGATATACACATAACGAAACAGTGAAAACGACATACACATGATGTTGTCAATGTTGAACAGTCAGTGACAATGCCACACAATAACGTCAATGTTTAACCAGCAACAATGACACACACACAAAAAGACGTCAATATTGAATCTGTCATTGACATTGACAGACACATGATGACGTAAATATTGAAACAGTGACAATGAGAGACACATTATGACAGCAATATGAAAGCAGTCAGTGACAATGGCAGACGCATGATGCCGAATTTGTTGAAACAAACGGTGACAGTAACAGATACATGATGACGTCAATGCTGATACAGCCTGTAACAATGTCAGAACCACGATGACGTCGATATTGAAACAGTCGGTCGGTGACATCGACAAACACATGATTACGTCAATGTTTAAGAAGTCAGTCACGATGACAGACACATAATGATGTAAATATTGAGCATCAGTTACATTGACAGACGCACGATGACGTCATTATTCAAACAGTAGGTGACGATGACAAAGTCATGTCGAAGTTTTTGTTGAAAACAGTGATAGACACATGATGACGTCAATGCTAAAACCGTAACAATGTCATAAGATTGATGAAGCCAACTGTGAAACAGTGACATCGATCGACAAAAGATATCGTATCTGTTGAAGGAGTCAATAGCAGACACATGATGACAATGTTGAAACAGTCTCAGTCACATTGTCAGAACCATGATGACGTCAATGTTGAAACAGTCAGTGACAGTGACAGACACTTGATAACGTCAGTGTTGAAGAAGTTAGTGACAATGACAGACTCATCATGACGTCAGTATTAAGGCAGTCAGTGACAACGACAGACACTTAAAGCCCCTGTCAAGTCCAAACAAGAGGACCATGATGGTCCTATATCGCTCACCTGAGTACTACGCAGTAAAGGTCTACAATGAAGATAAATACCAAATATCGAGGTTCAAGGCCAAATGATAATGAAACAAGACCGGCAAATTGTTGCAAGATATGCCCATCCCATCGCCAGTTGTCGAGGAGGTATAATAATTGCAAAGGGCAGGTAATGCAACAAACATGTTTACCAAGTCTCAAGTCAATTTGACTTGAGACTTCAAAGTTCTTGCGCACAGTACTTGGTAATATTGCAACAAACATGAATACCAAGTTTGAAGTCGTTCTGACTTGAGATGACAAAGTTTTATTCCGGACAAGCACTAAATGCTGTAAAAATGACGATCAAAGGGAAATAACTTAAAGACAGCACGAGGTAGAGTTACAATTCTTGTGCAATGCACTTCCAAATATTGCAACAAATTAGCATACCATATTTCAAGTCATTCCTACTTAAGATGACAAAGTTTTGCTCCGGACAAGCAAGAAATGCGTAATTTTTCAATAATCATGCATACCAAATTTGAAGATGTTCAGGCTAGAGATGACAAAGTTATATTCCGGACAAGCAGAAAATGCTGTAAAAATGACAATCAAAGGGAAATAACTCATAGACAGTAAGAGGTAGAGTTATGGTTCTTTCACACTGCACTCCATATTATTGCAACAAACACAAATGCCAAGTTTCAAGTCAATCGGACTGGAGATGACAAAGTTATGCTCTGGACAAAGAACTATTCTATAGAACTTTCTAATTCAAGGGCAAATAACTCCAGTCGTTCCGTTCCGATTAGACCCATAATCAAACTCATCCGAGATCTTATGGTCATAAGTAATTTGACCAAGTTTGTAGCTGATTGGTTAAAAATTGTAGATGCTAGAGTGTAAACACAGTCAAATATAGCAATTTTTCTAATTCAAGGGCAAATAACTCCAGTTGTTCTGGTCCGATTAGACCCATTATCAAACTCATCCGAGATCTTATGGTCATAAATATTTTGACCAAGTTTGGTGCTGATTGGTAGATATTTGTAGATGCTAGAGTGTAAACAAAGTCAAATATAGCAATTTTTCTAATTCAAGGGCAAATAACTCCAGTTGTTCTGGTCCGATTAGACCCATAATCGAACTCATCCGAGATCTTATGGTCATATATATTATGACCAAGTTTGGTGCTGTTTGGTTAATATTTGTAGATGCTAGAGTGTAAACAAAAAAATGTGGACGGACGACGGACGGACGGACGGACGACGGACGCCGACGGACGGTGAGTGATCACAATAGCTCATCCTGAGCACTTCGTGCTCAGGTGAGCTAAAATAGGTAATTTTCACCGTTTATAATTCAAAAATATAACGGATAACCCATCACAACACACATATATAAGATCGGAGAAAACCCGAACGTATCAGTTACTGCATTGGTTGCCATGATATACGTGTGCGAAAATGCATGGAGAAGCCCGTCGATTTCACGGACGCCATTGATCGACATAAACTTCGTTATTGTTCGTGTATATTCGAACTAGGTCTTTGAGAACGTCACGTGATAACATTACATCTCATTAGTGCTATGACGTAGTACACATGACTGTTGCTTACACTTCCAATATTATGTCATCGGAGAGTAAGATTGCTCATTCTGAACCTGATTTCTTATTTCGATGTAGTAAACTCTTCCTGTATTGATGATAAACGAATAAGCGACGATCAGCTAGTGTCGTCGTTTCTGTTTACAATATCGACACACTTTTCAAGCCTAGAATGGGGACAAAACGATCAAGTGAGTGAAAGTTTTGTTTCGACGGACTGAATTATTACGTCGTGTTTACGTTACTATTACGTCACTGCGGAGATTTACGACGAAAAGTCGGCTAATCGTCGGCGATCATCGATGTAAACAAACAGATAATGCGACATGGTAGGATCTGTTCTAGTTTCAAAATTCTTTTTTCTGCCATTGACTGGAACTTTTACAAACTGCACCTTTACATATCGTTAAAGTCACTATAATTGCCATATTTTTACATGGTAAAAATGAAATTTACTTTTATTTTATAAACAGGCCGTTTTACATTTGGACTTTATTGTGACTTTAATAACGTCAGTGTTGAAGCAGAGAGTGACAATGCTATATCATGACGTCAATTTTAGAACTAGTTAAAAAGTAAACAAGAGATATAGGATTTAGCACTTTTTATACGCCCGAAGGGTCGTATTATGTTATGGCCCCGGTTGTCCGTCTGTCCGTCCATCCGTCCGTCAGTTAGCAATTTCTTGTGCGCGCAACTCCTCCTACTGTTTCCATCGGAACAATGAGTCTCTATGATGTGTAGTTGTGCATGTGACTCTTAACATTCGGATTGCTTAAGGCGTCCTCGAGTTATTTCCCTTTGTTATTTTTCATACTTAAATTTGTCAGGAGAATACCTCAAAAATTATTACAGGTGTAAATATGAATCTTCACAGGATGATAGATCACATTAAGGAGAAGTGCACTGTACAAGAACCATAACTTTCAGCCCCATAGTTTAGGAGTTATTGCCCTTTGTTATTTTTTATACTTAAATTTTGTCAGGAGCATAACTAAAAAACTATTAGAGGTGTAAACATGATACTTCACAGCTGGATAGATCTCATCACGGAGAAGTGCAGTGCACAGGAGACATAACTCTTGATTGCATAATTTAGGAATTATTGCCCTTTCCTTTTTTTCTTACTTAAATTTTGTCTAGCACATAACTTGAAAACTACATGAGATATAAACCTGAAACTTCACAGGTTGATAGATTATATTGAGAAGTGCAGTGTACAAGAACCATAACTTTTGGCCCCATAGATTAGTAGTCATTGCCCTACGATTTTTTTCTTACTTAAATTTTGTCAGGAGCATTACTCAAAAACTATTAGAGGTGTAAAAATGAAACTTTACCTGTGCATAGATCACATTGAGAAGTGCAGTGTACAAGAACAAATAACTTCATGGTCTCATATGTGATCCCTAACTGCCCAGTGTCTTATTCTTTTACGGTACATCCTTCAGTTTAACCCAATTCACTGACAAGCCCTTTCGGCTGTATATGCGTCGCTTTGCGAAACTCTTGTTTACCTAGTTTTGAAATTCTTTTTTCTGCCGGCGAGTTACACTGGGAGCAACCGTAAAATAACTTGCTGTCATCTTCACAATAATTTCTATACTTTTAAATAGTATGATAATTATGAAATGCATGTCAACACCATTGGGCCATTGACATTCATCGGGTAACGAAGCGGGTTTTGAAGCTTGGGCAAAACCAGTACTTTCTCCTTTTCTCACAATGCTTTCAAAAGGGTTTGCTTTTTGGCCGCCATTGGGCCTTTGACATTCATCGGGTAATGAAGCGGGTTTTGAAGCTTGCGCAAAACCAGTACTTTCTCCTTTTCTCACAATGTTTTCAAAAGGGTTCTCTCTTCAGGGTGTGGGGTTAAGAGTTAATCAGTCTCACTTTTGATTAGATGACCCCCGTGGGTGTTATCACTCGGTATGTAGACACCAGAGTTGAGCCATACTCTGTAAAAAGAGGGCTAAATGCATTTGCAAGAAGTATCGACCCAAGTCAGCCTGTGCAGTCCGCACAGGCTGATCTTGGTCGAAACATTTTCATGTATTCATTTATTTATTTTTTCCTCATGTACAGGGCCATTCTAACTCATGATTCTCTCTCGGTTGTTCGATAAAATGGATTTTATGTATCCATAATTATATGATTATTTGCTGTGTATAATGTATCACGGATGTGCATTAAACTCCCTTATCCCAGAGCATCGCTGTTATTTGGCCTGCAACACGCGAAAAGGGACATTCGGACATTTGCGTAAAGTGTCGTCTCGGACCAGCCTGCGCAATCCGTGCAGGCTAATCCGAAACGACACTTTCTTTTTTTTTTATGTAATTTTCTGTTTTGCGCAAGTCTACTGTGGCACAAAATCTAATGTAGTCGTAAAGTGCCGTCTCGGATTAGCCTGCGCGGACTGCGCAGGCTGATCCGAGAGGACACTTTACTCAAATATCCGAATGTCCCTTTTTGCCGGTTGCAAGCCATTTGTTATACTGTATTAACCGTTAAAGCATTTATGACAGCGTCGGTTGTTTTTGCAATGACAGTTTACATAGATTAAGATCAGACGGCACAGAATCTCCAATGTAATCTTGGATCTACACTATCTAGTATTTACTGTTATATTCTGACCAAAAGCATCCTCAAAGTTGCACAATCCGAGTTCTTGCCATATTCATGCACATGTATTTAATATTTAGCACTAGAACTCTTGACTAAATTTCAAAATCTTTTACTCGTCCATATTTAAAGTTTTAGTAATAGCGCTCCAAATGATGGTATTTTTCTTTGAATGTGTAGAAAACATTCTTGGAAAAATAAAAGAAAATGCTGGCTACCAGCGTTCCCTTTTTTTCCCGCAACGTTTTCAAAAGGCTTCTTTCTCAAGGCTGTTACAACTCGGGTTTATTGTGGTACAGTGTTAAATTTTACGCAGCAACGGAAATTCATTCGTCTTCAATCGTCTTTCTCACAGGCATACTACATTACAGTTTTTCCACACTTACGTTAGTCGTAATTTCGATTCAAGCAGCGGATTGTGCACGGACCCAGGAAGACTGCTCGTTTTGCCAAGTCATCGCTGATGATGATCAATGGGTTTTGAGTAATTAGGTGTATATTATCCCCTTTATCAAACAATCTCGTGTTTCAACAACCCTGGGGAAAAAGGGTTATTGAAAATATTGTGAGAAAAGGAGAAAATGCTGGTAACCAGCATTTTCTCCTTTTCCCATATTTTCTACCCGTTTCAGAGACCAAATTCACCAACTGAACCATATTGAGTATGTTGTTTGCAAAATCTTCGAATTTGGACGAGCGAGAAAATTTGTCGATTGGTAAAAAGTTGACATGGCCTCCAGGGTGTTTCGGTAAAGTTTCGTTATTTAGCCTGGCCTGTCATATCTATGAAGGTCAAGGTCAAATACCTCTGTCGTCAATCAGACGCCGGCTATCTTTCAATGTAGACCTACCGAAAACTTCCTCGTTCATAACTTACTGTATCTTTTACTCCATGCTGCCAGTAGCTAAGTCGGTACTTCACAGGGATTGTACTTCGTTTGTTTAGAGTTTAATGCCGTAACACTGATTCAGATTATCTGCATACTTTCAAGGTGTGACCAAATGACAATCTTAATTGTCGTTAGTAGCATAGATAAAGAGTGCTCATGGATTTGAAAATACAAAGAGAGGGTCATTGGTCCTAAAACGTTCACCTGACTAAAATGATCGAGTACCAACAAAGTTTTAGTCAGAAAATATTGCCTCTAATATGCACACAGTGTTTTCTAACATTTATCCGAAGTTGTGGACTGAAAATATGGCCTCTTAGTACACACGATGTTTTTCTTACATTTATCCCAGTAACAAACTTTTTGATCTGGTGACCATTTTTCCAACGCTTACGCTTTCTAGATATGATCTAAAGTAACCCATTCTGACCAGTTTTTACGGACCGAACTTGTGAGACCTCTAGAATGCACACAAGATTTTTGTGAAAAGGTTTGTCCTAACGACCTAATCTTTAGTCTGACGTGACCCATTTTCTATTTTGTCCAAGATATTATCAAGACAAACATTCTGACCGTTTTAAATGAGCATTGTACTGAAAGTGCGGCCTCTATAGTGCACGTAGGGGTTTTTAATAGATTTGTCTCTGTGACCTACCCTTTGACCCGACAAACTATTCCTAGATATCAACAAAACAAACATTGTGGTTAACTTTTATTAGTGTAAGATAAACTGTAATGTGGTCTATAGATTAGATTTGACCTAGTGACCTACTTTTTTATCTACTATTTCGCATTCATCTGAGATATCATTAAGACAAACATTCTGACCAAGTTTAATAAGTATGTGACTGCAAGTGTGGCCTCTAGGGTGCACACAAGATGTTTCGAAGGTTTGTCTAGGAGAACTTGTTTTTTTGATCTCACATGACTTTTTCGGTACAATTCCAGATATTATCAAGACAAATTCTATTAATAAGTTTGATGTCTACTAGACTGAAAATGTGCCCTTTAGAGTGCATATAAGGTTTTTCTGAGATTAAATTTGTCTCAAAAACATGATTTTTACCAGTTTTCATCTTGATCACGACGTTACCAATTCAGACACTCTTACAAGTTTTAATAATTATCGGACTGAAAATGTGGCTACTAGAGTGTACACACTGTAATAATTCACGCCAGCACGACGGACAACGCATGAAGCACGAAAACAAAAGCTCACCATGAGTACGTCGTGTTCAGGTGAGCTAAAATTGTGAAATACAGTTAAAATATACAATTTTACATGGATATGCCGGCATTTTATCTTTGCCTTAAGAGTTCTCTGGAGAGGAGTTCCCTGGGTCCTGATCATTTATCATCTGTTCGGGCATTACAAGACACATAAAATTAGACATGTTGTTACGGGAAACCACTCCTTCATGCATGGCTTCATCCCGGTTTAAATACAATACCTAACAACTGCGTTAAGGAGAATTCTCTTTAGTTCAGTGGTTATGGTGTTGGCCTTCCGCCCGGGCGTTCTAGGTTCGAATCCTGCCTGGTCCCTGTATTTCTGCTATGCATTGGTTCATCTGTGTCTTTGTTACGGACTTTGTTCGTAAGAATGTCCATATTAAATGCACTTGCAGATTGTAAATGTATGATTCATATGACTAGATTTGTAGGAAACATTGTGGAAAATTGAGCAAATGCTGGTTGCCAGCATTTTCTGTCTATCCGAAGTTTTCAAAACCTTTCAATCGGAATCTACAAAACTCGGAATTGTTAACTGTTTCGCTCAGTAAATTCCACTTGTCTTTAGGCCTGTAAGTACATTTTTGTTGCATTTGACGCTAATTTTCGTCAAGGATTAGTATCAGGTGGCAGACGTTGTAGATCCACGACAAGACTGCATGTTTTTCTGATCTTGATCCACACCGTATACAAAAGCTATGCAAGGCGACATTGACAGTGAAAGAGTTAAGGGTAACATAAATACCCCGTTGATTTACTTTTCGACCACATGACACTGCCCTCAAAAACCATCAGTTCCAATCTAAATATAAGACCAGCTAATGGACTTGCTGAAAAAGAATTTCTCAGTTACCTCCTCCTCCTCCATGTGGTAAGAATAACGGAAGTAATAGACGGATAGAGGCTAGGATCAACAGCAACCTAATTTAGGAAAGCACGATGTGGGGGTAATTAATAGATTATTACAGGCTAACATATCGCTATTGGAATAATTTCAGAAAACCTGTGCCCATAGAATAGCGACAAATCTAGTCATAGCGAGAACTAAATGATAACACATTTTTTTAAAGAGAAAACCAATTGGTCCTGGTTGTACATAAAAATATCTACCAGGTTCGATGTCACAAGTACTCACCTAGTCTGTCTACAGTAGTGGCGTTTTTGAGCTGCAGTTTGTCAACGAGAGGCATCTAAATTAAATGAATTATATACGAGCCATGCTCTGGCAAAAAAAAGAGGGCCGTGATGGCCCTGGATCGCTCACCTGAGTCAATAGGCGAAATTTCACTTCACGTGCATAATTCAATTTCTGACCAATTGTCAGGTCAATTGAGCTTAAAATGTGGCCTCTAGAGCGTCCACAAGGAATTTCCCTAAGTTTACCTAGTGACCTACTTTATCACCAAAGGTGACCCAATTTAGAACTCATCAAAAATTTATCAGGACAAACATTCTGAACAATTTTCAAGTTAATTGAGCAATAAATGTGGCGTCTAGAGTGTCCACAAGGTATTTCCTCAATTTGATCTAGTGACCTAGTTATGGCCCCAGGTGACCCAATTTCAAACTCATCCAACAGTTTATCAAGACAAACATTCTGACCAATTTTCAAGTCAATTGAGCAAGAAATGTGGCATCTAGAGTGCCCTAAAGGTATTTCTTTAATTTGACCTGGTGACCTACATCATGAACCCAGTTGACCAAAATTCAGAATCGTGTGTTATTTTATCGAGACAAATATTCGGACCAATTTTCAAGTCAATTGAGCAAAAAATGTGGCCTCTAGAGTGCCCACAAGGTATTTCTTTAAGTTGACCTAGTGACCTAGTTTATGGTCCCAGGTGACCCAAATCCAACCTCATCCGAAATTTCATCAGGACAAACATTCTGACCAAATTTCAGGTCATTTGAGCAATAAATGCGACCTCTAGAGTGCCCACAAGGTATTTCTTTAATTTGACCAAGTGACCTAGTATGCCACCCCAGTTGACCAATATTTAGACTCATGTGTTATTTACCAAGACAAACATTCCGACCAATTTTCAAATCAATTGAGCAAAAAATGTGGCCTCTAGAGTGCCCACAAGGTATTTCTTTAAGTTGACCTAGTGACCTAGTTTATGATCCCAGGTGACCCAAATCCGAACTCATCCGAGATTTTATCAAGACAAACATTCTGATCGAATTTCCGGTCATTTGAACTATAAATGTGGCCTCTAGAGTGCCCTAAAGGTATTTAATTTGACCTAGTGACCTAGTGTATGACCCCAGGTGACCCAATTTTGAACTCACTGAACATGTTGTGCTCGGGTGGGCTAACATACTTAGAATAGGTTCACTACATACCAAATATCAAAGCTCTACGCCTTCCAATTTCAGAAAAGAATTTTAAAGTTTTCCTTCTTTGTTCCTATGTTCGAACTTGTGACCCCCGGGCGGGGCCAGTTTTGACCCTAGCGGCATCATTTCAGCAAACTTGGTGGAGATCCACTAGGAGATGCTACATACCAAATATCAAAGCTCTACACCATCCCGTTTCAGAGAAGACGGATTTTAAAGTTTTCCTTTTTAGTTCCTGTGTTAGAACTTGTGACCCCAAGGGCTGGGCCAGTTTTGACCCCAGGGGCATCATATGAAAAAACTTGGTAAAGGCCCACTAAGAGATGCTACATACCAAATATCAAAGCTCTACGCCTTCCAGTTTAAGAGAAGAAGAATTTCAAAGTTTTCCTTCTTTGCTTCCATGTTCAAACTTGTGACCTCCCCTAGGCTGGGCCAGTTTTGACCCCAGGGGCATCATATGGACAAAATTGGTGGAGATCCACTAGGAGATGCTACATACCAAATATCAAAGCCCTTCGCCTTCTAGTTTCAGAGAAGAAGAATTTTAAAGTTTTCCTTTTTTGATCGAACTTGTGACCACCGGGGCGAGGCCAGCTTTGACCCCAGGGGCATCGTATAAACAAACTTGGTAGAGGTTCACTAGGAGATGCTACATACCAAATATCAAAGCTCTACGCCTTCTAGTTTCAGAGAAGAAGATTTTCAATGGTTTTGCTATTTTTTCCTTTTGGTTGCCATGGTAACCAGAGTTATAGGTAAAATTCAATCGCTTGAATAACTTTGGTAGTGCTTCACCCAAGGAACATCCCTGCCGAGTTTCATCAAGATTGGCCCAGTGGTTTAGGAGAAGTTTAAAGAAATTGTGGACGACGGACGACGGACATTGGGCGATCACAAAAGCTCACCTTGAGCACGAAGTGTTCAGGTGAGCTTAAAATAATGTTTCTCAGTGATTTACATTTAATCTGTCCTCGGAAAATGTTTTTAACTTGGACAAGACTACATGCTGTCATTTGGTATGGAGTGTAAATTTTGTCCCACAATTCTCTTTCAAAGCCACCGGCTACTTTCACACAAACATGACTGACAATGACAATGTCGAGGGATAAAAGAAAATTAATCCTGCAACAATGACTGTTATGGATCCTTAAAGAGTTTGGTCAAACTGAACGAAACACAAGAGGGCCATGATGGCCCTGAAATCGCTCACCTGAGTCATTTGACCAAACATGACCCATTTTCAATCTCTTTTGAGATATTATGACAAACATTCTACCAAGATTTTCATGAGTTATTGACCCGAAATGACCCACTTGCAAACTGGTGCAAGACCAACATTCTGACCAAGTTTCATGAGTATTGCATTAAAAATGAGGCCTCTAGAAAGTAAAAAAGGTTTTCGAAGATTTGACCTAGTGACCTAGTTTTTGATCCACCATTACCCATTTTCAAACTCTTTCAAGATATTATCAAGGCAAACATTCTGACCAACTTTTAAGAGTTTCGGACTAAAAATGTGGCCTCTAGAGCATACACAAGGTTTTTCTAAGATTTGGCCTAGTGACCTAGTTTTTGATCAGACATTACCCATTATCAAACACTTTTGAGATATCACTAAGACAAACATTCTGACCAAGTTTCATGAGTATTGGTCTGAAAATGTGGCCTCTAGAGCGCACAAAAGGTTTTTCTAAGATTTGACCAAGTGACCTAGTTTTTGACGCGACATTACCCATTATCAAACTCTTTTGAGATATCACCAAAACAAACATTCTGACCAAGTTTAAAGAGTATCAGACTGAAAATGTGGCCTCTAGAGCGTACACAAGGTTTTTCCAATTTTTGACCCAGTGACCTAGTTTTTTACCCCACATGACCCAAATTTAAACTCATTCAAGGTCTCATCAAGACAAACATTCTGACCGAGTTTCAGGAGTATCGGACTGAAAATGTATCCTCCAGAGCGTACACAAGGTTTTTCTAAGATTTTACCTAGTGACATAGTTTTGGACCCCACATGACCCATTATCAAACTCGCCTGACCTATTATCAAGACAAACATTCTGACCAAGTTTCAAGAGTTTTTGACAGAAAATGTGGTTTCTAGAGCGTACACAAGGTTTTTCTAAGATTTTACCTAGTGACCTAGTTTTTGACCCGACATGACCCATTTTCAAACTCGTCTGAGATGTCATCAAGACAAACATTCTGACCAACTTTCAGGAGTTTTGGATTGTAAATGTGGCCTCTAGAGCGTACACAAGGTTTTTCTAAGATTTGACCTAATGACCTAGTTTTTGACCCCATATAACTTATTTTTGAACTCATCCAAGATATCAACAAGACAAACATTCTGACCAACTTTCAAGAGTTTTGGACTGAAAATGTGGCCTCTAGAGCGTACAGATTTGACCTACTGACCTAGTTTTTGACCTGACATGACCCATTTTCAAACTCGTCCGAGATATCATCAAGACAAACATTCTGACCAACTTCCAAGAGTGTTGGACTGAAAATGTGGCCTCTAGGGCATACACAAGATTTTTCTAAGATTTGACCTGGTGACCTAGTTTTTGACCAGACATGACCCATTTTCGTACCCGTCCGAAATATTATCAAGGCAAACACTCTTACCAACTTTCAGGAGTATTGGACAGAAAATGTGGCCTCTAGAGCGTACACAAGATTTTTCTAAGATTTGACCTAGTGACCTAGTTTTTGACCCGACATGACCCATTTTCGAACTCGTCCGAGATTTTATTAAGGCAAACATTCTGACCAAGTTTCATGAGTATCGGACTGAAAATGTGGCCTCTAGAGCGTACACAAAGTGAAAAAGTTGACGACGGACGACGCACGATGCACGACGGACACAGCACGATCACAATAGCTCCCCATGAGCACTTCGTGCTCAGGTGAGCTAAAAAGCAATGCAAGAATATAGCGATCTTTAAAAATCTTTATTTACATGACAGTTCATGGATTCCTGAAAGCATCAATAACACGATAACACACAGTTTAAAAAATGATCCCATAAAATGTTGTTACAAAGACAAGGACCATAGCAAATCATATCACGATAGCAAGACGACCACATGCAGGAACCAACCCTATGCTGCAGATCCTTTTTCAGTGAAAATTGCTGCAGATCCCTTTTCAGTGAAAATTATAAGTTGAAAAATGGACATAACTGTCAAACATATTTCAGGGTTACCCGTATTGTAGATTTCCCTTTCGATAGTTAAAAACTAGTCCCTAGTTTGAAATGAGTATCTTCAGCTATGACAGAGATGTGAGAAAATTTCAAAGTTTTGGCACAAAACTTATAACAACAGGTCTTTAACAATACCTTTCTTTGAAAACAGCCCAGCTAAAAATGTTTCAGATATTTAATTTCACAAAAATAAAAAAACATGTAGAATCATATTCAAAAGAAAAGATATATGCATGGAAATGGATACTATACTCGATACACTTTAACTGGATGTTGTATGGTGACCTGTGTAAACGACGGAATTCATAAGGAATAACAAAAGCAGACTTAAACTGTGTTATGATGCACATATGAACACCAAGAAAAAATCCAAAAAAACATAAACTACATGAGAATGTACTAACAGACGAGCTTTCATTTGAAGGAGCTGTTACCACCAACCTAGCCAAAACCGAAATACGCGTAGTTTCCTCAAACCCACATAAAGTTGGTAAAGTTTCAGCCGTGTCTGCCATAAAAGAAGATGTTCCAATGAATAGTGGTTGTCAAGATCCTATCCTTGCTGAAACACTCAGTGCCTGTTCTGCCGAGGCTCGAGCTGCCATCGGTAATACAGATACTTTAAAGAGAACTGATAGACGACTGAAGCACATCAACAGACCCAAAGTGCCTGCATCGCTCAGAGACCTTCATCTGACTGAAGAATGGACTACTACAGTAACTAGTGAACATGGCAGTGGTAATAAATCTCCTTGCAGAATGTTGGTATTTGCAATAGAAGAGGGACTCCACGACCTATGTAGAGCTGATACTTGGTATACTATATGGGTACTTTCTCCCCATGGCTAAGATCTACAACTTTATGTCCGTGCATCCCTTGGTGAAACAGGCATTACTTTGGTTTATACCTTCCTCTCATTTCCAAAACTTGTGTTTAATGCATGTACGTTGCAGGGAAGAAATTGAAATTGTTATTCTGTACCTTTCGAGGTGACATGTTTGTCAGAGGGGTTAAATTTACATGCAAACTCAACGAAACCTAACGGATCAACCCTTTGGTTTTTTTTTTTCAACAGGTTACTATTTCAGACTGAAATTCAGACTGGCGTAATTTTTCTAGTCCAAAAAATTACAATTTGAACAAATGTACCAAAATTCAGTTTTGCTTGGAGAAAGTTTGAATAAGAGATAAATATGACCATTTTCAAACTCGTCTGCGATATTACCAAGACAAACATTCTGACCAAGTATCATGAGTATCACACTGGAAATGTGGCTTCTAGAACGTACACAAGCGTTTTTTTAAGATTTCACCTCATGACCAGTTTTCACACTTGTCTGAGATATCATCATGACAACCTTTCTGACCAAGTTCCATAGGCATCGGCCAAAAAATGTGTCCTCTAGAGCGTACATAAGCCTTTTGGCCTTTCAGGTGAGCTAATTGGATTGAATAGCTGCAGTAGCTGTGCTTTAGCTTGTGGTTATAAACAATAGATTGAAAGGATTCTTTTTGTCACCATGCACTGCACTTTCACTATGTTACTCGCGCTGCGGCTACGATACTGCTGCGTCCATGAATTTCTTGCTACACCTTTTACTACGCTTTTGTGGCACTTAGAGCCCACAGCAATCCCGGTAAGTAAATTTTAAGCAAGGTCAAAACAAGCGCTGTGAAGTGGCAATCATGAAGCTTTCGATACGCTTCTACTACAATCAAAGCGTTTCTACTGCACTGTTGCCATTCCTGTTACGCTCTGTGGCGTTTCGACCATAATTTCGAAATGCAACAGAATCGCCGCCAGCGAACTGGGGGTATTGGTGCCTGATGAAATAACTCAGAAACCAGTATCACAACTTATGCCCGTGATTATATATAGAGATGTAAACTATCTACCAAGAGCAGCCAGTCTTTTGGCTTTTGGGCACGAAAAAAAAAAAAAAAAAAAAAAAATAAATAAATAAAAATTGGGACACCAAGCCATTAGGGATGTTACCAACAGTGGCTGGACAACAGAAAATGTCTCCAAATGATAAAAGCTCTATATTTCCCACCAATGTCATCCTAGCCGTGTGATTCATGTGTCTTGTCATGAGGCAAAGGCCATTAAAGTAAAATACAAATGTACAATTAAATTGGTACTCTTATTTTTTTTCCAGCAAGGAAGCAAACGTGATTGCCCTGATGTTTAATTGACTTTTTTCAGGGCTTGCATAATCAATGAATTCTTTCCAGGGCTCCATTTTCCCTGGTTCCAGGAGGGTACTTCGTTCCCTGCCTGTCGTTCGTTGCCAGGGGTATGCATTATCATCTTACGTACCTTGGTGTGGTTATTATCAAAAGGTTCATATTTCTGTTACTTTCCTAGCCATTTGCTGCAGAGTCGCTTGGTTTAACAAGTTGTGGGCCTAGACACAACCAGGGGCGATATTCTTGACTCATATTCCGTGGAGATGAAAAGACATTACGAACAATGGGAGGTGAAATTTCTTGGTTACATGAAATTGAGGAGACTGAAAGCTACCATTTTGGCGCCTGAATTCAAGAAGGTCGATGAAGACAAAAATGAGGAAGCATATACAGAATTGATACAGTTTTTGGACGAGAAGAGCCTTTCCCTAGTTATGAGAGATGCTGCCGATGATGGACCGAAGGTACTGAGCATTTTACGTGACCACTATGCTGCTGTTGGCAAACCAACGGTAATTAGTTTGTACACCGAATTGACTTCACTTGTTAAATCTAACTGTGAAGCAGTAACTGAATATGTTATTAGAGCTGAAACCGCTGCAGCATTCCTTCACAAGAGGGCCATGATGGCCCTGTATTGCTCCACTGGCCTTTTAACCCTTTTCCACACAAGTTGAAGTGTTAATGACCTTTACAGGGAAGGCTTTTGAAAACATTGTGGGAAAAGGAAATGTTGTCAGCCAGTATTTTTTCTCCTTTTCCAACAATGTTTCCCACCCTATCAAAGACAGAAATAATCATTTAAGCTACGTTCAATTTGTGTTTTGCAATGGCTTTTAACCTGGTCCAGTCAAAAAATTGTCCTTTGTTAAAGACAAAAAATTAATGTATTGTAACATTGTTAGGGTCTTCATGATAAGGGTTTCTTTATATAATGTTCACTCTATGTATGTTAAATTCAGTGACTATGTACAATCACATAATTTTGACAAGACTTTTAAAACTTAAGGCACGCATATTTAAATTGTTTCATGATATTTTATAAATTATAAAATTAATTAGAATAAGTAAACAAACTGTCAATCAACCTTATTTATAAGGTTTTGATTGGTTAAAATGGACTCTTCCACTCAATGGATTCGTCTGACCAGCTCACTAGGTCAATCTGTATAAAAGACCTGGCATTGGGAGAAAGAGGGGAGAGAAAGGGAAAGAAAAGAGAGGAGAGAAAAGAACAGAAAAAGAGATAGAAAGATAGAAGAAGAGTTGGAAATGAGAAAATAATCGCTAGAAACTGTTTAAGAGATGGATTTATTGTGGACATAAACTTTCTTAAAACAGACTTGAAATTGAGAATAGACTGGTGAAAAATCAGACTTTGTTGTGACTTTATTTATCATATACGATCACGGCTATGCTACACGGTTGTTTATTGGTGCCGTGACCAGGATTCGATCTCTGTTGCCACAATGCAAGGTAATGGTTTTCTTTGTTACTAGTATAGGATTTAACTGAGTGAAAAAAAAAGAAAAGATAATTGGTTGTGCAGGGTTCTTGTTAAAAAAATATGTAGATGTGATTAGATTAAAATGAAATTTAGATTAAATTAAACTTCAACTGAATCAAAAATCAAAAACTATCGATGGAAAAAAAAGAAACATGTAGTGTTAAAAAAAATTGTATTGTAAGCAAACAATTTCACTTATCTATATAAAGATCCTTCCACGCTATTATAATTAGAATTTTAATCTACAATGGTTTTAAATTTTCAAATTTAAGTAACAAATAAAATAATCTAAATGGCTGAAGTGGGAGAAATCAGAGAAATTTTTGATGGTTTGAGGCAAGAATTAGAAAACGTTTCACAAGCTTTAACCACACAGAGTGTAAATCAGGCTATTCCAAATTTCGATGGCACATCATCAAAATTTAAAGAATGGGTGAAGGCCATTGATAAATATTCTATTTTAGCTTCTTTAAACAATGACAAAAAGAAATTGGTTGCCTATCAAACTTCTACTGGAGCTGTGAGTGGCTTCATTGAAAGATATATATCAGCTAATCAAAATTGCACATGGGCAGAATTAAGAGCAGAATTAGCTCAAAGATTCACCGAAATACAACATTCGAGGATGGCATTTGCAATGTTAAAATTTGTTAGGCAAGAAAATCTGGAAACAAAATATTCTTACGCTGAGAGGATAATTTCTATAGCTGAAGAGGCATACCAAGGCATGCACATAGGACCTGCCATTGAACAACACATGATAGATTCCTTTGCAGAAGGACTATTGAGTCCCCAGTTGCGAATGAAAATTCTAAGGGATAGACCCCAAACCTTACAAGCGGCTATCACTATTGCAACCAATGAGACCAATCTATATCATAGGGTCTTTGGCCATCATAATTATATGCAGAATAAGACTTCCTTTGAGCCAATGGACACTGATCACTTAAGGAGACTTAGATGTTTTAAATGCGGAAAAAAAGGTCATAGAGGAAAGGATTGTAAAAATTGCAATTTAACCGAGAATCAGAGAAAAATTTATTGCTGGGGATGTGGCCAGGAAGGTCATATTTTAAAGTTTTGTAGACAGAACGAGAACCAAGAAATTAAAAAACCGATGAGTCATGGAAGAGGTTCTCGGCCAATTTTAAACTGAAATCATCTGTTTATGAAGAGGTCGATGAACAGATGAAAAATATCTGTTATAAAAAATTTCTCTATCAACATTTCTGGAAATCCAAATTCGTGTGTAGTAAAAATAGGCAAACAAAAATACAGAACTCCTGTTGACACAGGGGCTGAAGTTTCATTAATGCATCATCGGGTGTATGATCAACTATTGAACTATTGCATAAACCAAAGCTTGATCGAAAATTAGTTAATCTACAATCTGCTAATGGCACATGTTTAAAGATAGATGGGTGCGTTAGTGTTTCTTTAAGTATCGGTGGTACCGAAATGTCAGAAGATTTCTATGTTGTTTCAGATTTAAATAGAAACCTTATTTTGGGATTGGATTGGTTAAATAAAAATAAAGTCAGGTTATATTTTGATCTTAAACTACTTCGAATAAATGGGAAGACTTACATTAATTTGGAGCAGGATATACATATTGCATCTACAGTATGATTGCAACACGTTACTATTTTAAAACCAAATACTGCAAAAATTTATGGTAAAGTAAGACCGAACCCTAATTTAGTTGTGAATGAATCTTATGAAATAATACAAATAGAAAAAGGTTTCATTGCTAATGAACCTGGTCTTCGAGTTATAAACACAGTTGCAAGGATGAGAAATAGTAGAACCTTGCCTCTATTGATAGTTAACAATACACAGAAAGTGATAAAAATTTATAGACAGGGATTAGTAGCAAAAATCTCAACAAGAGGGCCATGATGGCCCTGTATGGCTCCACTGGCTAATAAGTAAAACTACTACATGCCAAAACTTTAAAATACTTGGCAAATTGGTTTTGAACATGAGACCCCTGGAACTGGACTAAAATTGGTAGCCCTAGGTCTTATGGTCAGTGGCAAGAAGATTTCTAAAGTTTTCACTATATAAGCCCATGTAAAACTTCTGACTGCACGGGTGGAATCAAATTCGACCCTAGGGCTATAATTTGGGCACTCTTGGTAAAGACCCACTAGATAAAGCTAATTGCAAAATTTGGTAACTCTAGGCTTTATGACCAAGTACAGGGAGATTTCTGAAGTTTTCACCATATATGCCCATGTAAAACTTGTGACCCCCAGGGCGGGGCCAAATTTGACCCCAGCGCTATAATTTGGGCCCTCTTGGTAGGGGCCCACTAGAAAAAGCCACATGCAAAATTTGGTAGCCCTAGGCCTTATGGCTAGGTGCAGGGAGACTTCTAAATTTTTCTCTATATAAGCCCATATAAAACTTGTGACCCCTGGGGTGGGGTCAAATTTGACCCCAGGGCTATAATTTGGGCACTCTTTGTAGTGGCCTACTAGATAAAGCCACAGGCAAAATTTGGTAGCCCTAGACCTTATGGCTAGGTGCAGGGAGACTTCTCAAGTTTTCTCCATATATGCCCATGCAAAACTTGTAACCCCCGGGGCGGGGCCAAATTTGACTCCAGGGCTATAATTTTGGTACCCTTGGTAGGGGCCCACAAATTTGGTAGCCCTAGGCCTTATGGCTAGGTGCAGGGAGACTTCTAAAGTTTTCTCTATATAAGCCCATGTAAAACTTGTGACTCCCAGGGCGGGGCCAATTTTGACCCCCAGGATATAATTTGAAAAAACTTTATAGAGGTCTACTAGATAAAGCTACACGCCAAATTTGGTAGCCCTAGGCCTTATGGTTTCAGACAAGAAGATTTTCTCAGATTTCCAATAGTTTTAAGTTTTGTTGCCATGGCAACCAGAGTTTTTGAAGGAATCAAATTCTTTCAAGAAATTCTGAAGAGGACCATGGCAGGATCATTTCTGTGAAATTTCATCAAAATTGGATGAGCAGTTTCAGAGAAGAAGTTCTTTGAAATAAAAGTTAACGCACGGACGCACGCACGCACGACGGACACCGCACCACCGCCTTCGGCCAGTGGAGCTAAAAATCATGGAACAAGAAATCAAAAGAGTTGACAATGTATCGGCATTACCGAACGTGTCAGAAATTGATTCTGATCAAATTAATATGTCCGATCAATTTTGCCTGGAGATAGAGCACATTATCTATAGCAATAAACTCCTTTTTGCAAAAGATGATACTTCACCAGGAGAGACTGATGTTGTAAAAATGAAAATAGATACTGGAGATCATCCTCCTATCAAACTAAAACCGTATAGGACCCTATTACAAAGTAGAGAAATTGTTGACTAAGCGATCACAGACATGCTGGATGCAAAAATAATTAAAAGATCAAGGTCCCCGTGGTCCTTTCCAGTAGTCATTGTTGATAAAAAGGATGGAACAAAACGATTTTGTGTAGATTTTAGAAAATTAAATCAAATTACGAAGAAAAATTCTTATCCGTTACCTTTAATAGACGATATTTTGACCCTATTAGGTAAAGCAAAATATTTCTCGTCCTAGGACTTAAAATCGGGTTATTGGCAAGTAGCCATGGAAGAAAAAGACAAAGAAAACACCGCGTTTACTTGTCAATTCCTAGTTATGCCATTTGGATTATCAAATGCCCCTGCAATATTTCAAGAATTAATGTCGGTAGCATTATCTGGATATAGTCAGTTTGCAGTCGCCTATTTAGACGATATTCTTATTTTTAGCTCCTCAATAGAAGAACATCTCCAACACTTGCAACTAGTTTTTGATAGGTTACGCCAACATAACCTAAGATTAAAACTAAAAAAAATGTAGTTTTGCCCAAACTATCTTGGCTTTATTATAGGTTCAAATGGGATAAAACCTGATGATAAGAAATGTGAGGCTATCAAATCTTTACCCTCACCAACATGTGTCAGAGAACTGAGATCATTTGTAGGCATATATTCATACTATCGGAGATTTATTCCAAATTTCTCAAAAATTGCATAACCTATTATTGATCTGACAAAGAAGTATTCTCGCTTTAAGTGGACAAATGAACATCAAGAAGCATTTGACTTTATTAAAGATAGTCTCTCTACAGTACCAATGTTAATATACCCTGACCCAAATAAACCATATACTTTGTATACAGATGCTTGTGATTCATGCATTGGAGCGTGTTTAACACAAAATGATGAAGAAACACAGGAAGAAAAACCCATTTACTTTTTATCATATAAACTAAGTAAGACACAATGTAAATGGTCCACCGTTGAAAAAGAGGCATATGCAATTCACTACTCTTTACAAAAATTAGATTATTACTTGCACAATGCTACCTTTACTATAAAAACCGACCATGCTCCACTTCGCCAATGCAAAATAGAAAACTTCAGCTATGGTCACTAAATATAGCTAGTTACGATTGCAAAATTGAATATATTTCAGGACCTACAAATACATGTGCAGACCTATTATCCAGACATCCTACTAATTCAAACCATGCCTTATCAGGTGCTCATCTACCTTACATATCAGATAGTCATGAAACTGAAGGTGAAGTTTTAGATTTTAATGAAAATACATTTCATGTAAATGTTCTTGACTCAAGCAAATTTAACCCAAAGGACTTCGCTATTCATAGACTGGAAGACCAAGACAAGATGCAAATACCAGACAGTTCAGAGTTTGTGAAGAATAATATCACAATGTCTTATGAGCATAGAATAGATAATGAAGCAAGCCTTATAATGAAATCACTCAGAACGGGTAGTGCAACCAACAAGCTATTAAAACATTATATAATTATCTAAGACACTTTATACTATATCTCAGATACAGAAGACGATCCGTGTCTTCGTCTGTTCGTCCCAGAAAAGTTCAGAGTTGTTGTGAAAGAATACCATGACTTAAATGGTCATATGGGCGTACAAAAATTGTTTGATGCAATTAGGCAAAAATATTATTGGCTTAATCTATTTAAACACATTCATCAATATGTCACAAACTGCCTCATTTGCCAAACTAGGTCCTTACAAAAGATCAAACAACCACTACAAGAAACTGATTTTCCTCCTTATGCAATGGCTAAAGTGAGTTTGGATTTAAGTGGTCCTTACCCTATTACACTCTCTGGAAATAAATACATAGTTGCTTTTGTTGATTGGTATAGTGGTTGGCCTGAAGCCTTTAGTGTGCCAGACAAAACGGCCGGTACAGTAGCCCATTTGATAATAGAAATATTTCCCCTATACGGCTGCCCATTACAAATTGTTACTGACAATGGGACAGAAAATATAAATAAAACCATCCAAGAGACTTTACAGTCATTAAAGATAGACCATATTAGGACTAGTGTGTATCACCCACAAAGTAATGCTAGAGTAGAAAGATTTCATAGAACTTTACATGATATACTTGCAAAGAAAACACAAGAAAATCAAAACACCTGGGACCTTTTTCTCAATCAAACATTAGCAGCTGTTCAATTTAATATAAGTGAGTCATCCAAATACTCCCTGTTCTTCTTACTTTACAATCGTGATGTTGCTTTACCAGTTGATAATTTACTCAAACCCAGGAGGAAATGTGTTGGGGAGGAAATGCATCTTATTGCCTTACAAGAACAACATAGATCTTTCGTTAAAGTAAAAAATTGTATGAGAAAAGCAAAACAGAGACGGGCAAAATACACAGATCAAACTGCAAAATCTATTGACTTTGAAATAGGTGACCCTGTCTATTACAAAAATCATCAAAGGAAAGGTAAACTAGATTTGAAATGGAAACCTTATTACAGAATAATTGAAAAGAAAGGTCCTGTTTCATACGTCATTAAAAATCAATTGGACGGTTCTACTAGTCATGTACATGCAGAATCTTTGCGTCATGCAAATATAGATGAATGGGACATGGAATATCATAAAGACTCCCGTTTAAGAGATGCTACATTGGCAGTACCTATATAAGACACTGTAGACAGTCATAAAGATTCAAATTCAGAAAATAAAAACAGTTCGCCTCTGAATAAAATTGCTAAGAAATATAGACAAGGAAGGGAGGATTCAGAAAACGTCCCTTTGATGGAATTAGGAAAACGTATAAGAAGTAGTAAACCTGACGTAAAACAAAATGAAAACTCAGACCAGAGTAGTTCTGAACAGAGCTCAGATGACGAATTATTTGAACCAATGCAAGTAGAAAATATCGAGGTAAAACAGAGAAAGAAGGTTACTTCTCAAACAAACAAATTTAAAAACTTGCTTAAGATAATTTCAGATATGACTCATAATTTTCTATAGGGTATTTTGCCATACTGCTATTTAAATGCTGAATATTATTATAATTTAAGCATATATTGTTCATGTTTCCTTTTTTTCCCCTAATGTTTATATACTAAAGAGAAAATAAAAAGTTTCATCGACTTGTGTTATTTTGTTTCATTTCACCATACCCTTTATGTGCAGAAAATGGCATTTCAGTGCTTCGATAAAATGGACAAACTAATTAGCATGATTTCAACAATGGAATCAGTGCTTCGATAAAATGGACAAGCTAATTAGCATGATTTCAACAATGGATTCCTGGCCTTACTGAATGTTTACCATAGCTTGCCAGTATCCATAACAATAATTAAGGTCTACACTTCTTGTTTCAGTGAAAAAAAATGAATCTGGAGTGTTTTCATATTCATTCAAAAATATTTCTGATTGGCTACCCTTTTTAACGTAACGTCTGTCCATTGATACAACCAATAGTCAACCTTAACAGTTCTAGTTATTTTCTAATTATCGCATGCTTTTTTATATATAATTAAACAACATCTTGACATCTTTGATTATGTTGAGCCAAGGCCGATTTCATGCAGTAAAATCTGAAATATTTGTGTTTCAATTCGTACACCTCGATGTCTGTCCACACGTCGATGTTACGTGAGTTGTTGAACCTCATTGCGTCATGCCGGCTAGCATCATTATCCAATCGTTGGCAAGAATTGCCGTGCATCCGGGCAATCTCAAAACATAAGTAAAACACAGTGGAGCTCATGCGTGAATCAGTATCTACCTGTGAGAGACAATGTCTGTCCCGAAATTACGTTAAAAGGTAAGTTACGTGAACTGACTGTAATTTTTATTTATCTGGGCGCTCGATTTGTTAAATTATGACATTAATGCTGTAATTCAGCCGCAATACTCTTAAATTTAATTTAACTAAACATCCAATGTCGTCTGTCAGAGCTTTGACCTATTTTCTGTGCTGCCTGTAAAATTCGGGTCGGACTTGATTTGCAGTTCCGAGTCTTCCGAACAGCAATTCTGAAATCAAGCGCTATCGAACAGCTGTCTGGGTGTACTGCCGATTACTCCTCTGAAAGAGCTGGGGTGATGAGAATAGTCACGTGACAATCTGGAAAGTGTCATGGCGGAAAATAGGACCATGTTCATGTGCGAGCAATGCAGAAAGTGGTTTCTGAGCATGGAAGTCTTCGTGAGACATGAGTGCTGCAGAAATGAAGGTAAATATAACATAAAAAAAAAAAACGCCTAATCTCAGTTGTTGTGTTTTTAATTCAGACATTGATATTGAAGTAATTAGACCTAAATCTACAGCAATTCCATTGTAGATGGAATTGTTTGGACCGAACCTTTTTCATTTTGCCTAGATTGGGCACAATCCCTGGTTTGGGGAATGAATTGTCTGAAACATGTACAAATGTAGCCATTCACGGTATGAAAAAATATAAATTAATTGTGAATTGAATGGAATGTGAAATATACACATAACTGTTCATTACCGACTGATTGGAACGGCAACAGATCTTTTCGTTTCAGGGCTTGTTAGGCTTCTGTTTGTCCGGGCTCGTTCGGGACAGGTCTTATTCCCATCAAAAATACAGATTTCATGAAACAGCGGAAATGATTTTAGTTAGATTTAAGCATAATAACCATTTTCTTCGCATTTTATTGAGTTTGGTAACACTGTAGCATATTAATTTATTCACAAGCTTCAATTCTTACCTAACGTGTATTCCAGAAAATGTACCCACTGAGACAGTTGACAAATTTGAAAATGCCAGGATAAATGTTGACCATACCTCAACCAATGTAGAAATAGACAAGCAAATAACACTGCAAGAACAACAGGAAGGATCACTTATTTGGTCCAGACAAGCCACACTGCTGCTGATAGGAGAGTACAAAGACAGGATTGAAAGGATAGATACTGGGAAATTGAGGAAGAACAAAGCTTTTGAAGAGATCAGTAATGAATTACACACAGCAGGTTACAGTTTCAGCGCTGAACAATGCATTGGACGTATGAAAACAATTACTAGAGCATATAAACAAGTTAAAGATCATAATGCCAAAAGTGGCAATGAAAGAAAAAATTACATTTATGAAACTGCGCTAGACGAAATATATTCAGCAAGACCAAATATTGAGCCCAAATTTGTTGCCAGTAGCACTCCCAGCCAGCCAAAGGAACAGGCCAAACAGCCACAGGTGAACGAAAAAACAGGGAAACGGAGCAATAGCGATACAGAATCTGAGGGTAATACACCTGTTTGTAAAGTAAGAAAAACTCAGGCCACTGCAGTTATTTCATATTTGGAGAACGTTACTCAATCTTTGAATGACAGACATGAGAAAGAGCAAGCTAAAAACGATGAACGGCACAAAGAAAGGATGGGACTCTTCAGAGAATTGATTGACGTTTTGAAAAACACTAAGTAATTCGGACATTATGTGGCTATGAAGCATTTTAGTTTAGTTTGAACATATTTATTACATTGAAACTAAACTAAAATACTTCATAATGATTTACAAAAACAGTGCATAAAGCTCACTGGCTAGATTTGCAAGTTTTCAGCAAGTAACTTCATCATATTTTATTGCACACAAAACATTTTATCAATTGAAGTTCAGAGTTGACTTAGTGTTTTTCAAAATGTCAATCATTTGTGTGAAGAACCAGGCTGAAAAGTAAAGCAGAATGTTCCTAAAGGAGAACTTTGCTTTATTATCACCCAGGTTTTAAAAGCATTTTGACATGTCCATCCAGAAAAAGAAAATGTTCATATAGTTGGAAAGAGTTTTTTACAGTTTTGTTTTATTTTTGTTAGCATCCATCGATTTAAAGGATTAACTCTTCACCAAACATCAGTTTAGCTTGGTCCAAATTTTAGTCATTGCAGACAACAAATTCATTGTAACTCAAAATATAAAATCAGTCTTTCAAAGAGTGGAGAGCATTGTGAGAAAAGAAGAAAAAGCTGCTTACGAGTATTTTCTTCCTTTCCCGCATTCACTTCCTTCAAAGACCTTCTATCTGAATGGTGTTAAAAGTTGTGACTGTGTGGTAAAAAGTTGAGCAGTCTGAAACTAAAGCAGAATGCTCCTGAGGGAGAACTTTGCTTTATTTTCAGCCTGGTTTAAGTAACCAACTGTCCTCAATTTTAAAAACAGTCTATGTTGAAAAGGGTTAAGTGGCCCTCTTATTGCTTTCAGGTTGAACATGCAAAATTTGGGCATGAAAAAAAGGCATGCACATTATTCCTGAGTCAGTATCACATGATATGCTGCATGGACTGTAGTAAAATTTTGAGAATTTTTCAAATTTAAAGAGGCAAGATAAAGAAATGGATTAATGTTTTTAAGAGCTAACAAGTGTAAATGTCAGAAAACAACATAATGTCTGCACGTCTGTCCCTCTGTACATTAACTTTACTTATACATCTTTTCTGAAACTACCCATCTAATTTCGATGAAATGTCACAGAAAAGATCCTGCCATGGTCCTGTTCGAAATATTATGAAAGAATTTGAATCCTTCAAAAACTCTGGTTGCCATTGCACCAAAACTAAAGAAAAAAAAACAACATACACAATGGAAATCTTTGAAATCTTCTTCTCTGAAACTATTAGGCCTAGGCCTACCAAGTATGGCATGTACTGTTGCTTATCGAGCGGGTGTCTATCAAGTTTCTTCAAATTGTAGCCCTAAGGTCAAATTTGATCCCACTCCAGGGGGGTCACATGATTTACATGGGCTTATATAGAGAAAACTTATGTAATCTTCCTGTACCTAGCCATGAGGTCTATTTTTACCAAATTTTGCATGTGACTATATCTGGTGGGCCTCTGCCAAGAGTGCTCAAATTATAGCTCTGGGGTCATAATTAGCCCTTACCTTGGGGGTCTCAAGTTTTAGATCTGACATGGGTTTATATAGTGAAAACTTAAGAAATCTCTTTGTACATAGTGAGAAAGCCTATGGCTGCAAAATTGTGCATATAGCTTTACCGAGTGTGCCGTCATCAAGGGTGCATAATTAAAGCCCTAGGGTCAGAAGTTTTACATTGTGTGTTGAAGAGTTAAGCAATCATCTGGAAATGCTTTCAGTTTGGACAAGTCTACAACTGTGTCTGGTAAAGAGTCAAGAGCTCTTTCAATTGCTAACTAGTGTGCAAGATATTATGTAAACCACTGATTTACCTAAAATATTTTATAAAGGTGTATTGTACCTACAAATTTCTATATTATGGGCAGTAATAGTTATTGTGTCTAGTTCCCTGTGTATATGTCACAGGTGCATCTTTGCATAAAAGATGTGTGTTTTAATGTGGTTTACCGCTTTACCATGCAATCCCGACTCTTAACAACCTTGGAAAAGAAGCCTTTTGAAAACATTTTTGGAAAAGGAGAAAATGCTAGTTACCAGCATTTTCTCCTTTTCCCACAATGTTTTCTACCATTATAATCTCCTTCAAGCACAATGTTTTCTATGTTTTCAAAGTCAACCAATATTATTTCATCAACATTGAATTTGTTGTCTGCAAAATTAATGCTTTAAATTTGGACCAGCCTAAAATTTTGTTGTTTGGTTAAGAGTTAAAAACTTTGTTTGGTTAAGAGTTAAAAACTTTGTTTGGTTAAGAGTTAAATACTTTAAGCAAAGGTTTGATCTCTTAACCCTTTCTCTATAATTAATATGCTATTCTGGATTCTGTCAGAGAAAAAGCATCAACAAGAAGAAAAAATAATGAAGCCAACTTAACCCATTACCACATAATCCCTACTTTTGACGCCCCTGAGAAAGAAGCCTTTAGAAAACATTGTGGGAAAAGGAGAAAATGCTGGTAACCAGCATTTTCTCCTTTTCCCACAATGTTTTCTACCCTTCACAAAACACATTTCAAATTTTCAGTCACTTTTATTTTGTTGTCTGCAAATGCTTCCAATTTGGACAAGTCTAAAATATTGTCGTTTGGTACTGAGTTAAGGCATAATATTAAACCAGAGTGAAAAAAACATTGTTACAAAGAGGAAATTTATTCATTTGTCACAACATTTTCAAAAGTCTAACTGGCAGAGTCCTTAAATGCTGTTGGCATGAGAGCAAAAGTTAATGGGATTTTTTCTATTGTTTTGATTTTTGTCTGGAACAATCATAAGCTGGTAGAAAGCAGCTTACAATCCAGATATTGTTAAAGTTATTTTTTGTTACTGAAAAAGAAACATAGCTGTATCATCTGATGAAAAAGCGTTCTAGCAACTTATATTTTTGTGCAATGCTATAACTCTGTTAACTCCTTACCAAATGACAGAATTATAGACCTGTCCAAATTGAAAGCATGTGCAGTCAAGAAAATAGATATGACTGAAACTTTAAGATTTGTTTTCAGAAGGGCAGAAAACAATGTGGAAAAAGGAGAAAATGCTGGTAACCAGCATTTTCTCCTTTTCCCACAATGTTTTCAAAAGGTTTCTCTCTCAAAGGTGTTACAAGTCGAGATAGTGTGGTAAAGGGTTAACAAACTGTACCCTATTGACATGTATACTTGTGTTTTACAATTGTGTATCTTTGCAAAGTACAATAATTGTCGTATGCAAACAGCTTAGATTCAGATCAGATGGGTTCTTAACTCTTTACCAAATGACAAAATTTCAGACTGGTCGAAATTAAAAGTTTTTGCAGATGACAAAATAAATGTAACTTAAAAACAGAAATTCTTTTTGGAATGGATAAAAAACATCGTGGAAAATGGAGAAATTGCTGATTACCAGCATTTTTTCCCTACTTGTTTTCATAGGGCTTCTTTTTCAGGAATGTTAAAAGTCAGGATTGTGTGGTAAAGGGTTAAGGTACCCACTGATCTGAATTTACACTGTTTTTTGGCAGCAATTTTGTAAAAACAACTCCAAATAATAAAATTGGACGTCACTTAACTGGAACTGTTTATTGAAAGTTTCAGGTGTAAGTGCAGGCAGTCAATTTCTAAGAACATTTATAACAGTTTGGATCCTGATCACATGCACCATATCTAAGGTCTGATCCTGATCTATCCTTTCTGTTGACAGATATATTCCTAACAGCTTTTCATAAAAGATTTTCCAAACATTGTTGTAGATGTCAGTTTTGTATGCATACTTGTGTATGTACAAAGTTCAGTTGATGTTTTCAGGCACAAGGTGCTGGTGTTTAAAAATCATTTCATTGCTTTCTGGGCAAATTTACTACATTTAATATTGTTAATAATTATTCAGCTGGTCAGTTTGAAAAGTTGTTTCTTATGTCTATGGAATGTAGCTCCAGATCAGGTGCCTATTTTTGATGAGACATCTGATTATGACAAACATTTGATCAATATTTGTCAAAACAGTGTATTATCCCTTTCCCAAACAATAAATTGCAACTTTTTGAAAATGTGAGAGTTTTTACACGACAATCTTAATTTGAAGAAAATGGATTGGAATGCTGTCAATATGTTGAAAACAGTATGGGAAAAGGAGAGATTGCTCTTTATGAGTAATTTCTCCTTCTTTCACAATGTTTTCGTGTTTTTATTTGTATTCTACCTTGGGGATGAGGAGGTCGATGAGGTGGTCATGAAAACATGGGAGTGATTGGTAAAGGGTTTCACATTTTGTGTTACATCCAGGTTTGCAAACTGCAGACTCGTATAAAAAATGTATCAGAATTGATCAGAATCTACATTTCTTGCAATGTGACAAAGGTCCCTTTCCCATGGAAGAGCTCAGTTGAATGGGTTTTAATACAAACTGTCATGTCTTATTTCATTTTATCTATTTTGTAATAATTAAAGTTTCAAGGTACTTTGCAGTTAACATTAAACAAGAAATTAAGAATGTGTTTGTTTTGATATATACCTCGAACCAAGATACCCATGACTGGTAGGAGCTCTGAGGCAAGACAGTTGACTGCTTAATTCATGACTAAACCAATGCTTAACATCTCTTATGAGTCTTTCTATATTGCTTTCAGAATGCCTCAAGTAGCCATGTCTTGCCCCTTTCCCTGAACGGTTGGATGCCTCAGTAGTGCAGGCTCTTTGAAAACACTATGGGAAGAGGAAATACTGCTCAGAATGAACAATTTCACCTTTTCCCTCAATATTTTTTATAATCTTTGAATATTCTCCTCATATTTCACAATGCCCGTTTCTTTTCTTTATTTCCTCTCTCACTGGAATATTCCAGAAATGACTTACCAGGGAAAGAGTTAAGGAGTTTTCTAATGGTTGCTTTACCCTTCACCACATAATCTCGACTTTTAATTTTCCTAAGAAAGAAGCTTTTTGAAAATATTGTGGAAAAGGAGAAAATGCAGGTAAACAGCATTTTCTCCTTCTCCCACAATGTTTTTTACTCTTCCTAAGCTCAACTGCAGTTTTTGATTGACATTTAATTTGTCTGAAAATGCTTTTTGGATGAGTCTGAAATTTTGTCATTTGGTAAAGACTTAAGACAGGGTAAGACCCTTGCCTTTTTATGCCCCCATCAAAAGATTGGGGGTATACTATTTTACAGGTGTCCGTCTGTCTGTCTTTATGTTTGTCTGTCCAAAACTTAACATAAAAACTTAACATTTGGTATGCAGGCACATCTCATCGATACACATCTGCTGGTACCATGGTCAAGGTCATCTGCAAAGGTCTAGGTCAAATATCAAGGTCACATTTCTACAAAAAATGGCCATTTCAGGGGCATTAGTGTTTCACAAACACATAGTTATACATGTACATTAAAAATAATTCATTGAGGAAAGCAGTGGCACTTTTGAAGCCATTAATATTCACCATAACAAATAATTTCCTACACCCTTGCAGATGAACTTCATGAAGCAGTCAGAAAGTACAGTAGAATACTTTGGGAGCATTTTACTTTAATTTCAGCCAGCTTCCATCTGTCTCCATCTGAAAATAAGCTGTAGGGAAGGGATCATACTTAATCATTCACCAACAATGGATAACCCTTTCCCAAACAACAAGTTTTAGACCCTTCCGAACTGAAAGAGTTTGCAGACGACGATTTCAAATTTTATGAAAATTGCTGAAAATTCTCCAAATGGGTAGAAAACGCTGCGGGAAAAGGAGAAATTGCTCGTTACGAGCAATTTCTCCTTTTCCCACAGTGTTTTCAACAGACTTGTACTGCAGACATGTAAAAACCAGGGCTTGTTTGGGAAAGGGTTAATACCACAGCATATTCAAGTTATAATAATAACTAAGGTGTGTAATTATTTTGAAATCAGTGTCCCTGCATGGGAATGGCCACAAGAAAATAAAATACAGAAAAAACAACTTTTTTTTCTACACATGGTTCGAACAACTTCACAAGTGAAAGTGTTGTCAGTGATGCACAAACCCTGTCCAAAACTGCGTTAAAAAGGGCTTAAGGTTTTGGATTTTAAGGAAGGTAGTTGGCTTCATGCAGGACAAAAGCAATGCAGTCAAACTGGTGACTGCATTGCTTTCATCTGGCATTAGGCTGAAGTGCACTGTTAACTTAACTGTCTTGCAACATCATTTCTTTTAGCAATGCCTGCAGCATCATTCACCACTATTGCAGGAGCAGGCGGATTAACATGATCAATTTCATTGAAAAACTCCCCAAGTTTGTCATTCTGTAAAATACAAATATTGTGAAACACGCAGCATGTGATACAAATTTCCACTGCTGTAACAACACTCTGGACATCAAGATTTTGCAGTTTACGAAACCTCCCTTTCAACGATGCAAAAGCTCTCTCAGTGACCTGTCTAGTTGATGACAAGCAAAAGTTGTAGTGACGCTGCAATGGCGTGAGGTGACCAGTGTCTCGATATGGGGTAAGTAACCACATTGTTAAAGGGAAACCGCCATCTCCAATCAGATGCTTTTCTCCACACCAACGTTATCCATTGTCCCATAAATCCGAATTCTTTAGGACCCTGGAGTCATGGCAGCTACCAGGCCATCCCACAAAACAATTTGTAAAGCGCATGTCCTCGCGACAAACAGCCTGTAGTATGATGGAATGATAGCCTTTATGATTTACATAGGTCTGCGGATGTTCTTTGGGAGGTCTAATCTGTATGTGTGTACTGTCCAGAGCTCCCATTACATCAGGAAAACCTCTTTTATCTCTAAAAGCTTGTATAATCGCATCCTTCTCTTGATCCTTTGGCCAAGTAATATACTTTTTTAAAAAATGTTCTTGAACAACTTTACACATTTTTGTACGTATACGTAACACTGTGAATTCTGTGATATTAAATCGATCTGCAGTTCTACAGAGCGGTTCTAGACCACCAACATGCCATAAAAATACCAACAATTGCTTGTCTATCGGAACAGCCTTGCGACCACTAGATGTTGTTCTGAATGTATCAAATGTTCCCAGTTGTTCACAGATCACTTCAAATGTAGCCCTTGTCATGCGAAAGAATCGCTGAAAATCGTCCAACGTGTACAAAGGAATGACTTCCTCAGCATAGCCATCAACCTTATGTTTGTCCTTCCTCTGTCTGAAAAAAAAGACAAGTTGTAATTCTTTGGACTAAGTATGCACGATAGATCAAGGGTCTTTGGAAAATGGCTCACATTGGAGTGCAAGTGGAAAAGTTTGAAAAAGTTGCCTGTCTGTGGTATGTGCCAATCCCATTTACTAGCAGGATGAAAAAAAAAGATTACTAACATGTATATATATGCTGAACATAAACCCAAATGGTTAGAGAATAATCGCAAACCAAATGGTATCTGATCCATACAGGGCGCAGGGACCACGTCTTTTACACAAGGCAAAGATCGCTCACCGAGGCGATGCCTAAGACGATCTGAAGAACGAGATATGAAAGTCACAATAGCCTGCGTTAAAACACTACTGTACAGTACTGTATAGTACGAGTTCAAAATAGTCAAGTATGTGAAGATTTAACATGAGAAAAATAAACAAAATAAAAGATACTTGACTAACAGAGCAAGAATCAATGGTCCTCCAACTATTAGTGGAAATTCAGAATCAAATTCTTCTTCGTCAGAGCAGGATGATTCGTCATTAATTAAAAGCGTAGCTGTAACGATGGCCTTTTCCGCCATTTTTGTTGTAAGATGATTCCGCCGACGCACTTGATTTGGGACAGCTGTTCAGAATATTCTGGAGTTTCCAAAGATCGCGAATCAAGTACGACCTCGGACAGACTCTCGGCAGGATGCTGACGTAACTTGATGAACGGGCAATTTTTGCATAACAAGCTCATGTTACTTAATAGAGTCAATTTGACTGTCTTTGTAGATAAACGCTGTTACAGCAGATCGTAACGTTCTTTTCACTGGACTCTTTTGACAAAAAAAGTTTTACGATCACTCGTATTTCAAAATTTTCTCATAGTACGTAACATGACCGATTCGTTGTCAGTCCATGTTACGTTATTCCAATACGTAGTCTGTCTTGTTTACGTGAATGCTACCACACAGTCTGTCTTAGTTACGTGATTATCATACTTAGTAATTAATACGATAAAAAAAAAAAAAAAAAAGCAGTAAAAACAAGAATTAAATGATTTTATGTCACATTTATTGTCAATTTGTTACTGTTCGAAATTAATGATTTTGAATTTAATTGGTCAGAATCTCAATAGTATACCAGTTCCCGGATAGTACTAGAATATGGACAGATATCACTTGCCTTCATTTATGGAAATTTCCATAGGAGATTCTTAGATTACTGTTATTTTATGAAAAAGATAGGTGAATGCAATGTTTTTAGATACATTTTTAGGCATGTCATGATTAAGAAGGTTATTACTCTCACCTATCAAAACATTGGTTTAATTATAATGTAAGAGCCTTATGTTGAAAACAACTGACATGGTTTGGAAGAGTGATTGTAGCTCCCTAAACAGCTGTTTGATATTCATAGTTTCAGATAGGAGGGGGTGATGAGATTTCAAAATGCAAAATATGACATACTGTCCATCAAACCATATGTTGTGAGTACGCATTAGAAATATTTCATTAAGACCATTCAAATAAGTACTTTCAACATAGAGTTTGGAATAGAAATACATGTAATAAATTTAGCATGCCATCATTCCCTGGTATCTGGAGCTCTGGATTACCTTCTATGCTGAAGGGTACCATCTGAGAGCAGCGAAAAAAAATCTGATCAGCCGAGAATTTTGTATGACCTGCCTTGTATGAAAATTTTCACCCATGGCAGATTATATGTGTATTAAATCTTTACCAAATAACAAATTTTAGACCAGTCTAAATTCAAAGCATTTGCATTTGACAAAATAAATGTTAACGAAAAATTAGAACTTGTTTTGTGAAGGGTAGAAAACATTGTTGGAAAAGGAGAAAATGCTGGTCACCAGCATTTTCTTCTTTTTCCACAATGTTTTCAATAGGCTACCTTCTCAGAGTCATTTTAAGTTGGATTGTGTGGTAAAGATTTAATGGCCATTCTACCTAACTGTAAAGTCTTTTAGTATAGATCTATTTATTTTGTATGATTATTTGATGTTTCTAGACAATTCCTTTACCAAACAAATTAGGGTTTTAACAACTCAGAGAAAGTTAACTTTTGAAAGCATTGTGGGAAAAGAAAAAAATGCTTTTAACAGGCATTGTCTGCTTTTCTCACAATGTTTTTTTACCTACCAAGAGCTTTTATATTGTAGGTAACACTCTTTTTACTGTCTGCAAATGTATCTGAACTGTATCTGCACTTTTGGCAGGGTTTCAAGTGAAACACAAGATGGGATGTGACTGAAAAATTATGCACCATTTCAAAAGCATTTTTACTCTTTCAGACCCTTAAATTGTCCATATTCAAACTCATGTCAGACTCTTTAAAATGTCAGCAACACCGCGTATTGTATTGACAGAGGAAAATGTCAGGAAGAAATGTCACGCAGCTTATATGCGTCAAAAGCGCAAATCTTGGACAGAAGAGGAGAAAGAGAGAAATAGGGAGCTATCAAAATTGCGCACGAGGAAAAGGAGAGAAAGGTTGAAGCAAGAAATGAGTACCAAATCGTCGCCTGGTGATGCAAGGCAAACTAGACAGGCTATACAGAAAGAACTAGAAAGAAAAAAGGTTCATGCAGAGTACAAAAGAAAATACAGGGCACAGCTTTCATCCCAGAAAGAGACGAATTAAAGAAAAGGATGCTGCAAAGAAAAGATTGAAGCGACAAGAAAAGAAAAGTTGTAAACAAAGCATTGAACCTGAACACACTGAACATACTAAACCATCATCCAGTTCTTCAAGTTTAGCTGCATGGCAGAAGACGGTGTATAGAGCGAAAAAAAAGTTACCAAAATCTCCAAGCAGGTATGCAGCTGTTGTGAAAGGGTTAGCCACATGTGTAACTCCGAAAAGAAAGGAAGCCCTAAGACAGGAAGGAATATTATCATCACCTAATGCCAAAAGAAATCTTGAACAATTTATGAATATTATGAAAGATGTAAGTCAAGTTTAAAGGGAACCTCAAATCAGAGTAGAAGAAGGAGAAGAGAGTTTGTCAAACATTTTGCTGAAAGACTCAAAGAAAAATCACAACAAAAACAGTTCTGTTCAGTGACAGGTATAAAAAGAAAATATCTGTTATTTATGCTGTAATGATGAACCAAGAAAGCGTCGGAAAGATGCAGTATCTATCGAAGTACAAGACAGTGTGAAAAGGTTTTATGAAAAAGAAGAAGTCGCCATTGTTATACCAGACAAGAAGGCTGTGAAGAAAGACCTGGAGCAAACACAGGTTATGCAAATGTCACTAATAGCAGCATGGACCAAATGGAAAAGTGAAAACCCAGATAAACAGCTATCCTTTGATAAATTTAGAGAGCTAAGGCCGAAGAAAATCAGGACTCAGAAGTACAGAAAACTTTTTCAATGCCTTTGTGAGTATTGTGAAAACATCAAGTTAAAGCTAACAAGTGTAAATAAACTTGCAGCAAGAATGAGCAGGGGAGATTTAAAAATGTTAAATGAGTTTGCTGCAGTAAATAAGACACTGTGTCACAAAGGAGAAGAAAAGTACAATAAGTTAAGTTGTATAGTTAGAGGTTGTAAAGATTGTGGAATTGCATTGCTCAGAGAAAAATTAAGACCATTGTTTGAAATTGACAACCAAGATGAGATTAAATGGATGAAATGGGAATCAGTTAAGAGCCTCAATCCAAAAACAGGAAAAGAAATAGGAAAACGCCAAGAGGTGGAAAAATCTGGTTCACCTGCAGATTTGGTTAATGAGTTATTGACAGAGTTAGAGTTCCTCTCTGTTCATCTGTTTGAAGCACAATGGCAACAACAACAATTTGCACTGTTGAACAAAAGCTTACCTGAAAAATCTGTATCAATCACGACTGATTATGCTGAAAACTATACATGAATCTGTCAAAATGAGATCCAAGGTGCTCACTGGTCAAAAGACTCTGTGACGATTCATCCATGTATTTGCATTTACAAATGCCCAAATGATGATGAGCTAGTAGAAGAATGTGTTGATATTGTTTCTGATGATCTTCGTCATGACTCACATGCTGTGTCTGTGTTTCTTACCCATGTTATACGCCACCTTAAGGACAACAGGCAAGTTCAATTGCAACATGCGTATGTTATCAGTGATGGATGTGCATCACAATATAAGTGCAGATTCACCTTAATGGATGTCAGCTGTAGCATTGACGACTACCAAGTTACAATGGAAAGGGCCTACTATGGATCTCGTCATGGTAAGAATCGATATGATAAAGTCGAAAGCCACAAGGGATGTAAAGAACAGGGTTATAAACATACATGATGCCAGGACATTTTATAATTCAGTTAAAAAATTGGAGAAACCAGCAGAAAGTGAAGGGGGTGTATGCTTACATAAACGACGAACTCTTCTGTTTGTGACTGCAGATGAAATTCAGCATGAAAGGCCAGACAGAGATTGCAAGACTGTTCCAGGTACCAGGAAATTTCACTCTGTTTTGGGATTAGAACGGGGTGTTATCAAAACACGACGTTTATCATGCTTTTGCGCAGAATGTCTCCAGAGAAATTATGATCGGTGCCTAAACACCAATTATGTTGATAAGTGGAGGCAGGTTGTTCTCAAACGTATCTTTTTCACTGATGCCTCATTAACCCTTTCTACCAAATAATTCCAGGTTTTATCAACCCTTAAGAGGAAACTTTTGAAAACATTAAAAAAAAAAGTTTCCTTTGTCCCAATGTTTTCTACCCTGCTATGGGGGACAAATTTCTTGTCTTTAAATAACAGAGTTCCTTTCTACTTTGACCAGTATAAAATTTTGTCACCTGGTATTTAAAGGACAAGCAGCATACATGCGCATGTTTGCACCGGTGTGAGAAATAGCAAAAAGACATACTTAGGTCATCCTACACAACTTGAAAGTTTTAAAAGTCACATTACATCATTCAGTTAATAAGAGTAACTCATGCACTACTTTTACCAATGATTTATGTTATGTTTTATATTTCTGTGTTGTTTGAAGGTTGTTAACTTGATTTTGGCTAATCCTGTATTTTGAATTCGATAAAGCTTTTCCTTAACTAGCATAAGCACTTTTGAATCAGGTACACCCAGCACCCGAAGAACTAGAGGAACCAGAAGTAGATGATATGATGGATGCAGTACCCCAGGTTCCACAAGCAGCTGAGATACCACATCTACCAGATGATGTACCACCTGCAGAACCCCACATCCTACAAGGAGTCGAGGTACCACAGGCACCAGAAGTAATGGTACCAGAGGTACCCAAGATAGTACCAGCTTTGAACAACCCAGATGCCATTGATATTGAAGACCAGTCGCTGTATGGTGATCTAAGCTCTGTTGATGCAGGTAAACTATAATAAGTTGGTAGATTTTAATTTAGTCATAAATAGATAATTTATCCTTTTAGAAGATGATGGAACACATATACAGGTGTGGACACGCTGGTTACTAGCATTTCTTTTTTTCCCACAATGCTTTCTATCATTTTGCCTTGATAATTTTGCACTCTATGACATCTTTTAAAACAGAAAATTCTTAGAGAAGGATAAAGGTTTCTTATTACTCATACAAAATGTTCTCTTTCAGATGTAAGCTTTGGTGATATGAACCTAGGAGATGGGGATGTCAGCTTAACGACCCTTCTAGAAAGCTTGGATTCAGAGTAAGTACCTCAGCTTTTATGACAAATCTGGAAAATCACTAAACATATTTCAATAGTATCAGTAGTATCTGAACTTCTGTTTCAGTATATTGTCTAGCCAAACATTTTTTTTTCTACAAAGCTTCAGATAGCTGGTGAAAGATTTATGAAAAACACATACTGTGGCAACTTCAAAATAAATAAATTATCCAGTCCCAATATTTGTCTTAAGGCTGTTAGGGGCATTAAATAGGTAAGGATCAGCCTAATGAAACACTTATTCATTCAGTCAAATAGTATAGCATTTTTTGTTAAATCATGGATAAAGAATATGTACATAGATTTTCTTTTTTAATGCTAAGACCTCAGTACCATGAAGGGGATTTTGTGGTAGTGCAACTTCGGTCAGGAAAAAGATCTGTAGATTATGTAGCAGAGGTATTATCAATAGTTTATGGTTGAAAACAGTGAACAGTTTGTTTGAAATGTTCTTACAGTTTAAAGTTGATGTCATATGATAAAGTTTTAATTCATTAGTTGGTGTCATCACATAACAATTGAATTAACCTCACAATGTATGTCATTTACTGTCTTAGCAGCAATGATGACAACAGTGTATAGTTCTTTGGGATAAAGACCCATTTAAACATATCATATGATAAATAGAATCTTGTAGTAATTTCAAATGAAATTTATAAAATTTGTATTAGATTCTTCATAAATTTCATATGTAATTGCCTTTTCTTTTTTATTTCATTTAAGTTCAGCTTTTAGATTCAGTTTCCTTAAATTTGAATTGAATTTTGTGTTTCTCGAGTGCCTTTTACATTGAAAAATAACCAGTATTCAAATGTAAAAGGAAAAACCAGCACTATAAAATATACTGTGAAGATTTGTTGTGGAATGGTTCAAAGCATCCATCTTAAAGTAATGAGCATCAAGGCAGTCATTTATATATCTAGGAAAACCACTGTAGACCTTTCTATCACTTACTTTTGAGGCTGATGACAAAATGCAGTTAAAATCTAGATAAAATGCAAAAAGTATCAATTGACCTCTGATCAGCATTAGAAGCTGGCTCTGAGTGAGTCGTTTTCTTTTCATATCGAAACTTCTTCTATACTTCATGGCAATTCTGTCTTTTTTAATCAATAATTGTCGGCCTAACTATAATACAAATCCTTTTGTAATGAATTGATTAACGGTACCTGTTACTATGACTGGTCAAATTACTGAAGGGTTTGTCAGATAACAGAATGGTGTAAATCAGAATATGTTCTTGCAGATCAAAAGGCTCCTACCAAACAATGAAGTTGTCCTCCAGTACATGGAGAAGACAGTCATCTATGGAGAGTCATTTTACCGTTGGTCGACTAATGATGATGTTTCTCAGGAGCATATGGACTCAATTATTAACCCTATACTCCACAGAAGCGCCTCTGGATGCCTTTTACTATTGCCCCATGCAAGCGCCTCTGGACACTTTTACTGCACGCTCCATAGAAGCACCTTACGACACTTCTACCTATTGCTCCATGCAAGCGCTTGTGGACGCCTCCATTTTTAAACGCAAATAAAACAACGTTTTTACATTCAACTGACCTCAATTCTGGTAAATCCATAAACAAAAACATCTTGGGAAACTATTCCGGATGTAAAATGACATACTTTGTTCTAAAGTTGTTGCTAAAAATAACGTCCAATCGAAGGTGGTATATGCCACATGTCACGCATCACCCACGCAGTATTGCACACGATTCTATTGGTTTCCCGATGAATTATGGGCCATAAAACGTGACTTGTTAAAAATAGATTAACCTATAATTTCTAGGCTTTTCATTCGCTAATACGACGTGCGAAATACAAGCTTATAATAGAAAACCCCTGTTCAATATAAATATCACAAGCGAAAATGGCTGAATTTTCCGACAGCGATAATGACTCGATCTTCGAGGGTTTTGATGAATCCGACTTGCTTACGAGGGCCAGAGACACTGAATCCGACTCAGACATCGAAGTTTCTTCTGTGAGCAGCGTCGACTCCGCCGACATGAGTGATTTTTCTGACGAAGAAGCCCCGGAAGATCATCAATGGACGGGCTGCTTCACCAATTTTCGGGTAAGCCCTAATTCCGAATCATAAGAACGATCGCTCGCAAAATTGTCAGAATTTTTCGCACACCGACATCATTTCTTTAGGTTTTGATTCCAGTCAACTGAGTATATGTTGGTTCCGATTACTTTCGTCATTTTTTTCACAAAAATAAGCGTCCTGATGAATTTTTAATAGGTGCATAGATATGTTTGGGGGGGGGGGGGGGTTTGTAGAATGCCCAGCAAACTGTTGAGCATGATCTAGTAACCACTGAATTAAAATATGAATAAATAATAACAATAATTAATGAATGAACTACAGCAGCAAAAAAAAAATACACTGTCATTTTGTTGACATCAATTATTCATATGATGTACTAAGGACAACTATATTTTGAAAATTTACATATCAAGGGAAAATCAGTGAAAGGAAAGTATTATAAGTGGCTAGATATTACTGGCGCTTATGACAGTTTACAATTCACTGCATAGAAATTGCTTTTGAAATGTATCACAACTTATATTTCGTCTTTTAATTTTTCAGATGGGTGATTTTCAAAGACAGCCAGGTCATAAGCTACCCCCTGACTTTGACCGTAACACAGCATCACCTTTAGATTTCTTCTGGCTACTATTCCACCCAACAATGTTAGCGAATATGGCAAGACATACAAACAACTACGCCAGGTGGAAACAGACAACTACTGGCACCACAGACGACAAACGGACAGAGACAAATGGGCTGGAAATGCGGGCCTTTGTTGGTATGAATATTCTCATGGGAATTAATCAGCTACCTGAATATGACATGTACTGGTCCTCAAACAGCCTCCTTGGCAACATCGGCATACAGAATATTATGACTTGCAACAGATTCCAGAAACTGTGCCATTACTTCCACGTGTCAGACCGCGGAACAGAACCTCAAAGGGGCAGCCATGATTTTGACCGTCTATACAAAGTTCGACCGATTATCAACCATGTTTCAAGGACATTCTGTGAGTCGTATGAACTTTCGAAGGAAGTAGCAGTAGACGAAGCCATGATAAGATTTGCTGGGAAGTTGTCCTTCAAACAGTACATGCCTGCCAAGCCAATCAAACGTGGTATCAAGGTTTGGATGTGCTGTGACTCAAACTCCGCATACTTGTCACGTTTTGACGTTTATCTAGGGAAGAACACAACTAACCATGGCCATGGACTTGGGTACAATGTGGTAATGAATCTAACTGACCATCTAATCCACACAAACAGATGTGTGTTTTTTGATAATTTTTTCACCAGCGTACCGCTACTGGAACATCTGCTTCTAAATGGACTTTATGAATGTGGAACGGTTAGGTGCAATAGACAGGGCTTCCCAGCTGAATTGAAGAAACCAGCAGACATAAGAGACAGAGGCGACATGAAAGTCCGTCAGAAAGGTGCAACACCACTTACCGCCTCTGTTTGGAAAGACAAACGCCTTGTGCATCATTTATCTACCCTGAGCCAGCCAGACAACATTCAAACAGCATCACAACGAGTGGGTGCCAACGTCATACAGCTTCGACAGCCTCACAGTGTTTCATCCTACAACAAGTTCATGGGAGGTGTTGACTTACACAACCAGATGAGAATGAAATATGATGTTGGGCCTAATTCGAAAAAGTGGTGGCGGTATCTCTTCTGGTTTTTGTTGAACTGCTGTATAGTAAATGCCTACATTATGTTCACGATGAGTTACCAGCGTGTCAATAAGAAAAAACGTTTCCGCAATGTCGACTTCCGCTTAGAACTAGCACGTGACCTGATCGGGGGATATTCAAGGAGAAAGAGGTCCAGTGTTTCTATGAACCATCCAGGACTTATTGAGGCTGAAAACGTAAATGGACATATCAACGGACGCTTACCAGGTGCCAAACGACGATGCCAGTACCACCTGAAGGTTCTCAAACAGCGGCGTGAAACAGTGTACGGTTGTTCCGTCTGTAACGTTCATTTGTGCAAAGAGGGGTGCCACAGTCATTTTCATAATCAGTGATTCAAACAACGTGAAAAAAGTAGAAAAACGTAAATGTGTTAGGTCTGTGTTTATTGTATGATATAAACGTGCATGGAATAGTTGGGGAGTGGCAGTGTACATAGAAGAAAAAAAAAGCGTGTTTTTTACTTGTTCTTTTGTGTTCATAATGTTTTGTAAAAAAAAAAAGTTCTTTTTATATTCATGAAGCTGTTATACATACAGTGTTCTTTGTGATTCGATGATTTAAATGTGGATTTTAAATGGATTATAAAATTGAGCCTATAGAAGACAGGTAAGATTCATTGATAACTGATGACATTGTCTCTTTTTTGTTCTTTCTATTCTCTCCATCTTTTTATCGAACAATCCAGATGTTTTACAACCGAAATAATACTGAAATTTTGAAAACAATGGTAGGAAAAAGAAGAAAATGCTAGTGACATACATTTTCTCATCTTCACATATTGTTTTTATCCTCTTTCTAATAATTGTTTCATCAATTAATCTCAATCTAAATAAAGATCTGCTTAGAGCCTAATTTTCTAGAGGACAGTCTTAAATTTTGTCATAATGTATAGGGTAAATCTTTGTGGGAAAAGGAGGTTTGCTTTCCCAAATAATTCTTCTATCACAATGTTTAAGCTAAGTTTAAAGTTTTAAAAATTTCAATATACATAATAGTAATTTCAAAATGAAAAAGCTACCTTCCATTACCACTGCTAGCTTAATTTTTGAAAGAAAATGAAATATTTTATAAAGGGAACAAATATTCATACTGCCATAAAACCTCCCAGGAATGTTATAATAATTTAATAATGTGTTTGTAGTAATTTAATAAAGGCTATTGGTACAAATAGGCTGATTTATTACCTGGCTAAATTCGTGGTGTTTGTTTTTCATGTAGTAATAATTATGGTCTGTGCAAAACTAACAAGAGCCTGGTGCCCCTTGTGGAAATGCAGATTAGATAAGCCTGGGTACCAGCATATTCAGATACGATTTCCTTTTGGTTGGCAGCCAATTCAGGCATATATCCGGTGTATCTGGTTTCATTGTTGGTTCATCTGTTTAATTTCTATCGGTCATTATCATGCCTAGAGGGAGAAGAAATAAGCAAAGGGACAAACCCTATGAACGTCAGAGACCCAGGCAGGCAGATGCTGGGGATAATAACCCTGAATTTATTCAGTTAACCGGGAATGAAGGCGATGAAGCGGCGGGTAATATTCACGAGGTTTTTTCTTCTTTATTGCGCACTTCGCCGACGCGCGAAAGGAGTGATTTTGCCTTGCCTGCGTCTGCACTTAAATGTGCTGATGATGTTCTTACAATGCACGTCAGCGATGAGTTGGCCAAGAAAATTTGGGCTGGAGAATATATTAATTTGGCACTGTTGTTAAATAAGTCTGATGCAAATCCCAGCTCTACGTTTTCTATTAATGAGAGTGGCCTTATTGAGGTGAAAACAAAACCGTGCAAGTCTGTTCAGTCCATCCGTGAATGGACAGATGCTTTTTTGATATTCTCTGCTATTTTCATTAAAAAACATCCAGAAAAAGCAGGCGAGCTTTTGCAGTATATGTCTCTAATTAGGGAGGCCGCATCTAGATCGATCGGCTCCACAGCATGGAGAGCTTATGATGAAAGTTTTAGGTTGAGGCAAGCTATTGAACCTATGTCATGGTCAAAAATTCACCCTGATTTATGGTTGAGAACAATGACTTTGCAAGCTTCTTCTCTTCCAAAGCCTGCTAGTACAGGACAGGCGTTTTACCACAGCCGTAGACCTACAGTGCGTCCTTGTTATGATTTTAATTCTGTTCGTGGATGTACTTTCAAGCAGTGCAAATATGATCACGTTTGTTTAGCTTGTAGGGGTCCACATGCTCAGCAAAATTGTAACCGGCAAGTAGATCAGTCTTTTCAAAGTAATAAGCCATTTCCCGCTTATCAACAAAAAATTTCTAGAAAATGAATTTGAGTTGGCACATACCCCAGTTCAGTTGTCCTCTATGTTGGAATACTTGGATAATTATCCAGATAAATTGGCAGCAAGGAAAATATATAATGGTTTCAAGTACGGGTTTCCATTACATTATGAAGGACCTTTAATTTCGTTTAATGCAGAAAATTTGAAATCCGCTAAAGACAATCCTAGCATAGTCCAAGAAAAAATCCAAAAAGAGATCCAGTCTGGTCGAGTCGAGGGACCTTTCTCGGATCCACCTTTTAATGCTTTTAGGGTATCCCCATTAGGTTTAGTTCCTAAAAAAGAACCAGGTGAATATAGAATGATTCATCATCTTTCATATCCAAAAGGAAATTCGGTTAACGATTTCATTGATCAAGATTCGTGTTCCGTCCAATATACAAAGTTTGACGCTGCCATCCAAATGGTACAGCAATTGGGTCAAGGCGCCTTGCTAGCCAAGACTGATATAAAATCAGCTTTTCGGCTATTGCCAGTTTCAAAAACAGATTTTCAGTTACTAGGTTTTAGCTTCGAGGGCTTCTATTATTTTGATAAAGCACTGCCATTTGGCTGCAGCATTTCTTGTGCAACTTTTGAAATGTTTGCTAATTTCATACAGTGGGTCATCAGGTCAGGTAGCACAGTGGGAAAGGTGGAGCATTATTTGGATGATTTTCTTTTCGGGGGCGCTCGGGATACTGATCAGTGTTCAGTTATAATGAAGAACTTCTTTTCTCTTTGTGAAAATTTTGGCATACCACTTTCAGATGAAAAAACAGGGGGGCCTACTACGGTTTTGGTTTTTCTGGGTTTAGAGATTGATTCAGTTTTAATGCAAGTCAGGATTCCAATTTCCAAAATACATATTATGGTTACTCAAATTGAGGAGGTCTTGGGGCATAAACGTAGCATTACACTTAAGGAGTTACAATCATTGCTAGGCTCTTTGAACTTCATGTGCAGGGCTATTGTGCCCGTGCGTCCTTTCTGCAGACGATTGATAAATGCTACATGCGGCATTACCAGCCCCCATCATCATATTAAATTATCGAAAGGAATGCGTCAGGACTTAAAAATGTGGTTATGTTTTTTCCGAGATTTTAATGGAATTTCATTTTTCAATGATGAAAAGTGGCTGTCCAATTGGGATTTTTCACTGTACACAGACAGCTCTGCAGCTAAAGACAAAGGTTTTGGAATATATTTTCAGGGTCATTGGTCATGTGCATCGTGGCCGCAATCATGGATTGAACAGGGTCGTCTTAAAGATATTACGCTTCTTGAATATTTTCCAATTTTAGTTGCAATATATATATGGGGTGATCAGCTGACTAACAGGAAAGTTCTGTTCCGTTGTGATAATTTAGCTGTTGTTCAGGTTTTGAACCAACAAACAACCAAATCTTCAGATCTAATGGTACTGGTACGGGCTTTGACTTTGAAATGTTTAAAACTCAACGTCGTTTTAAGAGCGGAGCATATCCCTGGTTGCTATAATGTCATTGCAGATAGTTTGTCTCGTTTACAGATAGCTCGGTTTCGGCGGTTGGCACCAGAGGCAGACGAACACCCTGTGCCGATACCAAGCCATCTCTGGAACATCTTCAGTTTGGAGCCAGAAAGCTTTTAAATGCTGGAATGTCAAAACACACTCAAACTACCTATAAGCAAGCGTGTGATCTATTTGATACATTTAGGAAATCCTATAAGTTGAGTTCTACATTTCCAGCCCCTCTTTTTCAATGGGAAATGTTTATCTCTTTTCTTTTCCAAAAGGGCTATGCATATAATACAGCCTCTACATATGTTTCAGCTTTAAGGTTTCACCACAAAATTTTAGGCTTGCCAGATTTCTCTGCTGAAATCAAAATATTAAAGATGTTAGAAGGTTACAAGCGGTCACGATCTTCTGTTGATAGTAGATTTCCTATCACTTTCGAAATTTTGATCAAGATATGTACACAACTTCATTCCGTTTGTTACTCAGATTATGAAGTTGTCCTTTTTAGGGCTGCCTACACCTTGGCGTTTTTTGGCCTGTTTAGGGTAAGCGAACTGGTCGTGTCAACTACCGACCATCTTCCATCTCCATTGATTTTAACAGACATTCAGATGGAAAGTAATAAGTTCATTGTGAGGTTAAGAAGGTCGAAAACTAATCAGTGTGGGCCACCTCAGTTCGTATCGGTATTTGCCATTGGAGGTACATCTTGTCCTGTTTCCATCATGAAAACATACTTACAAATCAGACCAAAAAGTACAAGTCATCAGTACCTGTTCTGTCATTCAGATGGTAAGCCATTAACCAGATATCAATTTGGTGCAGTGTTAACAAAAGTTGTCCAAAGCGCAAAGTTGCAAGGTGGAAAGCAATATAAAACCCACTCTTTCCGCATTGGTGCAGCTACTTGGTTGCATCAAAAAGGCATAGCCTCAGACATTATTAAAAGAATGGGAAGGTGGTCTTCTAATGCTTTTCAGAGATACATTAGATAGGCTTGTATATTTCAATTCAACTTACAATTTTAATTTGCCTTTAACTTAAAATCTTGCATGTCTGCTCACACAGAGTTAAGTATTTTGCAGACGTGTGGATTACTGGAGACTCTTACATTCATTGGGCAGAACAACGTGCTACATACAGGAACAACGCAAGGACCTGGACGTTGACAGGGTGTCGTGTATTAAATGGTCTGGCCAAAGAGGGATGCGATGGGAACAATTAATGCACAAAATTCAGTATCTTTCGTTATATAATCCCCCTCCTAAGGTTCTTATTATACATGTAGGGTCCAATGATATTGCATCAGTCAGGTGTAATGTCATGAGAAACGCCATTAGAAACGATATTCTAGAACTGTCAAACTTGTTCCCTTCCACAAATCTTATTCTTTCTGCAATGTTGCCTCGGCGTAACTGGTCAAGATCCGATATGCCACTTGACAAGATAGAAAGAAAACGGAAATTGTTAAATAGATTTATGAGGCGACTTGTGTCTTACTTAGGGGGTACTTTTATTGCACATGAAGATATAAAAGCTGATACCCCAGGTTTCTACTTTGCAGACGGGATACACCTCTCAGATATTGGTAATGATTTGTTCCTGTTGTCCATAAAAGAGGCATTGGAAAAGATACTTAAATGAACTTCCAAGCTCCGGAATTTGGGGCGAACTATGGTTCGTGTGGCAGGAAATTCCGGAGAGATATGTGATTCTACTAATTATCAGCTATGGTTGCATTAAGTTTGCACTGTCTAAAATTGCTAACGTTACGTGTAATGTCGGACTTTCATGGTTAGGGAGCAGGCTTGCGGCCGATCCAATCTGAGTTTTACGCCTAGTGATTGGATGTCTAACGCTAGGCAGCCTTCACGTGAGGATTACATCCGGGGAGGCTAAAAGGGATAGATGTCGTGGGGATTGGACCCCCGACAGGTTTTATACGGTCCAGTGATTGGATGTCTAATGCTGGCCACCTCCATGAGAGGATTTCATCCGTGGAGGTATAGGAGGGTTATTATTTGGGGAGCCGCAGCCTTGTTCCGCACTTCACATATCTCCCTGGGATTTTCGGCCTAACACGGACCATAACCGCCACACTATGTAGGATTAGTGTAAATGAGCATAATTTTGATTATGTATTGAAGGAGGTTTAATCTACAATTGTGTATGTGTTATGATAACAGTGTATGGAAAATGATGGTGTGAATAAATGATGTAAACTTGTATTGTTGTCGGGTTTAAATTTAGCCATAATGTAATAATAAAGGCTATTGGTACAAATAGGCTGATTTATTACCTGGCTAAATTCGTGGTGTTTGTTTTTCATGTAGTAATAATTATGGTCTGTGCAAAACTAACAAGAGCCTGGTGCCCCTTGTGGAAATGCAGATTAGATAAGCCTGGGTACCAGCATATTCAGATACGATTTCCTTTTGGTTGGCAGCCAATTCAGGCATATATCTGGTTTATCTGGTTTCATTGTTGCCCACCCACCCTCCCTATTTTTCTTGTGTAAATCTCTTTTTAATTAAGTTTTCAAATGCTGTTTTTCTCTTTTGCAGGATGTCTTGGACATCTGAACATGCCACATGACTTCACAAGCTCAGGTGCACTGGAAATCTAAACATTTGAATATAGACATTTAAATTGCCCTCACATTTCAACCAAAAGTGTTTAATTCAATGTTTGTTGTTTCTTATATGTAGTAATTTCAATATGACCTTAAAATAGTATTCTCTTTCAGCATGAAACTTTGGCTGAATATCTAACAAACGCTTGTGAACCAAGTTCTAAATCGTAACTGAAATAAAATATTCATTTCTTTTGGTTCTACTTCAAACTCCGTGTGTGACAGGAAATTCCGGAGAGATATGTGATTCTACTAATTATCAGCTATGGTTGCATTAAGTTTGCACTGTCTAAAATTGCTAACGTTATGTGTAATGTCGGACTTTCATGGTTAGGGAGCAGGCTTGCGGCCGATCCAATCTGAGTTTTACGCCTAGTGATTGGATGTCTAACGCTAGGCAGCCTTCACATGAGGATTACATCCGGGGAGGCTAAAAGGGATAGATGTCGTGGGGATTGGACCCCCGACAGGTTTTATACGGTCCAGTGATTGGATGTCTAACGCTGGCCACCTCCATGAGAGGATTTCATCCGTGGAGGTATAGGAGGGTTATTATTTGGGGAGCCGCAGCCTTGTTCCGCACTTCACATATCTCCCTGGGATTTTCGGCCTAACACGGACCATAACCGCCACACTATGTAGGATTAGTGTAAATGAGCATAATTTTGATTATGTATTGAAGGAGGTTTAATCTACAATTGTGTATGTGTTATGATAACAGTGTATGGAAAATGATGGTGTGAATAAATGATGTAAACTTGTATTGTTGTCGGGTTTAAATTTAGCCATAATGTAATAAAAAGATTCCTGTTTGTATTTATGACTTAGTTTTAAATTAAAAGTTTAATTTTAATGAAAATTATTGGTTCCTTCTATTTTAAACCTCATTTTTATGTCTTATTTTTAATCATTTTTCTAAAAAAAATATATCATTTAAAAGTTCATGTTTTCCTCTACAATTCATTTATTTACAACATTTTAATCAGAGTTGAAGAAATTGCCCTAATTAGGCCGTAAAAACAACACCCCAAAAATCAATAAATTTCATCAAAACCTTATATGGAGATAGGTATATATAAGGGGTGGATTATTTATTGTGTACTGATAAGCCTATACCTGTATTGGCTATTGATGAGAAGTATTGATTATTGGTTTTTTCTGTGGAGTATAGGGTTAAAAGACTTAGTGACCCAATTCTGGTAGAAGAAAGAAGCACAACAAGGCTCAAGTTTACAGATTTATCTAAACTGAACTGTATAATGTCTAATGCCAAACTGCTCCAAACTGATACATAGGATCTGTGATGAGTCTTTGTTTGAGACAAGTTGATCTTAACCAAGTCAAGAATACTAGTAAAGGTTACGGAGTGAGCCTTGGCGAGCTTAATTACATTTCTATCCTAGATGAGGTTAAGATCTGCTTGTCTCAAAGAAGGATGAGTGACAGATTCTTTTTCTCACATAATAGCCCGGTTTTGAGTATTTTTATTAAATTTCTTTGAAAGAAAGCGACGCAAATTATGTCATTTTGGTCCAATATTGACATTTCGAAGTGATTCGACACATGTTTAACCCTATACTACACAATCCCGACTTTTGACAACCCTATTGAAGAGGCATTTTGAAAACATTGTGGGAAAAGGGGAAAATGCTGGTAACCAGCATTTTCTCCTTAAACCACAATGTTTTTTATCATATCAAAGACAGAAACCAGCATTTTAGCAACATTAAAATTTTCGTCTGCAAGTGCTTTCAATTTGGTTAGGGCCCAAATTTTGTCGTTTGGTAAAGGATTAAGACGGGAATATTTATGGCTGTTGGTCATTGAAGAAAAGGGTAGCTATGTGAGAAAATAGTGTTATATCAGGGTAGCTATGTGAGAAAATAGTGTTACATCATTGTGTTTTTAACTTTCTAATACTGTAATGATTGTTCTCAGAATACATGTCTGTCCTGTTACGTGACAAGTGATTAGTCAAACATTTTTGAAATGTCACAGCAATGTCACATTAGTTTCACAATTCAGCTTTCTGTCTTCAAATGTTCTGTTAAAAGGTTCAAATTTTGTCTTTTCAGTTCATGGTGATGGAAAAATGCACATTAACTGATAGGAAAAAATTTGAAAATTACTTGTCAGGAAATTGAAAAATTTGTGCAACGCTTAAAATTTCCGACTAGGGAAATTCTTTATAGAAGTGCTTTAGTCTGACACAGTTTACTTATCTTGAGACACAGATTAGTTTATGATCATGACACAATGCATTACATGTGTTTTTGATCTATATAAAACCCAGTTTTTGTCACTGATTATGATTTCGAAAAAATGTCTGTCCTGTTACGTGACTTTCAACAGGTATATTGAAGATTGAGAAAATTATGACTCAAGGTGATCATATTATCTAAAGCTTACATTTTTATGATAATATAGATGTGTATCTTTAGAACAGAAACAAAAATTATCTTCTATCTTGAGTTTAAATTTTTCATCACATTGTCCAGCCCATTTATCCCTAGAGCAAATTATGAGTCATATCTTATAGACCTCAGTGTATATTATGTTGTTATTATATTGTGTAATGTGACCAGTAATTAATGGTAATATTGTTTTCTTACAGGTGCTACCTGTAGAATCGGGTATTTGCTTCTGGTGTTACCAATCTTTGTAAATGCATATGAATTTCAAATTCAAGATAACGTTATATTCAGAAAAGTGCATGATGTTTATATGAATAATGGCAGATGGTTAGTCACTTTCGTTCATGACTTGAAACCATATTATACTTTTATTGCGGCAGTAACAAAAGATATTAAAGTAAGTGAAACAATTCTATCAAGTGAGATAGAATTCCTGAAAAATTATAACTATACAGGAGTTTATGAGACATACAATAGCTTAAGTTTAGAAATTGATATGATCAAAGATACTTCATCTACCATTACAGAAAGCTTTGATCAGTTCAATACATTAAATAATCCTAGGAATAAGAGATCTTTATTACCTATTATTGGACAGGCAATGAGTGCGTTATTTGGAACGTTATCAGAAGATGACCTCGATGGAATCAATCGTAATATTAAAATCCTATCACAGAATCAAAAGGAAATTGTGCATGATCTCTCTAAGTCTATCAGTTTTGAATATGTCAAGAATCGAAATAGCAAAGAATAGAAGAGACATAATGGATGTTGTTAAATGTATACTAAGATTTGATGATGAGATTTTTAAGTTAAAACAAGATTTGTCAAAACATTTCCACCGATTAGAACAATTTATGATTTCATATATGCAATTCTATCTTATTATAGATGAAATAAAGACCATGAGCCAAAATGCAATTACTTATTTGAATAACCTAAAGATAGAGTTAAATAGTTTGTCAGTTAATCAATTATCAATACATACAGTATCTCCTCTAGAATTAAAAACTTTCCTATTGAGCATACAATCAGTAAATCCTGAGAATAATATATGGCATTTCTATAAAGTAGTTTCTCGTCTGGCTTATCTACAGGACAATGAAATAAGGATAGTGATGAAAATTCCCTTGATTAACACAAAAGAGCAATACCAAATATACAAGATTTATAATTTACCTATGCCAGTTTATACAATGAATCAAGGACTATTCACTGTCCAATATCAATTAGAAAGTAACAATCTTATGATTTCGGAAGATAGAAGCAAGTATGTTCTTTTGACAGACCAAGAATTTGAAATGTGCTCTAACACAGATATTAATTTTTGAAAACATAAACAAGCATTGTATACTACAAGTTTTGGCAAAAGTTGCATAATTGCACTTATTTCTGCGGATAAAACTAAAATAAGGAATATATGCTAAAAAAGTGTTTCTAATCACAAAGACTTAACAATTGTTCAACATTTATCAGCAGGTGTTTGGATACTTATCTCTAACAGGCCTCACGATGTCGCCATAGTCTGTAAAGAATCCCTACTGAATCAACACCTCATAAAAACAACTCCACCGTTATACATGATTAAATTAAATAACTCTTGCCGTGCTGCAAGTAATAAATTCGTAATACCCAAGTACTATGAATGAAATGAAAGAATCAAAAAGCCTTATTCACTTAGTAAATTGTTCAAAAGTTATGAAATTTCAATCATGCAATTTAAAGACCGACTCAAGACTGAATTTTATAATGTTTCTCATATTGAAATACCAAGTTCATTGCACAATATTAAAGAAATGCCATTGGATTCATTTTTGGACAAGATCTCTATGACTAGCTTAAGACAAGTGGAAAATAATGAATCAAAGCTTAATCCTTGGGGCTTTGTTATTGCAATTGTTGGTTTGGCATTGTCTTTATCACTGCTAGTATCATTTGTTGTAAAATTGGCATTTGTCTGTGTTCACACCATTGCACTCAGTTATTTCATATGCAAGGTAACACTAGAACTATACCTGTTTCATATCGGGAACGTGAAGATGAGCAACCCGAAATAGAGATGATGATGGAACGTAATGTAAACGACGTTGATGACGCCGGTGGAAGACAAAATCCTTTCCCATCATTAGTTGAGAGATTGTTGACCTCAGGAAGACGTGAATGAAAAGAAAATATAAGTTGTGCACACATGTATATATATACAGCTGATTAAGTGACTGAACTTAACCATATTGATAATAGAAATATCTTTAGATTTGTATAGAGATATAACATTAATCGGCAATGGTGAAGTCTGTTTATTGGTACTCTCAAAGTATCTACAATAACAGTAAAGATTTCAAAAGACAATAAATAGAATGTGATTATTGAGAATAACACATTCACATCCACTTTCTTTCAAGAAAACGAAACAGATGTCATGAAAACATATTCTGGAGAAAACAGGCTTAGACAAACTCCAAAACCAATAGCTCTGATACAAAATATACATGTAACTACAAACGGGATTGGGTTGTCTGACAGCCAATATCTGACCCCACAGATGTTACACAACTACATACAGAACATCAGAAGTCAAACCATCTATAACAAATGAACAGATGAAACCAAAACCAAGATCCTCTTCATGAAGAAGGAGAAAATAATTACCAAGCAACATCATTGTTAAGACTTCATAATTACAAGTGATGTCTACATATAATTTTAGTTGTTAATTAGGACTAATTTATTATTTCATTAGCCGTTATTCTTGGTTCAATATATATTGTTTTGTTCTTTTAATAATTTATGTTAATTTAAGCGTAAATTCAATAAATTACTTAAGGTGGATAGGTATGTAACATAGTTAGGGTCTTCATGATAAGGGTTTCTTTATATAAGGTTCACTCTATGTATGTTAAATTAAGTGACCATGTACAATCATACAATTTTGACAAGACTTTTAAAACTTAAGGCACGCATATTTAAATTGTTTCATGATATTTTATAAATTATAAAATTAATTAGAATAAGTAAACAAACTGACAATCAACCTTATTTATAAGATTTTGATTGGTTAAAATGGACTCTTCCACTCAATGGATTCGTCTGACCAGCTCACTTGGTCGATCTGTATAAAAGACCTGGCATTGGGAGAAAGGGGGGAGAGAAAGGGAAAGAAAAGAGAGGAGGAGAGAAAAGAACAGAAAAAGAGATAGAAAGATAGAAGAGGAGTTGGAAATGAGAAAATAATCACTAGAAATTGTTTAAGAGACAGATTTATTATGAACATAAACTATCTTAAAACAAACTTGAAATTGAGAATAGACTGGTGAAAAATCAGATTTTGTTATGACTTTATTCATCATATATGATCATGGCTATGCTACACTATCATGTACTTAATTGGCATTCACAGAGACACACAGCATAAAAAGTCTGTATGGTAATAAACTTACATGGAAAACATAACCTCCCCCTACCTAACACACACAAAAAAGTCATATCTTTTTAAGTGCAAAGATTATGTCAGTGAATACAAGCAGGTCTATTCATTGGCATGAAAGGTAAAGTTCTGGAAAGAAAACTGAATGACAGAAACCTTACTTTAAGTTAAATATTCCACTCATGTGAGCATAACTACTAGCATTAAAATAAATCACTCTCCCTGAAAACAGAACATGTCCTATCAAAAAAACTTGAATATCAACATCAATCATGTATCATTGCAGTATGATAATCAAGGGAGGTAAACAGTAACAAATTTTATCTCTTATAACAGGAGTTATTTCCCTTGATTACTATTTTAATGACGTATTCAGTAGTAATTTCTGCGCATCATTTTTGCGATTTCAAGGGAGACATTAACAGACAGTAACTCTTCTCAAAGAAGGTACTTGTATATTGTTTGGACGAATACCTTGAATTTCGGATATGGTATCTTACGTCTCTGAAATGGTAGAAAACAGTGGGAAAAGGAGAAATTGCTTGTTACAAGCAATGTCTCCTTTTCCACGATGTTTTAATAAGTCTCAATACCTCATGATCGAAAAAATGAGTGATTGTGTGGGAAAGGGTTAACTGTATCATTATTATTATAAACAGTAGTGGTATAGTATATCAGAGACAATAAATGGCATAGTTTCTGTATGCCTAGTAGTGTAAAACAGGGCTTTCTCTTTATAACTGATAGTGTGAAATGGAAAACCAAATTTGGCATTTTTTATGCGCGGTTTTTGACAGGTGGTTGTTACTTGGAGGTAATGTTAAAAACAGAAGAAGTTACAAACTGTTCAGTCATTTTATTTCATACAGTCCCCCAGCCGATATAGCTCAGTAGGTAGAGCGTAGGACTCGTGAACACAATGTTTCAGGTCACTACAGGTTGTGGGTTCTAATCCACGGCTGGCCAACTAAAATTACTAATAGTCTTTCGGATGAGACATTAAACCGAGGTCCCGTGTGACGGTGTTATACGCCGGGCACGTTAAAGAACCAGGCGAAGCTCTCAGTAGTTTCGTCCTGTATCCTTGCACTATCCCCCATAACAACTAACCGTCTTCTGGGGGCGTCGCTCAGATGGGCAACCGGTAGCGACGATAAATAAACGGAAATAACCAATTTCATACAGTATGACTGAACTCAAATATTTATTTATGCAAAAGTCCACCAGAAAAATTAATGCAGATGAAACTATTACATACCAATAAGTAGCCATGAAACAAATGCAGAGTTAGTTACCCTCTGTTGTAGACTCCAAAATTCTGCCTTTCAACATAAATTCGGATCAGACCACAACGATATAGAGACTGAACCGGACGCATGTTGAAAGTAAGTTAAACATATTGTATATGAATTTATCTAAAACCATAGTAAGTAAAAATTTCAGTTCTGATGAATTTTGCAACATATTAAAATATTGGTACTTTTATCTAAAAAAGATGTAAAGTTACCCATAATATAGAAAATATTGTGAAAAGATGTGAAATTCAATTGCCTGAATCAAGCAGTTCCATCTTTTCCCACAATGTTTTCAAAAAGCTGTTTTCCTCAATGTGTTTCAACAGGTTGTATGGGAAGAGGTTGAAAGATGTTCATTTGAAATTCATCAAACTCCGTGCCAAGAATTTTTTAATGTCTGTATTTGTTATCAGAAAACATGTCAATTTTCTCACTTTTTGTCATGTTTATAGAAAATCCTATAAATGAGATTTGTTTAACCCATTACCACACAATCCCAACTTTTAACGACCCTGAAAAAGAAGCCTTTTGAAAACATTGTGGGAAAAGGAGAAAATGCTGGTAACCAGCATTTTCTCCTTTACCCACAACGTTTTCTATCCTTCCAAAAACAAATTTCAATTTTTCAGTCACATTAATTTTGACATCTGCAAATGCTTTCAATTTGGACCATTCTAAAATCTTGTCGTTTGGTAAAGGGTTAAAGAATTATTCAATTGATATTTATATTCTTAAAGATTGAAAAGAAATAGTAATCAAATGGTAAAATTATGTTTGCTGCAAAAATTAGAAAGAATTTGGTACAATTTATTTTCTTTATAGAAAGTGTTGCCATTCTAAATTGCTTTGGCCTAAACGGTTACTATGGAAACGGCCATTTCACAAAAAATCTAACACGTCAACATACCTTTTTCTTCTCATTTTTGTACTTACCATTAAATTTCACTATATATACCAAAAAATTAGAAAATTCTATGAAAGGAATTTTTCAAAATTTTGAATTAATTGAAGACTACATGTTGATTTTGCTTATATTTTGGCAAGTCAAGAAATAGGAAAAATAATTTTATAAAAAGAAAATGAATTCAGATTATCATTTCATTCATACAGAATCAAGAAATAATATATTAAATATGGAAAATAATATTTGCATTGTATAATAAACTTTCTAGCACTGTATTACTGTCTTTTATGAAGATATAGTCATTTTGAGCGTTTTGATACAAACGGTTACCACAGAAACAGCCATTTTGCAGAAAATCCAACTCGTCAACATACCTTTTTCTTTTTCTTTTTGAGTTTGCCATTGAATTTTACCCAACATATGAAAGAATTAGAAAATTCTATGAAAGGATTAAATTTTCACAAAACTGTAGAAAACGTCTTTAATTCATGTCGCTATATACCGTATTTATTCTAATAATCGCCCTTATTCTAATAAACGCCCAGTCCCCAAAGAAGCACTTAAAATCGGCCGTAAAGTGGTAGATTTTACTGAAAAGTTGGTGATTCTATTAAACCCCCCCCCCGTCAAAAAATTTCGACTTACGGTCTATGCAGTAATTTTCCGTATTTCCTTCTTTAAAAATAATCGCACTTCAGCTTTCCTCTCACCAGATCCGTAGAGTTTATATGAACATGGCACTTCTATGCCACCACCCTTCACAAAAATTCCATTCGAGGACGGCCGAGGAGGTCCCGTTATTTCAGCCGAAAAGTTGACGACACGGCCGTCATTGAAAAGTTTTGTGAATAATTGACAAAGTCCTTCGGGCACGTGCCCAATAACTATTTCACCTTTTTTCACGATAATTGCTGATTCACTGTATTTGTTTTCTGGTTCTTGTAAGCATTCTAAAATTGTTCCTATAGGAAATTCGTTTCTGTATACATGATATCCTTTAACAGCAGATTTCACAGACACTAACATACGAGTTGCCATTATTGTAACCCAATTTAAAACTACGGGGTTAACACATTGATTCTCACGGCAGTGAGTCACAAGTGACACTATCGAAATATATTACGTCAGCTTTTCGCGGGAGTGATAAATTGAGCGCGTATCTTGTAAGGGGTATTTAGGGCCCCGGTCTTGGGGCCATTTGCTGGCAATTCCAAGATTTTAAGATCGGACATTAATAACCTGATGAAAGAATCTTCAGAAGGAATGATTTGTTCGCTAGGAGTAATTTATCTTTTTTCAAATAAGATTTTCACACCACACAAGATCCCGTAGATCTACCCTTCTTTGCTATTTTAAAACAGTAGACTATTATCTTCACACTTTACCAGAAAAAATGCATACGACCAAATTAAACGTTACTTCGAACACAAAATATTTAGTTTAATAGGATAGAAAACATTTGGGGAAAAGGAGAAAATATTGGTTGCCAGCATTTTCTTCTTCTCCCTTTATGTTTTCCAACCCTATCTCTATTTTGTCGTTTAATAAAGAGTTAAATAAAGCGAGTTCCCTTATCCATACGACTTTCAAGTGGGATGTACAACTTGACTCAGTCAATCAACCAACGGCCCAACCAAAAAGAATTTAAAAAACGACATAGCTACGCACATGTCAATTTCTTAGAATTAACATCTGGAGTGAAATGCTTGGAGTGCTTTGAAACATCATGGGCAGGTATAGCTCTTACACCGTGAAATTTAAAATCTGTGTTGCAAAATACGCAAAGAACACTATTTCAGAAAGTAGCAGAAAATTTGAAGTGGATAGAAGGCGGATTAGGGAATGGGTGCAGCAATATGATGCGGGACAATTCAGGGACTATGCTCAATCGGTGAAACGGCTTCGTGGTGGTGGCAGAAAGGTGAAAAACACTCGGGTTGACAATGACATTTTTGAATGGTTCAGTGAAAGAAGGGCGGCAGGAATTAGAGTTACGGGTAAACAGTTACTGGTGGAAGCACAGCGACGTTATATTGCAAGTGGGGAATTAACGTTCAAAGGTAGTTACGGATGGCTCCAAAAATGGATGAAAAGGCATTCGATTTCAATGCATGAAAAGACTACAGTTGCCCAGAAAATGCCAGTTCATGTAGAAGACAAAATCATGTCTTTCCATCGATTTGTCATCAGAATGAGGAAGATGCGGGATTACGCGTTGGGACAAATTGGAAATATGGATGAGACCGCAGTGTATTTTGATATGCCAGGTAATGCAACCTTACATCATAAGGGGGAAAAATCCGTTATAATTCGTACCACCGGCCACGAAAAAGACAAAATTACTGTCATACTTGCTGCTATGGCTGACAGACGTAAACTGCCACCTGTTGTAGTTTTAAAGGGAAAGAGATATCCTGCTGCTGCTGATATTCCCCCCGGAATTCTTGTAAGGATATCAGATAATGGTTGGGTAAACGAAGTTATCATCAAATGGTGGATTAAGCATGTTTGGCGTAGGGCAGAAGAGAGAAAAATGCTTGTCTGGGATTCATTCCAGGCCCACAGAACAGAAGATGTAAAGGAACTGGTTTCTCGCCGAGGGGAATTTGGGACTAATTCAGACATGGTTGTTATCCCTGGTGGCTGCACTGGGATTTTGCAGCCGGCTGGAATAAACCTTTCAAAGCCTTTATCCAGGATAAATGGGACCACTGGATGATAAATGGTCAGCACACTTTTACACCTGCTGGCAAGATGAGAAAACCCACCACTCCAGTTCTGCTATTGTGGGTCAAGGAATCCTGGGACAACTTGCCTGAGGCACTCATCATTAAGAGTTTCAAGAAAGTTGGTATCTCCAATGAGATGGATGGCAGCAAAGATGACAATTTGTGGAATGGAGACGATAGCAGTGATGACGATGGCGAACTGGAGTTTCCAGGTCTGTCTAGTTATTTTGAATATCCGTTGTCCCCTTTAACTAAATTCAATTTTCAGAGTAAATTATACCCCAAAAATAAATTTGCATCGATAAATAGCGCAATTTGTAACTTTGTTCGCTGTAAATCCACGGATATCAGCTTCTCTCAGGTTCGAATCTCGCCATGGTCAACATCTGCAAAAATAAACGTCGTGAAAAGAGATGAAAAACTGCCTCAGGGTTAGCATTTTTACCTTTTTTCACAATGTTTATTTTTTCCATTTTTATTGCATGATTTAGTTTTTAAAATTTTAAGGCTTTGATTTCAATTTCTTCTTCAGGATTCGACCAAAATGAGATAGAAACGGCTGAACGCACATACGAGAACGTTCGATATGACGAGGAGTCGGTTAGTGACAGTTATCAGACAGACGAGGAGAAGTGAAACCAGGACAAATTTGATCTAGTTCATAAATTTTGTTCATCAATAATAAATTCTTTCTTATACCCCATCTACATGTATATCATTATTGTGAATTTGTCTACCACAAACAATAACCACGGTTTGAGACGTTCGCATCATGACAGGAATCCTCGTCTCCAGCGCATTTGACATACCTCGGGTGATTTTGGTATGGAATGGGCCGAGTTGTGATGAATGTTCCAGCGCCAACAAAGATCCCAGTCTACATACGGATGATAACAGGCTTTTTCGTCCCTGGGCTTGTTCGTCCGGGCTCATTCGTGCGGGCTTGTTTGACAAACAAGCCTGGACGAAATGAGTCCGGACAAATAGGCCTAGAGACGACCAAGCCCAAGGACGAACTGGCGTTGTGACGAACAAGCACGGACGACACAACAGTCTATTTTTGCACTTCTTCCGGTTCCGATGTAAACAATGGTTGTACGCAGTTACAGAGTGAAAAATGCTATATGAATGACGATATTACGTGGATGCTTATTAAGAGATGATTCATAAACATAGTATTTACGTCTTTTTGAGGGTTGAATTGGTCACTTGAGATCTATTCTCTGCTATGCGAAGTCAATTAACCTGTAATAATTGCCCATCCCAAACTTCGTCATTGATCATGATTCTAATAATCGCCCATCCCCAACGTCGTCATTGATCATGATTCTAATAAACGCCCGGGCCTTTATTGGAATAAATACGGTAAGACCATGCAAAACTTGTGATCACTGGCACGGGGCTAGTTTCGACCCCAGGGCTATAATATGAAGAAAACTTCTTAGAAATGAACGTACAGATGGATGGACAGACAGACAGATGGAGAACATGACGCCAATATACATCGCCTCCGGCGGCGTATAAAAAACACTTTACTGGTGCCATCATACCCACAAGCAGTGATGCAAAATTCAAGATTGAAAAGCATGGACGATTATACTTTCTGAAAACCTACAATGACACCAACAATATCAATTATACATGTGACATGCAACAATGGCATGAAATAATTATTAGGCCATTGTAATTTTGATGACATTTTAAGTTTGGGGAATGTAGTAGAGGGAATGAAAGTGAGCGAGAATAGAAAGAAGAGAAATTCAATGTATGCATGCAAGGGAAAATGACCTATGACAGAAACACAAGTCCACAAAAGTTCATGCAGATCTATCATTTATAGTAATGAATTTTCCAAGTTTCATACAAATCTGTTTATAAACTTTGGAGGAGTTATGTTCACCAGGCTGAATTATGATCAGCTATACAAAGTTTGAAAGGAAATAACTCTTGCAAAAAGCAATGAACCAGAAAATCCCTTGTCCATGCACATCTACTTATTATGGTAACAACATTGAGTAAAAAAAGATACGATCAGAAGCTTAGGAGGAATTGTGTTCACAAGAAATGGACATACATATGGATGGACGCAGGGACTGAGAAGATGACACCAAGATAAATGTGTATACAAGAGGACCATGATGGTCCTATATCGCTCACCTGAGTACTAAGCAGTACAGGTCTACAATGAAGATAAATACCAAATACCGAGGTTCAAGGCAAAATGATAATGAAACAAGAGCGGCAAATTGTCGCAAGATATATATGCCCTTCCCACCGCCAGTTGTCAAGGAGGTATAATAATCGCAAAGGGCAGGTAATGCAACAAACATGTTTATCAAGTCTCAAGTCAATTTGACTTGAGACTTCAAAGTTCCGTTTCCGAAAGGGCCACTAGATGATTCTACATGCCAAATATGAAAGCTCTAGCCCTATGAGGTAATACTCCTCAAAAATTAATTGGCATTCATAAAAGAGCACTGGAAAAAAACGCGAAAACCAATGACACAACAAAGGCCATTTTGGCATCGTCCGATCAGAGACACTTAAAACTCTCTTTACATCTTTAATAATTAATTTAAACAGTGAATTTACACAAATTTCTGTATAAAACAATAATAAGTGGAAGCTAAAATCTCTATTTTTGAAATCTTGACATGGTCCATGTATAAAAAAAAAAAAAAAAAAAAAAAAAAAAAACTGGAAAAAAAATTTTTTTTCCTGACCGACCCTACCTACTGCATCTAGGACTGAAACCCGAAACACAGATATATATTTTTTTTAGGCCTCGGTAATATTGCAACAAACATGCATACCAAATTTGAAGTCGTTCTGACTTGAGATGACAAAGTTATATTCCGGACAAGCACTAAATGCTGTAAAAATGACATTAAAAGGGAAATAACTCAGACAGCATGAGGTAGAGTTACAGTTCTTGTGCATTGCACTTCCAAATATTGCAACAAATAAGCATACCAAATTTCAAGTCATTCCTACTTAAGATGACAAAGTTTTGTGCCGTACAAGCAAGAAATGCAATAAAAATGAAGGTCAAAGGGGGAATAACTCAAAATTCATGCTAGGAAGAGTTATGGTTCTTGTGCACTGCACTCCGTAATTTTCAACAATCATGCATACCAAATTTGAAGATGTTCAGGCTGGAGATGACAAATTTATATTCCAGACGAGCAGAAAATGCTGTAAAAATGATGATCAAAGGGAAATAACTCATAGACAGTACGAGATGGAGTTATGGTTCTTTCACACTGCACTCCATATTATTGCAACAAACACAAATGCAAAGTTTCAAGTCAATCGGACTGGAGATGACAAAGTTATGCTCCCGACAAAGAACTATTCTAAAGAACTTTCTAATTCAAGGGTAAATAACTCGTCGTTCCGGTCCGATTAGACCCATAATGGAACTCATCCCAGATCTTACAGTCATATATATTTTGACCACGTTTGGTGCTGATTGGTTGATATTTGTAGATGCTAGAGTGTAAACAAAGTCAAATATAGCAATATTCCTAATTCAAGGGCAAATAACTCCAGTTGTTCTGGTCCGATTAGACCCATAATCGGTCTCATCCGAGATCTTATGGTCATATATATTTTGACCAAGTTTGGTGCTGATTGGTTGATAATTGTAGATGCTAGAGTGTAAACAAAGTCAAATACAGCAATTTTTCTAATTCAAGGGCAAGTAACTCCAGTCGTTCTGATCAGATTAAACCCATAATCAAACTCATCAAAGATCCTATGGTCATTTATATTTTGACCAAGTTTAGTGCTGATTGGTTAAAAATTGTAGATGCTAGAGTGTAAACAAATGCAAATATAGCAATTTTTCTAATTCAAAGACAAATAACTCCAGTTGTTCTGGTCCGATTAGACCCATAATCGAACTCATCCGAGATCTTATGGTCATATATATTTTGACCAAGTTTGGTGCCGATTGGTTGGTATTTGTAGATGCTAGAGTGTAAACAAAACAAGAAGATTTTTAAAGATTTCCTTCTTTATCTCTATGTGAAATCCAAGAACCCACAACATAGGGCCAATTTCCATACTATGGCCAAAATTTGAAGTATTTTGGTAAAGGGCCACTAGATGATTCTACATGCCAAATATGAAAGCTCTAGCCCTTACGGTTTGGGACAAGGAGATTTTTAAAGATTTCCTTCTTTATCTCTATGTGAAATCCGAGAACCCACAACATAGGGCCAAATTCGACACTAGGGCCATAATTTGAAGTATTTTGGTAAAGGGCCACTAGATGATGCTACATGCCAAATATGAAAGCTCTAGCCCTTACAGTTTGGGACAAGGAGATTTTTAAAGATTTCCTTCTTTATCTCTATGTGCAATCCGAGAACCCACAGCATAGGGCCAATTTCCACACTAGGGCCATAATTTGAAGTATTTTGGTAAAGGGCCACTAGATGATGCTACATGCAAAATATGAAAGCTCTAGCCCTTACAGTTTGAGACAAGAATATTTTTAAAGTTTTTTTTTTCGGTTGCCATGGCAACCAGAGTTCTTCATGGAATTCAAATATTTGAAGTATTCTGAAAGTGAAATCACCTAAGGATCATTTCTGTGAAGTTTCATTGAAATCTGATTGGCGGTTTAGGAGGAGGAGATTTTTTTGTAATTGTGAACGGACGGACAGACGGACGGGCAGACGGACGACGGACATTGACATTGACCGATCACAATAGCTCACCTTGAGCACTTCATGCTCAGGTGAGCTAAAAAACTAAAGACTTATTGGTCATTGGCTTTGATTAACCAATATAAATATGAAGCTTCATGAAATTATGTCCGTAAGTTGGAGATTCATTTATGAACAAGAGGACCATGATGGTCCTATATTGCTCACCTGAGTACTAAGCAGTAAAGGTCTAAAATAAAGATAAATACCAAATATCAAGGTTCAAGGCCAAATGATAATGAAACAAGAGCAGCAAATTGTCACAAGATATGCCCGTCTCACTGCCAGTTGTCAAGGAGGTATAGTAATTGCAAAGGGCAGGTAATGCAACAAACATGTTTACCAAGTCTCAAGTCAATTTGACTTGAGACTTCAAAGTTCCGTTCCAGACAAGCAAGAAATACCGTAAAAATGAAGATCGGAGTGGAATTACTCAAAATCCATGCTAGGTAGAGTTATTGTTCATGTGCACTGTACTCGGGCCTAAAAAAAAAATACCTGTGTTTCGGGTTTCCCGACCCTACCTAGAAAAATGCTGCCGACCCTAAACTTTTTTTCCACTACGATCGAAAAAAAAAATTCTTAGGTGCGATCAAGGTACATCTCGGTACTTTTTGGCTGTTGCAATTTTGTTCCCTGTCACTCGTCTGCATCGAAATATACTAACACCTGTTGTATGTCCCGTAGCCATCCAAAAGAGTTGATACGAAGATCGATAACAAACTAGGTTTTGTCTAGTTACATACCAAACATGCGTACACGCCATAAAATGCCAATCAATCAAATGTCAACTTTGCCACGCCCCATCTGCAAACTCGGGAATCACGCACGAAATTTAGTGCTCTCATTTCGTGGCCTTCACTATCTATAGAACAGTTCATGAACATGTATTAAGGAACTGAAAAACATTGTGTGCACCAAACTCAACTAAAATGTTAACTGTCACGAGAATGAACTGTTCTGAACAGCATAAATGACCAGTTCTAAGTCAACTGTCTTCAGTTTCTGAAGCGCAATGAAGGGGACAGATAAAAGTCAAGGCGGCCATTGGCCCTTTCTTTACAGTAGCTCTACAATACCTGAATAGCTACAATTAAGACCTTTTGGTGCCTTCTATCAGTTTACATGCACCTTTGAGGACAGATTAGGAATTTTCCAAAAACTTATGTCATAAAGTATCTGAAAATATTGAGTGTCTTTAAAAAAAAGGCTTGTACTCTCAGTAGCAGCGAGTGTTCTGGAAAAATTGTTCAGTCATAAGTGACAGAACGAAATAGGTCACGAAATTCTCTGATCCAAATATAGATCAGAATCTTGTCACATTATTCCAGTATGGTTATGTGACTTTTTGGCATCTACACTATGTCACATGTTGGGAACTTTTCAGGATTAAACTTGAACTTTAAACGGAGAATTTAAATTGGGCACGTATCGAGTTTAAAATGGTAATAAGAAATTTGTCACTAAAACCGATCTTTCCTTTAGAAACATGCATACTGTCTGCTTTTGTTGCATTTCGTAAATCAACAGTGAATACTCCGTTATTTACATTCAAACAAGCAGTTGACACAAAATGGTGATGTCATTCACTTTATAGTTCGCAAGGAAAGTGGGATATCATTTCGAGTTCAAAAACAGGTACTGCTCCAAAACTGGTTCGTCTACAAATCCATATGTATTTAGCGACGGCCGAACAGGCTGCCAGTTTTGCATTAAAGAAAACTAGAGGCGCTTGAGCGCCTGTATCGCTCCATGGCCTGACATTTCTATAATGGCGAAAGGAAGTTTTTAACAATTATCATTCAATCCTGCATTTTAGCTCACTGAAGAAAAAGGGTATGGAAAAAACTTGTGAGAAAAGAAGAAAAAAATGGTAACCAGCCACGCACGGACGAACGGACGGACGGATGAACGGACGGACGGACGGACGCAACAACCAGAATTCTTCATGGAACACAATTATTTGAAGGAATTTGAAAGAGGACCACCAAAGGAACATTCCTAAGAAATTTGGTAAAAATCCAGTCAATAGTTTCTGAGGAGAAGTTTTTTAAAGAAAAAAATTACGGACGCACGCACGGACGAAGGGACGGACGAACGGACGGACACAATGCCATGACAATAGCTCGCTTGTTAAAGTGGCGTTAAACTCCAATACATCCAACCAACCAATAATCATTCAGTGACGACCGATTACAGTGCTTACAGCACTTTGATTTTAAAAGGAATTTGGTAGACAACCACCATAGAAACAATTTGGTAGACAACCACCATAGGAACTTACCTGCAAAACAACAATGAAATCCAATGAATAGTTTTAGAGAAGAAATTTTTCAAAGATTTTACTTTATACCATAAAAGGAAAATGAATCTCCCATAAAAGCCATGTTTTTTGACAGATCATTTTTTTTTTCAAGGAATTCTGTAAACCTGTATCTAAGGAACATTCCTGCAAAATAATAATGCTATCCAAATAGCGGTTTGGGAGGAGAAGATTTTTAAAGGTTTTTTACTTTGGTTGCCATGGCAACCAGAATTCTTCATGGAACACAATTATTTGAAGGAATTTGAAAGAGGACCACCAAAGGAACATTCCTGTGAAATTTGGTAAAAATCCAGTCAATAGTTTCTGAGGAGAAGTTTTTTAAAGAAAAAGTTTACGGACGCACGCACGGACGAACGGACGGACGGACGGACAGACGGACGGACGCAACGCCATGACAATAGCTCGCTGGCCTTCGGCCAGTGGAGCTAAAAACTGACATAGTTCTCATTGTATAACCAATATGATATGCGATAGCCACCCGGTGAGGTAGCCAATTTACAAAAATTGAAAAAGTCTAGGCACGGGTCTTTATCTGATAGCGCAACATTTAGGCAAATTAAGGGGTATAAAAGCCGATAAGATTGTATCACACTGTATGATTTCAATCGTCCCTTCCCTGGGACTAAAACTTGCCTCCTGTTGTCAACAACTACAAGAGAGTAGCGAAAGTGCAGCATTTTCACATGACCAGTGACTCCAGGTTTTGACGCTTGGAAAGTTGAAATGAACGTTTTTGAAGCTCAAAAAATATCTTTCTTAGAGTCAATCTGGTGCATGTGATTATCGGCTAAAGCTCCATATGAAATAGTCTAGCTCACGTGCATACGGCAGAATAATGGGCTTTAATAAACACATTCAGTAACAAATGTGAAAAACGCGCGCTGCTCTGTTTATCACAGCTCGTGAACCTGGCGAGTCAATTATGAAAACGTGATATAGATGTTGGTCCACTTATCTGGTATAAAGTGATAGGTTTGAATGTTACCTGCTACCATAATTGACAAATTCAAGACAAATTATGAGGTAATACTCCTCAAAAATTAATTGGCATTCATAAAAGAGCACTGGAAAAAAACGCGAAAACCAATGACACAACAAAGGCCATTTTGGCATCGTCCGATCAGAGACACTTAAAACTCTCTTTACATCTTTAATGATTAATTTAAACAGTGAATTTACACAAATTTCTGTATAAAACAATAATAAGTGGAAGCTAAAATCTCTATTTTTGAGATCTTGACATGGTCCATGTATAAAAAAAAAAAAAAAAAAAAAAACTGGAAAAAAAAATTTTTTTCCTGACCGACCCTACCTACTGCATCTAGGACTGAAACCCGAAACACAGATATATATTTTTTTTAGGCCTCGGTAATATTGCAACAAACATGCATACCAAATTTGAAGTCGTTCTGACTTGAGATGACAAAGTTATATTCCGGACAAGCACTAAATGCTGTAAAAATGACATTAAAAGGGAAATAACTCAGACAGCATGAGGTAGAGTTACAGTTCTTGTGCACTGCACTTCCAAATATTGCAACAAATAAGCATACCAAATTTCAAGTCATTCCTACTTAAGATAACAAAGTTTTGCTCTGGACAAGCAAGAAATGCAATAAAAATGAAGGTCAAAGGGGGAATAACTCAAAATTCATGCTAGGAAGAGTTATGGTTCTTGTGCACTGCACTCCGTAATTTTCAACAATCATGCATACCAAATTTGAAGATGTTCAGGCTGGAGATGACAAATTTATATTCCAGACGAGCAGAAAATGCTGTAAAAATGATGATCAAAGGGAAATAACTCATAGACAGTACGAGATGGAGTTATGGTTCTTTCACACTGCACTCCATATTATTGCAACAAACACAAATGCCAAGTTTCAAGTCAATCGGACTGGAGATGACAAAGTTATGCTCCCGACAAAGAACTATTCTAAAGAACTTTCTAATTCAAGGGTAAATAACTCGTCGTTCCGGTCCGATTAGACCCATAATGGAACTCATCCCAGATCTTACAGTCATATATATTTTGACCACGTTTGGTGCTGATTGGTTGATATTTGTAGATGCTAGAGTGTAAACAAAGTCAAATATAGCAATATTCCTAATTCAAGGGCAAATAACTCCAGTTGTTCTGGTCCGATTAGACCCATAATCGGTCTCATCCGAGATCTTATGGTCATATATATTTTGACCAAGTTTGGTGCTGATTGGTTGATAATTGTAGATGCTAGAGTGTAAACAAAGTCAAATACAGCAATTTTTCTAATTCAAGGGCAAGTAACTCCAGTCGTTCTGATCAGATTAAACCCATAATCAAACTCATCAAAGATCCTATGGTCATTTATATTTTGACCAAGTTTAGTGCTGATTGGTTAAAAATTGTAGATGCTAGAGTGTAAACAAATGCAAATATAGCAATTTTTCTAATTCAAAGACAAATAACTCCAGTTGTTCTGGTCCGATTAGACCCATAATCAAACTCATCCGAGATCTTATGGTCATATATATTTTGACCAAGTTTGGTGCCGATTGGTTGGTATTTGTAGATGCTAGAGTGTAAACAAAACAAGAAGATTTTTAAAGATTTCCTTCTTTATCTCTATGTGAAATCCAAGAACCCACAACATAGGGCCAATTTCCATACTATGGCCAAAATTTGAAGTATTTTGGTAAAGGGCCACTAGATGATTCTACATGCCAAATATGAAAGCTCTAGCCCTTACGGTTTGGGACAAGGAGATTTTTAAAGATTTCCTTCTTTATCTCTATGTGAAATCCGAGAACCCACAACATAGGGCCAAATTCGACACTAGGGCCATAATTTGAAGTAATTTGGTAAAGGGCCACTAGATGATGCTACATGCCAAATATGAAAGCTCTAGCCCTTACAGTTTGGGACAAGGAGATTTTTAAAGATTTCCTTCTTTATCTCTATGTGAAATCCGAGAAACCACAGCATAGGGCCAATTTCCACACTAGGGCCATAATTTGAAGTATTTTGGTAAAGGGCCACTAGATGATGCTACATGCAAAATATGAAAGCTCTAGCCCTTACAGTTTGAGACAAGAAGATTTTTAAAGTTTTTTTTTTCGGTTGCCATGGCAACCAGAGTTCTTCATGGAATTCAAATCTTTGAAGTATTCTGAAAATGAATCACCTAAGGATCATTTCTGTGAAGTTTCATTGAAATCTGATTGGCGGTTTAGGAGGAGGAGATTTTTTTGTAATTGTGAACGGACGGACAGACGGACGGGCAGACAGACTACGGACATTGACATTGACTGATCACAATAGCTCACCTTGAGCACTTCGTGCTCAGGTGAGCTAAACTAGAGGCGCTTGAGCGCCTGTATCGCTCCACAGGCCTGATATTTCTATAATGGCGAAAGGAAGTTTTTAACAATTATCATTCAATCCTGCATTTTAGCTCACTGAAGAAACAATTTGGCAGACAACCACCATAGGAACTTACCTGCAAAACAACAATGAAATCCAATGAATAGTTTTAGAGAAGAAATTTTTCAAAGATTTTACTTTATACCATAAAAGGAAAATGAGTCTCCCATAAAAGCCATGTTTTTTGACAGATCTTTTTTTTTTTAAGGAATTCTGTAAACCTGTATCTAAGGAACATTCCTGCAAAATAATAATGCTATCCAAATAGCGGTTTGGGAGGAGAAGATTTTTAAAGGTTTTTTACTTTGGTTGCCATGGCAACCAGAATTCTTCATGGAACACAATTATTTGAAGGAATTTGAAAGAGGACCACCAAAGGAACATTCCTGTGAAATTTGGTAAAAATCCAGTCAATAGTTTCTGAAGAGAAGTTTTTTAAAGAAAAAGTTTACGGACGCACGCACGGACGAACGAACGGACGGACGGACAGACGGACGGACGCAACGCCATGACAATAGCTCGCTGGCCTTCGGCCAGTGGAGCTAACAACAATGAAATCCAATGAATAGTTTTAGAGAAGAAATTTTTCAAAGATTTTACTTTATACCATAAAAGGAAAATGAGTCTCCCATAAAAGCCATGTTTTTTGACAGATCTTTTTTTTTTTAAGGAATTCTGTAAACCTGTATCTAAGGAACATTCCTGCAAAATAATAATGCTATCCAAATAGCGGTTTGGGAGGAGAAGATTTTTAAAGGTTTTTTACTTTGGTTGCCATGGCAACCAGAATTCTTCATGGAACACAATTATTTGAAGGAATTTGAAAGAGGACCACCAAAGGAACATTCCTGTGAAATTTGGTAAAAATCCAGTCAATAGTTTCTGAGGAGAAGTTTTTTAAAGAAAAAGTTTACGGACGCACGCACGAACGGACCGATGGACAGACAGACGGACGGACGGACGCACGACGGACACAACGCCATGACAATAGCTCTCTGGCCTTCGGCCAGTGGAGCTAAAAACTAAAGACTTATTGGTCATTGGCTTTGATTAACCAATAAAAATATGAAGCTTCATGAAATTATGTCCGTAAGTTGGAGATTCATTTATGAACAAGAGGACCATGATGGTCCTATATTGCTCACCTGAGTACTAAGCAGTAAAGGTCTAAAATAAAGATAAATACCAAATATCAAGGTTCAAGGCCAAATGATAATGAAACAAGAGCAGCAAATTGTCGCAAGATATGCCCGTCTCACTGCCAGTTGTCAAGGAGGTATAGTAATTGCAAAGGGCAGGTAATGCAACAAACATGTTTACCAAGTCTCAAGTCAATTTGACTTGAGACTTCAAAGTTCCGTTCCAGACAAGCAAGAAATACCGTAAAAATGAAGATCGGAGTGGAATTACTCAAAATCCATGCTAGGTAGAGTTATTGTTCATGTGCACTGTACTCGGGCCTAAAAAAAAAATACCTGTGTTTCGGGTTTCCATGCCCTACCTAGAAAAATGCTGCCAACCCTAAACTTTTTTTTCCACTACGATCGAAAAAAAAAATTCTTAGGTGCGATCAAGGTACATCTCGGTACTTTTTGGCTGTTGCAATTTCGTTCCCTGTCACTCGTCTGCATCGAAATATACTAACACCTGTTGTATGTCCCGTAGCCATCCAAAAGAGTGGATACGAAGATCGATAACAAACTAGGTTTTGTCTAGTTACATACCAAACATGCGTACACGCCATAAAATGCCAATCAATCAAATGTCAACTTTGCCACGCCCCATCTGCAAACTCGGGAATCACGCACGAAATTTAGTGCTCTCATTTCGTGGCCTTCACTATCTATAGAACAGTTCATGAACATGTATTAAGGAACTGAAAAACATCGTGTGCACCAAACTCAACTAAAATGTTAACTGTCACGAGAATGAACTGTTCTGAACAGTATAAATGACCAGTTCTAAGTCAACTGTCTTCAGTTTCTGAAGCGCAATGAAGGGGACAGATAAAAGTTAAGGCGGCCATTGGCCCTTTCTTTACAGTAGCTCTACAATACCTGAATAGCTACAATTAAGACCTTTTGGTGCCTTCTATCAGTTTACATGCACCTTTGAGGACAGATTAGGAATTTTTCAAAAACTTATCTCATAAAGTATCTGAAAATATTGAGTGTCTTTAAAAAAAAGGGTTGTACTCTCAGTAGCAGCGAGTGTTCTGGAAAAATTGTTCAGTCATAAGTGACAGAACGAAATAGGTCACGAAATTCTCTGATCCAAATATAGATCAGAATCTTGTCACATTATTCCAGTATGGTTATGTGACTTTTTGGCATCTACACTATGTCACATGTTGGGAACATTTCAGGATTAAACTTGAACTTTAAACGGAGAATTTAAATTGGGCACGTATCGAGTTTAAAATGGTAATAAGAAATTTGTCACTAAAACTGATCTTTCCTTTAGAAACATGCATACTGTTTGCTTTTGTTGCATTTCGTAAATCAACAGTGAATACTCCGTTATTTACATTCAAACAAGCAGTTGACACAAAATGGTGATGTCATTCACTTTATAGTTCGCAAGGAAAGTGGGATATCATTTCGAGTTCAAAAACAGGTACTGCTCCAAAACTGGTCGGTCTACAAATCCATATGTATTTAGCGATGGCCGAACAGGCTGCCAGTTTTGCATTAAAGAAAAAAACTGACATAGTTCTCGTTGTATAACCAATATGATAAGCGATAGCCACCCGGTGAGGTAGCCAATTTACAAAAATTGAAAAATTAGGAATTAAAAAAAAGTCTAGGCACGGGTCTTTATCTGATAGCGCAACATTTAGGCAAATTAAGGGGTATAAAAGCCGATAAGATTGTATCACACTGTATGATTTCAAGCGTCCCTTCCCTGGGACTAAAACTTGCCTCCTGTTGTCAACAACTACAAGAGAGTAGCGAAAGTGCAGCATTTTCACATGACCAGTGACTCCGGGTTTTGACGCTTGGAAAGTTGAAATGAACGTTTTTGAAGCTCAAAAAATATCTTTCTTAGAGTCAATCTGGTGCATGTGATTATCGGCTAAAGCTCCATATGAAATAGTCTAGCTCACGTGCATACGGCAGAATAATGGGCTTTAATAAACACATTCAGTAACAAATGTGAAAAACGCGCGCTGCTCTGTTTATCACAGCTCGTGAACCTGGCGAGTCAATTATGAAAACATGATATAGATGTTGGTCCACTTATCTGGTATAAAGTGATAGGTTTGAATGTTACCTGCTACCATAATTGACAAATTCAAGACAAATTATGAGGTAATACTCCTCAAAAATTAATTGGCATTCATAAAAGAGCGCTGGAAAAAAACGCGAAAACCAATGACACAACAAAGGCCATTTTGGCATCGTCCGATCAGAGACACTTAAAACTCTCTTTACATCTTTAATGATTAATTTAAACAGTGAATTTACACAAATTTCTGTATAAAACAATAATAAGTGGAAGCTAAAATCTCTATTTTTGAGATCTTGACATGGTCCATGTATAAAAAAACAAAAAAAAAAAAAACTGGAAAAAAAAATTTTTTTCCTGACCGACCCTACCTACTGCATCTAGGACTGAAACCCGAAACACAGATATATATTTTTTTTAGGCCTCGGTAATATTGCAACAAACATGCATACCAAGTTTGAAGTCGTTCTGACTTGAGATGACAAAGTTATATTCCGGACAAGCACTAAATGCTGTAAAAATGACATTAAAAGGGAAATAACTCAGACAGCATGAGGTAGAGTTACAGTTCTTGTGCACTGCACTTCCAAATATTGCAACAAATAAGCATACCAAATTTCAAGTCATTCCTACTTAAGATAACAAAGTTTTGCTCCGGACAAGCAAGAAATGCAATAAAAATGAAGGTCAAAGGGGGAATAACTCAAAATTCATGCTAGGAAGAGTTATGGTTCTTGTGCACTGCACTCCGTAATTTTCAACAATCATGCATACCAAATTTGAAAATGTTCAGGCTGGAGATGACAAATATATAGTCCAGACGAGCAGAAAATGCTGTAAAAATGATGATCAAAGGGAAATAACTCATAGACAGTACGAGATGGAGTTATGGTTCTTTCACACTGCACTCCATATTATTGCAACAAACACAAATGCCAAGTTTCAAGTCAATCGGACTGGAGATGACAAAGTTATGCTCCCGACAAAGAACTATTCTAAAGAACTTTCTAATTCAAGGGTAAATAACTCGTCGTTCCTGTCCGATTAGACCCATAATGGAACTCATCCCAGATCTTACAGTCATATATATTTTGACCAAGTTTGGTGCTGATTGGTTGATATTTGTAGATGCTAGAGTGTAAACAAAGTCAAATATAGCAATATTCCTAATTCAAGGGCAAATAACTCCAGTTGTTCTGGTCCGATTAGACCCATAATCGGTCTCATCCGAGATCTTATGGTCATATATATTTTGACCAAGTTTGGTGCCGATTGGTTGATAATTGTAGATGCTAGAGTGTAAACAAAGTCAAATATAGCAATTTTTCTAATTCAAGGGCAAGTAACTCCAGTCATTCTGATCAGATTACACCCATAATCAAACTCATCAAAGATCCTATGGTCATTTATATTTTGACCAAGTTTAGTGCTGATTGGTTAAAAATTGTAGATGCTAGAGTGTAAACAAATGCAAATATAGCAATTTTTCTAATTCAAAGACAAATAACTCCAGTTGTTCTGGTCCGATTAGATCCATAATCGAACTCATCCGAGATCTTATGGTCATATATATTTTGACCAAGTTTGGTGCCGATTGGTTGGTATTTGTAGATGCTAGAGTGTAAACAAAACAAGAAGATTTTTAAAGATTTCCTTCTTTATCTCTATGTGAAATCCAAGAACCCACAACATAGGGCCAATTTCCATACTATGGCCAAAATTTGAAGTATTTTGGTAAAGGGCCACTAGATGATTCTACATGCCAAATATGAAAGCTCTAGCCCTTACGGTTTGGGACAAGGAGATTTTTAAAGATTTCCTTCTTTATCTCTATGTGAAATCTGAGAACCCACAACATAGGGCCAAATTCGACACTAGGGCCATAATTTGAAGTATTTTGGTAAAGGGCCACTAGATGATGCTACATGCCAAATATGAAAGCTCTAGTCCTTACAGTTTGGGACAAGGAGAGTTTTAAAGATTTCCTTCTTTATCTCTATGTGAAATCCGAGAACCCACAGCATAGGGCCAATTTCCACACTAGGGCCACACTTTGAAGTATTTTGGTAAAGGGCCACTAGATGATGCTACATGCCAAATATGAAAGCTCTAGCCCTTACAGTTTGGGACAAGAAGTTTTTTAAAGTTTTTTCTTTCGGTTGCCATGGCAACCAGAGTTCTTCATGGAATTCAAATCTTTGAAGTATTCTGAAAGTGAATCACCTAAGGATCATTTCTGTGAAGTTTCATTGAAATCTGATTGGCGGTTTAGGAGAAGATTTTTTTGTAATTGTGAATGGACAGACGGACGGACGGACAGACGATGGACATTGACCGATCACAATAGCTCACCTTGAGCACTTCGTGCTCAGGTGAGCTAAAAATTGAATGACATGAAACCCCCTTTTTCCATGACACAGCAATAAATTCCAAAACCCTGCTTATATGCGCTAGGTCACATGATCTGTGAAAATTTCATCCAAATCCGTTAAGATATATCCAGTAATTAAAGAGATATGGAATGTAACAAGCTATAAATCACAAAACCTTGAAAATATGCACTAGGTCACATAATGAGAAACATTCTGTGAAAAGTTTATCCAAATCCGTCAAGAAATGTAGGAGCAGTTGTGTTCACAAGAAATAGACGTACGTATGGACGTGCTTTAAATTTAACATGAAGCCTCCTTTTTCCATGACACAGCAATAAATTCCGAAACCCTGACAATAGGCGCTATGTCACATGATCTGTGAAAATTTCATCCAAATCCACTGAGATATGTCCATTAAATAGAGATATTGGTGAAAAATGAAATATAACATGAAGCCCCCCTTTTCCAAGACGCAGCTATGAATTGCAAAACCTTGACAATATTTGCTAGGTCACATGATGAGAAACACTGTTAAAATTTTATCCAAATCCGTCGAGAAATGTGGGAGGAGTTGCGTTCACAAGAAATGGAATAAAATATAACGTGAAGCCCCCTTTTTCCATGACGCAGCTATAAATTGCAAAACCTTGACAATATGCGCTACGTCACATGATGAGAAACATTCTGTGAAAATTTTATCCAAATCGGTCAAGAAATGTGGGAGGAGTTGCATTCACAAAAAATGGACGTACATATGTATGGACGAACGGATGGACGGAGAAGATGACGCCAATATATGTCGCCTTTGGCGGCGTATAAAAACTGGACCACTGATTTCATGGAAATCCAGAAAGCAGTCAACCATGGCTCTTTCGTCCTGTGAGGCTGAATATGTAACTCTAGCTGCTGTGCAAGAGGGGTTGTACTTAAAGCAATGGTTTGAAAGTGTTTAAGGAATTGTTAAACAAGAGCCAGTTTTGATTTTTGAGGACAACCAGGGAACCAATGCATTGTCATACAACCCTGTTGGTCGTCAAAGGTCAAAACATATTGACATTTGATATCATTTCATTTGAGAAGTGTTGAACAAAGGGGATATAAGTTTACAGTACTGCCCTACAAGTGACATGGTTGCTGATGTTTTGACAAAACCGTCGACCAAATTTCAACTCAATAAATTTAGGGATTACATTTTTGGGAAATAAGTCCCTGTTGACTTATCTAACAGACCTTCTTTTATACATGTTCTAGTCAGTTAGCTCTGCAAGGTTATTTTAGCTCGTTGATAAATAATAATTATAGTTGCTAAACTTGACATTGAACTTGACTGACTTCCTACAAAATAGAGATCAAGTTGGGGTGTTGGGATTGATCTCTATTCTGTTTGGTTTATTCTGTTCTGTTCGGTTGAGCTTTGTAATTATAACTAAACCCAGTCTTTTAAAAGAACCCTGATGATCGTTAATTTCGGTTAAAAATACAACTGACAATTGTACTTATTTTTCCCCCAATAATTTGATGTTTTAGCCTTCATAATGGCAGAGTCGCTTAGTTTAGCAGCCTTTGTTAGGCCTCTCGGGAGAGGACCGGGTTTTCGAAATATGTCCCCTTTATCTCTCTCCCAGGGCATTAGTATGGGACCTGACTGGGTCTGTCAACAGCATTGTTGTATTGAAGGATGGAGGGCTTCTGCTGGAGATGTGTTCGGACGAGATGCTGAGAACACTTTTGCAAATGACCCCTCTTATTGTCTATGGTGTACACTATTTTGCATACACTTCAGACGATATGGTCATGGTCAGGGGGGTCAACTACAACATTCCTCTGGACTACAGTCCTGAGGAATTAGTCCAAACCCTGGAGGCCCAGGTCAACAATATTTTCATTATGAAGGCCTTGAATCAGTTAAAAGCCCTGACAACGCCAGTGGCCATGACATTTTTCGATAGTGTCTTGCCAGAATGTGTCAGGGTTATTGGTGCAAACTGTTTTATGGCGGTGGAGTCCTTTATTACTCCCCTATTGCGATGCTTAAGATGTCAGGGGTTTGGACACACAGCCAGATGTGAGAAAAATGATACATGTGCCCGATATGCTTGGGATCACAACAGCAGACACTGCCAAACAGAGAATGTCTGCTCTGCAAATTGTGAGGGCAATTATACCTCACGCTCTACCCGCATGCTTGGTGTACCTCTGGGAATCCAAGGTACAAGAGTGCAAAAACACTAAGAGATGCTCATGGGCGCGGGCTATGGAGTTGTGTGGAGACTGCCCAAAAGCATTTGCTGCTCCTGTGACCTCGGTCTTTGATCAGTCTGCATCAAAACAATCCATTGTCCCTTATAAAGGCCCAAGATTTCTTTCAAACTAAATGAAAATACTCAGGTTAGGATACTACAACATGATATAAATAATAAAACAACAGATATCGTCCATACTCAGCTAGTTAGACCAGAGGTCAAGGCCCCTAAAGACTCCGACAAAATGGTCAAAAACGTATCAGTGGAAAATGACATGAATCCTTCAGTTTCTCCAACAAGAGGGCCAAGATGCCCTGTATCGCTCGCCTGAATTTTTGAGAGGACCATCAAAACAATCCATTGGGTCTTATCAAGGCCCAAGATTTACTTTCAAAGTAAATGAAAATACTCAGGTTAGGATCCTACAACATAATAAAAATAATAAAACAACAGATATTGTCCATACTCAGCTGGTTAGACCAGATGTCAAGACCCCTAAAGGCTCCGAGAAAATGGTCAAAAATGTATCAGTGGAAAATGATATAAATCCTTCAGTTACTCCAACAAGAGGACCAAGATGGGCCTGGATTGCTCAAATGAATTTTTGAGAGGACCATAGCCAATTTTTTTTTAAGTATTGAAATTTTGGAAACAAAATCATCAATTTGCCAAGCAATTTTGAAAAGGTCACCTGTCAAAATCTGTCACCAACCCTACAATCATCACTACTGCCATGTTTTTGACGAATCAGAATTCTGCATATAAAGTTTGTTTAGAATTCAGAAAACAATTCATCATAAAGTACAGAAATGGTGATCAACAAGGCAGTTAACACCCAGATAGTGGCCCTTTTGTAACTGGTAAAATATTATGCATGTATTTCAAAGGTAACAGTTTTATATTACCTCTAGCAATATATAGTTATCAAATACATCAAGTAGAAAGTGTGCATATCAGCATTTCTCACCAGTGCACTGACCTGGTATAGGTTGATGTCTGCAATGATGAAAATTTAAAGGTCATCAAAGGATCATTTCTTTGAAATTATTTCAAAATCTGATCCTAGTGGTTTCAGAGAAGAAGAATTTTTAAGAATTTCTTCATGTCTGTAAGGTGCAAATAGCCCCCCACCACCACCGCCATGTTTCTTGACAGATCAAAATTTCGCAAACAATTTTTCAAAAGGGGCACCCAAGGAACATTTCGGTGAAATTATTTCAAAACCTGGAAAGTAGTAAGTAGTTCAAGAAAAGAAGAATTTCAAAAATTTCTTTAAGTCCATACAGTGCAAAAAGCCCCCCCCCCATCTTGTTTTTCGACGGACCAAAATTTTGCAAACAATTTTTGAAATGGGTCACCAAAGGAACATCTGTAAAATACAGCCGTATCAGAGAAGATTTTTAAAGAATTTTTTACAAAATTCCATTTGGTTGCCATGGCAATCAAGAGTTTTTGATGGAATGAAATTCTGTGAACACTTTTTAAAGTGGACCTCCCAAGGAACATTCCAGCCAAGTTTGGTCCAAATCGGCCCAGCAGTTTAGGAGGAGATGTTTAAAGAATTGTTGACACCGCATTACATTGTGTCACCGCATGACGGACACAACGTGATCCTAAGAGCTCCCCTTGAGCATGTTGTGCTCAGGTGAGCTAAAAATGGAGTTCAGTTCCCCAGAGGTGCATAATCCAATTGAAACTGAATTCAAGAAAGAGATATTTAGTCCCTTTCATAGAGAAGCTGGTGGCAATATCGGCTGAACAGATGACACAGTTGTTATTAGAAGATGACTTTTTCAAGTAAACTAGAAAAAGGAGGAAATATATGGAAACACAAATGCCTGTCATGGCTGATATGTGTTTGCTGGCAAGGCTTCACCTGGAACCTAAAATATATCAACCAAAATTTTTGTCTCTTGACAATATACATTTGAGGGAAAACTTTTCCACTTCAATGAGCCAAAGAGAATGCTACGTTGGGACACAGAAGGGAAGCTTAATCATGGTGTTTAAAAAAAAAAAAGCCAACTGACATATGTTTTCTGTTGAGCATGACAGAAGACTACCTTAATTGAAATCACAATACTCAGGAAAGAGACGAAAAAGTACTTATTTGGAGAATTTCATAAAAATCTTGGGAGTTTCATACGGGACACAATGTTTGGTAATGTGGCATAAGCACTAGAACTGTAGACTGGAAAAGCTTCACATGCCTGAAAGCAGGTTGGTGGAAGAAGATATAGCAACTCTGGGAAAGTACACTGACAGTTATAAGAAACTTAACACGGCCATATTTATTTACTTGCTTGCAGGAATTTGTTCTATTACAAGTCCAACTGAGCAGCCACTGTATAGCATTATACAATGCTAGGCACAGCAGAGTCCAATTAGGTTGAAAATAAACAAATTCACAAACGCGAAGAGAAAGAGACAGCTTGACATCAATGATGTCAAAAGTTCAGATGAATGGGAATAGGAAATGTTTAGGGTTAATTCGATGACATATCAACCAGGAAAAGGAACACATCTAGTTTCAGTTTTGATGTCAAAAGATTGTGTGGTTGGCCCAGATATTTTGTATTGTTGAGCATAAACAAGAGGGCCATGATGGCCCTGGATCGCTCACCTGAGTCAATAGGCTATTTCACTTCACATGCATAATTCAATTTCTGACCAATTGTCAGGTCAATTGAGCTTAAAATGTGGCCTCTAAAGCGTCCACAAGGAATCTGGACCATCAATAGACCTAGTGACCTAGTTTATCGCCCCACCTGACCCAATTTAAAACTCATCCGCGATTTCATCACACAATCTGACCAAATTTCAGGTCATTTGAGCAATAAATGTGGCCTCTAGAATGCCCACAAGGTATTTCTTTAATCTGACCAAGTGACCTAGTTTATGACCCCAGGTAACCTAATTTCAAACCCATCCGGTATTTCATCAAGGTAAACATCCTGACCAATTTTCAACTCAACTGAGCAAGAAATGTGGCCTCTAGAGTGCCCTAAATGTATTTCTTTAATTTGACCTAGTGACCTAGGTTATGACCCATGGCAACCCAAAATTCAGACTCACTTGAGATTTTATCACGACAAACATAATGACCAATTTTCAAGTCAATTGTGGCCTCAATAGTGTCCACAAGGTATTTCTTAAATTTTGACCTAGTGACCCAGTTTATGACCCCAGGTGACCCAAATTCAGACGTGTGTGAGATTATATCAAGATAAATATAATGACAAATTTTCAAGTCAATTAAGCAAACAAGAGGCGCTTGAGCGCCTGTATTGCTCCACAGGCCTGATATTTCTATAATGGCGAAAGGAAGTTTTTAACAATTATCATTCAATCCTGCATTTTAGCTCACTGAAGAAACAATTTGGTAGACAACCACCATAGGAACTTACCTGCAAAACAACAATGAAATCCAATGAATAGTTTTAGAGAAGAAATTTTTCAAAGATTTTACTTTATACCATAAAAGGAAAATGAGTCTCCCATAAAAGCCATGTTTTTTGACAGATCTTTTTTTTTTTAAGGAATTCTGTAAACCTGTATCTAAGGAACATTCCTGCAAAATAATAATGCTATCCAAATAGCGGTTTGGGAGGAGAAGATTTTTAAAGGTTTTTTACTTTGGTTGCCATGGCAACCAGAATTCTTCATGGAACACAATTATTTGAAGGAATTTGAAAGAGGACCACCAAAGGAACATTCCTGTGAAATTTGGTAAAAATCCAGTCAATAGTTTCTGAGGAGAAGTTTTTTAAAGAAAAAGTTTACGGACGCACGCACGGACGGACGGACGAACGAACGGACGGACGGACGCACGACGGACACAACGCCATGACAATAGCTCGCTGGCCTTCGGCCAGTGGAGCTAAAAATGTGGCCTCAAGAGTGCCCAAAAGGTATTTCTTTAATTTGACCTAGTGACCTAGTTTATGATCTCAAGTGACCAAAATCCAAACTCATCCAAGATTTCATCAAAACAAACATTCTGACCACATTTCAGGTCATTTGAGCAATAAATGTAGCCTCTAGAGTGCCCACAAGGTATTTCTTTAATTTGACCTAGTGACGTAGTTTATGACCCCAGGTGACGCAATTTCAAGGTCACTGAACATGTTGTGCTCTGGTGGGCTAACAAATTAAGAACAGGTTCACTACATACCAAATATCAAAGCTGTACACCTTCCATTTCAGAAAATAAGAATATTGAAGTTTTCCTTTTCTGTTCCTATGTTCGAACTTGGGACCCCTGGGGCTGGGCCAGTTTTGACCCAAGCAGCATCATATGAACAAACTTGGTAGAAGTCCACTAGGAGATGCTACATACCATTTATAAATGCTCTACGCCTTCCAGTTTTAGAGAGAAGAACTTTAGAGTTTTCCTTCTTTGTTCCTATGTTCGAACTTGTGACCCCTGGGGTGGGGCCAGTTTTGACCCCAGGGGCATCATATGAAGAAATTTGGTAAAGGTTCCCTAGGAGATGCTACATACTAAATATCAAAGCTCTAAACCTTCCAGTTTCAGAGAAAAAGAACTTTAAAGTTTTCCTAAGTTTTCCTTCTTTGTTCCTATGTTCGAACTTGTGACCCAAAGGGCAGGGCTAGTTTTGACCCCAGGGGCATCATATGAACAGACTTGGTAAAGGTCCACTAGGAGATGCTAGATGCCAAATATCAAAGCTCTACGCCTTCTAGTATTAGAGAAGAAGAACTTTAAATTTCCTTCCTTGATCCTATGTTCGAACTTGTGACCCCCGGGGCGGGGCCAGTTTTGACCCCAAGGGCATCATATGAACAAACTTGGTAGAGGTTCACTAGGAGATGCTACATACCAAATATCGAAGTTCTACGCCTTCTAGTTTCAGAGAAGATGATTTTCAAGGATTTTGCTATTTTTTTCCTTTTTGTTGCCATGGCAACCAGAGTTATGGGTGGAATTCAATGTTTTGAACAACTTTGGTAGAACTTCACCCAAGGAACATCCCTGCCAAGTTTCATCAAGATTGACCCAGTGGTTTGGCAGATGTTTAAAGAAATTATGGACGATGGACAACACACGACAGACATTGGACAATCACAAAAGCTCACCTTGAGCACTTTCATACTCAAGTGAGCTAAAAAGGCAGACATATGCTTTTCATGAAAACTGTTCCCTACCAACAGTTTTCCATTTCAGTCTGTATTTAGGGTGAACTGTTGCTTCCTTTTTGAAAACCCACTTCTGATGAATTCTTTAGTCTCTCATATTACTCTTTTCAATAATTAATTGGTTTATCTCTGCCTACAACTAGGCAGAAAAATTTTCACAAGTATCTGACTGACAAGAGGGTCATGATGGCCCTAAGTTGCCCACCTAAGCCTTTTGACCAAACATGACCCATTTCCAATCTCTTCTGAGATATATTGACAAACATTCTGACAAGCTTTCTCTAAAATTTGTCTAAGTGACCTACTTTTCAGCTAAACATTGCCTATTTTCAAACTTGTAGAAATGATCAAAACAGCATTCTGACCACTTTTTGTGAGTATTCCTGAGAAAATGTGGCCAGATCTGGCCCAGTGACCTAGTTTAAGATCCAACATGACCCATTTTCAAACTTGTCCAAGATACCACCGAGACAAACATTCTGACCACGTTTCAAGACTATCGGACTGAAAATGTCGCCTCTACAGCATACACAAGGTCTTTCAAAGACTTAACCATGTGACGTAGGTTTTGACCCTCACTGATCCTTTTCAAAACCATCCAAGATATCTTCAAGACAAACATGCTGACCATTTTTCAAGAGTATTGTAACGAAAATGTGGCCTCTACAGTGAGCATAAGGTTTTTAAAAATCTTAAGCTTGTGACCTAATTTCCAACCCAACATGACCTATTTTCAAATTCATCAAAGATATCAAGACAAACATTCAGACTTCTTTTCAAGAGTATTGGACTGAAAACTCTTTTGAGATATGACCAAGACAAACATTCTGACCAACTTTCAAGTGTATTGGACGTAAAATCTGGCCTCTAGAGTGTACACAAGGTTTTTCTAAGATTTGACAAAGTGACCAAGTTTTTGACATGACATGACCTATTTTTGAAGCAGTCTGACATATCACCAAGACATTCTGACCAAGGTTTAAGAGTATTGGACGGAAAATGTGAACTATAGAGTGTACACAAGTTTTTCCTAAGATTTTATCTAGTGACCTAGTTATAGACCCGACTTGACCCCCTTTCAAACTCGTCCAAGATATCATCAAGACAAGCAATCTGACCAACTTTCAAAAGTATTGAACTAAAAATAAGGCCTCTAGAGCGTACACAAGGTTTTTATAAGATTTGACCTAGTGACCTAGTTTTTGACCAGACACAACCCATTTTCACTCATCCGAGATATCATCAAGGCAAACAATCTGGCTAAGTTCCATGAGTTTTGGACTCAAAATGTGGCACACAAGGTAAAAATTTACGACAGACGATGCACACAACAAGACGTGAGAGGGATACAGCACAATCACAAAAGTTCATCTTGAGTACTTCGTGCTTAAGTCAGCTAAAAATGTGGACTGTAAAGGGTACACACTGTTTTTCAAAGATTTGACTAGGTGACCTAGTTTATGACCCCATCTGACCCATTTTCAGACTTGTTCCTTTAATTATCAAGACAATCACTCATTTTACCAGTATCAAACAGAAAACAATTCCAGACCATACATAAGGTAAAAGTTGACTACAGAAGACATTTGATGGACACAGCACAATCACAAAAGCTCAACATGAGCACTCTGGGCTCAGTTGAGCTAAAAAAGCTAGGGCCGACTCAATACAAACTTCTAAATGATGTGCATAGAAGGTGGAACAGAGCTTATGATATAGTTAGCCACTTCCTTGAAATGCGGGTATCAGTGTTTGAAACATTAAGGTCTAAAATAGTTGGTAAGGACAAAGATACAGACATGAAGCCCTTCACTTATCACAACCTGTTACAAAGGAAACAAGAGCATCGCATGCAGGTGCCTACGCTTGGCTGTGACTGCTTGATTTTTTTTTTTTGGAGTGAAGTTTTATGGCCCATCAACATCGAATGTCATATTGGGCGCAGAAACAAGTAATGCAATGCTGATTTTCAGTGAACGTTGTAAGTCAAAATAGAGGCATAAGTGTTTAAATTACTTTGATGGTTAACTGTCCTTGTTATTTAGGTTCATCTTTTAATACTTAACTTGTCAAAGTTTGATTTGGTTGGTTGTAATGGGGTTTAACGCCACTTTAACAGCTAAGGTCATATCATGGCGGTTGGTGACGCACATGTGTTTCCTGGCTTTCTCATACCAGTACTAACACAACTTTCTTTCCAAAGCCACCGACTACTTTTCTCACGTGCTTCAGCAGAGTTGAGAGGCGAAAATACGCCGGAAAGAAAGTTCGCCTCAACAGGGTATCGAACTCACAACCACCAGGTCATGAGTCCGACATGCTCACCACTGAGCCACCCGGGCGGGCCAAAGTTTGATATAAATATCTTCAGTTATAACAGAGATATAACAGAAAAAATTTAGGCTGCATTTTTTATCTGGGATAAGCAGTTATGTATTTTATTTGTAAAACTTTGCATCAATTCACTTGTAATAAATTTCATCTCTTTCTGGATTTATCGTTTTTAATCATGTTTGTACTTGGTAGTTGAGAGGAACCTGGGATTCTTCTTTGCAGAATACCAATATTTTCCAGCAATGGCCAATGTTTTATGATTTCATAACAGTCACGCTACCTTAAAGGTAAGTGGCTTTGCAGTATCCCATTACTTATCTAATTCTAGGTTGTAATTGTAACAAATCCCTATTTTGAGATATAAATAATTTGAAGGATTTTATTTCTCCTATTTAATTTTTAGTGGCAGAGAAGTGATTGAAGAATCGATATATTGCCGAGGATGTCAGTCACAATTGTCCTGCATTATTAAATTCAACATGTACACACAAGACTGCATTTAATTATTATGACTATGCTCTGCCTGATGCTGGTCTTCATGTTGAAGTAGAAATAGCAACTGGAAGCACAGTCAACATCTTTTATTCTATGTTCTACTAGACAACTTGAGGGCCTGTCAGTCATGTCATCTTCGGCCTATATCAGTTATATACAATACCTGTTGAAAGAGACTAACAGAATGGAATTGGTTGATTTGATGTTTTGATAACAGGGCAATCGTAATGATACAGTATTATCATAATGATACAGTGTTATCTGAACCATGACTTTTTTTCAAACCATGGCTTCAATTTGTACATTACTTGACTCTTTCATAAATATACTGAACCAAAAAAGAAACTGTCGCATGTGCAGACTTCTCAGGAAAAAAAAAAACATGCATGAGGACATGTTCTTTGCAACCAAATATTACAAAAATTATTTGAATAAACAGCAATTTCCCATTCTGCTACAAACTCTAAGCCAAATGAATTCAGTGGATACAAAGAATGTTACTTTAGATGAAACACTTTTTTAGTTAATAAGTGGAAATATCTTTCAAGGAAAGTAAAATATCTTTCTAGAAAATGAAGAATAGTGTGGGAAGATCATTACTCACAATTGCTCCATTTTTCCGTATTTTTAAAAAGCTTCGAAAAAAAAAAAAGGGGGGGGGTCAAAAGTTGTATTTTCAAAGTGACAGGTTGCCAAGATACAGTTTGGAAATTATGATTATGGAATAATGATATTATGAGAGATTAAATTAAATATCTGAGCCATGCTATGTGAAAAGGGGGCTTTTTGCAATTGCAAAAGTATCGACCAAGGTCAGCCTGCACAATGTGCACAAATCGACCTGGGCCATAAGGTTTTGCTACCTGTCAATTTTCTGTATGTCAAAGGACCACTCTACCTCATGATTCATTTTGTTGTTAGACAAAATGCTTTTTTCTTATTATCATGTGACGACTTGCATGGTATCATGCATAAGGGAGATGCACTAAGCCTCCTTTTGCCAGAGCATGTCTAAACTACATGTGATACAAAACATCTTTACATCACACCTAAACACATGAACCATTACTACACCACATGATAACTCGTCACATTCACAAACATATCACACACATGTCACACACAAACTTATCACACAACATATAATACATCACACTTTTCTATCACAGATAATTATGGAAGCAGTGGTTTGAATTCGGATGTACCGTATTTCCCCTAAGTATTCGGACGGGAAAAAATAATTATTTATTTTGGTGTCCGAAAATTTACAAAAATAATTGTCTTACTGTCCGAAAATTTAGGGATGAATTGATGATGGAAATCTCTATCCGAAAACTTTGGTTCCTAACGCACTGTATCCAAGAACATTTTAAGTATTAACGATCCATTATCAACAGGTTTGCGGTGTCAATTAACAGTAAGTATGACAAATAATACCTGTCAATCAAGGTAGTTCCCAATTAAAAGTTTAATGACAGTACTAATGTTTGCAAATGTTTTTCTCACTGAAATACGCTTTAATTATTTCCCCTACACAATCCAAGATCAAAGAGGATGACATAGTATGCCGCCGAATGTTTGATCAAGTACCGCACATACTTGCTTGTTAGTAATTTGATTGGTTGGATTAGTGATAACCAATCATTTATTCTTGTCAATTTTTACCAATCAATGCGATTCTGTATCTACACCTGGAAAATATTTAAATTGGAAAAAATATAATTCAGGCCCCTTTTACACTATTTTAATACACGTCGGATTGGATTAATACACTGTGAAAATCAGTTATTGATTGGTAAGGGAAGGGTTTATTGGTAAGGGTTAATCTTGACCTAACCAAACCGGGTTACGTCGTTCATACACATTCTTGTCTCCATGTCAACATGTCAAACTGTGTACAGGGCGTTACAACTATCAATACTGTTATGCATTAAAAGTGTATCTTACAGCGTTTATCGCTAAAATTTACAACTTTAATGCATCACGGTTTTTGACATAAATATCTAGCCCGTGTAACACAAATTAGTACTCGTATTCAGTTTACCGCGATCATCAGATGCCATACAAAGGATTAATCCTTAAAACAAAGATTAATTTACGATTCTCAGGTACTTGCCAATTAACCCTCTCCCAAACAAGCCCTTGTTTTTACGTGTCTGCAGTACAAGTCTTACGAAAACACTGTGGGTAAAGGAGAAATAGCTCATAACGAGCAATTTATCCTTTTCTCACCATGTTTTCTACCCCTTTGGAGAACTTTCCGCCATTTTAATGACTTTTAAAATTTAAAATTGTCGTATGCAAACTCTTTCAGTTTGGATGGGTCTAAAATTTGTCCTTTGGGAAAGAGTATTGCGGGTCTTCGTCGAACTTCTAAACCATTATAATTTCGTGTCCGAAAATTAAGGGACAGACATTTTACTAAGTGTCCGAAATTAGGGACAAAAAATAAATCATTTTGGCAAATAATTAATGCTGTCCGAAAATTTAGGGTGTCCGAATACTTAGGGGAAATACGGTATTACCTTAACTCTTTACCAAACAACAAACTTTTGGACTGGACCAAATTCAAAGCATCTGCAGACAACAAATTAGATCTTGTTAATATGATTTCTGACTTTGATAGGGTAGAAAATATTGTGGGAAAAGGAAAAAATGCTGGTCACCAGCATTTTCTCCTTTTCCCACAATGTTTTCTACAGGCTTCTTTCTCAGGATCGTTAAAAGTCGGGATTGTGTGGTAAAGAGTTAACTATTTACCTAACAAGAAAATTCTAGACTTGTCCAAATTGAAAGCCTTTGCAGACAACACATAGAATATGACTCAAACAATTGGAATTTTTTGAAAAGGTAGAGAACTTTGTGAGAAAAGGAGAAAATACTGGTTACCAGTATTTTCCTTTCCCAGAATGTTATTCAAAAGCCTTTCTTGTTAATACATATACTCTGGATTGTTTGGTATTAACAACTCTTAGAAAGAAAGATTTTGAAATCAGTAAATGATGAGAAGAAAATAACAATAACCAGCAGTTCCTTCTTTCTCCTTAATGTTTTCTACCCTTTCAAAAATGAATGACATACAGGATAATCAACTGGTTGTGTGTGATATTAAAAATCTGTCACTAGCATGGGGTGTTATGTGGCTGAAAAACAAGTCTGAAGTCTCATTTAACTCTTAACCACCCAACAAAACTTTAGACTTGTCCAAATTGACAGCATTGAAGATGAGAAAATACATTAAAGCTAAAAAGATGATTGTTCTCTTCAAAATGGGAGAAAACAATGTGGCAAAAGGGGAAAATGCTAGTTACTAGCATTTTCTCCTTTTCCAACAATGTTTTCAGCAGCCTCTTTCCAAGGGTTGTAAAACCTAAGGATTGTTTTTAAAGGGATAATATCTATCATCAGCTAATGCTTTCTGAAATTTGTCTAAATTTTATCCTTTTATTGTTTTGTAAGAGCAAGTCTTACTTTGCTGGTATCCATCATCATTATCTCCAAAATTTTCTCTCTGCTTCTCTCTTGGCAGTATCTTGATATACTTAACAAAGGTTCTCTTTCTGCTTAATTTTCTATTATCTTTACTGTGTGGCTTTTTTCATCTTAAACTTTGACATACAAAGATGAAACTCTTGATGCTATTCCTAGAAAAAGAAAGGTTAACATACCTTATAATACATTATAACCTTCCATTATTAAAACAAGAGCACCACATATGGGTGCAAGTGCTTGATTTTCTGTGAAAATTTGAAGCTCAGAAAGGGGCATACCCGTGTCAAAAATACCTTGATGGTTATCTGTATAGGGTCCCCTTTTGATATTTAACAAGTAGTCCAATTAAGTAAATATCAGTTATTACAGAAATATTATAGAATATTAAAGTTTTACACAATGACAATGACAACACCAGGGCTACGACAGCAACTTGTCATTTTCTTTGAAAACTGCCAAGCTAACAAGAGCTTTGCATGCTGGTACCAATGCTCGCGTGCACATACTTTTTCAAGTGAAAGTTCTGAGTGAAAAAAGGGGCATAACTGTGTCATAAATATTCAGGGATAACTGCCCTTCTTGTATGGGTTCCCTTTTTGGTAGTGAAGAATAAGCCTATATTAAAAGTAAATAGGACAGAATCTGGTAAACCGGTAAAAAAAAAGAGAAAGGATTATGCATGTGTGTTTAGAAGGGGGAGAGAAAGGGGGTTCAAAGAAATAATAAAAAATGATTTAAAATTGCTGAAAATAAATTGCACATGCATATTAATGTGATAGATGTTGCTTATTTAGTAAATGATCTATTTTAAGTTTATGTATTAAGTCATTCAATATTTTTATATGCTACAGTGGTATATTAAGTAAGGTTTAAAAATTATCGTAGAAATCTCAAGGACAAGATGCATCCCTGCAATAAGACAGCACCTGCTATAAGAGACCACTTTTTAGATTTCCTTTGGGTGGTTTCTTAAACCAGGTTCGACTGTATTACAAACAATTGCCAACGCAGCTAGTGTTCAACTGATCATTTACTCTTTACCAGATGACAAAATTTTGGATCAAAGCAAACTGAAAATACTTGCACATGACAAGTAAAATGCTGCTCAAATGTTGGACTTGTTTCTGAAAGGTTAGAAAATCTTGTGGGAAAAGGAGAAAATGCTGGTTACCAGCAATTTCTCCATTTCCTAGTGTTTTCAAAAATCTTATTTACCAGTGTCCGTAAAACCCAAGATTGTGTGGTAATGAGGTAAAATATAAAATTCAACAGTCCTCCAAATTCAAAGCTTTGGCAGACAACAAATTAGGTGTAGCTAAAAGGATAGAAAATGTGAGAAAAGGAGCAGCATTTTCTCAATTTTCCACAATGTTTCCAATAGGCTTGATCCTCAAGTTCATTAAAACATTAGAAATGATTGGTACAGGGTTATGGATCTTCTCAGACTTTACCAACTAATTCTGTAATTTTAATAACGCTGGAAAAGAAGTCCTTGAAAATAATACAATCAGCATTTTCTCTTTTACACAAAACCTTTTCTATAATTTAAGGTTCTCTAATTTCAAAGACAATTCCATTTTTATCTGAGCCGACTTTCATTTAACATGCAGTCTGTTAATGTTTTTAATTAATTAACCCTTTACCAAACAAGCCCATAATTTAAGGACCCTTGGGAAAAAGGCTTTTGAAAACATTGTAGGAAAAGAAGAAAATGTTGGTAACCAGCACTTTCTCCTTTTCCAACAATGTTTTCTATCCATCCAATGACAATCTCATCATTTCAGTCACATTTGTCGTCTGCATTTGCTTTCAATGTGGATAGAAATTAATTGGAAAAGAGTTAAGAAAAGTCTAAACCTGTTGTTGTTTAGTATAGTTAAAACAAGTTGGCAGTTACAAAAAGCTGACTGCAAACAAAAGCATGACGATAAAAGCTCCACATTCTTACCACATGTATTTTCTCCTATTTTGATGTAAAGATAACCTTCATGTCCAAAATCTGTACCCCAAGAATTCCTCACTATATAGTATGGTACATCACCTAACATAAAGAGATTATCTTTACCTTTTACCACACAATCCTGAGTTCAAACAACCATTAGGAAAAACTCATTTGAAAACATTATGGGAAAAGGAGAAAATGCTGGTTACCAGCATTTTCTCCTTTTCCAACAATGTTTTCTGCCCTTTGAAAGACAAGTTTTATGTTTTGAATACCATGTAAGTTGTTGTCTGCAATGGCTTTCAATTTGATCAAGTCACTAAGTTCTGTTGTTTGGTAAAGAGTTAACCCTTGTCATGCTACAACAGGAGCGGCAAATTGTCGAGAGATACGCCCGTCCCACCGCCAGTTGTCAAGGGGGTATACTAATCGTAAAGGGCAGGTAATGCAACAAACATGTTTACCAAGTCTCAAGTCAATTTGACTTGAGGTGACAAAGTTCCGTTCCAGACAAGCAAGAAATACTGTAAAAATGAAGATCAAAGTGGAATTACTCGAAATCCGCACTAGGTAGAGTTATTGTTCTTGCGCACTGTACTCCGTAATATTGCAACAAACATGCATACCAAGTTTGAAGTCACTCTGACTTGAGATGACAAAGTTATATTCTGGTCAAGCAGAAAATGCTATAAAAATGACGATCAAAGGGAAATAACTCAGACAGCATGAGATAGAGTTATGGTTCTTTCGCACTGCACTCCGTATTATTGCAACAAACACACATCAAGTTTCAAGTCAATCAGACTGGAGATGACAAAGTTATATTCCAGACAAGCAGAAAATGCTCAAAAAATGAAGATCAAAGGGAAATAACTCAGACAGCATGAGGTAGAGTTATGGTTCTTTCGCAATGCACTCCGTATCATTGCAACAAACAGACATGCCAAGTTTCAAGTCGATCAGACTGGAGATGGCAAAGTTATGCTCCGGACAAGCAGAAAATGCTGTAAAAATGACAAAGGGAAATACCTCAAAGACAGCACGAGGTAGAGTTATGGTTCTTTCGCACTGCACTCTGTATTATTGCAACAAACACATATACCAAGTTTCAAGTCAATCGGACTGGAGATGACAGTTATATTCCGGACAAGCAGAAAATGCTGTAAAAATGATGATCAAAGGGAAATAACTCAAAGATAGCACCAGGTAGAGTTATGGTTCTTTCGCAATGCACTCCGTATTATTGCAACAAACACACATGCCAAGTTTCAAGTCAATCGGACTGGAGATGACAAAGTTATGCTCCGGACAAGCAGAAAATGCTGTAAAAATGACGATCAAAGGGAAATAACTCAAAGACAGCACGAGGTAGAGTTATCGTTCTTTTGCACTGCAATCCGTATTATTGCAACTAACACACATGCCAAGTTTCAAGTCAATCGGACAAAATTCAAGTATGAATATAAACAAAGGGAAATAACTCAAAAATTAAGTAAGCAAGAGTTATGATTCCTATGCACAGCACTCCCCCTTGATAAGATCTATCCACCCATGAAGTTTCATAACCTTAGCTAGTATAGTCTTCGAGATATGCTCCGGACAAAATTCAAGTATGAAAAACAACAAACGGCAATAACTCAAAAATTAAGGAAGTTATGATTCCTGTGCACTGCACTCCCCCTTGATGAGATCTATCCACCCATGAAGTTTCATAACCGTAGCTAGTATGGTTTTGGAGATATGCTCCGGACAAAATTCAAGTATGAAAAACAAAGGGCAGTAACTCAAAAAATAAGCAAGCGAGAGTTATGATTCCTGTGCACTGCACTCCGCCTTGATGAGATCTATCCACCCATGAAATTTCATAACCGTAGCAAGCATAGTTTTGGAGATATGCTCCGGACAAAGAATGGGGACGCCGCCCGCCCGTCCGCCTGCCCACCCGCCACGGGTGATCCCATAATACGTCCCATCTTCGACAGGCGTATAAAAATGAAATGGACTTTCTCAGTCTGTCCTAAAGATGCATCATCATATGATGGCAATTTCTGGCTAAGAAGAGGAAAGTGTAGATCCAAAATCAGACTGCACATTCAATGCAGTCTGATTTTGATCTAAGCTGCCTGCTGTAGCGATCAAATATAGTTTGAGCACTACAAGGGTTATTGATCCAAACAGTGCAAAGTAAACTTTGACCATTTCAGTCAGGTAAGAACTCACCTAATGACTGGATTTTCCAGGCTTGTTTTGAAATGGTGTATTAAGCTGCTTTCAATTTTATTTCCATCAAATCACTTACAATTTGCTTATTCATGCATGTTTGAGGTTTTACCAATGCTAGGCTAGAACTCTTACAATTGTAAGTCTTGCTTAAAGCCACCTAATAAGGACAAAACCCAAAGCACTGCATGTGGCTTTCAACTCTTGACTGCAAGCACTCGACTTTCTGAAAATTCCAAGTTGAAAAAGGGGCATATCTGTGTCAAAAATATTTTGATGGTTACATGCCCCTGTTGTATGAATTCCCCTTATGATAGTCAACAACTTGTCAAGGTTTGAAGTAATAACTGAGGTATTACAAAATGTCAATTTTTTTGCACAATGACAACACAGACGACACCAAGGCTATACCACTAGCTCATCATTTTCTTTGAAAACAGCCAAGCTATAATGTTTTGAGTTTGGATTGAACCTCTCATCACTAAGCCATGCAGGATCCTTGCTAACTAGTGGCCAAAATCATTTTATTAGAGACAAAACTCCAATGCAATTTGAATTTACATAAATTAAACTCATTTCGGAGCAATAACTTCTCTTTTAAATCCTGCACCATAAGCCTGTATGGCATTACTTATATAGTAAGAATAGTTTCAGAGTAGACTGCACAGAATGTGTAGTCTGATCTTTGATGTGCACTGTCTGCTTTGTTTCAAAATTTTCTGACAAACAAAAACATACTGGAAATTGCAACATGTCGATCTCCAGTGCTGACTGACAATATCCACTTAAGACAGCACTACAACACTGAATTTCATTGAGTCAATATGCTGCAAGTCAAAGGACCGTCTACCTCATGATTCAGTTAGGTGTTATATTAAACTGGATTTTATGGATCCATGATTATAACAATGACATGCTTGGAACAATGCATCTTTAAAAATGCATTAAATCCCTTTTGCCAGAGCATGGCTCATTTGTTTTATACTGCAGATATATAGCACTATTACAACGACAGTTATGCAGTCTGATCTGGGATCTGCAAGTTTTGGTACCTGGTTCTAAACTGAGTCTAATTACTACCTTTGCCTCCAGGATGAACTGTCTTCTTTGCAGTCCGAAAAAGAAAACAAGAGGGCCATGATGGCCCTGGATCGCTCACCTGAGTCAATAGGCGAAATTTCACTCCACATGTAAAATTCAATTTCTAACCATTGTCAAATCAATTGAGCTTAAAATGTTGCATCTAGAGCATCCACAAGAAATTTCCGTAAGTTGACCTAGTGACCTACTTTATCACCATACGTGACCCAATTTAGAACTCATCAAAATATTTATTAAGACAAACATTCTGAACAGTTTTCAAGTTAACTGAGAAATAAATGTGGCCTCTAGAGTACCCTCAAGGTATTTCTTTAATTTTACCTAGTGACCTAGTTTATGATCTCAGGTGACCCAAATCCAAACTCTTCCAAAATTTCATCAAGACAAACATTCTGACCAATTTTCAAGTCAATTGAGCAAAAAATGTGGCCTCTAGAGTGCCCTAAAGGTATTTCTTTAATTTGACCTAGTGACCTAGATTATGACCCCAGGTGACCCAATTTTGAACTCGTCTTAGATTTCATCAAGAGAAACATCTTTAACCAATTTTCAAATCAATTGAGCAAGAAATGTGGCCTCTACAGTGCCGTAAAGGTATTTCTTTAGTTTGACCTAGTTACCTAGGTTATGAGCCTAGTTGACCCAAATTCAGATTCATGTGAGATTTTATCAAGACAAACATTCTGACCAATTTTCAAGTCAATTGGGCAAAAAATGTGGCCTCTAGAGTGCCCTAAAGGTATTCTTTAATTTGACCTAGTGACCTAGTTTATGATCCCAGGTGACCCAAATCCAAAACTTATCCGAGATTTCATCCAGACAAACATTCTGACCAATTTTCAAGTCAATTGAGCAATAAATGTTGCCTCTAGAGTGCCCTAAAGGTATTTCTTTAATTTGACCCAGTGACCTAGATTATGACCCCAGGTGACCCACCAATTTTCAAATTAACTGAACAATAAATGTGGCCTCTAGAGTGCCCTAAAGGTATTTCTTTAATTTGACCTAGTTACCTAGTTTATGACCCGAGTTGACCCAAATTCAGATTCATCTTAGATTTCATCAAGACAAATATTCTGACCAATTTTCAAGTCAAATGAGCCAAAAATGTGGCCTCTAGAGTGCCCTAACCGCAAGGTATTTCTTTAATTTGACCTAGTGACCTAGTTTATGATCCCACGTGACCCAATTTTGAACTCACTGAACATGTGCTCAGGTTGGCTAACAAACTTAGAACAGGTTCACTACATACCAAATATCAAAGCTCTACGCCTTCCAGTTTCACAGAAGAAGAATTTTAAAGTTTTCCCTTTTTTGTTCCTATGTTCAAACTTGTGATCCCTGGGGCGGGGCCAGTTTTGACCCCAGGGGCATCATATGAACAAACTTGGTAGAGGTCCACTGGGAGATGCTACATACCAAATATCAAAGCTCTACACCTTCCAGCTTTAGAGAAGAAGAATTATTCTTGGTAGAGGTCCACTGGGAGATGCTACATACCAAATATCAAAGCTCTACACCTTCCAGCTTTAGAGAAGAAGAATTTTTCCTTCTTTGTTCCTTTGTTCTAACTTGTGACCCTCGGGGCGGGGCCAGTTCTGACCTCAGGGGCATCGTATGAACAACCTTGGTAGAGGCCCACTAGGAGATGCTACATACCAAATATCAAAGCTCTGGGCCTTCCAGTTTCAAAGAAGAAGAATTTTAAAATTTTCCCTCTTTTGTTCCTATGTTCAAACTTGTGACCCCCGGCGCGTGGCCAGTTTTGATCCCAGGGGCATCATATGAACAAACTTGGTAAAGGTCCACTAGGAAATGCTTCATACCAAATATCAAAGCTCTATGCCTTTTAGTTTCACAGAAGAAGAATTTTAAAGTTTTCCTTCTTTGTTCCTATGTTCGAACTTGTGACCCCCCCGGGGCAGGGCCAGTTTTGACCCCAGGGGCATCATATGAACAAACTTGGTAGAGGTCCACTAGCAGATGCTACATACCAAATATCAAAGCTCTATGCCTTTTAGTTTCACAGAAGAAGAATTTTAAAGTTTTCCTTCTTTGTTCCTATGTTCGAACTTGTGACCCCCGGGGCGGGGCCAATTTCAACCCCAGGGGGATCATATGAACAAACTTGATAGAGGTCCACTAGGAGATGCTACATACCAAATATCAAAGCTCTACGCCTTCTAGTTTCAGAGGAGAAGATTTTCAAAGATTTTGCATTTTTTTCCTTTTTGTTGCCATGGCAACCAGAGTTATGGGTGGAATTTAATTCTTTGAACAACCTTGGTAGAGCTTCACCCAAGGAACATCCCTGCCAAGTTTCATCAAGATTGGCCTAGTGATTTAGGAGAAGAAGATGTTTAAAGAAATTGTTGACAGATGACGGACGCCGGACAAAGGGCGATCACAATAGCTCACCTTGAGCACGTTGTGCTCAGGTGAGCTAAAAACAAAGAGTTTACTAATTCAGCAATGAAAGTGCCAAATGAATAACACTTCTCCAAAACAAAAATTCATACCTGTTAAATCATACCCCACAATCTGAACTGCATGATTATCAAATATTCCACAATGGTACTGGATTATACCCCCTTGATAGTTGTACCAAGTGGTAGCATCAACAGCAGCAGCAACAGGTCCAGCCTGGAGCATCTTCAAAGTTACATCTTCCTGACCTTCATTACTGAAAATTAATGACAAAAATAGATAAAGCTCCTTAAGGCCAAAAAGTGCAAAGCAGTTGAAATTTATAGTGGTGAAAAACTAGATGTGTCATATATTAACATGTATTCCAAACCGCTTGCCTTATCACTGGATCTGGTAAAATTTCAAAAGGCCACAACTCCTGTATTATTTAACCAATCATAATGAACATTGCACTTGCTTTTTCACCGAAAATTTAGAATATTTTTTCTTTCCAAAAACAGCAAAGCTAAAATGAAAAGAATGAACTTTTCTTAAAGGCCCTATAAAGGCCAAAATATTAATGCAGGTGTCATAATACATTTTACTTTAAATCATACCATTTAAAATTATGAAAGATATTGTGGAGATGACAGTCTGTTATCGCGTGGTTGGGCCATATGTTAGTTGCTCGCAGAAAAAAAAAAAATTGAAATCAGGCAAAAAGTAAACAAAAGACACAGCTACCTGGCAGGTTTTAACCTAGTTTTGAAATTAATTTCTCTGTCAGCAACTAACACTTGGAGTGACCGTACAATAACAGATTGTCATCTTCACAATAATTTCCATACTTTTAAATAGTATGATATAAATTCAAATGCATTTAAACATCCGCTCTGTTTACTTTTGGCCTTTATTGGAAATGGAGCAATTATTTTTTACCAACAATTTTTTATTTTCCCACAATAATTTCAAAAGATTTAAACTTCACGGGCAAAAAAATTGCACAGCAACCCTTTACCACAATCCCTAATTTCAACGACTCCAAGGCACAAGCCTTTTGCTGGTTATCAGCATTTTCTTCTTCTTTCCATAATGTTTTCTGACCTATCAATTACAATTTACATCATTTAAGTCACATTAAAATTTGTTGTCTGTAAATCATTTAACTTTGGTCTAGTCCAAACTTTTGTCATTTGTTAAAGAGATCAAGCACCCATAATACACCCTTCATTGGCAGCCCTGTATCATACTTACTTTAAACAAGTATAATTCTGTACATACACCGCTCCTGATGGGTCAGTTATTATCTTACAGGGATTAGACTCATCTGTTAATGGATATTTACTGTCTGGCACAATTGCTGGCTTTTTCTGAAATGAAAATTACAGAAACATATGAGCCATGTTCTTGTGAAAAGCAGGTCTAAAGCATTTGCAAACAAGTATTGACCAAGGTTGGCCTGTGCAGTCTGTGCAGGCTGATCCGAGTCAAAATTTTGCTAATGGTCAATTTTCTGCATTTTCAAGGACCAGTCTAACTCATGATTCAGTTAGTTGTTAAACAAAATAGATTTTTTGGACGTATAATTATGTGACAACTTGCATCATTTTCCAAGGGCGAAGCTAATTTTTCTAAAATTGTTCTTAATCTCCTAGGTGTCTTTTTATAGTTGCCATGGCTGGCAGCCTATATCAAGATCAAACTGCACAAAATATCTTAGATCTAAACTGTTCCCATTGCAAATTCATTCTACAACAAAGCAACCTTGACATAAATCATAAGTAATGTCTGTTTGATATATTCTGGGTTCTATAGGTACATAAACTTTTAACATTTTATTGCAAATAAGGTTATCCTTTCGACAAATTGGTCACTTAGACTACAATAACAATTACATTATCTCTTTACAAAAAAAAAAAAATTTAGACTGGTCCAAACTGACAGCATTTTTGGATGACAAATTGAATATACCTTAAATGATGATTTTGATAGGATAGAAAACAATATGGGAAAAGGAGAAAATGCTGGTTACCAGCATTTTCACCTTTTCACACAATGTTTTCTTCTTCAGGGTCGCTTAAACTTGGATTGTGCTGTAAAGGGTTAACAGATACATTCTGGTAACTGTATGACTAAAACAAAATATATGTGTGGTTCCAATTTGATACTTTTGAGAATTAGGGTCAGTATGAATTTTTTTAAAATCTTTTTTTCTTCCTATGAACACCTTATGGGTGATTAATAGTGGTAAAACCGGAACTACACATATTTTGTTTTGGCCTAAGGAGTAAATGGGTAATTGTATGAAATCACAACAAACTAGAGCTGTCACTGAATGTGACTTAATATCCCAGCCAGCGCTTTGACAGAAAAAAGTGTCAAGTTCAAGGGGAGATAATTCCTCAACCAGGAGGAGTTGACACTTGAAAATTGCGTCTTGCAAATCTTCAATATATGATCAATATATGTGCAAAGTTTCAATACAATTGAAGGAAAACTGCAGGAGGAGTTTGCGACACAAAATTACTAGTACTTTGTACACAGACGGACACACGGACAGACAGGCCGATTCCAGTATACCCCCGAAAACATTCGTTTTGCGGGGGTATAATAAAGCGTTATGTTTTTATGAGTTTTTTTTTGTTTGTTTTCGACTTTTTAAACATAATTTCAGTGAGTTCAAGATGACCAGTGCAACTTTATTATGTGATCCTTGATTTTCTTTTACTGGAACCTCATACAAAACTCTCTCCAAGATGTTGTCTGGATTCTTACATAAACATTGCCAAAACTCTGTCTAGTGCCAAGATACAAAATAAACTAAATTGAGGATATTTATTATTTTTGGTGAAAGATTGCCACTTGTGAAAATATTACCAATGATGTTCACTGATGTCCGCAGTGTTGCATCCAGGATTTCTGCCAAGAGGGGGAGCTCCCCCATGGAATTAGCAAAAGTGGGGGAATGACAAAACTCTAATAATTCAAAAAAATTATTTAGTTTTATTTGAAAAAGACGCCATTCTTTTTTTCCTTTCCAAACTGGATCTGTAACAAGTTTTAGAACCAAACTATGATGATGATGATGATTCCACAATTTGAATAATTAAAAACTGATTTACAGTTCCAACGAATCGCCCTTACTTGACCGAGGTGGTTCCCGAATGACCTTCAATTTGTTATTCGCAGTTTTCATTCGATCTATCAAAACCAGGGGTTGTGTCGTCTTTTGATTAAGCAAAACCCTGAAAAAAGTTCGTAATTCGTTACAGTGGCATATTTAATCCTGCTTTCACACCACTCAGAATGTTCAACAGACTTAAAAGTCACCTCGCGAATATACTGTATTGTTTAATCCGAAACACGTGTAGTTACATGTACACACTCACTGTGCATGCGTAGAGAATAGTGTTTCCCTGCTTATTACATTAACTTTGATAAGGAGGTCGGACACCATTTGGAATTACAGTTCTTGAATAGTCTAAAAATAGCGATGAGTGTAATATCGATTGATGTTCAAAGGAAGCTTCGTTGGACTTTCCCGTTGTTTAAATAGAATGACTAGGGCACGATTATATTTTTTTCGTGCAGTGGTTTCTTGTGTCTGCGCGAGTGACGTCTTTGCACGATTTCTCCCCCCATCAAATTTATGAACTTGCGCAATGAAATAAAAAGAAGGGGGATACCCTCAATCGCGCGGTCTGGATGCAACACTGTGTCCGTGGACAACTAGACTGATAAAAGTCACTTGTCCGACGCCAAATTTTCCGAAGTTGGACATAGGATTTCCACACCCCTACATCTATGATGCACACAGTAATTTCAAAACACATCCAAAACTTTTCACTGGAATGTAGCAGCTGCCTTTAAGACTCTTCATAGTTTCTATTAATCCTTTCCTACAGAACAAATTTAAGACCCTTCAAAATTCGAATATTTTCAGATCACAAATTCAAAATTGGTGAAATGAGCTTAAGATCTCTGATAGGATAGAAAACACTGTGGGAAAAGGAGAAAATGCTGGTTTCCAGCATTTTCTCCTTTTCTTGCAATGTTTTCAAAGGTTTTCTCCCACAGGTTTATGAAGACACAGGACTATGTGGTGAAGAGTTCAAGTTTAATGAAGAGCAATTTGATAAATAGTTCTTTGACCTTTTACCAAACAATCCTGTGTTAAAGTGACCCTGAGGAAGAACAATGTTTTCTACCCTTTCAAAGACAAGTCCCACAATTTAAACCACACTCGTCATCTGACAATGCTTTTGTTATGGACAAGAATAGAACGATAGACACAATTACCATAGTCATCCAATCCAGCGCTCTACATGTATCTCCACCTTTACAGCCATAGTTGTTACTGGCACAGTCTATTACTTCCTGCACAGATAATGATGGAGGACTAGTACCAGTCTGTATTGCATACATACTCTCCACTGTCTCTACAGTGCTGAAAGCCCTGCAGGAATATATAATCAGTGAATAATTTGCTGGCACATTCTATCACTTCTTTTACAGATAATGATGGAGGACTAGTACCAGTCTATTGCATGCATACTCTGTTCTGTCTCTACTGTGCTGAATGCCCTACAGGAATATATAATCAGTGAATAATTTGCTGGAACAGTCTATCACTTCCAGTACAGATAATAATGGAGGACTACCGGTAGTACAAGTCTGTACATGGCATACATACTCTCTACTGTTTCTACTGTGCCGAAAACGCTACAGGAATAGGTGATAGTCACATAAGTTGCAGCCCCCTTTCACCAGTCTGATGAGCTTAAGTGGACTTGTAAACTTAAAAGTCTTGGGCCACTTGAGGGAGTGAGTTTGAGCCCTATAGCTTGCCATCAAAACTTGTAATTTTTCAGACAAGATGCTAAAACCGAGGTCATGTGTGACGGTGCTATACAGCAAGCATGTTAAAGAACCAGGCATAGCTTAGGAGCTTAGGATGGACTTTGTCCTGTATCTTGCACTATCCACAGTAACATAACTAGCAACCTTCTGAAGGCATCACCCTTGTTACCAACCAGTGGCAATGATAAATAAACAGAAAATCAATCAACACTCCCCACCCTCCCTATATCCACAGATAGTAATGGCACAGAGTAACAAAAAACTTTTAGACTAGTCCAAATTAAAAGTAATTGCAGACGACAAAATAAACATAACTCAACTAGAGGCCCTTGAGGGCCTGAAATTGCTCTACTGGCAGTGATTTTGCTTTTATGCTAATGTACATTATGAATTCATGATGCAAAAAGATAAAAAGATAAAAAACACAAAAGTGTGTTCTGGCAACTGGGCTTGAACCCACTAAGACAGCATAAGTAGGCATGGTGAATTGAACAAACTGTGAAAAAAAAAAAGAAGTGCAATTTCTCAAAATTAAATGTTTGGAATCCAGCCAAATTTGATAGGGTTTCAGTATGCCTTGTATTAATCAATCTTAGGGAATTTCAAAGAAATGTGACTATTAATGAGGACTTTGTTGAGTAAACGATACTAAATCATCAAATGGCTGCTTTTCCTGAACTGTTTACTAGAGTTTCTTCACTTTTGATAGAGTTGAGTCCCTTGATGAACCAACAATCTTTGCAAGTTTCAAAAGAATTGGATCAACACAGTGAACTTCATTGCCTAAACAAGAAATGGAAATTTTCAACTTGAAATGGCTACTTTTCCCATACTGTGAGTTCGAATTTTTTTCAAAATCAATAGGGTTGAAGCTATTGATAAGATAAACAAACTCTGCAAGTTTCACTGAAATCTGACCACAAATGTAGACTTTACTGCATAAACAAGAAATGGAAATGTTCAACTTCAAATGGCTTCTTTTCCCAAACTGTTTGTTGGATTTTTTTTTTCACAATCAAATAGGGTTGAAGCTATTGATGAGATAAACAAACTCTGCAAGTTTCACGAAAATCTGACAACAAATGCAGACTTTATCGAGTAAGCAAGAAATGGAAATTTTCTACTTGAAATGGCTACTTTTCCCATACTGTGAGTTGGATTTTTTTCAAAATCAATAGGGTTGAAGCTATTGATAAGATAAACAAACTCTGCAAGTTTCACTGAAATCTGACCCTAAATGTAGACTTTATTGCGTAAACAAGAAATGGAAATTTTCAACTTGAAATGGCTACTTTTCCCATACTGTTTGTTGGATTTTTTTTCAAAATCAATAGGGTTGAAGCTATTGATGAGATAAACAAACTCTGCAAGTTTCACGAAAATCTGACAACAAATGCAGACTTTATCGCGTAAACAAGAAATGGAAATTTTCAACTTGAAATGGCTACTTTTCCCATACTGTTTGTTGGAATTTTTTCAAAATCAATAGGGTTGAAGCTATTGATGAGATAAACAAACTGTGCAAATTCCAGGAAAATCTGACAACAAATGCAGACTTTATCGCGTAAACAAGAAAAAGTCTGACGGACGGACTGACGGAAACCCCGCCATGACATAAGCTCTGCTGGCTTTCAGCCAGTAGAGCTAAAAATTGAAACTTGTTTTTGGAAGGATAGAAAACATTATGGGAGAAAGGAGAAAATGCTGGTAAGCAGCTTTTTCTCTTTTTCCCACAAACTTTTTCTTCAGGATTATCAAAACTCAGAATTGTGTGGTACGGGGTTAATAGTACTTTCTCATTTTCCTAGATCATTTTTTAACCCCTAACCAAACAATCATAACTTTTAATGACTCTGATGAACAAAGGTTTTGAAAACATTTTTGGAAAAGGAGAAAATGCTGTTAAGCAGCATTTTCTCTTTTTCCAACAATGTTTTCTACCCTATCAAGGACTACTTTCATCATTTGAGCCACCTTTATTTTTTCATCTGCAAATGCTTTCAATTTGGATAAGTCTAAAATGTTGTTTAGTTAATGGTTAAGCTTACGAAGAGAAATGCCATCATTGAAGCCACATTCAATTTTGTTGTGTGCATAATTATATGCTTTACATATAGACATTTCAGCTATGCTCTGGTGAAAGGGACTTTGATGCATCTCTGCGATGCATTATATCAAGCAAGTCATCACATGATTATGGATCCATAACAAAAATTTTGTCTAGAAACCAACTAAACCATAAGGTAGAATGGTCCTAGGGTATGTAGAAAATTTACAAATAGCAAAAAGTTTTGACCCAAGTCAGCCAGGGCAATCATGCACACTGCCAAAGATCTAAGTTTTTTGCTGATGCATTAAACCCCTGTTTTTACAGAGGATGGCTCTTTTGTATTTTGTATTCCGGTAAAGAGTTAACCCTTAACCCTTTACCAGACAGCAAAGTTTATGACTAATCCAAATTGAAAGCAGTTGCAGACGACAAAATAAATGCAACTGAAATAATGAAATTCGTTTTGGGCAGGGCAGAAAATATTGTGGAAAAAGGAGAAAATGCTGGTCACCAGCATTTTCTCCTTTTCCCACAATGTTTTCAAAAGGGTTCTTTCTGAGGGTCGTTAAAAGTGGAGAATGTAAGGTAAAGGGTTAAAGCATCAAATAACCCTTCACCACAAAGCAAAATTTTGGACCTATCCAAATTGAAGGCGTTTGCAGATTACAATTTCATAGTGTCTCAAATGATGCTGGTTTTCTTTGATAGGGTAGAAAACTTTGTGGGAAAAGGAGAAAATGCTGGTTACCAGCATTTTCTCCTTTTCCCACAATGTTTTCAAAAGGCTTCTTTCTCAGGGTCGTTAAAAGTCGTCATTGTGTGGTAATAAAAGGGATAAATGAAAAGTACTTTTCTTAAGGAATAGAGACTGTTTGAAAGTTGCAATTTTAAAGGTGTGCTTATGTTAATATTTTATCAGGAAAATGTACCAATGTATCAACAAATTTTATGATGTCATCTCAATGTGGGCTTGATGATGAGTGTAAAAGTAGTAGGAAAGAGCAAATCAAAGATCAGACTGCATGTTCTGTGCTGTCTGATCTTGACCTACCTCCAAATATGATATTTACCTACAAAAACAACTGAAGTTGTGCTTAACTCTTAACCACACAATCTCGACATTTAATGACCCTGAGAAAGAGGCCTTTTGGAAACATTGTTGGAAAAGGAGAAAATGCTGGTAATCAGCAATACAAATACAAATTTCAATTTTCAAGTCACATTTACTTTGTTGTCTGCAAATGCTTTCAATTTTCAAACAGTCTAAAATTTGGTCGTTTGGTAAAGAGTTAACACTTTACCACACAATCCTGTGTTTTAATGAATCTAAGAAAAAAGACTTGAAAATTTAGAGGAAAAAGGAGCAAATGCTGGTAATAAGTACTTTCTTCTTATCCCACAAGTGTGTCCTATCCTTTCTGATACAAATCCCATCGTTTGAAGCAAATGATGATAGAGAAACTTTGTCATTCGCAGTTGCTCTGAATTTGGACCAGTTTAATTTTTTGTGTGTGTGTGGTACAGAGCTACTGCTCCAGAGATAAATTGCTCAGATCTTACCAACAAGCTCCACATTTCCTCTGGTTCTTGACTTCTGAAACAACACTGAAATTCAATCTTCTTCTCCTGAAAAATTAAACATTATATATCATCAAATTAACTCTTTACCAAACAAGCCCTTGTTTTCACGACCCTGGGAAGGAAAGCTTTTGAAAACCTTGTGGGAAAAGGAGAAAATGCTGGTAACCAGCATTTTCTTCTTTTCCCACAAGGTTTTCTATCTTTTCAGAGACAAATTTCATAAATCGAGACACTTTTAATTTGTCATCTGCATATGCTTTCAATATGGACCAGTCTAACATTTTGTCATTTGGTAAAAAGTTAAGTCATTAACCCCTGTAGAACTTAATATACGAGTCATGCTCTGTGAAAAAGGGGGTTTAATGCATTTGCAAACAGTATTGATCTATGTCAGTCTCTGCAGTCCGCACAGGCTGACATGGTTTTTATTTATTTTTTTTTTCCTGCATGTCAAAGGACCATTCTACCTTATAATTTGGACACCTGTAGGACAAAAAGGATTTTATAGATCCATAATTACGGTATGTGATGGCTTGCATTTGCAACAACAACTAGAGCCTACCTAAGGATTTCAAGTGTTAAATAGAAATATCTTCGGCAAATATCTTCAGTAATGACAGAGATATTATAAAATGTCAGTTTTTGCCGACAATAACGCAGATGACAATGCCTTGATGTTTTCTTTGAAAACAGCCGAGCCAATAATAGACCTGAAAATTGACTGAATGGTGTTTTCAGCACTGTTTCAGTTATTTCATGGTAAGCCCTCACTTAGCCAAGTTTGTCTCAGGTTTCATAAGTACTAGGCTAAGGCCATCAAAGCTGGAGAGAGGATCAACTCTTTACCAAACGACAACATTCTGGACTGGGCCAAATTCAAAGCATTAGCAGATGACATATCCAATGTAGCTAAAATGATGATTTCTGTCTATGATAGGGTAGAAAACATTGTGGGAAAAGGAGAAAATGCTGGTTACCAGCATTTTCTCCTTTTCCCACATTGTTTTATGAAGGTTTCTTTCTCAGGGTCGTTAAAACTCGGGATTGTGTGGTAAAGAGTTAAACACTTGACCTCCAGTTTTCAAATCCTTCATCCTCACCCATGAAGAACACCCTAGTGACAAAAAATTGTATATATTTGTAACTCACCAATCTAGTTTGGGTGGAATTCCAAGGTTCTTAAACCTGTCTGGATGTGTGATCTGTTTCTCTGCATGTTCTACAGGTGGATCTACTAGGTCAGCCAAATAGATATCTGCGAAAAAATAAATTACCTTATGAAAACTTTTGAAGGCATTTAAAAAACCCAGTCCTATATTCTCATATTTAACAAACTTCTTTACCAGTCCAAATAGAAAGCATTTGCATCTGCAAAAAGTACCGTCATAAGTCAGCCTGCACAGTCTGCGCAGGCTAACCAGTGATTTTCCTCAAAACTTTTTTTCTATAGGTCAATTTTCTGCATGTCAAAGGACCATTCTTCTTCCTGATAAGGTCGGTTGATCGACACAACTGATTTTATGGATCCATAACTATACGATAACTTGCTTGATATAATGCATAAGGAAGAGGGCCAGTGCACCTCTCAAATGTGACTGAATGATAGAATTTCGTCTCTGAAAGGGTAAAAACATGTTTATAGGAGTAAATGCTACTAAACTTTTGTCCCTGACCAAACAAGTTTCATACCACTTCACAACAGTTACTACATGATATATCATCATTTCAGCCACATTAATCTTTTACTTATCAATCCTATGTTTCAATGACCCTGACAGTGGTGGCTTTGGAGAACATGGATTGATTGTATGGTGTTTAACACTGTTTTCAACATTATTTCAGTTTTATAGCGGCGGCCAGTGCACTTATCCATGCTTTCTTGGAGTTTCTTTTTACAGTACTTTGCACACTTCTTTCCAAGCCACTGGCTGCTTTCCCACATAACCATTGCCGAAACAATGATCAGCGGTGAGGGAGGAATGAATCCTGTCGCAATGACTATCATCAATCCTCAGAAAAGAATATTGGCCGAGCTGGGGAATCGAACCAGCAGCCCCTGATCTTGAATCCTGTATGCTAATGACTGCGCCACTGGGGCTTGGCTTTTGAAAACACTGTGGGAATAGAAGATGCTGATAACCAGTATTTTCTTCTTTTTTCCACGATGTTTCATTCCTATCAAAGACAAATCTAACCATTTGGACACTATTTCTTTTGTTGCCTGCAAATGTTTTAACTTTAGACCAGTCTAAACATTTTACCTTTAGTAAGAGTTAACCCTTTAGCACACAATCCCGAGTTTTACCAACCTTGAGGATGAAGCTTTATGAAAACATTTTGGGAAAAGGAGAAAATGCTGCTAACCAGCATTTTCTTCTTTTCCCACAAAATTTTCTACCCTATCAAAAACAGAAATCATCATTTTAGCAACATTTAATTTGTCGTCTGCTAATACTTTCGATTCGGTCAGGTCTAAAACATTGTTTTTTTTTGGTACAGAGTTAAGGTTGTTTTCTGCTAATGCTTTAAATTTTAAAGTCTAAATTTCTGTGGTTCTGTAAAAAGTTTACACTCTCCCATACTGTGAAAGCTATTCTTACCTCTAAATTCCTCCGGCGTTAAATCCCAGAATTTTGTTATACCATATTTAGCACTATTATAGGGTTTAAACTGTAGCTGTCTGTGGGCCAGTGTATTTTTCTAGAAAACAAAGATTCTGTAAGTACAACAATCTTGATTATTGATGTACTGGGGTTATCCATTCTTAAAATAAATTTAAACCCATAGCAGGGACTGTTATGGCACCGCCTACACTAGCAAAAATTTCTTTGCAAACACCAACAAACATTTGTTTTGCGTCTTTTGGTCTTGTTTGTCCATATTAAACTTGTCCACTACAACAAACACTGGCAAACAAAGTTTGGTGATGTTTGAATATCATGTGATAATAGTCTGTGATGCACCCATCACATGATACAAAGACAGCTTCTGACTGGTCAGTATATTTAGGCACTACTAAACATCACCTAACAGAGCAAACAGAAATGAACATGTCCAAACATCACCAAACACTGGTATGTGAGAGATTTGGCCCCAAGGTAAATAGCCCATAATTATGTGCATGTGGTAACCTCTTTTCCAAACGAAAAAATTTTAAAACTGGTCCAAATCAAAAGCATTTGCAGACAACATATTAAACATCACTGAAAAAACTGCAATTTGTCCTTGGAAGGGTAGAAAACATGGTGGTAAAAGGAGGAAATCCTTTCCCACAATTTTTTCATAAGCTTTCATTGTCAGAGTTGTTATAACTCAGGCTTGTGTGGTACTGTATATGTGGATATATACATGTGTCGAAAAATTTGCGAGTTACTGATTATGAACATTTTGCATACAGAAATGTTTACGAATTCAAGACACTCGTTAAAATATGCGAACAGAAAAATTTGTGATTTTTTAAAATTTGCGAAATCGCAAAAATTTCCACATCGCAAAAATTTCCACTTATACAGTAAAAGGTTAAGCAATAATCCAAGTTAACTATTCTTAAAACAGACTCAAGCTGATAGCTTATCTGGACATGTCCTGCTAGCTCAACTAGAAGAGCACTTGACAAGTGGTCCAGGGCCCCATTTTACTAAGGTAGTTACGAACAAAATTTGCACAAGTTTTACGTAACTATGAAAGTGACGTCGATAGTCGGCGTTTTCCCCTCAGCAAATTTTTCCCCAAAGATGTAGTTCTCCCCTGAGCAATCATTTTCCCCTAAGAAATCGACTTTCCCTACTGTAATGAAAAATACTGTACTAAGATTTAGTTAATAAACCCTATCTTACACCGAAAGATTGGCTGCAAAGATGACTGATATTTTCACTGTATAGTAAGACGTCGGCCTTTGAGATTCGCGGAAAACCGTCGCTAATTGGCTGATTTCGTACTTTCTATTCAACGCTTTCTTTCCCGCGCTAACGAAAACATGGATAACAATAGTCAGCGTTTATTCTGGACAGAGACGACTGCGTGATTCACGCTAAAATCGTCTAGGTCGCTCAATATTGCTACAAATGCGCAACAAAGAAGGAAAGAAAAGATGAAAGGAGATGCAAAAAAGATTACATATACGAGGGTCATCCAATAAAGAATGGGACTTTTTGAATAGCAGTCTCATCTTACATGGTCGACTTATAGAAATTGGTACATTCATGGTACGCCCTATTAGCCATCTGCACGTAACGTCAGGTGCGCGAACAATGACGTCATATATCGTGACATCATGTCGCGCGAGGATATTCGGAGCGCAATGGCCACATTCACTGCCGTTGAACAACGAGCATACATAAAAATCGAGTACTTCAGAGGTACTAAAAGTGTTGAAATACTGAATACCCTGCAAAGTGTTTGCGGGAAAGATGCTCTACCAAAAAGTACAGTGTACCGATGGATTGATGAATTTAAAAAAGGGAGGACTGATGTTGAAAGCAAGCATAGCCCGGGTAGGCAGGTTGAGGTAACCACGCCAAAAAATATTGAAAAAGTACAGGAACTTTTGAAAACTGACAGAAGATTGACATGCGAGGAAATAGCCAGGGAAGTAGGTCTAAGTCGTGGTTTGGCTCATACAATTTTGGCAACTAATTTAAACATGAGACGCATCGCCACGCGTTGGGTACCTCACTGTCTATCTGACGACCAAAAGTCCGAGCACATAGACATCGCCAAAAGTCTGTTAAATAGATATAAAAAGGAAGGTAATAATTTCCTAAATAGGATAGTTGCAATAGACGAGACATGGATTCGCAGTTATGAGCCAGAACTAAAGCGGCAGTCATCTGAGTGGCACATACCTGCCTCACCAAGACCGATAAAGTTCAGGAGAAAACAAGGAAATTTAAAAATGATGATGATTTTTGCATATGATTTTGTTGGTGTTTTAGCTTCAGAGCGTATACCGTTAGGCAAAACAGTGAATAAAGAAGTGTATAGAGACTTTTTGATGAAAAAATTACGCCCAGCTATCAGAAAAAAACGCAGAACACTTTTAAATGCAATGCCGTTGATCTTACATGACAACGCTTCTTGCCACAAATCTGACAGGGTGACGTCATTGCTGGCGTCGTACGAGTGGGCGTACTGCAGCACCCGGCCTATTCTCCGGATATGAGTCCCCCAGACTTTGACCTTTTCCCTAAACTCAAAGAACCTCTTGGGGAACCTCGCTTCGAAGATCTAGACGACCTGAAATCCGAGGTGTCCAGGCAAATTCACCTGCTTAACTACAGTTGCCTAGCAATGGGGGTTAGCAAACGATGGGAGTCTTTGATAGAGAAGCAGGGATGTTATATTGAAGGATTATAGAATGGTTATTCATCATACTACGTTACTTTTGCTTCTATCAAAAAAGTCCCATTCTTTATTGGATGACCCTCGTAGCTATAACATTTATAAACTCGTAGGAAAATGTACAAAATTTTCTTGGAAGGGAGGTAACCAATAACATTTCGGGAAAACTGGATTCTCCGAGTTGTTCTATTTTTAGATCACTTGCAGATAAATTCTGCTGAACAGGAAAAAATCCTATATCTCTCCACATTCAAGCATTATGAAAACAGTGTTGGGATATTCAGGTTGTATAATCATTATCTTTTGACACTTATCACAAACTAACCTGGAAAAATCCTCAATCATTTTATTCCAATCGGTGAAATATATCAGACTTTGTATGCAAGCCGATCACAAATGTAAACGAATAGCAGACGCTCTTTCCTCTCAAGTTTCGGATTTTATTTACGCGTGAACTGACGAGGATCAGCAATCACAGATTTCTGATAGATCTGGTTTATCTTCTGATGAAGATCTTCGACAAATTGTACCGGTACTTCTCAAGAAAAAAACTATCTAGATCTAGACCTAGATCGAGTCTAAATTAGTAAAAACTTTGGTTGTTTTTTAAATGAAAATACACAACCTTAATAGATTTGATGGTGGGAGATGGAGGTTAGGCCTTCTTGTCTTACAGTATTAGCACTGGAACAAGTGTGAAAGAAGAAGTAACTGGACAAAAAAAGAAGACTAAAATTTAAAGAAATAAGACTTTAATGGATTTGAACTTTATTTTCTCCCTTTTCCACAGTGTTCTAGGCTATGAAACACAAATCAAATAGTTCCAGCCATATTTGAATTGTCGTCTGCAAATGTCTAAAACATGATCGAGTCTAAAATTTTGTTGTTTGGTAAACAGTTAAAAGGTAGAATGTGTCTGTTAATTCATATAGATGAATTGCATGCTAGGGCTGTAGGTTAAAATACTTCTAACCACTTTATTCCAACAAGTCTGTACATAAGATGAGGTATTTTCTTGCCTAATTTGTTTCCATAAACAAAGAGCATCAATGAAAAATTGTCTTTATTTCACCCTTATCTCTCCATGATAACCAAGAAATTTTGACCTTTGGACATTTCTCTTTGACCCTTGAAAATTTGGGCCCAACAGTAAATGACTCTTGGGATTCTGGAACAAGTGAGAACCGTGTTGAGAGTTCAGTATTCACAAAACAGTTTAATTCAGTTTCATATATTTGTGGCATTTGTCGAAGACAATGCCACTGTGAGTTCAATATTGAATGTTCAATATTTGAAGACCATGTATCGTATTTTGTGCAAAACCGAAGGAAATAAACCCAATTAAACTCAATTTTTCTCGGACAAATGATTTTTCGATAGCACTCAGATATGTAATTGGAAATGGCGTATTAAAATACACTGGGTGAAACCATCGATCGTGGAAATACTTCTTTTTGATTGAAAATAGCTTCACCCGATCATAGCCTTCTATTGGCGCAATGATATACACAAAATTTGTCTACTGTCACCGCTTTAATTCCGGGCTTGTTCGTTCTAAAACCAGTTCGTCCCTTGGCTTGTTCGTCCCATGATTGCACGCTACTCCATTTGATTGTGCATGAATATTTACAGATTGAAATAACTGTTTGTAATGCTGGGAATTAAATCTTGACGGCCAAGGATATCTCAAAATCATAGTTTTCAGGTATAAAATTAATTTTATTCAATATATATACATGGTTTCTTTCTCCACCCATTATGTATCCTACCGTCAAGGGACATTACTCATGACTCCTGTGAATGATCAAAGGGAGACCATCAATACACAAATTATCCAAAATTTGGCACCAGCACTCTCCCTTTAACCAAAAAAAGAGGTATTTATTTGCTTATTAGGTTGACTTTCAAGTTAATATTTGAATAATATTTCTCTTTTTTTTTTCAAATCATTAATTCCACACAATGGCTTCCTTGTCAAATGCCACATCAGTGTTTTCAATGCTTTGATTTTAAAGTGTTATTGCAAAGATTAATTCCAGGGTTCTACATAATGTGTAATGTATATCACTCAGTCTCACTTTTAAAAGTGCGACTCACACTGTCTTCAACAGTGACATGGTGATACCAACACTCGTAGGACTTCTTGTGCTGGTCCAAATGATTCTTTGGATAGTACAGCCACTATGTTTATGGAAAAGCACACACACTCTCACATATACTATAGATCTATTTCACGATGTAGAATAAATTCTCCAACCAGGGGGTAGCTAAAACAGCCTGTCTTCAGAGCAAAATTACTTGTTTCGCACACTGTCTGTAATCATTCAGGATAACACAGGACAACATTTTCATATCAATCCGATCTCATATGTGTCTCTTAAATAATTTAATTATTATTATTATTATTTGGTGTTTTAAGGCGCATCGACAGCTGTGGTCATTTAGAGCGCATGAAGGTAATATTTAGAAATGGAATAATAAAATGTTAATTTGATACTTAAAATCTATATTAGTCTATATTTTATTATAAAAATCTATCTCTTTTAGGTATTCTAAAATGTTATTCTGTTGTACATGTAAAAATAAGTTTTGTAAGCTATCAACACTAAAATGTTTTGACCGTATACGGTCGAAATTTTTACAGTTTAATAAAATATGTTTTATAGTTAAAGGTTCATTACAGTTTATACATTGTGGTGCTCTCTCATTATTTAAAAGATGCACATGTGAAAACCTTGAGTGTCCCACACGACATCTTGTTAAAATTACTTGACTTTTTCGGTTACAATAAAATTCATATTTATCATTAAAATTTGGCTTGATCGCTAAAAGCTTGTTGTTAAAACATTGTTGCCATTTAATTTGACATTCAGACTTGATAAATTCATTTATTTGTTGTTTTTTGTCAGTATAAGGAATTTTTATGTTGGCTATGTTCATATTTACGGCATCCTTTGCTTCTTGATCAGCTATTTCATTACCTTTTATATTAATGTGGCTGGGTATCCAGCAGAATATGATTGACTTTGATCTACTTAAATAAACATATTTTCTGAAAAATTGTTGAATCAATGGATTTGTGTTATCAGGATGTTTTAAAGATTGTAAAACTGACATTGAATCAGAAAAAACTATGAATTTCTTGTTATTATTGTTTTGTATTGAACAGAGAGCAATGTTTAAAGCCACAGCTTCTGCTGAAAAAATAGAGCTATGATCTGGTAGTCTTATTTTGGCAGTTTCTTGCTTGTGTGCTGAAGCGCAACCAACTTTATTATCTTGTTTCGAACCATCAGTATAAATTGAAATGTAATCTTTATACTGTGATTTGATTTCTAAAAATTTATTTTGATAAAATAATGGATTTGTAACTGATTTCTTATTTACGTTGAGATCAAAAATAATATTTGGTGGATCTACGGTCCACGGCTCTTTTACAGGAAGTTTAAAGGGCTTAATATTCTTTACATTTATATTTGATTCATCAAGAAGAGGTTCAACTCTTAGACCAAGTGGTTTGATAAAATTAGGTTTATTTTGAAAAAGTATTTTGTTTGGTGAATTAAAAATGTCATTGTAAACCGGATTCTTTGTATTTGAAGCCAGTTTAGTTACGTACTGTAAGGACAGTTTTTTCCTTCTATCATATAAGGATGGCTCCTGGGCCTCTGAATACAAACTTGTGACAGGTGACGTTCGGAAAGCTCCCAAAGCTAACCGAAGACCCTGATGATGAATAGTGTCCAACTTTTTTAGGTAGCTTTTCCTTGCAGAGCCATATATAATACATCCATAATCCAGTTTTGACCGTATTAGAGATCTGTATAGATTTAAAAGAGTTTTTTTATCTCCTCCCCAGTCAGAGTGGGAAAGTACTTTTAAAACATTCAAAGCTTTTTGACATTTCACATTCAAAGCATTAATATGTGAAATGAAAGAAAGTTTTTTGTCAAAGATAACTCCTAAAAATTTTGCTTGATCTACTATTGGAATTGGACTATTATAAATTTTCAATGATGGATCCAAGTGCAACCTGCGCTCTTGGCAGAAGTGTACACAGTTTGTCTTTGTCTTGGAAAATTTAAAACCATTTTCTATAGTCCATTTCTCAATTTTGTCTAAATTATTTTGAAGCTTAGTTTCAATTGTTTTCATATCTTTGGACCTGTAACATATTAAAAAATCATCCACATATAAGGAACAGTTCACATCGTCATCTAAACATTTTACAATATTGTTAATCTTGATATTGAACAGAGTAGGTGAGAGGATACTTCCTTGAGGAACTCCCTGTTCTTGTTCATAGTCATCAGAAAAAGATGTGCCTACCTTAACTTTGAAACATCTATTTGATAAAAAGTTTGAAATAAACTTGGGTAGATTTCCCCTTAATCCAATTTTATGAATATCTTTTAAGATGCCATGTTTCCATGTGGTGTCATAAGCTTTTTCTAGATCAAAAAATATGGCAACTACATGTTGTTTCTTTACAAAAGCATTTCTGATAAAAGATTCTAATCGTACTAACTGATCTGTCGTGCTTCTGTTTTTTCGGAACCCCGATTGATGTTCCGATATAATATTATTGGATTCGAGGTAAAAATTAAGTCTATTGTTTATCATTCTCTCCATGGTCTTACATATACAACTAGTTAAAGCTATGGGTCTATAATTTGTTGGATTTGTATGATCTTTATTTGGCTTAGGAATTGGAATGATTGTAGCTTTGGACCAACTTTTCGGGAAGGTGCCTTGTTCCCATATAATGTTAAAAATGTTTAACAGAGTTTGTAATGAAATACGAGGTAAATGTTTTAAAAGTTGATAGTGTATTTCATCTGCACCTGCAGCAGAATCATGAGCATTTTTTAGAGAATTTTCAAGTTCCGATAGTGTGAAAGGTAAGTTGTAGTTATCATTTGTATCCGTTTCAAAATTAAGTTCTTCCATTTCTGCTTCTTGCTTATGTTTTTTAAATTGTGGTTGATAATTTGCAGCAGAAGAGTTTGTTTTGAAAGTTTTACCCAGGATATTAGCGATTTCTTCTTTACTTTCGTAGATTTTGTCATCTACCTTGATATGCGAGTGTTTCATGGTTTGATTCTTTCCATTTATTTTCCTTAACATATTCCAAATGGTTGTCATGGGAGTTCTAGAATTAAGTTTAGAAATGAAATCTTTCCAAGATGATCGTTTTGCTTGTTTAATAGTACGTCGAGCCTTAGCTCTCATAATTTTACAAACATTTAAGTTTGTTTTTGTTGGATATTGTTTGAAACGTTTTAAACTGTCTTTACGTTTTTTAATAGCTTCTTTACAATCATCATTAAACCATGGCTTTTTCTTCTTAAAAGTATTTGTTGAAATCTTCGGGATGCACTGATTTGATATGTCAATTAAAGTTTCAGTAAAAGAAAGCATTGGATCTTCTGAATTTTCAAAATTGTCAATCAGTAATTTTTCATGGCAAAGAATATTGAATTTTTCCCAGTTAGCTTTTTTAAAATTCCATTTTGGAATTTTCTCATCTTCTATTTTCTCAGTTTCTTGTATAATGATAGGAAAATGATCACTTCCATGGGAATCTTCACATACTTTCCATTCATAATCAAGGTACAAGGAAGGATGGCAGAGTGAAAGATCTATTGCTGTGAAAGAACCTGATCCAGGATGCAGGTATGTATGTTGATTGGAATTAAATAGACATAAATTATTCTCTGCAATGAAATCTTCAATTATTTTACCTCTATCATTGGTATCTGAACAACCCCATAATTCGCTATGTCCATTAAAATCACCACATATGATGTAAGGTTGAGGTAGTTGTAGTAAAAGATTTTCTAAATCATTTTGATCTATTCTTTTATTTGGTGGGATATAGATAGAGCATATTGTTATAGTTTTATTTAAAGATGCTTTTATTGCTATTGCTTGTAGATTTGTGTTTAAGTCTATCTTACGATGAGGTACCGTAGAATGTATTATGATAGAAGAACCACCAGATGCTCTTTGGCAATCATTATGTATGTAGTGATAGGAAGAATAATTGCGAACTTCCAAGTTATCATTGGGGGTTATAAAAGTTTCTTGAAGACAACAAATTTGTGGATTTAATAAAGATAAAAGAATTAGTAGTTCATTAAAGTTGGCTTTTAGACCTCTACAATTCCATTGTAAAATTGAGTTTTGACCCATTATACTTGTATATTGGGAGTTTGAATTTACTTAAAAGTTATTTGACTGAGGAGTCAATTTCCAATTCCATATCTTCTAAACTTTCAAATTTATTTGCCAGCTTAACAGGATCCTGTGACCCTTTCTTCTGTCTATTTGATTGTTGTTTATCTTTTTCTTTTTTATCTGGTTTATTTTTCTGGCTTTTATTTGGTGATGTAGTGCATGAATTAGCTCTAGAAGCTGATCTTGATCTACTAGAGTCTTTTGTTTGGTTAGATTTTGAACCTGTTTCAGATGTTTGAGGTGGTTGGACAGATGGAGACGTAGATTTCGAGGAAGGTTTAGCGCCTTGCTCAAAATCCACGGGATCATACTGTGTCCCACAAGTTCTCGTCTGAGGTTTTGCTGTTGCTGATTGAACTATCTTAGAGTACCTAGGTTCAAAAGCTGTCTCATATTGTTTTTTTGCCTCAAAGTAAGAAATCTTTCTTATTGTTTTAATTCTCATAATTTCTTTTTCTCTTTTCCAGACTTCACAGTTGGTTGATCTTGCACTGTGATCTTTACCACAATTTACGCATTTGAAAGGTCTTTGGCAGATGCTAGATGTGTGTTTGGATTCACCACATCTATCACAGATTACTGCATCTGTGAGCTTGCAGTTGTCTTCGTGGTGTCCAAATTTTTGACAATTAAAACAGCGCAAAGGATTTGGGATGAACTGTTCCACTGGTACTGTACGATAAAAGATTCTAATACTCTGAGGCAAAGTGGTGGTGTTAAAAGTGAGGAGTAGTGTATTGGTTTCAAGTTGAACATTATCTTTTTTTATTTTGAATCTTTTGCACGCAACAACTCCTTGCGGTGCAAGATATTCAATAATTTTTTCCTCTGTTTCTCCTTTCAGTACTCTGTCTTTCACAATTCCTCTGGATTTGTTAAGTGAGTTGTGCTCTGAGACTGAGACTTTCAAGTTGTAAAACTTTTTCACTTTTAACAGAGATTCAACTTGACTTGCTCTTGATGTTTCAACAAGTAGCAGTTCGTTTTTTAATTTTTTGACTGATTTTGGAGTGCCCATCAAACTTTCTATCTGTTTTTCAATTATAAATGGAGATAGAGATGTGATGGGCTTTGCCTCCTCACTTTTAATAACCAAGAACTTTGTGTTGTTTAAGTAAGACGTTTCGTTTTCGTTATTCGGTCGGGGTCTTTTGTTTTGGGAAGCCATGATTTTGATAGTGTAATTTCAATAGCTATGCGCTCCACCCTCCTCGGAGCCCTACAAGGGGACGTGTAATGGAAATGGATTTCCTATTTCCGACGCCAGAGCTACATAGCTATTATACTTAACAAACCTTAAGTGAAGAGAAACTATAGGTCTATTAATTAGCCCATCAGCCGCCGCTTTATAAAGGAAAACAATGTAAAAGATAAGAAAAAAGAAAAAATCTAACCCGGTTGGTATCATAAGATACAAAGAAAGAAATATAGATAAAAGTATGTAATCCTAAAAGCTAGACACGACCGAGCCGATTGAGACGGGTCGGGCCTAACCCATCCCTCCCGTCTATCCGAGGCCAGGGCCAAAGCAGTGTGTTGAGTGCTGGAGATCCCTGGGCACTCTCAACTACCAGGATCCCCTTTTCCGGCATACGAGATGCCACCCACGGCAAACAAGTGGCTTCTGAATCAAAGACAGAAATCTTTTATCAGAAGAAAGTTTGTTCAATGAAATATTTTCAATCAAGAAAGGTTTAGATATAGAGTGTTAGCATGATAACTTTAATGATTAGAGCTAATAACTTAGAGCTTACTAGAGTTCCCATTGTAGATCTCTACTTGTAGGTAAGGTTCTAAATACAAGCATGCCAAATGTTTCAAATTCTTCAAACATATAGTGCTAGAGATTGGAAAAGGTGTTGACGAATACAAGAACAAAACATAGATGTTATACACAGATGTTGTTATACTCTTCGTCCAGTGTGCTACCCACTGGCACAGATGATACACACACAAATGAGCATGTTAGTATATGAGACAGGAAAGTGTATAGGAAAGATATGTTTTCGAAAAAATAAAAAAATAAAAAATCACTTTTGGAATGAGAAATTTGTTTTGGAAATCATTTGATCTTAATTTGTATTGTTCTTCAGCCACTTTTATGTTTTAATTTTGGGTCTGTTAATTTTTTCTGGAAATATTTAATCGTATTGACTTTAGTATTTTTATTTTCATATTTAGGTTGATTTTGTTATTGTCATATTTTTTCTAGTATTTACTTTGAATTGAATTATTTTGGACCTGTTTTATTAATTTTAGTTGTATTATTATCGGTCTCCTCTGTTTCTGGGGACTTTTACCACCCATATGCCACAGAGGCGAAGGCAGCCACCAATTTCTAAGGCCCCGAGTGGCGGGGGCCCTAAATAATTTAAGACAAAAGAATTGAATTTGACATTTGGAGTGGAGAGAACCAGCGCCATATCATAGTGTCTTCAACATTTGACCCAGTTATGAGACATCACCTTATTTCGGCTACAGATTTAACATACAGTTTCAAATAACAAATACAAACAGCAGTTTTTAACAATTACGGTCACATGTCTGTGCTGGCCAATACAAAGCACAGGTTTTTCGCTACTTTTTTACGACCAGAAAGCATCAAGGTATTTGATTGCATAGCGTAATTTTAATGAAACCATTTACGAGACAACTTTCTCATGCAACATTACACCAAACTATGAACACTGGAAAATAAACAGTTAATTTCTACCAAAACTATAGTGTTCCTACAAAATAAAAATCATGATTTCGAATAAAGATCCATAATGTGCTCGACACAATGGTGGCTTTACCAGGTTTTAAAGCCATTTACAAGTCACCATTTTTATGGGACAGAGAGTGCGGTTTTCCTCGATTTTATAAATTCCTATTCGTCTTTTACACTCATTTTGTAATGTTTTCACTCAATAAAGGGTATCCGAAAACTGAAATAATCATATCCAAGCACTATATACCTTAAAGAACTCTTAAACAGTACAGTTAAGGTGTCCTCTGTTTATTATTTTCAAGTTAAGAGTAAGTTTTTACTAATATGAAAACAGCAATAAAAATGTGAAACACATTACATTTCAGATAATATATTTTTTTTACTTTGTGAGATACTCCCTCCTCATCTGACAATTTCAAAACGTTTTCTCTCTCTCTCTCCCTCTCTCTCTCCAGAAACAAATGAGCTTTGCTTGCAAACAATACTTGTTTGGGCGTTTTGTCGCAATTTCAAAAATTGTCCCATAACCAGTTCAAAGATAATTAGCCTCTATTCCAGAATTACAAGTAAAATCAAGCATCATTTAAAGGCCAAACACTGGACAAAAGAAAGAAATGCATGTCATTATCACACCACTTAAAAGTATGGAAATTATTGTGAAGATGGCAATCTATCATTGTACGGTTGGTCCATGTGTTTGTCGCTGGCAGAAAAGATAATCTGAAAACAAGGTAAAAATTAAACAAAAGATAGAGCAACCTGGCAACTTTTGACCTATTTTTAAAATTTATCTTTCCGCCAGCGACTTTCACATGGCTCAACCGTACAATAACAGAGTGTCACCTTCACAATGATTTCAATATTTCTAAATGCTGTAATGAAAAATTAAATGCATTTTATTCACCTGCATTGTTTACTTTTGGCCTCTACTTGGGCTTTAATATAACTCTTTGCATTAGAAAGAAGTTGCTTAATTGCTTTAGGAAAAACATATCTACTGGATATGTCTTCTCATCCATCTGTCTGTCATTGTTTATAAACATATGTACATTCTTGATAATGTCAGGATGGCAAAGTCCAAGGTCCAGAGAATGCGTGAGTACAGAGCAAAGAAGAAACAGCTAGCCTACATGTATAATCATTATGGAGAAGAATGGCTTGAAAAATTAAATCTGGGTCAAAAGTTATTTTGTGTCTATTGCAGAGCTTAGCACAGAGCGACAGCAGCATAAGCCGAAAATGAACAAAATACACTGAGCAATGTTTCCTAAGAAAAAGAAATCGCATGCCGTCCAAAATAAAGAAGCACAGTCATCGAAAAAACCAGCCATTAATTAGTGCTTCGACATCACATTAATATTTTAGTTATTTTTCCGAAGACTGAATGTTTTATATTACTTGTACATTATCAATGACACAAATTATATAATCATGTATACATTCGCAAGGTTAGCCGTTCCAAAGTTTCTGTTATTTCTATAAATCAGTAATTTCCTGTTAATCTTGACAAAAACAAAATGTTTTACCTCTTTGTCTTGAATTTAACCATTTACCACACAATCCCAGCTTTTTAAGACTTTGTTTTGATTTTAAAGGTGGCCCTTCAGATTTTGGGACGAAAATTTTTACAAAAATACAAAAAAGTCATCCTTATACTCCCAAAGCCTTGTAATTTTCATTCATAAAACCCCAGTAGTCAAAAACCATCCGACAACAAGAGAAATTAGAGATTTACTACAGCCCAGGTCGACACCGACGGGAAACACGGTCTATTCTTACATGAGCAACTCGCTCATTTACATACCGGAAATACACAGACGAAGCTTCAAAAATAGCGTCCGAAGAAGACATTATGGAAAATAATTACATATTTGTTATGTTATGGAATTTAAGCATCATTAGTCATGTGCCAGTCACTTGACATTCCTACTATGCTTTTTTGATTTCTGGCGCGAAATCTAAAAATACCTTAAGAGGCTACGTAGCCTTTTAAGGGAACACCATCAAAAAAAAATATTTTTTTGTAATTTTATGATTCTTAATTATTGATGATTTGTATTGTTTTTTCATATAATTTCAGTGATATATATATTTTTTAATTTGGTGAGATGTGAAAAATCTAAATACCCACCTTTAAAGCAGTGCACAGTGTTCGTATTTGGTGAGGATAGTATTTCACATTTTTAATATGATTGATGGTGCATGTCACTATAGGATTTTCATTAGAATCATTTACGGGCCAACAATGGACCATTTATGAGCCAATATTTCGAACACTGTCTACATAAACAGAGCAAATACACCAACAGACAAAATGGCCGCCACTTTTTCTTTGCTTCGTTTTTAATGGAGTTATATAATTTGTTTGCTTTTGTGTTCTAATAAACACCCCCAAGTTTACAACAAAAGTGTAATTTTGCTTTGATTTTTACACTTGCAGATGATTCCAAAGTCAAAGCAACAACTGATTCCTTTATGAACAGGTTTATTTCATTAGTAAAAGTCATGACTAGGCCTCAACACATTCAGTACTTCTTGTTAAAGTTAAAAGGATATGTCTCCTAAATGGCTTCCTAAAATAACAGCAGTGGTATTATTGGCACCTGAATATCTCGAAAAGTAGTATAGTTGTACTCATAATAATTCTGCTTTGTCTCCCCCATGTGCTATTGTTCTGAAAAATTAAAGCCATAGTCACATTTTCAAAACTTCAGAAATCATTTATTTTCCATCGACTTTGTCGCACTTAAGAGAGACTGAGTGATATCACATACATGTATAATGATCTACACCAACATATATAGCAAGATAGTAAATTTTCCCCAAATATGGCCTTTGTCGCGCATTTTTCCCCCTTTTGACCAGCATCCAGTGTCTTCCCTGAAACCATAAAAAAAAAAGCCCTGCTATAGTTATGTAAAACTTACGCAAATTTTGGTCATAACTACCTTAGTAAAACAGGCCCCAGAGTTCTAGAACAGACTGAGTTACTACAGCTTTCCCTTTTGGAAGCATTGAGGTTTAACTTTTACGTAACCCTTTACTACATTATCCAAAGTTTTAACAACTCTTACAGAAAAAGCTTTTAAAAACATCATTAGAAAAGGAAAAAATGCTGCTAACCATCATTTTCTCTTTTTCCCACAATGTATTCTTACCTTGAAGAGCCAAATTCCATTATCTGAGCCACATATTCATTGTCTGCAAATGCATACAATTTGAACGAGTCTAAAATTTCGTTGTTTGGAAAAGAGTTCGGATATAGCTTTCAGAACCACAGATAAACTGCATAATTGCTTTTTTTACGCAATTTGGGAAAGGAAATATGCAACACAACTTATTTTAAAGTGTACCCAATACGCCCAAGTTTCTCACCATACACAATATGTCTGATTTTCTGAGAGTATTTTTTGTTTATACTGAGGTTGTCATCTTGGTTCAGGTAGGCTATGTACGGTCGATTTACCTATTTTCATGGGGTACCTGTTTTCGAACCCAAAATGATACCCAAGTTTCCTTGCAAAGTATGAAGTGAATGACATCACCATTTTGGGTGAACCCCTAATTTGAATGTAAACAACAGTGTCACTGCTGTTAAAAACAAGACGGTATGCATTTTTCTAAAGGAAAGATGGGATTTAGTGACAAATTTCTTATTACCTTTTTTAACCCTTCCCTTTAGAAACATGCATACTGTCTTGTGTTTATAGTATTTTGTAAACTAACAACAGCAACAACATTGTTTCCATTCAATTAGCACTTCACACAAAACGGTTACATCATTCACTTCATAGTGCGCAAGAAATTTTTATATCATTTCGGCGTTGTCTCGGCACGTCATATTCTTTGAAGATTCGACCTGTCTGCTATGACGCATCACCCATCCCCGAATACTTGGGAAAAGTAGGGCTTATACCAAAGCTATTAGCCTATTACCCTAGTACAGATAACTATCCCCAAAGGTAATGTTAAGTTTTGACTGGTCGCCTCTGGGTACAGAGACAATCAAGACAAAATCAGTTGAAAGCTCCGCACAGATTTTGTGCGCAAGTTTGAATTCTCATAATTTCGCAAATAGAACACAAAACTAGGATTTAAACATACCCGTTGCTTGCATATTTAATAACCCTTCGTTTGAAATACAAATATTTTCAATTTAAATGCTGAACATAGAGAAAACCGTGCATTTCATGTGTTACTCGAGTTGTTTACGTTCCCGAAAACAGACAAAATGGCCGCCACACACGATAAATTTCGTCAGTGTTTTTTCCGAGATTTACATGTTATAAAGGACTTCTACAGGCTCTTTATGTAATGAAAGGTTTATTAATTTGTCTTTGGTCATGTTTGTTGCTAAAAGTCAGCTGCATTTCGCTGCAATACAGATTAAACCGACGAAACTGAAAGTCAGTACAGCACTCTATCTTTGCTACCGGAAAATTTACGATGGACTTGTGACAGTATGGTGCACAATAAATGTCCAAATATGAAAAAAATCACCGTATCGTCTCATTATTGAGACTACTTATTACCCAAACATGTGGGGGGCTGTTTTAATAGATGGTTGATGCATAGTTACATGCTAGCCAATCACAGCTGAATAAATCGTACCAGGTCGCGTTTTATTGAGTAAACGCTTATTTCATTTTGAAATTCAAAGTAACGGTTGTTGTTTTGAAAAGTAGTCCGGTTCTGTTCCTAGAATGCCCGTATTAGATAGACGTGTACTTGTAGAATGCCATCTAGCGGGACATAATGATCATTTTGGGTGGTGTCCCTGGTTGTGAGGTAGAGCGTCGGCCTTGTAACCATAAGGTCCCGAGTTCGATACCTGGGAGCGGGTGTCAACTTTGGTATCTTTCATTGGCCCTCACATTCGGTGCGAGTACTGGTGTAGTTCCCAGGAAGCAGAATCAAGAGAGATTGGTGTAAGTTGTAAGAACTTGTTTCTCAATCGATGTAAAATAAATATGTTTAAACTATTTCGGGTTCGAAAACAGGTCGGTCGACAATATTTGCAGACGAGAAATTCATTATGAATCAATAAGGACACTTCCTTTACTGTCTCCAGAAAAAAATGGTCTAACTGTCCAAAGGAGGTCTAGATGTCACTAAAAGCCAAAATTTTATGGGGTCTAAATAATCAGGTGTCTTATGTCTGGCTCCCCTCCCCAACCAACTTCACCTTCTCGTGGCGGGAAAATGACGTAATACAGCCATCCCCTCCCTTACCGAGATACATACTATAAAGTTTTGTAATTTCTCTGTTTTCTGACTGTCATTGTACTTCTTGCCGTATTTTAGCTTGAAATCGTCAAACTCTTTGAGAAAATCGTTCTTATTCTCAGAACACCACACAAAAATGAATAGTATGGCCTGAAATCCTACTTGTAGCCACATTTTCCTGCCGAGCTTGATTACCGGATGAAGAAGGTGTCGCGCGCATGAAATTACTACTTCCTTTTCCGGTTGCCTTTCCAAGATGTCGGCTAAGATGCCAGCAAATGTTAGCAAGAAGCGCAAGGTTTCAGTCCATTTTTCACAATTTTAGTATCAGACAACATACTTAATTAATTCAGTAGATTAGTAACACTCTTTGACTCAATCGTTGATCGATGGTTACCACTTGTCTTCGATTGAAATAGATTGTTTGGGTGCATGGATCTCGTTTCTCACAAAATATTTTGATGTGCAAGTCGGAGGTGTGGGTGTCGAGCGGTCGGGTAGGCTCAGTAGTTAAAGTACTCGCCCTGACAGAGAGGAATCTGGGTTCGATTCCCATACCGGCAACAATTTTTTCCCGAAAGAATTACCTGAATTGTCTGGCGGGTTACAAGACGTTCCGCCCCCAAGACGTTTCGCCCCAAATACGTGTTCGTCCTGGTCGTTTCCCCCATAGTCGTTTTGCCCCTGGTTTTCACCATTAGTCGTTTCGCCCCGGAACCGTAGTTGTATCATCCCAAAACTATTTCTCTCATGTCATTTGGGCATAATATGGGCAAACGCCCCTCCACTAAACAGCCCAATGCATACATGTGGTATTGTTTTACGCATTAAAAGATAATGAAATTCTGTGCTTTATTCCGTAGACCAATATTGTATTTGATGTATTACGGAATGAATCCATAAGAAATCAAAATTTTTTTGACACGTGATTTAGATTTTCATGGGTTTTCGCGATATGGTGGAGGGGCGTTTGCCGGTATTATGCCGTCATTTGTATGTTGATTGTATAAAAGATATAGTAACGCCGTTTGTTCATTGGAAATGATGTTCATTTGTCAGAACATTGGGGGAAAAGGATAAATGCTGTATATCACAACATTCTCCTTTCTCCACAATGGTTTAAAAAAGCCTTCTTTAACAGGGTAGTTCAATAGCATGTATGGTATTTAATGCTGTTTTTAACATTACTTAGGTTATAGTATTATATATGTAATGTATTTTTAATACACTAGTCATTAGACTTCACGCTGTTCACAAGTCATTTTACCACCAATTTTATTATTCATGGTACCAACACAACAGATAGCGGAGACATTGTTCTACTAGAAAATCATGTCACAATTCCAGACATTTAAAGTTGCTAAGAAATATGTAGCTTGAAACTGTCAAACAAACCAACTCGAAAGAGATCTGATTGTGTTGATTCGCGAAAAACCTGTAACCTTTTCCTTCAGTATTTGCTAAACTTCCTCATTCAGGGTCATTAAAACTCGGAATTATGTGGTGAACAGTTAACACTAAACAAATCAAATAATTATATGCTTAGTTAAGGGATCTTGCTCACTCTCAAGCCCAGATCTATACACTACTGAGTTCATTTTCATCTGCTAGTTTGAATCAGTGGAATTTGGCTACACCTGACTTCCCAGCCCTTCTCAGAACTTTCCATTCAGTGAACCTCTTCAGTCTTCAGCCATTGTTGCAAGTGGTGTGTTTCTCATTTCAACAGTTTGTGGCTGATGGTGTGTTCAAAGCCGAGTTAAACAACTTTCTAACCCGAGAATTGGCTGAAGATGGCTACAGTGGTGTTGAAGTAAGGGTGACACCAACACGCACAGAAATTATCATTCTCGCCACAAGGACACAAAATGTTCTGGGTGAAAAAGGACGACGCATCAGGGAGCTAACCTCTGTTGTACAGAAAAGATTCAACTTCCCAGAGGGAACTGTTGAGGTATGTAACTTAACCCTTAACCAAACAATCCCAAGGTTTAAGAATAGGGCACCCTAATGGGATTCGTGTATTATTGCCTTTTATCACCAAAATCATACTGATTTGGCTAAGACTCGGGCAGAGTTTGCCTTGCTTTTTCTAGCTTGAGGTTTTTGTACCCTTTGGTAACTGGAGTTGGGGGTACACAAACAAGGGTGGGGGTTCAGATCTAAACTACATAATTTCATTTAAATATCAAGTTTTAATGACAGCCTACTAAAAGATAAATTTATTTTCATGCAATATGCGCAAACAAGATTTTATAGACAGATCTACATGTTTACAGTTATAAGGTCTTCAAACACTTTAGGAACCTTTCCTCAAACTGTGCAAACATTTTTGGCAAAATCAATTCTAATGTTTGCTAAAACAAGCAGGTAAGTTAAATACCATGGAACTGGTCCAATTCCTGTACAAAATCTATTAAATCAGTAGTGTTGGGCAATCAGGTTAAAATCACAAACGATTATCGCTTTTTAATCCGCAGAGCACACCAACTAGTTATCGGTTGTACAGTCGTCTCCATTTAACTGAGAATGCCTTTTTGCTTTAAATACTGTGACAATTTGTCTACATGATATTAAGTTTATAAGGATGTTGTGTTTTGTACTTTAAAAATCAATGGAAATACAATACCATTTTTTGTATGAATTTTGAATTTGTCGTCTGCAGATGTTTTTAATTTGCATGAGTCTAAAATTTGTTGTGTGGGAAAGGAAAACATAACTCATGATTGCTGTCTGAATCAAATTTGCAGCAAAAGGCATACAAAACATTTTTGTATATTACAGATACTGGACATGGATCAAGGTTTTATGTACATGTTCTTTCTATGTCCTTTCATAGTGTTTGAAATTCAAAATTGACAGAAAATGTTTAAAATGCTTGTTATTTACAACTTCTGTAGATTCCCATTCTTTTCTGTACCGTTAACCCTTAACTCTTTACCATATGACAAAAAGTTAGACTGGTCCAAATTGAAAGCATTTGCAGACGACAAATTAAAGATGGCTAAAATGCTGGAATTTGGCCTCTTCAATAAGTAAGGAAACATTATTGGAAAAGGAGAAAAATGCTTGTTATAAGCATTTTCTTTTTTTCCCACAGTGGTTTCAAAAGCTTTCTTCTTCTGGGTCTTTAAAACTTGAGATTGTGTGGTAAAGAATGAACAAATTTTACTTCAGTTTGATTACTGATAATTATCCATGAAGCAGGAAGTAAAAAGCATATAGGTATAAATGAGAGAGAGTAAATATGTTTGTTTCAGTTGTATGCAGAAAAAGTAGCCACAAGAGGACTCTGTGCCATCGCACAATGTGAATCCCTGAGATACAAACTCATTGGTGGTCTGGCTGTAAGAAGGTAAGATTTATGTAACAGCCGTCATCAATCAAAATATCCAAGGATAGCCTCATTCAGAAAACATTTCTGTGACTAAAACTCCCAATGTCAGTGTGTGCTGTGCTTTTTCACACACCTAATGTCTAGTTTGGTGTGATTCTTGTTTCTGAATTTGATATTGATACCATGCACAGAAAAATATGTTTGGTGTTCCAATTTGGAGGTTTCTAAAAATTCGAGAGGCTTCATAGTATAAACAGAAAAGTCTATCTGTTTAGCCCCTCCCCACACAATTCTAACTGTAATATCCTTAAGGAAGAAGGCTTTTTAAAACAGTGGGGAAAGAAGAAAATGCTGGTAACCAGCATTTTCTTCTTATTCATCATTGTTTACTATCCTTTCCACCATTTGAGTCATATTCTAGTTGTTGTCTGCAAATGTTTTGGACTTGGACAGAATTCTGTTGTTTGGTTGAGGTTTAGATGAGCATATTAACCCTTATCCTGCTAAATAACTAAAATGAAACTTTCACTATAATAGTTAAAACCCAAATATTGTTATTTCAAAGCAATGTTTTGGGGAATAATACATATCTCCATACCGGACAATGTAGATCCAAAATCAGACTGCACAGAATGTGCAGCCTGATCTTGATCTACACTGTCCACAAAAGGTCAGTGAGTGGCGGTTAGCAGCCTAAGGGTTAAAAGATGCAAGGCTTTAATAACAAGGCTAATTTGTGAACAATGTGGTATTTTAACAGAGGTCAGTAAGTGTTTACTTTCTAGCTCCAGGAACAAATATGTGTCAGGAAACTTTAAAACATCCTTTTATGACAAGGAATCATTTTGAGCTAAGATTTAGTAAATTTACATACATAGAGAAATTCTTGCAGAAGTAGGATATGTTTGTTGCAAGGAATTTCTCCTTTTGCAAGGTTGTTTCTAAAGGAAGTCTGCAGGACAAATTACTTTGAGAAAGATCAAATGATTTTCGTTTATCATGAAACATCTTGAGTAAAACGGGCTTGCATTTTGATTATCGTGATTTATCATTGGATATTTGTATGACTTAAGGTAGTAGACCCCTAATGGAAAACAGCTATTTCCACTATAATATTATCCTACAAAATTTGCTATGATTAAAAATGAGTATATTGTACAACTTTAACTGAGCCACTTTTTACTTTTTTTTTTTTCCTTCATAGAATTATTATTTATGAATCTAAAACCACTATATTCTCATTACGAAGGGAGATAATAATTACCTCCCTTTTCAGGAAACTAAAAAAAGTATCAACAAATAATTTCAAGATAGACATCAAAGGAATGTCTGGTCGGTTACAAGTGTGCAAAAGTATTATATCAGTATAAATCCTTATTTATCAACTAACAAGAAATTTTATTCCATGTTGCACTAGAAGCGTTAGGGGTCTACTACCTTAACTCTTTATCAAGCAACAAAATTTTGGTCTGGCCCAAATTGAAAGCATTTGCAGACAACAAAATAAATGTAGCTCAAGTAATAGGGTAGAAAACATTGTGGGAAAAGGAGAAAATGCTGGTTACCAGCATTTCTCCTTTTCCCACAATGTTTTCAAAAGCCTTCTTCTTCAAGCTCGTTAAAACTCAGGATTGTGTGGTAAAGTTAAGATAAAAACTCTTTCCAGATTTTTGTAATACTAAAGGCTTACCTTTTGTTGGTGTGTGTGCGTGTTAAGGAGAGGGAATTAATATTTTGTAAGTATTGTAGGCTTATGGTTTCTTTTTTTTTTCTTTCAGGGCCTGCTATGGTGTATTAAGATTTATTATGGAATCTGGAGCTAAGGGCTGTGAAGTAGTGGTATCTGGCAAACTGAGGGGTCAGAGAGCCAAGTCTATGAAGTTTGTGGATGGGCTCATGATTCACAGTGGTGACCCAATCAATGATTACGTAGACACAGCAGTTAGACATGTCCTACTGAGACAAGGTATGCTTGACTGTCAGAAATATTATCAAATCACTTAGCTGCTTACCAAACATGAAAATTTTAGAATGGTCCATATTGAAGATATGTGTAGATTACAAATTGATTGTGGCACATATGAAAAGATTTGTTTTTTGTAAAAGTAGAAAACAGTCGGAAAAGGAGAAAATCCTGGTAACCAGCATTTCTTCCTCCTCCCACAATGTTTTCAAAAGCTCTTTCTTTAGGATTGTAAAACCTGGAGATTGTGTGGTAAAGGGTGGATTGGAAATTTCAGTTACTACTGTTTTTTGCTTGCAGTGCAATGAATCTTCAAATCTCGAACTGTATGGATCATTCAGTAAATTCACTGTCGGTTATTAATCCCATTAATGCTTCCATTACCTCCAAAAGATGAAAGCTTTTAACTCTTTCCATACCATAGACGACACCAGGAGCTTTTGTGGACATTGTAGATCAAGATCAGACTGCATAGAACATGCAGTCTGATCTCTGATCTGCACTGTCCACTGTTACATTCTAGATTATGATTAGAATTGTCTCTTGATCTTGCACAGAAAATGTACTTTTAGCCTTTGAAAAAATGCAATTTATTCATTCAGTAGTGAAAGAGTTAAAAGTAGTTGACAAAGGAAGAAACTGCTTCTTATAAGCTTGAAGCAATTAGTCTTGTTCATATAATATTTCAACATGCTTTTATCAATGGTAAGTAAGTCGTTTGACTTGCATAGATGTGTGGGTTGAGTCACAGAGCTTCAGATTGTTTTCACTGCCTATGGGCCACATGACCCATCTTGCAGGAATGCGAGGGGTCATTTTTCAAAACCATGGGTCAAACTTAAACTACAACATTTCCAAAACAAATTTCGGTTTCTACAGATACAGAAAATTCTTTTTGGAAAACATTTTGGGAAATGGAGAAATTGCCCAAATTAAGCAATTTCTTCTCTCACAAGGTTTGCTACAGTGTAGGTCATAATACAAATTTACCCTGTAAGAACATTTCGGCCATTTGAATTTTAGTGGAAATTGTAGATCAACATGGCTTTTTTTGCCAAACAGGGCTGTTAAAAGCGCGAGTAATATGCCGTGACAAGACGACAGTCACAGTAAGTGTTGTCTGCTAACACTACAAAATATTGATTTGAATTATATTTGAAAAAGTTTTCCCTCAATGTTATTATTAGCAAACGATCATTATTTCAAAATATCTTTCATTTTTTACCAGTATTATCTCCAATTGACTTCCGTTTTACTGGATGAGAGCTTTTGAAAAAACGTTCAATGTTGGTCTGTCTTGAGTCCGACATTCTGATAACCGGATATTGTAAACTGAAACTAGACTGGGTATCGGGCTCTATTTGATTTAAGGAAAAACGGGTACCAATCACATCTGTCTATCGAGAGAACGCAATTGGATAAACTTTTTTATATCGGAGGGGTTAATGTTGTAACAGCGTGTAAACAGAAACAAACGACAAATGTGGGTAAAGGTTTGATAATAACGTGTTGATAACCCTATATAAACACGTCTTTTCACGAGTGGCGCAGTTACGAATGAAAATATTACAGCTGATGTTTATGAGATTAAATAAATTTCAATCTTTCACCAGAAAAAAAAATATATTCTATTTATTTCATGCTTGTATTACCACTTTCTTGGAGGGACTTTTATCAAAATCCACTACAGTTGATTTCGGTAATTACCTGTGGCGTACCCCCTCCGCATGAGCTAGAAATGTAGGGTAAATTACGTCATATTTCCATCTGTGCTTTTTACTTAGGTAACTAGAGCGCGGGAACTACTGTTTCCGCCTATAATACATGTAGAAGAGTTGGAAAATAAAATCGGTATTTTTTTGCTGGATGTAACCTTGGACTATTGAACAATATTTCACCGTTATTTCTCGATAAACTAATGAAAGGCATGAAATAAAGAAGTGTAGTGGTAGAGTGTCGGCCTCTCACATCAAGGATTTTGGGCTCAATGTTTTGATCAGTGAGATCAACTTTAACATCGACCCATTTGACAGCATGAATACTTGTTAACCCTTTACCACACAACAAAATCTTGGACTAGTCCAAATTGAAAGGCTTTGCAGATGACAATTTGGTTTTGACTCACAAAAATGAAATTTGCCTTTTGAAGGGTAGAATACATAGCGGGAAAAGGAGAAAATGATGGTTACCAGCATTTTCTCCTTTTTCTGCAAGGTTTTCAAAAGGCATTTACCTCAGGGATGTTAAAACTCGGGGTTGTGTGGTAAAGAGTTTAAGTTACCAGTAAGTAATTATCAAGAGTGGTTAACAGAAAAACTTGTTATGATTGGGACTGGAGTTCAGTACGCCTCTCATTCGGTAGCTCACAGGACTTGAGAACAGGGTTTGATCCCCTGCACGGCCACTTTCTTTCTGAGGATTGATGAAAGTCATTGCAACAGCATTCATTCCTCTCTCACCACTGACCATTGTTTGACGATGGTGATGAGGGAAAGCAACCAGTGGCATGGAAAGAACATTGTGCGCAGTACTGGTAAAAGAAAAGGCAAGCATGGATGGGTGCACTGGCCACCACAATATAACTGAAATAATGTTGAAAACGGCGTTAAACACCATACAATCAATTGAGTTCAGTACAGATAAGTTTTGAAATTATCTACATTGTATTTCAGGTGTACTTGGTATCAAAGTAAAGATTATGTTACCATGGGATCCCTCTGGCAAAATTGGCCCTAAAAAACCCCTCCCTGACCATGTCAGCATTGTGGAGCCCAAGGATGAACCTGTTCCCTCACAGCCCTACAGTGAACAGAAAGGCTCAAAGCCCACTGATGTGGGTCAGGGTCATGTCATGTAATGTAGAAACTGTTATGAAAAAAATACATCATGGAAAGAAAGAGAAAATATGTTTATTCTGTGGTTTGTTTATGACATGAGTGATGTGCTTTTCTACATTTATCATACTTTGAGCAATGCTCAGGTGAAAGGGGGTTTAACTAATTACCACACAGTCCTGACTTTGAACAACCTTGAAAAAGAAGCCTGTTCAAAACATTGTGGGGAAAGAGATGATGCTGGTTATCAGCATTTTCTTGTTTTCCCATAATGTTTTCTACCCTTCCCTTCTATTTAACTCTTTTTCTTGTCTGCAGATGCTATCAATTTGGAATAAAATTTTGTCTTTAGGTAGAGTTAATTCATTTCCATGATGAATCATACCAAGTAAGTTACCATGTAACTATGAATAATGAAAATTTTTTTGTCTAACCAGCAACTGTATCATGAGGTAGACTGCAAAAATTTTTCGACCTAGGTCTGCCTGCGCATACTGTGAAGGCTGACCTTGGTAGATACTTTTGTAGATGCATTAAACCCCCATTTCACGGACTATAGTGCACCATGTAGTTTGGAGATGCTGAGCCAGGCTGTGCTCTTTGTATGCCTCTGGATATGTCAGAGCTCAGCCATTTTGGTAACACGTAGGGTCTGCAACCAGGGACTCCATGTTTGATTCTCCAGCTTGACAAGTCCTTTCAGAGGATTAACCCTTTACCAAACAATCCTATGTTTTAACGACCCTTGAGGAAGAGGCTTTTGGAAACATTGTGGGAAATGAAAATGCTGGAAACCAGCATTTTTCTCCTTTTCCCACAATGTTTTCTTTTATTTGTGCCGCATTGAATTTGTCTGTATGCTTTCAATTTAGGCAAGCACAGAATTTTGTTGTTTGGAAAACCGTTAATTATTTGTCTCTGATAGCTGAATATTGAGGATTGTTGTGTGGAAAGGTTGCCAGTAGCTTGGGAAGAATATCATGCAAAAGACTGACAAAAGAAACGAATGAGTAAGATAAGGTAGGTGCACTGGTGGTTGGAGTATACGGGTAACTGAAATCATGTCGAAAATGGCATTATACCCCTTTCAAACAAAGCACTTTGGAGACTGGCAATGGCAGCATATGCTTGAACTAGAAGGGTATGATCTTTCGTTCCCTCCGAGGATTTCTGCTGAAAAATTCAAAACTGCCACAGCTCAGAGCTCGTGTTCACCAACTATTCTTGAAACATTCTTTGTCTTATTCTCCGTAACTTTCGATGTTTGAAAGACACAACTCTTATTTGGGAAAACAATTTAACCAATCAGAACTTGTTTTACTTTCAAAATTAGAAAATCTTGGGAGAATAAGACCAAGAATGTTCTCAAGACTAGTTGGTGAATAAAGACACTGGATTTGCTTAAAATTATGAGGAGTTTCACATAAAAACTTGGTCTCTTACATATCTCAAATCTGCTGACAAACTCACTTTTAGCTCTAAGAAAACGACGAGTTAGAGCCCTGGTGTCATCATCTGTCTCATCATGAGTAAACTACGGCATTTTGTAATACCTACATTATAACTGAAGATATTTGCATCAGTCATGGACAAATTATTAACTATCAAAAGGGTAACTCGTATAACAGGGGCAGGTAACCATCAAAATATTTTTGACACAGTTATGCCCCTTTTTCAACTTAAAATTTTCACAGAGAATCAAGCACTTGCAGCCAGGCATTGGCACTGGCGTGGGGTGCTCTTGTTCAACTATGTTTGTTATTTGAGACACATTTCACTAGCATTTACAGCCTTTAGTAATGTTTTCAAATCCCAAGTTGCCAAAACATTTCAGACTTAACACAGCAAAATAATGGACTCAAGTCTGTTAACTGTGGTATGTCCATTTATTTTGCCAAGTTGAGTCTTGAAACTGTGTCATTGAAACATTTGGTCAACTTGGGATTTGAGACTGTTACGAAAGTCTATTAACAATGATAGTGAAATGTGTCTCAAATGACAAGCTAAACTTTTGCTGGAAACTGAGTCTGTTAGAGGATTTGAACAAAATAAGAGACTTAAGTTGTCTTGTGAAACCTGGCCTTGGATTCTATCTCTGCCATAAGTGAAAAGTGTTTAATGGCAATACAAAAGAAATACCGGTACATAAGTGATTTTTCACCAGGAGATTCATGATCCAAATTTGAAACTGGCATTTAACACAAGTATAAATGATATGAACTGATTTTACAATACAGTTGACATTAGAAAGAAAAGATTTACAGTGTCTATGCAAACAATCTAAACAAGCCATTCCCCATTTTTTTGTTTCCCTGAAACCAAGTTGAGTTAGAAATTAAAAAGGCAACATTGATAGTTATTTCTATAACTTTTATTCAATTTAATATTGTGTAATTCACAATACTTAATGGTAACAATACATAAAACGGGTAGAATGGGACTTTCATATCAAATGCAATAAATTACTTAACTCTGTTATCTAGATAGTGACTCTTACCGCACGACAAAATTTTAGAATTGTCTAAAATTAAAGCATTTGCAGTGTGTTTAAACTATGTAAGGGTAAAAAACATTGTGGGAAAAGAAGAAAATGCTGGTTACAGCATTTTTTCCTCTTCCCACAATGTTTTTCAAAGCCCTCTTCCTCAGGGTCGTTAAAACATGGTAGGGCAAAGGGTTCCAGTTAGAAGGGTCATTAAATTTAAAGGCCATTTCTCCATTAAAAGTTTAAAACCTGTGCTTTGTGTATTGAGAAGAGACATTTTGAGAAAGGAGTAATCACAATACAGGTTCTAATCAAGAACTACAGAGATACGGTGCAACCTTCTAGTCTTTAAACATAAAAATGCCTATCTGTACCTGGATTTTATGACAGACATGGACAAACATAACAGCTGTAGTACATTATGTAAAGAAGGACCTTGTTCACCAACCACCCTGATTTGCATTTCATTCTCAAGAATTTTTTTAATTTCATTCTGAAGTCAATCCCAATTATCAAGACTTCTCTAACTGTCAAAGTTAAATGAGACCTGCTCATCTATACATATATATATTCTTAAATACAATTAAACAAATATGAAACTCCAGAATTACACCAATCTTCAGTAACTGAATGGGTTGAAGAACTCGGGGGCGTTAATTGCAAGATTACGTGCTAAGAAAGTGTTTATTTCTCGAAAGTATCATACACCCTGTGATTGGTATGTTTTAAGCGAACTTCCTATCCATATAGTTAATTATTATTCTTTAATCTCTATTAGACAGCCAAAGGATTCCTCCAGATGACATACCTAAATCATTAGATTTGTCTTGGAAAAAGGAGAAAATATTGTGGGAAAAGAGAAGGAGAAATTGCTTGTTACCAGCATTTTCTCCTTTCTGCAAAATGTTTTCAAAAGCCATCTTCCTAAAGGCTGTTAAAACTCAGGATATGATACTTCTTAAGATAACAAAAAGGTGCAAAAAAAATTCAGAACTAGTCAGCTGAATTATGCAATCAGGTGCTTGTAAGCCTTGTGATGGTTCTGGACACTGTACTGCTCTCTGCTCCAAATATGTCCCAAATCAACTTTGAAAAAACACCCAGAAGCATAAAACCTTAGGACAATTACATCTTGGTATCAACGGTAAGTTATGATTCGCCTCGTTTCAAAGTCAATCCCCTAAAAGATTTTACAGTCTGTCTTAAATTGCCGCTTCAAACCTATATCTTTGTCGAAGTTCTTTGTTGTCAAATCGGTCAGTTTGTATATTTAATCGTCAAGATCATCTTGGTTGTGGGTTATGGGTGACCATGTTGATATTTGGTTAAATAGTTTACCAGTATGGTGAAGGTGGGTTTAATTTAACCAGAATTCAATTTTAGTTAACCCTTTACCAAACAATCCCTGGTTTTTACGACCCTGAGATAGAAGCCTTCTGAAAACATTGTGGGAAAAGGAGAAAATGCTGGTAACCAGCATTTTCTCCTTTTCCCACAATGTTTTCTATCCTACAGGAAACAAATTTCAATTTTTGAGTTAACGTTTGTCATCTGCAAGTGCTTTCAATTTGGACTAGTCTACAATTTTGTCGTTTGGTAAAGAGTTAAAACAGAAGTTTGTACAATCGCTGGCCAATAAGTTAACCCAAACTCTCTCCTAGCCAGAATTTTAACCAAGCCATAAGCGTTAACCAACGTTTATACAATCGGGTGCTGAAAGACAAATGAGCACCACATACAAGTGCCAACGCTCTGCTTTAACTCTTTACCACACGACAAAATTGTAGACTGGTCCTAATTGAAAGCATGTGCAGACTACAAAATCAAATATTGCACAAATCATGAAATTTGCCTTTCAAAGGGTAGAAAACATTGTGGGAAAAGGAGAAAATGCTGGTTACCAGCATTTTCTACTTTTCCCACAATATCTTAAAAAGGCCTCTTTTTTGGGGTCGTTAAAACTTGTGATTGTGTGATAAGGGTTAACTTGTGTTTTCAGTGAAAATATTTCATCAAGTTGAAACAAGGACAAATTTATGTCAAAAATATTTTGAAGGTTACCAGCCCTTCTTGTATGGGTTTCCATTTTGGTAGTTAACAACTAGCCCTAGTTTGAAGTTTGTATCTTCAGAAATAACAAGTGGTATTTGAAAATTAGGTTTGTGCAAGACGATGGCACAGACAATGAAAATAAGTGAACATTTTCTTCAATAACAGCCAAGCTAACATCTGCATGTGGTGATGTATTTATTAGCAATAAACTATGAATACCAGGGAAAAAAGGAATAGGATGATGTTAAGTTTTGATTGTATTGTCTACCTTTTTTTTCAGACTCAACTATGGTTATGTAACAATACAAATAACAAACTGAACACAACAGCACATTGTCTCATAAATATTCATAAAACATCATCTCATAAATATTCATAAAAATTGTATAAATAACTTACCTACTATATATATATACGTTACAATAACAGATTGTTCAGAAATTAGTTCAATAAAAGTAACATAAAAATTTTAAGTTTTACCAAAAAAGGTACTGTTTAAAACAACATGCACAGTAACAAACACATAATTTACAAATTAATTTAAAAGAGATAGCAACATCAGAAATAATGACAAAAAAAAATCCATTCAAAATACATCCTTTCCCACATAAACTTTTACCAAACAATCATGACTTTAAAAGACCCTGAATGAGTAGCCTTTTGAAAACAATGTAGGAAAGGGAGAAAATGATGATTATTAGCATTTTATCCTTTTCCCACAATGTTTTCTACTTTTCCCAAAATGAATTTTGATTTTTGAGTCACATTTATTTTGTTGTCTGCAAATGCTTTCAATTTGGACTATTCTGAATTTTTGTCATTTGGTAAAGAGTAAATGTTGTCCCAAGATTAATTACAAAAACTTCAGCCCCCATCACACTAAACAAGATCTTACGACGTTTGACCCCGTCTGAACAAAACCGTATAATGGGTTGCGGTTTGGGTAGAACGTGTAATTTCGGACGGTTTGCAAACAAAGTCATACTGCCAATTCATGCCTGACTGCACCACTTGGTAACAAGTCCCTAATTGGATCAAAGTACAGCAGTTCTGTTTGTAGTACGTCCATCTCGTTTTAAGTATGTTGTCACTCTGTCTAATTACAGGGCGGGATGGACTGCAAAAAATTTTGAACAGGCTCAAAGTATTGGAGCACCCTTCCCATCCTAGCACGACCATGAAGTTTGTAAACAGATCGTAAAAGGTTGCTACTACTTCCACTGTGTTCAAGCACAGTTTGTGTCCGTTTGGCAACAATTTTTTAAACATAGAACAAGCTTGGTGTGACGGGGATTCAATATACATGTAATACAGGGATTAGTGACATGGATGATGATTTGACCTTTTACCACACAATGTAAGATGTTAACCCTACTTTTAATGACCCTTAAAAAGAAGCCTTTTGAAAACGTGGGAAAAAGAGAAAATGGTAACCAGCATTTTCTCAGTTTCCAACAATCATTTCTACCCTTCCAAAGACAAATTTAGATTTTTAAGCCATGTTTATTATGTTGCTTTCAACTTGGACAAAGCTTAAATTTGGTTAAGCTAGAAAGTTAACCACCCGAAGGAAGATGGTACATGTATTTGAAGAAATCATTTGAGCCACATGTAATTAGTCGTCTTCAAATGCTTTTAATTAAGAAAATTTAATAATTTTGCCGTTTGGTTGAGAGCTAATATATGAAAACATTTTGAAACATTGCGGTAAATAAAGGAATTGCTGATAGTGAGCAAGATCTCATTTTGCCACCTTGTTTTACAGTTACCTGCTGGAAATCGAAAAACATTAATCTGCTGGTTGTAATGAGCTAAATATTACCAGACGACAAAATTTTAGTAGCATCCATAATGAAAGCCTCTGCAGACAATAATTTGATCCTTTACCACACAATCCCGAGTTTTAATGACCCTTAAGGAGACTTTTGAAAATACTGTTGAAAAAGGAGAAAATGCTGGTAACCGGCATTTTCTCCTCTTTCAACATTTTTTTCTTACCTTCCAAAAAAAAGTGTCAATTTTTTACCCTCACTTATCGCCCTCTGAAAATGCTTTTAAATTTTGAAAATCTACATTTTCTTGTCATGTGGTAAAGAGTAAGCTCATTACCACACAACAAAATTTTAGACTGTTCCAAATTCAAAACATTTGCAGACAAATTAATGTGGCAAAAAATAATGGGATCTATCTGTGAAAGGTTAGAAAACTTTGTTGGAAAAGAGGAAATGCTGGTTACCAGCATTTTCTCCATTTCCCACGATGTGTTCGAAAACCTTTTTCAGGGTCATTAAAACTTGGATTTGTCTGGTAAAGGGTTAGGCTTTTTTGCCTTTTCACCTTTATACCTTCATCACACCACATCCCTGTCACAAACCTGTAAACACTGTAACAAAGATATTGCTTGCATGACAAAATTTATCAATTCATTAGAATACTTGTTTGATTGTCAATTGATCCAAGTTTGATTTATTTGATCATTTCTTGATAACCTGTGAAATTCGATCTTGATCTACACTATGTACAAAAGAACCCTGTGTTGGCAGCAGCAAATCAATGTGGAACTCTTTACTAAACAACAAAATTTACTACTGGTCCAAATTGAAACCATGTGTAGATAACTTAAATATCGCTCCAATGGTGGTAATTTTCTTCGATAGGATAAATCATTGTAGAAAAAGATGAAGATGCTTGTTACCATCATTTTCTCCTTTTCCCAGTGTTTTCAGAAGCCTTCTTCCCTTGGGTTGTTAAGTTGATTGAATAATTTTATGTGGCTTTCAAAACTAATTCAGTCATATCACTGAACAGCTCTTTATATATCTTTAGTTTGAACAGTATCAGGCAAGGCTCTGAAGTGACTTGCCATTGGATTCTCCTGAAAAACCATGTGCCTCAAGTGAGAATTTAAACCAGTGCTTCTAAGTTTTGAATCCTACCACTTCATCTCTGAGCTATACAGGACCCCTTTTGCCTTCAGAAAACAATGTTGGAGAAGGTGAAAATGCTAGCGAGGAGTTTCTTCTCTGTTTACCCCATTATTTTCAAAAGATGTCTTTTCCAAGGATTGTTGGTAAAGGAATAAAAGTTAATCAAAATTACCAAACAATCTCATATCTTAACAACCCTGATGAAAGAGGTTTTTAAAAAATTGTGGGAAAAGGAGAAAATGCAGGTAACTAGCAATTTACCATCTGGTAATATGTTCATTTTGGACAAGACTAAAACTGTCGTTTAGTAAACAGTTGAGGTATAATATACATGTAACTTATACAGTACTTAAAAAGGAAATACTCTAAAGGCAGTAAAGACATAAATTATCACTAATATGCAAAACTATTGTAAAGTAGCAGGTAAAGTAATTGCAAAACTACTGTAAAATGGGTGGGAAGATTAAATAAAATTGACAAAGCAAATGAAGCTATTAGCACTGAGATCTATCAAACTAGAGTATAGAATATTTAGAAATAAATACATAAGGAATATTATGTTGTACTTACTTTCCTGAGAAAGCGAGAGAAAATTTGATATCCCGCGATACCTTTGGTCTCACACAATGTCAATTTTCTTACGCAGTGAGAAGTAAATACAAGCACAGGAAAGTAACTACAACATAACATTCTTTTTATTATATACCTAAAACTTTCAACGACATCTTGCAGTTATTGACATTTTATTCCAAAACAGTAAATAAGATGAGACAATTAGTAGTGTAGAAGGTAGTAACTCTGATTTTTATGAATGGCGGATTAATATTACAGCGTAAAATTTTGACGAATCAAAATCGCAAATCAATGCATGTTTAGTCCGTGCATGAGTATGTCATACCATATTTGGAACCTTATTTCACTATGTGTAGATACAGATTTTTTTCTGCTGTGTGTGTTATTTTATCCGATTGCGATGCATGTATTTGAGCCAGAAAATTTACAGGTATATAACATAAGCTGTTACGAACCTAGCCACATGACTTATCCACATAATAAATTATATAAAGCTTTGTCTCTGAGGGGTAGAGACTTGGAGAAAGAGAGAAGGAAGGAGGGAGGGTGAATTCTCAATGCATGGCTTCTTGTTCTTTTAACCCTTTCACAAACGACAAATTTTAGACTCTTTCAAATTCTAAACATGTGCAGAGGACAAATTCAACATTGGTACAAATGGGTTTTAGCTCTCTGATCAGGCACAAAATATTGTAGGAAAAGGAGAAAATGCTGGTTACCTGAATCTCCTTTTCCTACAATGTTTTCAAGCAACATCTTTTCCAGGGTCATAAAAACCAGGGATTATTTGGTAAAGGATTAACCCTCTACTAGACCACAAAATTCAAGACTTGTCAAACTAGAAGCATTTGCAGTCAACAGATTTAAAGGAGATTTAACCCTTTCCCAAACAAGCCCTGGTTTTTACGTGTCTGCAGTACAAGTCTTTTGAAAACACTATGGGAAAAGGAGAAATTGCTCGTATCGAGCAATTTCTCCTATTCCCACAGTGTTTTCTACCCTTTAGGAGAACTTTCTACCATTTTCATCAAATTTAAAATTGTTGTCTGCAAACTCTCTCAGTTTGGAAGAGTCTAAAATTTGTCGTTTAGGAAAGGGTTAAAGGCACCTCAAACAATGAAATTTGCCTATAAAAGGGTAGAAAACGTGAGAAAAGGAGAAAATGCTAGTTACCTGTATTATCTCTTATTCTTATTCTAACAGCATTTTCAAAAGGCATCTTCAATCAGGGTTGTTTAAACTCGGGCTTGCTTCGAGGAGGTTTAATAATGTTATACAAGTCAACAGACTTTTAAACTTGCTAAAATTGAGAGCCGTTGCTAATGACAAATGATAGGAATCGTTTTTTTTTTTTTTTCCCCTTTTTGAAAGCTGGTTACAAGCATTTCCTCCTTTTCCCACAATGATTTGAAAAGCCGTATAACTGAGGATGGTTTTAACACAGGATTGTATAGTAGTTTTATAAAGGGTAGACCCTTAATAATACATTTTCCAGTTATAATGACCATGAAAAAGTAGGCTGTTGAAAACATTGTGGAAAATGGAGGAAACACTGGATCCTGCAATGTTTTCTACCTATTTAAGGGCAAATACTATCATTTGAGAAACTTTAAATTGTTGTCAGTAAGTTCTTTCAATATTAAAGAGTCTAAAATTTGCTTGTGGTAGAAAGTTAACCTAACACAGCTAGATACATGACGTGGACAAAATTGAGTCAGTAGGAAAGGTGTAATTATTCCATGCAGTCAGACGTACATCTATCAGGCAACAAAATTTAGACTTGCCTAAATTTTAAGCATTTTCAGATAGCAAAATAAATGTGTCTCCAATCTGCAATTTGACAGGCAGAAAATAAAATGTACAGTAATAGATTAAAGCTATTCTGATGATGGGCTTTTAGTAGAAACAGAGACTGAAATTGAGTAAAATTGAAAAACTATTGAAACTAAACATTCTGTGCAAAGAGGGGCACAACTGTGAAACCAACACATGAGACATTGTTAACAAGTCTTTGGCAAATTATAATACACATATTAAATAAAATATTCTTAAACACAAAAATACTGAAAGACTACAACAATTGAATGTGAACTTTAAATACACAAAATTGACTTGACAGATCTACCTTAAAACAGTCTTAAACCCTTTACCTCGCAATGAGTTGTTTTAACAAACCCTGAAAAAGAAAGCTTTTGAAAACATCGTGGGAAAAAGAGAAAATGCTGCTAACCAGCATTTTCTCCTTTTCCCACAATGTTTTCTACCCTACCAAAGACAGAAATCACTGATTTAGGAACATTTGTCATTTGAAAATGCATTTAATTCAGTCAGAAATTTTGTCATTTGTTAAAGAGTTAAAACAATCGTGGCAAACAGAGACACAGATTATTATTGGAGTTTTCTACTTATCAGAATATTTCCTGCACTCTGTACATAAAGACTTTTACTAATAATTACCTGACACTTTTTCTTCAAAATTCTTTCATGCATTTCCAAAAGCATATGACTGGTTGCGTCTTGTAGCAGATTATACTTTAACAATGTTGAAAGAAAGGAAATCGTTGCAAACAAGCAACTGCTTTTTTTGCCTCGTTTTTTTTTTCCCAAATCTATTCATGTAATCAACTTTTAATCTTCACCCTTCACCATAACAAAATTTTTGTCTCCACCTCATTGCAAGTACATGTATTGATAGACAAAAAAAAAATAAGGTTGGTTAAGTATTGGAATCTATCTTTTGAAAGAAATAGAATTGTGGGAAATGGAGAGAATGCTGGTTACCAGTATTTTCTCCTTTTCTAAAAATGTTTTCCAAATTCTTCCTCCTTTGGGTCTCTAGCACACAGAATTGTTTCATAAAAGGTTGACTGTAAGATTAATCAAAGTTCATAACATTGTTTTTAAAGACTTCTGCCCCTAAATTGTTTTAACCCCTAACCACACAAGCCCAAATTTTAACAACCCTCAAGAAGAAGGCTTTTGAAAACATTATGTGAAAAGGAGAAAATGCTAGTAACCATTATTTTCTCCTTTTCCAACAATGTTTTCTACCCAATCAAACAAAGAAGTCGTCTTTTCAAATACATTTGAGTTATTGTGTGGTAATGCTTTCAATTTGGTCAAATCTAAAATTTTGTTGTTTGGTAAAGAGTTACGGCATAATGCATAAAATCACTTGCAATACAGTCAACAAAGTGAACCAGTTGCTCATCAAAAATGACTTGTTTCTTTTTCTTAACAACTTCAAATATATCATTTCACAAGTTTGAGACTAAAAAAAAGACACTGACAGATCAAAATAGTTAATAAATACATTGTCAGATTTTTTGTCCTCATAAATAGATAAAAAGTCTATAAAGCACCAACATAAAATAAGTAAAATAATACAGAGTCCAAATAAAAACACTACAAGTGTAATAACTTAGCATTAAATTAACTCTTTACCATTGGACAAAGTTTTAGATTGGTCCAAACTGAAAGCAGCAGCAGATGACAAACTAAACAGAGGTTAAATAATGAAACTTTTCTATGGAATGGTAGAAGCATTGTATGTAAAGGAGAAATTGCTGTTTTCAGCAGTTTCTCCTTTTTTCACAATGTTTCAAAAGCCTTCCTCTTCATGGTCACTAAAACACGTGATTGTTTGGTAAAGTTTTAACTTTTTACTGTAAAACCTGTTTAAATGGTCAATTCTATTAAGCAATTAAGCAATTGACCTATATTAAGCAACCATTCATTGAGTTTCCAAAAGAAGCAAATACACTGTTAGTTGAAGTGTATTTGTCATAACAATTTACCAAAGTTTTAGACTTCTCAAAACAAATAGATTTGCAGATAATTAATTGAATTTGGGTCTAGGAACAACATCCTTCTTTCACCAGGGTTGAAAATATTGTAGGAAAAGGAGAAAATGCTGGTAATCAGCATTTTCTCCTTTTCCCCACAATGTTTTCAAACACTTTCTTCAGGCTCATTAAAACACAGAACTGGTTCATAACAGGATAATCAAACACATTTTGGTATCCCCTTAGTCCTTGCTTAACCCTTTTCTACACAATAAAATTTTGAACTCTTCCAAGCTGAACAGATCTGCAGACAACAAATTAGATGTGTATCAACTAAATGGATTTGTCTAAGAAGAGATTGTAAACATGTTGGAGAGATAAGGAGACAATGCTAGTTATGAGCATTTTCTTTTCCTGCGACACTGTTTTCAAACACCCTACTTTTCAGGGCGTTTTACACTAGGGATTGTGTGGTGAAGGGTTAAGACACAAAGGGTAAAGGGTTGGACTGGGAAACATTCTTGTCGAAAACCAATACAAGTGAAACACCATGGCGACAATAAGACATTGCAGTTCCTAGCAATTTCTACTTTTGTCACACTGTATTCAAATGTGGACAAGTAGATGTTAGGAGTTGAAAAAATATTCCAGAAACAGAACATATAATAACAAAAAATGGTAATGTGTACAGCAAGAGATACCACCATATTTCTTTTAGCTCTAAGATCATGACATAAAGATTTCTTTCAGATCTAGTAACTATTTTACGATTTTGTGACCCTCAGTCTGGCAGTCTGATCTTGATCTACACAGTCTGCCATAGGTCTCTGAGTCATGTGTAGCAACCTAAAGGTAAATACATTTGAAAAAGCTGTTGCAAAAGAGAATATACGGGTAGTTTGTTAATGGCAATTTCTCCTCTTGCTGCATTGTTTTCTTAATCCTTTACAAAACATTTGTTTTGCATGACCCCTAAGGTAGAATACTTCAGAAAACATTGTAGGAAAAGGCAAGAGACCAGCAAGTTCTCCTTTTCCTACAATGTTTTATATATACTTTCTTGAACACAAATCAAATCATTTGAGTAGCATTGAATTTGTCACCTACAAATGGTTTAAATCAGGACCAGTCTAAAATTTTGTCTTCTGGTAATGATTTAACAGTCTGCTGCAAGATGAAGAAATGTCGTCTGCAGGAAGTAATGTGCAAAGAAATTCATTTGACCTTTTACTACACAATCCTGAGTTTTAAAGCCCCTAAGGAAGACGGATTTTGAAAACATTACAGGAAAAAGAGAAAATGCTGGTAACCAGCATTTTCTCCTTTTCCCACAATGTTTTTCTACACTTCCAAAGACGGATTTCAGTTTTTTTTTCAGTCACATTTTATTTGTCATCTTTAAATACTTTCAATTTGACTATGTCTAAAATTTTGCTCTTTGCTTTTTACCACATGATGAAATTTTAGACTTGTCCAAAAAGAAAGCATCTACAGACGACAAAATAAATATGACTAAAAATTGAAATTTGTTTTGGGTGGGTTAGAAAACATTGTAGGAAAAGGAGAAAATGCCTGTTACCAGCATATTTCCTTTCCCCACAATTTTGTCTAAAGCCTTCATCCTCAGAATCATTCAAAACTAGGGATTGTGTGGTGAGGTGCTAACAGTCTTTTACATTCTTTTGCTGGGAGAAACGTAAATTAGACAATTATGCCACATTTTTTCCATTTTACAACATAACACAAGCTTTCTACCCATGGCCCACTCAACATCATACCTGCCATAGCAACAAATGATTTGTACTGTCATCTTTACCAGCGGATTCATTTACCACATTATTTCTAAAATCCTCGTAGCCATCACCTCCACTTATCACTAACATTCGGGTTGCTAACGTCTGTGTCATGGTTGCCACTGATGATCGTCGTGGGTGTAGTTCATGAGAACCTGGTGTATCGGGACTATCTTTATTATTGTTTGTATTGTTATTTGTTGTGTCGGCTCCATGACTAGTTATCCCTTGTAATAATGGTGGCACATTGGAGTTAGAAAGTTCAACACATGTTAAAAATCGAACGTGGCCTGTATGTCCTAATACAAGACCTGAAAAATGGACAATTTTAGACTGATTGCTATTGATTATATCAGCGAGAAAGCATCTGACAGTCTAGCCTGAAAAAGTATGCTCTCCCACCTTCCCATGAAAAACTTATTATTTTTGCCATAATTACTCTAATGTCTAAACTACCTAGTAAAGTTTTTATGCTCTGACAAATTTCTTTCCACTGATCAATGAAAATAACTCCTACAGGATATATTCCTCTGCTTTTGTTAACATGAGAAAGAAGCCAGAGACTTGGAAAGAATGTTGTAAATAGAATAAAGAAGTTGCACAACACATGGATAGATACGACTAAATTGCAATTGAAAATGATATTAATCACCAAACAAAACAAGAGCGGCAAATTGTCGCAAGATACACCCGTCCCACCGCCAGTTGTCGAGGGGGTATAATAATCGTAAAGGGCAGGTAATGCAACTAACATGTTTACCAAGTCTCAAGTCAATTTGACTTGAGGTGACAAAGTTCCGTTCCGGACAAGCAAGAAATACTGTAAAAATGAAGATCAAAGTAGAATTCCTCAAAATTCGCACTAGGTAGAGTTATTGTTCTTGTGCACTGTACTCTGTAATATTGCAACAATTATGCATACCAAGTTTGAAGTCGTTCTGACTTGAGATGACAAAAGTTATATTCTGGACAAGCACTAAATGCTGTAAAAATGACGATCAAAGGGAAATAACTCAAAGATAGCACAAGGTAGAATTACAATTCTTGTGCACTGCACTTCCAAATATTACAACAAATAAGCATACCATATTTCAAGTCATTCCTACGTAAGATGACAAAGTTTTGCTCTGGACAAGCAAGAAATGCTATAAAAATGAAGATCAAAGGGGGAATAACTCAAAATTCGTGCTAGGAAGAGTTATGGTTCGTGTGCACTGCACTCCCTAATTTTTCAACAATCATGCATACCAAATTTGAAGATGTTCAGACTAGAGATGACAAAGTTATATTTAGGACAAGCAGAAAATGCTGTAAAAATGACGATCAAAAGGAAATAACTTAAAGACAGCATGAAGTAGAGTTACGGTTCTTTCGCACTGCACTCCGTATTATCGCAACAAACACAAATGCCAAGTTTCAAGTCAATCAGACTGGAGATGACAAAGTTATGCTCCAGACAAAGAACTGGACCCCGCCCGCCCGCCCGGAAGTTATTGTTCTTGCGCACTGTACTCCATAATATTGCAACAAACATGCATACCATGTTTGAAGTCGTTCTGACTTGAGATGACAAAGTTATATTCCGGACAAGCACTAAATGCTGTAAAAATGATGATGAAAGGGAAATAACTCAAAGACAGCACGAGGTAGAGTTACAATTCTTGTGCACTGCACTTCCAAATATTACAACAAGGAAGCATACCATATTTCAAGTCATTCCTACGTAAGATGACAAAGTTTTGCTCCGGACAAGCAAGAAATGCTATAAAAATGAAGATCCAAGGGGGAATAACTCAAAATTCGTGCTAGGAAGAGTTATGGTTCTTGTGCACTGCACTCCCTAATTTTTCAACAATCATGCATACCAAATTTGAAGATGTTCAGACTTGAGATGACAAAGTTATATTCTGGACAAGCAGAAAATGCTGTAAAAAAATGACGATCGAAGGGAAATAACTCAAAGACGGCACGAGGTAGAGTTATGGTTCTTTCGCACTGCACACCGTATTATTGCAACAAACACAAATGCCAAGTTTCAAGTCAATCAGACTGGACATGACAAAGTTATGCTCCAGACAAAGAATTGGACGCCGCCTGTACGCCATGGGTGATCCCATAATACGTCCCGTCTTCAACGGGCGTATAAAAATCAATTCCATAGAAAGGATAAGAAGCTTGTAACTTAACCCTTTACCAAACAATTCTGAGTTTTAATGACTCTGATGAAGAAGAGTTGAAAACATTGTGGGAAAAGGCAAAAATGCTGGTAACCAGCACTTTCTCCTTTTTCTACAGTGTTTCCTAACCTTTCAAAGAAAATCCAATCATTTGAGTAACATTTGTCACCTGCAAATGCTTTCAATTTAGACAAGTCTGAAATTTTGTCATCTCATAAGCAGTTAAGCAATTAATCCTTTTCCTACTATCCTACTATCTTTTTCTATGATTAAATTTAACATATTCCTTTCCATAAAGTGTTCTTGTAATTGGTAGCAGACCCTGTTCTTGCTGCACATCTACAAACAGACTCTTTACCTGTAACATTTGGCACAGTGAGAAAGCCCCGTGTGGTGGTGGAAGTTATTTTTGGCATCGGTATGGTCAGTATGACCCCAGCACTCGTCCCCACCCACAAGAGGTCCTTACATACGAGAAGTGAAGTGATTCGTAAACAAGCTGCCTTGTGTTGTCGAATAATATCATCTGCAGCTGTAATCAAAAAAGTACAGAGTAGTAAATAAAACATTTGACTCGTGCTCTGGAAAAAGGGGGTTTAATGCATTTCCTTAACCCTTTCCCACACGACAAATTTTAGACTGGTCCAAATTGAAAGCACTTGCAGACGACAAACGTAACTCTAAAATTGAAATTTGTTTCAAGCAGGGTAGAAAACATTGTGGGAAAAGGAGAAAATGCTGGTTACCAGCATTTTCTCCTTTTCCCACAATGTTTTCAAAAGGCTTCTATCTCAGGGTCGTAAAAACCAGGGATTGTTTGGTAAAGGGTTAATGCATTGTACCAAGCAAAAAGTCTATAAAGTCCCTATCTACCAACAGGGGGTGATCACTTGCTTGGTATGGCGATGCATTAAATTCCCTTTTGCAAGAACACCACTCACATCTTTCATGCCATTCCTGTGATTTTTGTCATTACTTATTTTTTTTCCCACTAATTTTGCCTAGAAGAAAACCATGTTAGGAATCAAGTGGCAAAAGAAAGCATTAGACATGTTTTCACATATGTATGGTGAATTGAACTTTTACCATTGGCCCTTCACCATACCATCAAAAGTTTTAACAACTCAGAGAAAAATGCCCTTTGAAAAAGAGAAAACACTGGAGACCTGCATTTCCTCTTTTTCCCACAATGTTTTCTACACTTACAGAGGCAAATCACATTCTTTGAGCTCCAGCTGCTTTGTAGCTGCAAATGCATTCACTTAGGACCAGACAAATAATGTTAACCTTTTGATATTGCAAGGCTGTAGTCTGTTTTTCAAAGGTCTTCTTCCTAATGGATGCCATAAACACAGGGTCATTTGGTACAGTGTTCTCAGACATATCTTCTATGCCATATTAAATAAGGGCTCTGCATGCGGGTGCCAACGCTTGGCAAAAGCACTTGATTTTCAGTGAAAATTCTAAGTAAAACAAGAGGGCCAAGATTGCCCTGGATCGCTCACCTGAATTTTTAAGAGGACCATAGCCAATTTTTTTTGAGGTATTGAAACTTTGGAAACAAAATCATTATTTTGCCAAGCAATTTTGAAAAGGTCACCTGTAAAAGTAATTTCAAAATCTGTCACCACCTCTACAAACATCACCACAGCAATAATTTTGATGAATCAGAATTCTGCAAATAAATTTTTGGATAGATCACCCAAGGACAATTTCTTGAAGAAGAGCACATTCTCAATAGTGACTAAAAACATAAGTTGAACAAGAGCACCACATGCAGGTGCCAACAATTGGCTGTTGTTTTTCGACGGATAAAGTTTCCCTAACAATTTTTGAAAAGGGTCACCCTAGGAACATTTCTGTGAAATTATTTCAAAATCTGACCAGCTGTTCCAGAGAAGAAGAAATAAGAAATTCCTCTTCATGTCCCTGTAGTGCAAATAGCCCCCACCATCAGAGCCATGTTTCTTGACAGATCACAATTTTGTGAACAATTTTTTGAAAAGAGTCACCCAAGGAACATTTCTGTGAAATGATTTCAAAATCTGACCAGCGGTTTCTGAGAAGAATAATTTTTAAGAATTTCTTCATCTCTGTATAGTGTAAAAAGCACACAGCCATCACAGCTATGTTTCTTGATGGATCAAAATTTCTAGAACACTTTTTGAAAAGGGTCACCCAAGAAACATTTCTGTGAAATTATTTCAAAATCTGACCAGCCGTTTCAGGGAAGAAGAATTTTTAAGAATTTCTTAATGTCCATATTGTGCAAGTGCCCCCCCCCCCACACCAGAGCCATGTTTCTTGACGAATCAGCATTTTGTGAACAATTTTTGAAAAGGGTCACCAAAGGATCATTTCTGTGAAATTATTTCAAAATCTGACCAGCCATTTCAGAGAAGAAGAATTTTTAAGAATTTCTTCATGGCCATATAGTGTGAGTAGCCCCGATTTACCAGAGCCATGTTTCTTGACGGATCAAAATTTCGCAAACAGTTTTTGAAAAGGGTCATCCAAGGAACATCTCTGTGAAATTATTTCAAAATCTGACCAGCCGTTTCAGAGAAGAAGAATTTTTAAGAATTTCTTGATTTCTGTATAGTGCGAGTAGCCCCCATTCACCAGAGGCTTGTTTCTTGACGGATCAAAATTTCACGAACAGTTTTTGAAAAGGGTCACCCAAGGAACATCTCTGTGAAATTATTTTAAAATCTAACCAGCTTTTTCAGAGAAGAAGAATTTTTAAGAATTTCTTCATTTCTGTATAGTGCAAGTAGCCCCCATTCACCAGAGCCATGTTTCTTGACGGATCACAATTTCGCGAACACTTTTTGAAAAGGGTCATCCAAGGAACATCTCTGTGAAATTATTTCAAAATCTGACCAGCCGTTTCAGAGAAGAAGAATTTTTAAGAATTTCTTGATTTCTGTATAGTGCGAGTAGCCCCCATTCACCAGAGGCTTGTTTCTTGACGGATCAAAATTTCACGAACAGTTTTTGAAAAGGGTCACCCAAGGAACATCTCTGTGAAATTATTTTAAAATCTAACCAGCTTTTTCAGAGAAGAAGAATTTTTAAGAATTTCTTCATTTCTGTATAGTGCAAGTAGCCCCCATTCACCAGAGCCATGTTTCTTGACGGATCACAATTTCGCGAACACTTTTTGAAAAGGGTCATCCAAGGAACATCTCTGTGAAATTATTTCAAAATCTGACCAGCCGTTTCAGAGAAGAAGAATTTTTAAGAATTTCTTGATTTCTGTATAGTGCGAGTAGCCCCCATTCACCAGAGCCATGTTTCTTGACGGATCAAAATTTCGCGAATAATTTTTGAAAAGGGTCACCCAAGGAACATCTCTGTGAAATTATTTCAAAATCTGACTAGCGGTTTCAGAGGAGAAGATTTTTAAAGAATTTCTTAGAAAATTCCATTTGGTTGCCATGGCAACCAGAGTTTTTGATGGAATCAAATTCTGTGAACAATTTTTAAAGAGGACCTCCCAAGGAACATTCCAGCCAAGTTTGGTCCAAATTGGCCCAGCAGTATAGGAGGAGTTGATGTTTAAAGAATTGTTGACGACGCACGACGGACGACGCACGACGGACACCGGGTGATCCTAAAAGCTCCCCTTGAGCATGTTGTGCTCAGGTGAGCTAAAAAGGGGCACAACTGTGTCAAAAATATTTTTATTTATTAAGCCGTTATAGGGGTTCCCCTTTTGATAGGTAACACCTGGTCCAACTTTGTAGTAAATATCTTCAGTAGTGAGAGGGATATTATAAAATGTCCCAGATTTTGAAATTTTTAAGTTGAAAAAGGAGCACAACTGTGTCAAAATATTTTGATGGTTACCTGCCCCTATTGTATTGGTTCCCACTTTGAAAATTAAGAACTAGTCTAAGTTTGAAGTAAAAATCTTCAGTAATGATAGAGATATTATAAAATGTCAAAGATCTGCACAACAACACAGATGAGGACAAAGCTGATGTCGCTGGGCTGTAAGAATACCTCAATGCTTCCTTCAAAAACAACCAAGCTAAAATCTTACATTGTAATTTTTGATTGACGGCCTGAGCTACGCTGACCTCCATGAGGAATTCATAAGTTGTTGCATGATACAGCACCACTTTGTATGTTTGTTGCGAGGCAATCCACACCCCTTGACCAGAACTCACAATACATTGAACACATCGGTTACTGTCAGAGTGAACTGAAAACGTCGTCTGAAATGAAACAAGGGCCATGTTTACTAGCTAATTTAGTATCAGTCTTAACTTCAAACTCCGAGACTAAGAAGAGATGTACAAAGGCATGCAGCAAAGATGAAGCCAACAACTATGGTATGGATCAAACTTCCAGGTATTGGGCTTTTCCTTTCAACTTTTTTTCCTCGAAAAGGTGTACTTGCAAAAATTAAGTTGAAGCCCATGCTTAACCCATTACCAAAGGACAAAATTTTGGGCTGGTGAAAACGAAAGCGTCTGTAGACGACAAATTAAATGAGACTAAGAAACTGACATTCCTCTTTTGAAAGGTAGAAAACACTGTGGGAAAAGGAGAAAAAACTGGTTATCAGCATTTTCTCTTCTCTCACAATGTTTTCAAAAGCCTTCTCTGTCAAGGTCGATAAAACTCGAGATTATCTGGTATAGGGTTTTAAGGCTTCAGCCTGGTTATGTGCCTACTTGGTTTCTGACTGGCTCAGGAAGGACCTCTCTACAAATAAGATAGCTTGTCTTGTGGTTGAGAAAAAGAAAAAGGTTAGAAATTTTCACATATCCACAGATCGAAACAAATGAGTAGAAAGAAATGTGCAAGGTTTTTCCTAAATGATATGGAAAATCAAGAGCACTGCATGCATGCAAATGCTTGGCTGCAGTTGCCTGATTTTCAGTGAATATTCAAAAGTGAAAAAGGGGTATAACTTGGTGATAAACACTTTGATTCCCCTTTTGATAGTGAACAACTTGTTCTAGTTTGAAGTAAATATCTTCATTGATTACAGAGATATTATAAAATGTCGAACTTTTTAAAAGTGTCAAATTTTTCACATGAAAATGATGATATCACAAATGACGCCAGGGCTACAGCAATACCTCAATGTTGTCTTCCAAAACAGCCGAGCTAAAAATGTGAGAACAGGAAAATTTGCTAGTGACAGAAGTATTTACTTACTTTTGCACTTTCAAAAGAACTGCAAGGAAACACTAAGAGTATTATTGCTAAGATAAAGGGTTAGCAAGAAAACAAATGAGTGATAACGTACTACCTCTTTACCATATGACTAAGTTTTTGACTTGTCCAAATTGTAAGAATTTGCGGACAACAAAATAAATGTGACTTAATTGTTGATATTTTTCTTCAAAGGGTAGAAAAAATTGTAGGAGAGGAGATAATGCTGGTTACCAGCATTTTCTCCTTTTCTCACAATGTTTTAAGAAGCCTTCTTCCTTAGGGTCCATAAAATCTTGACTGATTTGTCACACATTAATTTCATAGTTATCCACATACCTCAATATTAAGAGTGAGAGGATTTATAACACAAATATTGTTCTGTCGACCGCACCACAGTTTACCCGCTACTGGGAGCATTTTGACGATGGGAGCTGTGACGCTGCCTATTGCACGAGTGTAGGGATTTTCTGTGTCCCAAATACCACCTAAAAACAGAACATTTCAATACAACATATATAACCATTCTCTTCAAAAACTTTACATATCAGCAGCATTGGTTACCATTATACAATTCAACAAGAGCCTTTTAAAAACTGGATTTTTTTCTTTTTAAAATTTACATCAGTTGATTTTTCACTATTAACCACTTTCATTCCTTTTTTTTTCCAAATAGACAATGTTTCCACCAAATAATTCAAGAAACACTCATATTTTAATTTAATTATGCACACTTCCTGTACGTATGACATAAAAACATGGGGTCTAAATAGCTATAATGGTGAAAAAACTGTACCACTTCCTGTTTCATGCAAAATTCCAACAGCATGAAAGTATGTAAACTGTAACCTTTCATCCTAGCTCTGTTCATTGTGCAATTATGCCTCCGATAAATATTCATTTACCTTTGGCTTGGTTAAATAGACAAGTGAAAGACATTTCGTCATCCTAGTTATACAGTGCTATTTCACAGAAAAGTTATCATGCACTTGCCCTAAATGTGCTGCAACCGGCTTCAGTAGTTTATGTGGGCCGGGTAGATCAAGATCCAACAGAACATAGAAAAGTGAAATATTTACCTGAATCCCTTCTATACACCAGGAGATCACCATTGGATAATGAAACAAACACCTTGTTATCAAGGTAACTGAAATAAAACAAAATTAGAAAAATAGACATAAAACTCCCAATTATCCAAACAAGTGTGTATTATATTTTCTACTTCTTGCAAAGAAAGTTGTTTTCTTTCAGGAAAATCAACATGGGCATCATCTTTTGCTTATTTCAGATGACATTGGCATGACCTGCATGTCTTTGAAAGAAAAAAAAAAAACAATGCTCATGTACTGTTACTCCAATCTACATCTGAATAATCATGGTGTGCTGGAATTTTAGTACACTTACTTATACCTTACCTTTCTTTTCACTTACATCCAAAACATACCTTAAGTTTATCAAAGGATCACATGGACAAAACTTAAATTATTAAAATGAAATTGATTTTCTCCCTAAGAATACCAGTCGTGGTATTTAATGCATATGTAAAAAGTATCGACCTATGTTAGCTATGTCAACTGCACAGGCTGCCCTTGATCAACTTTTTGCTATTGTTAAATCTTCGGCAAACATCACAGGACTGACTACCCAAGATTCAGGTGGTTTTCAGACAAACTGGAATCATATTTTGAAAAGACTTGGTTGGTATAATGGATAACGAAGAGATTTAATGTGTAACTGTTCACTGACTTACATGATACAAAACACTGGATAACCTAGCTGTATCTTTAATTTGTTCTTTGTTGTTTTTATGTTATCTGTACACTGGAATATGTGTATGCTGAAATATGAAGAGAGATAGATTTACTTAATCTGTACACTGGAATATGTGTATGCTGAAATATAAACACAGATAGATTTATGTTATCTGTACACTGGAATATGTTTATGTTGAAACAGAAACTCGGGTTCATATTGCCTATATACCTGAATGAAATATTACCACAGATTTATGTTATCTTTACACAGGAATTAAAGTATGCTAAAATATACACAGACTTGAGCCATCTGTGCACTGGAATATGTTCATGCTAAAATATGAGTACCATAGTTGAAATTGACTTCACGTTTAGATTAAGTTTCTGTTGTATGTCACTCGTATTTATAAATTAATGCAGTCAGGAAATAAACTCTATGGTGATGGCACTGTTGTCTGTTTGTTATCATTGACATTTTCTTAGTCATATCACAGTAGTGTCATATCAGAGAGGCCAGGGCACCCATCAATGCATCCCTTGACTTTACTTTTACCAGTACTTTGCATTTCAAACTAACTGTCCAACATAAACATCATTGAAACAATTTTCTATGGTAAAGACACAATGAACACTGTTTCAATGACAATCATCAGTCATGCTAAGGTTCATATTCATGATCTCATTTTACCTCCAGATTCAGTTGATTGTTAGACTAAATAGATTTTATAGACCCATAATTATGTGATGACTTGCTTTGTATAATGCGTCATGGAGATTCACAAAACCTTCTTTTGCTAATATCATCCTCAACTGGTAATTTCCTTGCATGTTACACTCTGTAGCATTTCAACCTACTCACCATCCGTCCTCGGTGCCGAGCCACATGGTAGATTTATGGGGGTCCTGCGTCCAAGTCCCAGATGTTGTGAAGGAATCCGGACTACTTTGAGCTATGGTGGAATATTGGGAACGTTTCACATCAAAATCTGCAACACACATGGAGGCTTGGCCAATAGTTTGAGATAAGTTAAATTCATACCATAAATAAATCAACACACATATAACAAACTATTTACATGTACCCAACAATCTCGTGATTTACAGATTCTGAGGAAGAGTACTTCTTAAAACATTGTACGAAAAGGGAGAAAATACATTTTTCTGCCAGCTATTGGAACTTTGACAGATTCAGAGGAAGAGTGCTTCTTAAAACATTGAACGAAAAGAGAGAAAATACATTTTTCTGCCAACTGTAACACATCATCAGACATATAATAATATTAATACTCTTAACTTGTATGAATTAATTTTTTTTTCCCCTGCGATTGAACTCCTTCATTGTTTACTTTTGGCAACTAGTTGCCTTTAAATTAAGAAGAAATGTGAGGAAAATCATATTAAGATGGATTAATGATAAAACACTGTAGCAAAAGTAGATGTTGCTTGTTTCTACAAGTACCAAGCATTTTTCTCTCTCTACTTTTTACCACAGTGGTTTCATAAATTATGATCTCTAAGACTTTCGTCCGCAGATGTTAATGCTTTAGGTATTATAAAGTAAATTTTTTTTCCAAGTATATCTAAAGACTGCTGTTAACCCTTTACCACTCAATCTTATGTGTTCACCACTCCTGGAAGAAGCGCTTTTGAAAACAATTAGGGAAAACCTGGTACTAACATTTTCTCCTTTTCCCTAAATGTTTTCTACCCTTTCAAAGATAATTTCGTCGTTAGAGTTGCATTTAATCTGTCCTCTGGAAATGCTTTCAGTTTGGACTGGTCTAAAATTTTATGACTTTGTTAAGAGATAAATCATAGAAAATTATCAAACAAATCATAAAATAAACATTACCATCAACATAAAGTTTTTGCGTGGAGATAATTTCATCATCAGAATCATCACTCGAAGACGATTCCGATTGGTACCCCTCCTCACTGACTGTGTCAGGGATTTCACCTTCTCCCTGCTGGCCAATCTCCTCTTCTGTTATTGCACTATCCACTTCCTCTATACTGATTCTTGGACCATCAGTGGCTGGGGACGGGGGACCTTTATGGTGTTTGGCACTGCTCTTTCTGTGAGGAGAATTTAATGAAAACAAAGTTTATCAACTTTATGCTGCAAAGTATGACTGGATGAGATTTTTCAGACAGTGTATACTAAGATCAGACTGCAAAGAATGTGCACTGTGATCTTGGGTCAACGCAGTTCAACATTTTGTGTAATTTCACTAGTTTTAGATACCAACACAATCTCAAGTTTCAATGACCCTGAGAAACACAGAGAAGTATTTTTTTCACACACAAGCCTTAATCTAATAGGCCTTGAGGTAGAAATCTAACTTCCTGAAAAGTAATTTGCCCAAACATCCTGAAGGACTTAATGGATATTTCAATAAACCTCCCTTGCTGAACGAGTATGTTTAACCCTTTACCACACAATCCTGACTTTTAACAACTCTTAGAATGAAGCTTTTTGAAAATATTGTGGGAAAAGGAGAAAATGCGCAGGTAACCAGCATTTTCCCCTTTTTCCCACAATATTTTCCACCCTTCCCAAAACAAAGTTTATTTATTAAGTATGATTTATTTTGTCATCTGGAAATACTTCAAAGTGGACTAGTCTAAAATATTGTCATTTGGTAAAGAGTTAAGACATGTCTTCTGCCAAACTCCCATATCATACCTTAATCTCCATAATATCTTACCCACTATACAGCTTTAGCTATTTACTGGAAAATAAAGGTTTAGACCTATTTAAATTGAACACACTTATGACAAGATAAATGTGGCTGAAAGATGAATTTTGTTTGTGAAAGAGAAGAAATAATTGTGGGACAAGGAGAAAATGCTTAATGGATACAAGCATTTTCTCCTTTTCCACCATTTTCCACAATTTTTTCTACAGCCTTCTTTCATGGGTTCATTAAAATTTGTAACTGTTCAGTAGAGGTTAAAATTCAGAGTTTAAATTCAACTACAAAGACAATAATAATCAAATCAACCATTAAAGTGCCTGTCACTACCAGAGTTGCCTTTGCGTCCGGTGTAGATCAAGATAATACTGCACAAAACATGCAATCTAATCTTCAATCAACACTGTCCACTTTGCTGAAACATGACTAACAAACGACAGCAATAAAATTGCAATTATCTGAGTCTTATTCTAGAGTAAAAAAAAATGTCCCTTGGGTCTATTCTGTGCTTTAAGGGTTAAAAAATCTTACCTTCTTGGACAGGCATGTGCAGGGACAGCACCAATACAGAGTATTCTTGCATTGCATCCTGGGACAGGAGTGTTGAGAGTTACGATTGGTTCTGGCTGTAAACTCAACAAACACATGTGACCCACATATCCGTCACTATTGCACACCCAAACATCCCGATACCCACTGTTGTTGAACCCATCTATGGGTGAGGCACAAGAAAACTGCAACATTGTAAGACATGAAAATAAAGTTACATTGTGAATTTCCTTCTAAATAAATACTTCTAAAATATATTTCCCTAAATCCCTTGTCTTGACTTGTTAATCACTTCTGTAGCTAAAATGACACTGAAATGTGACCTCACAAGATCAATAGGGATCACCTACAAATGGTGATAACTTGACCTAATTTTGAGGAATCTTGGTCAAAGCAGTGTTTATTTATTGTTTGGACATGACTAAGTATAACCAGAAGCCCCTGAGGGCATGAAATCGCTCTACTGGCAGTGATTTTGCTCTTTGCTAGCATATAATTATTCTGAATTCATGATGCAAAAAGGAAAAAGACAGGAACACACAAAAAAGGGGGGTGTTGTAGCAACTGGCCTTGAACCCACTAAGACAGATTAACTAGGCATGGTGAATTGAACAATTAGTGAAAAAACTGAAGTTCAATTTCTCAAAACCAATTGTTTGGAATCCAGCCAAATTTGATAGGGATTCAGTATACATTGTATTAAACAATCCTAGCAAATTTCAAAAAAATGTGACTAATAATATGGACTTTGTTGAGTAAACCATACTAAGTCATCATATGGCTGCTTTTCCTAAACTAATAAGTAGATTTTCTTCACTTTTAATAGAGTTCATTCCTTTGACGAACCAAATAATCTTTGCAAGTTTCAAAAGAATTGAATAGAAAATCCATACTTCATTGCCTAAACAAGAAATGGAAATTTTCAACTTCAAATGGCTACTTTTCCCATACTGATTGACAGATTTTTTTAATAAAATCAGTAGGATTCAAGCACTGATGTGATAAACAAACTGTACAAGTTTCACGAAAATCCAACCACAAATGCAGACTTTATCACATAAAAGAAATGGAAATTTTCAACTTCAAATGGCTACTTTTCCCATACTGATGGTCAGAATTTTTTCAAAGTCAATAGGGTTCAAGCTATTGATGAGATAAACAAACTGTGCAAGTTTCACGAAAATCCAACCACAAATGCAGACTTTATTGTGTAAGCAAGAAATGGAAATTTTCAACTTCAAATGGCTACTTTTCCAAAACTGATAGTCAGAATTTTTTCATAATCAAGAGGATTCAAGCTATTGACGAGATAAACAAACTGTACTGGTTTCACGAAAATCAAACAACAAATGCAGACTTTATCGTGTAAACAAGAAATGGAAATTTTAAACCTAAAATGGCTACTTTCCCACATTGATTGTCAGAATTTTTTCAAAATAATAGGGTTCAAGCTGTTGATGAGATAAACAAATTGTACAAGTTACACGAAAATCAAACAACAAAATGCAGACTTTATTGCATAAACAAACTAGAGGCCCTTGAGGGCCTGAAATCGCTCTACTGGCAGTGATTTTGCTTTTTTGCTAGCATACATTATGAATTCATGATGCAAACAGAAAAAAACACAAAAAAAGTGTTCTTGCAACTGGGCTTGAACCCACTTAGACAGTATAAGTAGGCATGGTGAATTGAAAAAACAGTGAAAAAAAAAATGAAGTGCAATTTCTCAAAACATATTGTTTGGAATCCTGCCAAATTTGATAGGCTTTCAGAATGCCTTGTATTAAACAATCCTAGCAAATTTCAAAGAAATGTAACTAATAATATGGAGTTTGTTGAGTAAACGATACTAAGTCATCAAATGGCTGCTTTTCCTGAACAGTGTACTAGATTTTCTTTGCTTTTTAGAGTTCAATCCCTTGATAAATCAAATAATCTTTGCAAGTTTCACAAGGTTTGGATCAACACTGGACTTCATTGCCTAAACAAGAAATGGAAATTTTCAACTTTTAATGGCTACTTTTCCAATGCTGATTGTCAGATTTTTTTCAAAATCAATAGGGTTCAAGTTGTTTATGATACAAAGCAACTGTGAAAGTTTCACGAAAATCTGACCACAAATGCAGACTTCATCGCGTAAACAAGAAATGGAAATTTTCAACTTGAAATGGCTACTTTTCCCATACTGTTTGTTGGATTTTTATCAAAATCAATAGGGTTGAAGCTATTGATGAGATAAACAAACTGTGCAAGTTTCACGAAAATCTGACTACTAATGTAAACTTTATCGAGTAAACAAGAAATGGCAATTTTCAACTTGAAATGGCTATAGAAACCACGCCATGACATAAGCTCTGCTGGCTTTCAGCCAGTAGAGCTAAAAATGGAAATTTTTGACTTCAAATGGCTACTTTCCCATACTGATTGTCAGAATTTTTTCAAAATCAATAGGGTTCAAGCTATTGATGAGATAAACAAACTGTGCAAGTTTCACGGAAATCTGACAACAAATGCAGACTTTATCGCGTGAACAAGAAAAAGACTAACGGACGGACAGACAGACAGACAGACGGATGGACAGATGGACAGACAGACAACGGAAACCACACCATGACATAAGCTCTGCTGGCTTTCAGCCAGTAGAGCTTATAAAGGTCTCTCTAATCTTGAACTTTGACCAACAAACTACCATGAATTTTTTCTTCTATACAAGGGAATAATGAATGTATAACAGGCTTCAAGAATTAAGGTTTAGCCCTTTACCACACAATACAAACTTTTTATGACCCTTTGAAAGAACCAGCATTTACTCCTTTTTCCATAATGTTTTCTACCCTTTGGAAGATAAATTCCATCATTTGAGCCGAATTAAAATTGTTATCCGCAATATGCTTTCAATTTGAACAAGTCTACTCTTTTCTCCTGTCGTATAGAGTTAGCACAAGAGCTAATACTAAAGCTTGAAGGCAAAATGATAAAGAGAACAAACAAACCTGCATGCCTGCCCTTGTTTTGGTAATTGGTAATGCTTGCAGAAATTCTGGTGCCCTCTTGTCCGACAACAGGGCTGAAAATACAAATATAATTATGCACAACTAAACTTAAATTACTAAAGCTTGCAAAAATTTAGGTATCCCTCTACCAGATGGGAAAATTTTAGACTTGTCTCTAAATGAAGGAATTCAAAGACAAAAAATTATATAGTTCAAATGACAGGATTTGTTTTCAAAAGGGTTTAAAAAATGATGGGTAATGGGGAAAGTGATGGTTACAAGCATTTTTTTCCTTTTTCCACAACATTTTCAAAAGGCTTTTTACCCAATTTTAAGGCAGTTACAGACATGATTTTGTCCAACAAAGATATGCTGCATTTACATGTGTCCCAAAAAAGGGCCATTATTACTTCAGATACATAAAAGGCTCTGTTGGCCTAGATATTTAAATTTCTGAAACAATTCCTTTATAGGACTGTACAGTAAAGCAAAGGAACCTACAGTTTCTTCTGACCAAAGAAACTTAATTTGAACAACCTGATTAAGCACCATTCGGAGATGCGACATATGAATTGTTCATATTCTGTGCCTTGTAGTTCCATACTTGAAGACCTGTTACATTCCCTGCATAAATGAGCCATGCTCTGGCAAAAAGGGGTTTAATGCAGCTCTGTCATGCATTATACCAAGCAAGTCATCACATAATTATGGATCCATAAAATACATTTAGTCTTACAACTTTGGCATATTCAACAAGAGGGCCATGATGGTCCTGGATCGCTCACCTGAGTCATTAGGCGAAATTTCACTCCACGAGCATAATTGACCAATTGTCAGGTCAACTGAGCTTAAAATGTGGCCTCTAGAGCATCCACAAGGAATTTACGTAAGTTGACCCAGTGACCTAGTTTATCACCCCACATGACCCAATTTAGAAATCATCAAAAAATTTATCAAGACAAACATTCTGAACAGTTTTCAAGTTAATTGAGCAATAAATGTGGCCTCTAGAGTGCCCACAAGGTATTTCCTTAAATTTGACCAAGTGACCAAGTTTATGACCCCAGGTGACCCATTTTCAAACTCATCCGAGCAAAAAATATGGCATCTAGAGTGCCCACAAAGTATTTCTTTAATTTGACCTAGATTATGATCCCAGGCGACCCAAATCCAAACTCATCCGAGATTTCATCATGACAAACATTCTGACCAAATTTCAGGTCATTTAAGCAATAAATGTGGCCTCCAGAGTGTCCACAACGTATTTCTTTATTTTGACCAAGTGACCTAGTTAATGACCCCGAGTGACCCAGTTTCAAACTCATCAGATATTTCATCAAGACAAACATTCTGACCAATTTTCAAGTCAATTGAGCAAAAAATGTGGCCTCTAGAGTGCTCACAAGGTATTTCTGTAATTTGACCTAGTGACCTAGTTTATGACCCCACATGACCCAATTTAGAACTAATCTGAAAATTTATCAAGACAAACATTCTGAATAATTTTCAAGTCATTTGAGCAATAAATGTGGCCTCTAGAGTGCCCACATGGTATTTCTTTATTTTGACCTAGTGACCTAGTTTAGGACCCTGGGTGACCCAATTTCAAACTCATCCAATATTTCATCAAGACAAACATTCTGACCAATTTTCAAGTCAATTGAGCAATAAATGTGGCCTCTAGAGTTCCCCAACGTATTTCTTAAATTTGACCTAGTGACCTAGATTATGACCCCAGTTGACTCAATTCAGACTCATCCTAGATTTCATAAAGACAAACATTTTAACCAAATTTCAAATCAATTGAACAATAAATGTGGCCTCTATAGTGCCCACAAGGCATTTCTTTAATTTGACCTACAGACCTAGTTTATGACCCCAGTTGACCCAAATTCAGACTCATATAAGATTTTATCAAGACAAACATTCTGACCAATTTTCAAGTCACTTGAGCACAAAATGTGGCCTTTAGAGTGCCCACAACGTATTTCTTTAATCTGACCTAGTGACCTAGTTAATGATCACAATTGACCCAAATTCAGACTCACATGAGATTTCATCAAGACAAACATTCTGACCAATTTCAAGTCAATTGAGCAAAAAATGTGGCCTCTAGAATGCCCACAAGGTATTTCTTTAAATTGACCTAGTGACCTAGTTTATGACCCCACATGACCCAATTTAGAACTAATCTGAAAATTTATCAAGACAAACATTCTGAATAATTTTCAAGTCATTTGAGCAATAAATGTGGCCTCTAGAGTGCCCACATGGTATTTCTTTATTTTGACCTAGTGACCTAGTTTAGGACCCTGGGTGACCCAATTTCAAACTCATCCAATATTTCATCAAGACAAACATTCTGACCAATTTTCAAGTCAATTGAGCAATAAATGTGGCCTCTAGAGTTCCCTAACGTATTTCTTAAATTTGACCTAGTGACCTAGATTATGACCCCAGTTGACTCAATTCAGACTCATCCTAGATTTCATAAAGACAAACATTTTAACCAAATTTCAAATCAATTGAACAATAAATGTGGCCTCTATAGTGCCCACAAGGCATTTCTTTAATTTGACCTACAGACCTAGTTTATGACCCCAGTTGACCCAAATTCAGACTCATATAAGATTTTATCAAGACAAACATTCTGACCAATTTTCAAGTCACTTGAGCACAAAATGTGGCCTTTAGAGTGCCCACAACGTATTTCTTTAATCTGACCTAGTGACCTAGTTAATGATCACAATTGACCCAAATTCAGACTCACATGAGATTTCATCAAGACAAACATTCTGACCAATTTCAAGTCAATTGAGCAAAAAATGTGGCCTCTAGAATGCCCACAAGGTATTTCTTTAAATTGACCTAGTGACCTAGTTTATGACCCCACATGACCCAATTTAGAACTAATCTGAAAATTTATCAAGACAAACATTCTGAATAATTTTCAAGTCATTTGAGCAATAAATGTGGCCTCTAGAGTGCCCACATGGTATTTCTTTATTTTGACCTAGTGACCTAGTTTAGGACCCTGGGTGACCCAATTTCAAACTCATCCAATATTTCATCAAGACAAACATTCTGACCAATTTTCAAGTCAATTGAGCAATAAATGTGGCCTCTAGAGTTCCCTAACGTATTTCTTAAATTTGACCTAGTGACCTAGATTATGACCCCAGTTGACTCAATTCAGACTCATCCTAGATTTCATAAAGACAAACATTTTAACCAAATTTCAAATCAATTGAACAATAAATGTGGCCTCTATAGTGCCCACAAGGCATTTCTTTAATTTGACCTACAGACCTAGTTTATGACCCCAGTTGACCCAAATTCAGACTCATATAAGATTTTATCAAGACAAACATTCTGACCAATTTTCAAGTCACTTGAGCACAAAATGTGGCCTTTAGAGTGCCCACAACGTATTTCTTTAATTTGACCTAGTGACCTAGTTAATGATCACAATTGACCCAAATTCAGACTCACGTGAGATTTCATCAAGACAAACATTCTGACCAATTTCAAGTCAATTGAGCAAAAAATGTGGCCTCTAGAATGCCCACAAGGTATTTCTTTAAATTGACCTAGTGACCTAGTTTATGACCCCACATGACCCAATTTAGAACTCATCTGAAAATTTATCAAGACAAACATTCTGAATAATTTTCAAGTCATTTGAGCAATAAATGTGGCCTCTAGAGTGCCCACATGGTATTTCTTTATTTTGACCTAGTGACCTAGTTTAGGACCCTGGGTGACCCAATTTCAAACTCATCCAATATTTCATCAAGACAAACATTCTGACCAATTTTCAAGTCAATTGAGCAATAAATGTGGCCTCTAGAGTTCCCTAAAGTATTTCTTAAATTTGACCTAGTGACCTAGATTATGACCCCAGTTGACTCAATTCAGACTCATCCTAGATTTCATAAAGACAAACATTTTAACCAAATTTCAAATCAATTGAACAATAAATGTGGCCTCTATAGTGCCCACAAGGCATTTCTTTAATTTGACCTACAGACCTAGTTTATGACCCCAGTTGACCCAAATTCAGACTCGTATAAGATTTTATCAAGACAAACATTCTGACCAATTTTCAAGTCACTTGAGCACAAAATGTGGCCTTTAGAGTGCCCACAACGTATTTCTTTAATTTGACCTAGTGACCTAGTTAATGATCACAATTGACCCAAATTCAGACTCACGTGAGATTTCATCAAGACAAACATTCTGACCAATTTCAAGTCAATTGAGCAAAAAATGTGGCCTCTAGAATGCCCACAAGGTATTTCTTTAAATTGACCTAGTGACCTAGTTTATGACCCCACATGACCCAATTTAGAACTCATCTGAAAACTTATCAAGACAAACATTCTGAATAATTTTCAAGTCATTTGAGCAATAAATGTGGCCTCTAGAGTGCCCACATGGTATTTCTTTATTTTGACCTAGTGACCTAGTTTAGGACCCTGGGTGACCCAATTTCAAACTCATCTAATATTTCATCGAGACAAACATTCTGACCAATTTTCAAGTCAATTGAGCAATAAATGTGGCCTCTAGAGTTCCCTAAAGTATTTCTTAAATTTGACCTAGTGACCTAGATTATGACCCCAGTTGACTCAATTCAGACTCATCCTAGATTTCATAAAGACAAACATTTTAACCAAATTTCAAATCAATTGAACAATAAATGTGGCCTCTATAGTGCCCACAAGGCATTTCTTTAATTTGACCTACAGACCTAGTTTATGACCCCAGTTGACCCCAATTTAGACTCGTATAAGATTTTATCAAGACAAACATTCTGACCAATTTTCAAGTCACTTGAGCACAAAATGTGGCCTTTAGAGTGCCCACAACGTATTTCTTTAATTTGACCTAGTGACCTAATTAATGATCACAATTGACCCAAATTCAGACTCATGTGAGATTTCATCAAGACAAACATTCTGACCAATTTCAAGTCAATTGAGCAAAAAATGTGGCCTCTAGAATGCCCACAAGTTATTTCTTTAAATTGACCTAGTGACCTAGTTTATGACCCCACATGACCCAATTTAGAACTCATCTAAAAATTTATCAAGACAAACATTCTGAATAATTTTCAAGTCATTTGAGCAATAAATGTGGCCTCTAGAGTGCCCACATGGTATTTCTTTATTTTGACCTAGTGACCTAGTTTAGGACCCTGGGTGACCCAATTTCAAACTCATCCAATATTTCATCAAGACAAATATTCTGACCAAATTTCAAGTCAATTGAGCAATAAATGTGGCCTCTAGAGTTCCCTAAAGTATTTCTTAAATTTGACCTAGAGACCTAGATTATGACCCCAGTTGACTCAATTCAGACTCATCCTAGATTTCATAAAGACAAACATTTTAACCAAATTTCAAATCAATTGAACAATAAATGTGGCCTCTATAGTGCCCACAAGGCATTTCTTTAATTTGACCTACAGACCTAGTTTATGACCCCAGTTGACCCAAATTCAGACTCACGTGAGATTTCATCAAGACAAACATTCTGACCAATTTCAAGTCAATTGAGCAAAAAATGTGGCCTCTAGAAAGCCCACAAGGTATTTCTTTAAATTGACCTAGTGACCTAGTTTATGACCCCACATGACCCAATTTAGAACTCATCTGAAAATTTATCAAGACAAACATTCTGAATAATTTTCAAGTCATTTGAGCAATAAATGTGGCCTCTAGAGTGCCCACATGGTATTTCTTTATTTTGACCTAGTTACCTAGTTAAGGACCCTGGGTGACCCAATTTCAAACTCATCCAATATTTCATCAAGACAAACATTCTGACCAATTTTCAAGTCAATTGAGCAATAAATGTGGCCTCTAGAGTTCCCTAAAGTATTTCTTAAATTTGACCTAGTGACCTAGATTATGACCCCAGTTGACTCAATTCAGACTCATCCTAGATTTCATAAAGACAAACATTTTAACCAAATTTCAAATCAATTGAACAATAAATGTGGCCTCTATAGTGCCCACAAGGCATTTCTTTAATTTGACCTACAGACCTAGTTTATGACCCCAGTTGACCCAAATTCAGACTCGTATAAGATTTTATCAAGACAAACATTCTGACCAATTTTCAAGTCACTTGAGCACAAAATGTGGCCTTTAGAGTGCCCACAACGTATTTCTTTAATTTGACCTAGTGACCTAGTTAATGATCACAATTGACCCAAATTCAGACTCACGTGAGATTTCATCAAGACAAACATTCTGACCAATTTCAAGTCAATTGAGCAAAAAATGTGGCCTCTAGAATGCCCACAAGGTATTTCTTTAAATTGACCTAGTGACCTAGTTTATGACCCCACATGACCCAATTTAGAACTCATCTAAAAATTTATCAAGACAAACATTCTGAATAATTTTCAAGTCATTTGAGCAATAAATGTGGCCTCTAGAGTGCCCACATGGTATTTCTTTATTTTGACCTAGTGACCTAGTTTAGGACCCTGGGTGACCCAATTTCAAACTCATCCAATATTTCATCAATACAAACATTCTGACCAATTTTCAAGTCAATTGAGCAATAAATGTGGCCTCTAGAGTTCCCTAAAGTATTTCTTAAATTTGACCTAGTGACCTAGATTATGACCCCAGTTGACTCAATTCAGACTCATCCTAGATTTCATATAGACAAACATTTTAACCAAATTTCAAATCAATTGAACAATAAATGTGGCCTCTATAGTGCCCACAAGGCATTTCTTTAATTTGACCTACAGACCTAGTTTATGACCCCAGTTGACCCAAATTCAGACTCATATAAGATTTTATCAAGACAAACATTCTGACCAATTTTCAAGTCACTTGAGCACAAAATGTGGCCTTTAGAGTGCCCACAACGTATTTCTTTAATTTGACCTAGTGACCTAGTTAATGATCACAATTGACCCAAATTCAGACTCACGTGAGATTTCATCAAGACAAACATTCTGACCAATTTCAAGTCAATTGAGCAAAAAATGTGGCCTCTAGAATGCCCACAAGGTATTTCTTTAAATTGACCTAGTGACCTAGTTTATGACCCCACATGACCCAATTTAGAACCCATCTGAAAATTTATCAAGACAAACATTCTGAATAATTTTCAAGTCATTTGAGCAATAAATGTGGCCTCTAGAGTGCCCACATGGTATTTCTTTATTTTGACCTAGTGACCTAGTTTAGGACCCTGGGTGACCCAATTTCAAACTCATCCAATATTTCATCGAGACAAACATTCTGACCGATTTTCAAGTCAATTGAGCAATAAATGTGGCCTCTAGAGTTCCCTAAAGTATTTCTTAAATTTGACCTAGTGACCTAGATTATGACCCCAGTTGACTCAATTCAGACTCATCCTAGATTTCATAAAGACAAACATTTTAACCAAATTTCAAATCAATTGAACAATAAATGTGGCCTCTATAGTGCCCGCAAGGCATTTCTTTAATTTGACCTACAGACCTAGTTTATGACCCCAGTTGACCCAAATTCAGACTCATATAAGACTTTATCAAGACAAACATTCTGACCAATTTTCAAGTCACTTGAGCACAAAATGTGGCCTTTAGAGTGCCCACAACGTATTTCTTTAATTTGACCTAGTGACCTAGTTAATGATCACAATTGACCCAAATTCAGACTCATGTGAGATTTCATCAAGACAAACATTCTGACCAATTTCAAGTCAATTGAGCAAAAAATGTGGCCTCTAGAATGCCCACAAGGTATTTCTTTAAATTGACCTAGTGACCTAGTTTATGACCCCACATGACCCAATTTAGAACTCATCTGAAAATTTATCAAGACAAACATTCTGAATAATTTTCAAGTCATTTGAGCAATAAATGTGGCCTTTAGAGTGCCCTCAAGGTATTTCTTTAATTTGACCAAGTGACCTAGTTATTACCCCAGGCGACCCAATTTCAAACTCATCTGATATTTCATTAAGACAAACATTCTTACCAATTTTTAAGTCAATTGAGCAAGAAATGTGGCCTCTAGAGTGCCATAAAGGTATTTCTTTAATTTGACCTAGTAACCTAGATTATGACCCCAGGTGACCCAATTTTGAACTAATCCTAGATTTCATCAAGACAAACATTTTAACCAATTTTCAAATCAATTGAACAAAAAATGTGGCCTCTATAGTGCCCACCAGGTATTTCTTTAATCTCTCATCCTAGATTTCATCAAGACAAACATTCTGACCAAATTTCAGATCATTTGAGCAATAAATGTGGCCTCTAGAGTGCCCACAAGGTATTTCTTTAATTTGACCAAGTGACCTAGTTAATGACCCCTGGTGACCCAATTTTGAACTCATTGAACACCTTGTGCTCAGGTAACAAACTTAGAACAGGTTCAATACATACCAAATATCAAAGCTCTATGCCTTCCAGTTTCAGAAAAGAAGAATTTTAAAGTTTTCCGTCTTTGTTCCTATGTTCGAAGTTGTGACCCTCGGAGCTGGCCCAGTTTTGACCCAAGCGGCATCATTTGAACAAACTTGGTAGAGGTCCACTAGGAGATGCTACATACCAAATATCAAAGCTCTACACCATCCAATTTTAAAGAAGAAGAATTTTTAAGTTTTCCTTCTTTGTACCTATGTTCGAACTTGTGACCCCCAGGGCGGGGCCAGTTTTGAGCCCAGGGGCATCGTATGAACAAAATTAGTAGAGGTCCACTAGGAGATGCTACATACCAAATATCAAAGCTCTACGCCTTCCAGTTCAGAGAAGAAGAATTTTGAAGTTTTCCTTCTTTGTTCCTATGTTCAAACTAGTGACCCCCGGGGCAGGGCCAGTTTTGACCCCAGGGGCATCATATGAACAAACTTGGTAGAGGTCCACTAGGAGATGCTAGATGCCAAATATCAAAGTTCTACGCCTTCAAGTTTCAAAGAAGAATTTTAAAGTTTTTCTTCTGTGTTCCTATGTTCGAACTTGTGACTCCCAGGGTGGGGCCAGTTTTGACCCCAGGGGCATCATAAGAACAAACTTGGTAGAGGTCCACTAGGAGATGCTAGATGCCAAATATCAAAGCTCCATGCCTTCCAGTTTCAGAGAAAAAGAATTTTAAAGTTTTCCTTCTTTGTTCTTATGTTCGAACTTGTGACCCCCAGGGCGGGGCCAGTTCTGACCCCAGGAGTATCGTATGAACAAACTTGGTAGAGGTCCACTAGGAGATGCTACATACCAAATATCAAGGCTCTACGCCTTCTAGTTTCAGAGATTTTCAAATATTTTGCTATTTTTTTCCTTTTTGTTGCCATGGCAACCAGAGTTATGGGTGGAATTCAATCTCTTGAACAATTTTGGTAGAGCTTCACCCAAGGAACATCCCTGCCAAGTTTCATCAAGATTGGCCCAGTGGTTTCGGAGGAGGAGATGTTTAAAGAAATTGTGGACGATGGACGACACACGATGGACATTGGGCGATCACAAAAGCTCACCTTGAGCACTTCGTGCTCAGGTGAGCTAAAAATGATATTCCCTCAACCCAAAGAGCCTGCAAATGAACTTTGAGAGAAAATCTAAAGAATTTCATGTAGGTGTACAATTACAATCACAAAATCTGTGACTGTGAAATCTGCTGAAGTTTACAAGAACTTTAACAGCATATTTACATGAAAAAAAATAGGTTTAACTTACACAGCTTTTGTTTGGCATCAAGGAATGTGGTTTCCCAGTTTACTCTTTTCTCAGCTGAGTTAAAGTTCACCTCAAGGTTCAAGACTCCTTCTCTACAATAAAAAGTGAAAAAGAGACCTTTAACCCGTACAGCACAATCCTGAGTATTTACAAACCTGTGCAAGAAGGCTTTTTTAAAACATCTGGTTACCAGCTTTTGCTCCTTTTCCCAAATTTTTTCTACCCTTTCAATGACAGGTTTCAATGCTTGAGCTTCATTTGATTTGTCATCTGCAAATGCTTTCAATTTGGACAAGTCTAAAATAGTATTGTTTGAAAACCCTTTACCAAACGATCCCTGGTTTTACCGACCCCGAGGAAGAAGCCTTCTGAAAACACTGTGGGAAAAGGAGAAAATGCTGGTACCCAGCACTTTCTCCTTTTCCCACTTTGTTTTCTACTCTTCCAAAGTCAAGTTTCAATTTTTGAGTCACATTTATTTTGTCGTCTGCAAATGCTTTCAATTTGGACAAGTCTAAAATTTTGTCGTTTGGTAAAGAGTTAGACTTAAAACGTAATCAAACTCTAAACACAAGCAAAATGAATGACAATTTTCAAACTAAAAATGGCAGTATTGATCATATCCTAATTTTGACTAACAAAATTAAGGTCTGATACATAGTAAAATTCAGTGGGTAGATGGTGAATTTCTGGCAACAAGCTATTTCTTCTTTCTGGCAAGGATTTATTTGTATTCATTTATAAATACTTATTACAGTAAAACCTCGATAATTCAAGGTCCCAAGGGGACAATCAAAATGTTCGAATTTTCGCGGTATTTGAATTATCCAAAATGTCAATGAAAAATGCATTCCGTTCAAGATCGGCGATCAAGGTATATTTCCCAAGCGATAGAACCGTGTTCCTATTTGATTCATTCGTTTACTATATTTGAAAAATATAATATCGAAAGGCTTATTTTCTGTAAATGTTCCTGTTTTGATCAAATGAGTTCCTGGATTTTAAATTAAATATTTAAATAATCTAGCCTTTCTTTCTATAGTTTTTGGAAAGGGTGTGTACTGTAATGTTTACACAATCGTGATCTACCCTTTCACATTCACCCCCTATAACTCTCTCCCTTTCGGTTATGTGAGAAAACAGCCACAGGTATTTGCTTGCTCTATTCGTGAAAGAATAAAAAAAATTACATGTACATGGAAATGGATTTAAGTTCTTTGGGCACTGGCGTTTCACTGAAATATCGTTGAATACTGCGCCATGCAACTAGAAAAAGTTGTTGAAAACGATCAAAGAACGCAAGCGGGAAAGATGTCAAAAGTTTTATTCTTCTCCACAAAAATTAGGAATGTGCGGATGGGCAATTTTGGTCACGATACATGTAAACTTTCACAAACGGTACAGTGTGATTGCGGTGCTACTGATGTAGTCAAAGAAGTGTAAATTACCGGAAGTATAGAGCTGATCTAATGAGAAATAAAAAGGAAAGACTAGCTTTACTACGACTTTTCTCTTCGACACGAAAACAGACCAGGTTATCTACACACCCTGTGAAAATTGACATGTACCTTTGTCAAAGGTAAATTTCTATGACATGAAAACGAACAAGTGATATTCACGCAAGAGCGAAATATGACGTTTCCCTAACAAGACAGTTAAAATTTGTGCGATCATACGGGTCTTAATCAGTGGCGAAGCGACTTGGGAAAAATCTGATGCTATAAATAGATTGACACGAAAACTGATAAAAAATCAGACATCGACCGATCACAAACGCTTAAAACTGTCTTTTTAGGATCAACAATGACTGAACAGTTCGTGTATGCACACGCTGCAAAAAAATAGATTTGGAAGATAAAATCATTTGTTTAATCAGGAATAAAATACTTGTGTCATTTTTTATGAAATGAAATATCAGACAGTTTAAACCACATGAGGGCAACGATCATATGGTCACTGATGAGGGGAATGGTCGGAATGGACATCACAAACTTTTCATAATTAGCCTCTCTTCAGAAATTAACGGCAGTACCTTCTCAAATCATACTGTAGTATGAATTGTCATAGTTTGTAAATTGGTAATTGTCATAGTTTGTAAAACTTACATCACACCGTAGACGGGCTGGCGCGATAAAAACCTTAGCTCAGAAAGGTGTGAAAACAACTGATCGAGAGGTGCGAAAACATTGTGTTCGAATTAACAATCAATTTAAAGAGGGAAAATGATTACAGGGACCACCACCCGTGTTCGAATTATCAACTTATCGAGACTCGAAATAAACGAGCTGCTTTTAGTGCAATATAGTAGAGTTTTTGCCGGGACTATGGAAATTCCTCGAAAAATGCAGGGTTCTCGAATGTTCGAGACTCGAAATATCAAGGTTTTACTGTATCTACAATTTGTGGAAAAAACTTTACGCTTTTGAAAGGACTACAAATTTTTAGACTAGCTGATATCTAACGCTTTTGCAGATGACAAAACCAGCATCCAAGTTACGTTATTTGCCTAAGAAAGGTACGAAACAACACTGGAAAAAAAAGAAAATGCTAGTTACCAGTATCTTCTCCTTTTCCAAGCATGTTTCTCCTTTCCTACCATGTGTTCAAAAACCTTCTTCCTCATGGTCATAAAAACATCTTGATCTTTTATAGAGGGTTAAAAGCGTATTTAGGCAGGCACAATATTTATAAACATTACCACTTTCAAACCAGTCCTTAATTCCAGGACCTGTCCATCCGATTGGCAGAGAGAAGAACAAATATCTTACTGTGTTGTTACAAGAAGTTCCATTTTCTGTGTATCCAGTAACGAGGTACGGAGGTCATGTTCCTCTAATTGTTTCTTCAGTGACATGTCCATCTCTTTAATCATCTCATCCAGACCCTACAAGAAAATATCAGGTTCTCAAAATTTCATGCCATATGGCTTTGCATTTCAACGTGTAACAGAAATCAATTCAAAACTAGCTTATCATATTGCTTGTCTTTTGAAAGTAAGTCTTTGCATGGGATGGACAGCTTCTTTCCTAACAAAAAATAAGGTCTAATCCACATGGACAAAATTTACACCCATATGTATTTTGCTGTACAGAGTATGTGATAATGAGCACAAGAATTCTACCATCCACTTAGATCAATCAATCAAACTTGAATCACTTCATTGCCAGTCCTACGACCTGACGACTGTACGATGGTAGCAGATACACTATTGGCGATTTAAAATATCAACTACATTCACAACTTATGGCTTGGGTATATGCTTTCAATGAGCAACTACTGGTACACAAATACCACAATCATCCTATTCACATCATACATGTTAGTGTAAAAGTAAAATTAATCAGTGTACGCATTTAAATAGAATCTATATAAGTATTCACGCTATTCTATACGACAGTAATGTTTGCCTTTTGTGACAGCAAATATGTACATATGTATAGATAGTAAGTATTAATTCAAAATTGATGCAATTATTGTATGTTTCTGCCTTAACAGCCATTTTCCAGTGCTCCTTTTCTATACTTACACTGCTTTAACTCTACATAACCACAAAATTTTAGACTTGTCCAAATTGAAAGCATTTGCAGACTACACATCAAATGTGGTCCAATTCATGATTTATTTCTTTGAGGGGATACAAAACATTGTAGGAAAAGAAGGAAATTATGGTACACCATTTTCTCCCATTTCCATAATGTTTTCGAAAGGCTTCTTCCTCAGGGTCATTTAAACACAGGATAGTTTGGTAAAGGGTAAAGCCTGTTTATTTGCAGCTATCTTTTAAACGGACTAAAGTTTGCAATTGAAATGTAAATTTGTCAGAATTAGAAATGGGATGACCATGTCTTTTTTGTTAAATTCCTTTGACCTTCAATGGTTGATTGAATGAATTGGAGTTTAATGATGTTTTAACAGCTTAGTTCATACCATGGCCATCAGTGCACCTACCCGTATGTTTCCTGCCTTTCTTACAGCAGTATTGACATAACTTTCTTTCTAAGCTACCAACTACTTTCTCACATGCATCAGAGGAGACAGGCAAAAAAAATCACTGTAAAGAAAGTTTGCCTCAACCAGGTATCAAACTCACAACAACCAGATCATGAGTCCAATACAATAACCACTGAGCTACCCAGGCTGGCTTTGACACTCAACTGGTGAAGAAAGATCAATTTGCCCCTTTAACTCTTTACCACACGAGAAAATTTTAGACTGGTCCAAATTGAAAGCATTTGCAGACGACAAAATAAAGGTGACTGAAAAATTAAAATTTGGTTTGGGAAGAGTAGAAAACACTGTGGGAAAAGGAGAAAATGCTGGTTACCAGCATTTTCTCCTTTTCCCATAGTGTTTTCCAAAGGCTTCTTTCTCAGGGGCGTCAAAAGTAGGGATTGTGTGGTAATGGGTTAATATCTAGAACTGTCAAAGGCAAACAAGTACTTCCCACTGTTTGCTTTGTACCTGAATAAGGTAAGAATTTAAAAGGGCCATAACTCTTGTAAAAGCCAATAAAGCATAATGGAACTTGCAGGCACACAAGTTCCCATAGTAGACTTCTAACTATCGATCAAATTAGTTGAACACCGTATGAGGAGAGGAGGACACAAATTGTATCTAAAGATGGACAGATGAAAATATTATCAACCCGATTCCAGTATACTCCCCCCCAATTTCTCATAACAGTAAGACATTACATACAGCATGGTTACAGTTGAGCTTGTTTGTAAGGTCCTGTATTGTCTCAAGTAAATCTATATCCTCTTCCACTTGCTCTTTGTCCATGGTGGCAACCCTCTTCAATGTTTCTGGATCTGGAAACATCATAAAAATGTTTTTCCAAGACACCAAAATTATAGACATGTCCAAACTAAGAGCATCTGCAAACAACAATTGTGACAAATGATAAAACTTGTCTTTGAAGGGTTGACTGTACAGTGGAAAGAGTAGAAAAGGCTGGTTATCACAGTTTTTCTCCTCTTCCCACAATACTTGCTTAACCCTTTACCACACAATCCAAAGTCTTAACAACCCTGAGAAATAAGCTTTTGAAAATATGGTGGGAAAAGGAGAAATTGCTAGAAACCAAATTTTACCAAAATTTGAAATTTACAGTCTTTCAGAATGAAGTGTACCAGATTTCATGATATGATGGTTTTGTACTAAAACCCCAAAAGCCTTAAAAAAAGTGTCAAGCCCTGATGCGGAGTTAAGAAATGGCTCTTTCAAATACTGGCTGTATCATGGATGGTCAATGTGGATCATGTCAAACACTGAGATCTCCCTCAACACCTATGAGATTGGAGTGTCTCGATTTTCACTTAATCCTTACCATGAGATCCCACACTTTAAGCTGGTAACCAGCATTTTCTTCTTTTCCCACAATGGTTTCTAGCCTTTGAAAGACAAATTTTGTTTTGAGTGACATTTTTTTTAAAAAAATTTTAATATGTCATCTATAGATGCTTTCCATTTGGACCAGTCAAAAATTTTGTTGTGTGGTAAAGAGTTAACTATTTCCCTACCATATTCAGAAATTCCACTCTCCAGCCCAACCCCCAAGCTTTAAACAGTTATTGAAGACGACTTTTGTCATAGTTTAGTAGTAAGTGGCTGACAGAGTAAATCAAAGATCAGACTGCACATTCTGTGCCATCTGATCTTGATCTACATTGTCTGCAAAAGCTACCTTAGCCGTCATGGTTTTAATACAGGAGTTATTAACCCTTAGGCTGCTAAGCATGACTCACTGACCTTTTGCAGATGGAACAGATCAAGAACAGACTGCACAGAATGTGCAGTCTGATCTTGTATCTACACTGTCCGATATGGAGATATTATTCCCCAAAACATACCTTTGAAATAGCAATATTTGGGTTTTTACTGTCGAATTGAAAATTCATTTTAGTTATTTAGCAGGATAAGGGTTAATGGCTTTGTAACACCTGCCCTAATTCAGAGCAAAAATTTATGGTCATGTTTTTTTTTTTTAACGGTGAACTATATATTTATGTATTTTCAATATAGAAAAATAATTACCGTATAGTTTTGTCTAAATCAAGTCTCTGTTTGGGTAACAAATGTCCAGGTGATAGAAAAATCATTGCTGTTTTACATCATCATGATTGAGATTATGGTTATGGTTAATAAACATGGACCCAAATCAAACATTGTGATTTTCGAAAGACAAAACGAAAATGACTAAATGACTAACTTGATTCTTTTAAGGGTGAAATGATATTGACTCTATGACTTACTTTTGACGATCTCTATATCATCCAGGCCAACTCGTAACCAAACTTTCTGTTTGACATTTTCTGCAAAGTCCTGGCCTGTCGGAGATTTTCTGAAAATATGAGAGTACATAAATGTTGATGAGCCATGCTCTGTGAAAAGGAGGCCAATGCATCTGCAAAGAGTATTGACCCATGTCAGCCTGCACAGTTCATGCAGGCTGACATGAGTCTAAACTTTTTTATGTTGACCAATTTTCTGCATGTCCAAGCACCATTCTACATCATGATTCAGATGCTTGTTAGACAAAGCGGATTTTACAGATCTATAGTTATGCACGAGTCATGGGTTTTTTTTTTTAACGGTGAACTATATATCTATGTACTTTTAATACAGAAAAATAATTACCGTATAGTTTTGTCTAAATCAAGTCTCTGTTTGGGTAACAAATGTCCAGATGATAAAAAAAAACATTGCTGTCTTACATCATCATCCTGCTATTCCCACAATGCTTTTAAAAGACTTCCTTCTCAAGGCCATTTAAAAACAGAATGTATAGGGTAAACACATTCTTACCTGCAGACATTTTTTTTTTATTCCATTTTGCAATGAAGTGCTTTTGAAAACAATGTGGCTAAAGGAGAATTTGCTGGTAACAAGCAATTTCTTCTTAATCACAATATTTTCACAGTCATGTGTCAATGAATTTAACTCTTTACCACACAGTGCCTAGTTTTAAGAACGAGGAATTTTGAAAATGTTGTGGTAAAAGAAGAAAATGCTGGTAGCCAGCATTTTTCTTCTATTCCCACAACGCTTTCCATCCTATCAAAGGCAAATTCCATCATCTGAGCCACAGTTAAATTTGTTTGTCTGCATATGCTTTTAATTTGAACAAGTCTTCCTTTTTTTTTGTGCTATAAAGAGTTAACCCTTTACCATACGACAGAAAGTTAAACTTGTCTAAATTGAAACCATTTGCAGACAAAAAATTTGATACAATCAACGTGTTGAGATTTGTCTTTGAAAAACGTAGAAAATATTGTGGGAAAAGGAGAAAATGCTGTTTACCAGCATTTTCTCCTTTTCCCACAATGTTTTCGAAAGGATCTTTCCTAAGGGTTGTTAAAACACAGGACTGTGTGGTAAAAGCTTAAACCTGAAGCAAGTTGATTATCTATATTCTACAGGTTTTCTGCTGCAGGTTTGTTTCAGAATATAATAACAAAAGTTCATTAACCCTCCTGAGCGCCAAATATACCATCAGACAATTTTATCCAAGAAATACGACCCAAATAATTGAAATTTCATGGTCCCTTTCATCTACAGTGTCTCAGCAAAGCAGACAGTGTAGATCAAAGATCAGGCTGCACATTTTGTGCAGCCTGATCTTGATCTACACTGGCTGCAAAGGTAACTATAGTTGTGAAGAGCACTTTCTTTAAGGGTCTAAGTGATTTTTTTCCATGATGTTATCAATGTTTTCATAATCTGGTACTCAAAAAAAGGTGAAAAACTTTCTTTTGAAGATCCCTGAATTATCTGCATGCAGTCCATTGTTACCCATAAAACCCCCTACCATATCATCTTAGAAATTAGTTTTCAACTTTCCTATCTGTAAGCGTTCAGATGAAAAACAGCAACGCTGGTAGTGTAGTCTGTTACATACAGGACTTGAGACTGGGGGGGGTCGCTGGTTCGAATTCCTGGCCTTGCCGGTTTCTTTCTAAAGATTGATGATAGTCATTATAACTATGTTATAACTGAAATAATGTTGAAAATGGTATTAGACACTATTCAAAGACACAAACAACAAATCCAATCACATGCTGGAACTTGTTTTTTAAAGGGTAGAAAACATTGTGAAAAAAAAAAAACAAGAAAATGCTGGTGGCCAGCTTTTTCTTGTTCTTTTTCCAGTGTTTTCAAAAGCTTTCAACTTCAGTTCGTAAGTTGGCTTGCAAAGGATACTCTGAAAACTCAAGAGTCTGCAGAATGGGTAAAGTGTAAAATTCATTTTAAGCTAAGTTCTTAGAACTCACCTGCTGCAGTTAAAAGGAAAATCAAATCTCAACAGGCCAACATTTGAAATCAAAAGACTGATGAAGAGGAGAAAAAACTGTACTTACAGAATAATGGAGACTTTTCGAGTTACCGGCCCACTTCTCCGTCTAACACTACTTATAATGATAAGATCAGAAAACATCCAAATACAACACTGGTCCTTTTTGTTCTGGAAAAAAAACCCCAAAACATATCCAAACAGTTATCTAAAGTATCTTTTATCCAATCAACCCTTTACCACACAATACTCTGTGTTTACCATTCTGAGGAAAAGGCCTTTTGAAAACATTGAGGGTGAAAGAGAAACTATGGTAACCAGCATTGTCTGCTATTCCCACAACATTTTCAACCCTTTCAAAGAAAAATTTAAACATTTGAGCCACATTTAAAGACGTCCTCTGGAAGTTCCTTTAATTTGGACTTATCTGGAATTTTATTGTCTGGTAAGAAGTTCATACTTTACCATACAACAAAATTTTGGACTTTATTGAAAGTATTAGGAGATGACCTATTATGTTACCCCAACTGTCTTTCAGAGGGTAGAACATATTGCAGGAAAAGGAGGAAATGCTCCTTGTCAGCATTATCTACTTTTCCAATGTTTTCAAAAAACATCTGTCATGCATGGGTATAAAAAAAAGTGACTTAACCTTTCACCAAATGACAAAATTTTAGATTTGCCCAAATTACAAGCATTACATTTTGCAGACAACAAAATAAATGTGACACTAAAACTGAAATTTGTTTGGGAAGGGTAGAAATCATAGTGGGAAAACGAGAAAATGCTGGTCACCATGAATAATGGAAACCACATCTAACATGTCATCCGTATGTGCTTTGAATATGGACTTAGTCTAAAAGATTCTCTACTGGAAATTAGCAAATCATTAAATTTTCTCAGTCAGCCAAGAAATGGTTTCATCACATACTATATTTGGACGAGAAATGATATATGTACATATGCTTTGGTATCATGGTGTCTGCTCAGAAAATATTCCTTTCCAATAACAATTATCCAATCAAATAAGTTTAAAGTACTTTAGGCATTATTTGTCGCAGAGAAAATTAAATTACAACAAGCAAATAAACTTTTGGTCTATCATGAGTAAGTCTAAACAATGTGTACACTAAAATGTGAGCGTGGTAACTTTTTACCATATGGTAAAATATTAGACATGTCCCAATTCAAAGCAGTTGCAGACAACTAGCTAAGAGTGGCTAAATTGATGGGATTGGTCATAAAAGGTTTATAACAAATGACGAGAACATGCTAGTTACCAGCATTTTCTCCTTTTCCCACAATCTTTTCATAAGCCTACTATCTCTGGTTGTTAAAACATGGGATTCTTTGGTACAGAGTAATATACATGTAGGTATGCATATTACTCTGTTAAAATATTATCATTACCCTTCTTTCAATGTTTTCTGGCATATTCTTTTTACCCTATACTGATCAAGCCGCAGTTCTAACAACCCCTGGCTGCGAAAGCTTGTGAAAAAAATGGGCAGAAAGGAGAAAAAGCTGGTTACCAGCATTTACGCTTTTTCCAACAAGGAATTCTACCCTTTCATAGATAAATACCACAGTTTGAGCCAAACTCTGTATGTCATATGCAGATGCTTTCAGTATGGATGATTAAAAAATTTTCTTGTTTGGTACAGAATTAACCCTTTAACAAAAATCCCCGAGTTTTAACGAAAGAGGATTTTGAAAACATTATGAGAAAAAGATAAATGCTAAGAACCATCATTTTCTTTTTTTATGTTGTTTTCTATCATTTGAAAAATAATTCAATGTTTTGAGTAACATTTAATTTTTCGTCGGCAAATGCATCTAATACTCAGGAGTCAAAAATTTTGTTGTCTAGTAAAGAGTTAAGTGCACAATCCCAAGTTTTGATGACCCTGAGGAAAAAGCATTTTGAAAACGTTGTTGAAAAAGGAAAAAATGCTGCTAACCAGCATTTTGTCCTTTTCTCACAATGTTTTCTAACCTTTCAAAGAAAAATGTCCTAATTTGTGCAACCTTTGATTGATTAGTCGTCTGTAAATGCCGGTACTTTCAATTTGGACCAGTCTAAAATTTTCTCGTTTGGTAAAGAGTTAACACCTTTTTTCAACATTATTTTAGCAACATTGTGGTGGCCAGTGCACCTATCAATGCTTTCCTCGAGTTTCTTTGACATGTACCACAGGCAATATTCTTCCCAAGCCATTTGCTGCTTTCCTACGTAAGCATTGTCAAAACAATGATTAGCAGTTAGAGAGGAATGAATCCTGTCTCAATGACTATCATCAATCCTTGGAAAGAAAGGATTTCTTTCCAACAACCCCCTTTCCTCAAGTCCTCTGCACTACTGACAGTGCTACCAGGGCTAGTGGCCCTCAGGGTCCTGAAACACAAGATTGCTTGGTAGAGGGTTAACTTTTTACTACACAATCCATAGTTTGAATGACCTTAACAAAGAAGGCTTTTGAAAACTTAATATGAAAAGGAGACAAGAGGGCCATGATGGCCCTGAAGTTGCTCACCTGAGCCTTTGACCAAACATGATCTGTTTTAAATCTCTTTCGAGATATTATGATAAACATTCCAACATGCTTTCATAATTATTGGATTGAAAATTTGGCCTCTAGCTTGTTCACAAGCCTTTTCTAGACTCATCCAAGATGTCATCAAGACAAACATTTTGAACAAGTTTCATGAATATTGAAGTTAAATTGTGGCCTCTAAATTGCACAGAAGATTTTTCTAAGATTTGACCAAATGACCTAGTTTTTCATGCAACCTTACCCATTTTCAAACTGGTTTTAGATGTCATCAAGACAAACATCCTGACCAAGTTTCATGAGTATTGGACTAAAAATGTGGCCTCTAGAGCATACACAAGGTTTTTCTATGATTTGACTTAGTGACCTAGTTATTGACCTGACGTGACCCATTTCCAAACTCATCCAGGATGTTATCAAGAAAAACATTCTGACCAAGTTTCAAGAGTATTAGACTGAAAATTAAGCCTCTAGAGCATACACAAGGTTTTTCTAAGATTTGACCTAGTTACCTAGTTTTTGACCTGACATGACCCATTTTCGAACTTGTTCGAGATATCATCAAGACAAACATTCTGACTAACTTTCAAGTGTATTGGACTGAAAATGTGGCCTCTATAGAGTACACAAGGTTTTTCTAAGATTTGACCTAGTGACCTAGTATTTTACCCAAAATGACACATTTTTTAACTTGTCCAAGATATCATCAAGACAAACATTCTGACTAAGTTTAAAGTGTATTGGACTGAAAATGTGGCCTCTAGAGTGTACACAAGGTTTCATTAGGATCTGACCTACTAACCTAGTTTTTGACCCAATACGACCCATTTTCGAACTCGTCTGAGATATTATGAAGGCAAATATTCAGACCAAGTTTCATTAGTATCGGACTGAAAATGTGGCCTCTAGAGTGTACACATAGTAAAAGTTGACGACGGACGACGGAAGCCGGACGACGGACACAGCATGATCACAAAAGCTCATCTTGAGCACTCTCGTGCTCAGGTGAGCTAAAAATGCTGGTAACTAGCATTTTCCTCTTCTCCTACTTTGTTTTCTATTCCATTAAAAACAAATTCCATCATTTGAACCACATTTAAATTTTAATCTGCAAATGCTTTAAATTTGAACCAGTCTAAAATTTTGTTGTATAGTAAAAGGTTTAGGAAGCCTTTAGCTTACCTTGCTTGCTGCTCCAAATGAAAGCAAAGTTGTAAATGACAAAAGAATTAATACTAACGATTGAATTTACAAATGAAACCTGTACTACAATGAAACTCTAATCAAATACAGTATAAAAAGTTCCATCGACCCTTTGACCCTTTACCAGACAAAAAATTTAAGACTAGGACAACAAATTCAACGTTTGTCTTTTAAAGAGTAGAAAACATTGTCATTAAAGGAGGAAATGCTAACAAAAAGCATTTTCTCTTTTCTCACAAAATTTTCAAAAGCAATTCTCCTCAGGTTTATTCAGCAGTACAAAGGTTAACATGCACCCCTGCCCAGGAAAATTTCTAACAACAATGGTTTAGGTAGTAATTTACACAACTTTCAATATGGTTTAAAGTATGTAAACCATGGCAATTTGTTTATTTATTGCTTTCTCTCTGGGGCTTAACCTGTGCTACTCTTGTATTCTGCAGTGCCTTGCCAAAAGACATTTCCCATGTTGCAGGAAATAAAGCAAGTCTTCTTTACTCCTATTCTTTGTATAATTTTTATTTATAAAGGCAGAAATTTTAACAAACCATTATGAGGGTTGTTCAATAAATTTGTGGAATTTTGTTGTTGAAACAAACATGGATATGTAATAAACTTGATATAAAAATTTTGCAGTTTTTTAACATTTTAAACGCAAAATTTGTGTTACCATTGTGACACATGTAACCCACATTGCCAGGCTCAAATTTTCTCCTGATTTCAAACATCCTATTTTGTGTAAAATAAACATTCAGAAATCAGTAAAAATTGCGCCAGTTATGCAGACAGTTATGTAATATTATGATTGATTTTCATAAAAGTTCATCGCAGTGGCACTTCCTGTTACTGTAGTAACAATTTTTGTCTTGTCAGTGCTAGGTAATTTTTGATGCAAGGATCTTGAATTACATGCAATAAGGAAGTTTTGTGTTGGACTCAGTAAAACACCAAAACAGACCACAAATGATTAGGATTTCAACAACTTCACGTTCCTGTAGTACTTCACTTGTCTACAAGTGGAAGAACATCCCTTGATGATGATCCTTGTGAAGGACAGCCGGTTAGCATAAAGGTATCAATTTCGGATACTGTCTATGACACGATGAGTAATAAACCGGCGGGTTACATTGCATGACATATTGGAGGACTTAGGTGTGGCTTATTCCACAGTACATCCTATCCTTATCTAGGAATGTCAAAGAGAGCATGTGCTAGGCGCGCAGACTCCTTAAAGATATGGAGAAGGAGTAAGGGGTCACATTTTCAATACAATTTTTGTGCTGATTTGATCCTGATGCAGTTCCTTGCCTGCATAGTAACTGTTGATGAAACTTGCATCCATCATTTCGATCCAGAAACAAAGCCAGAATCAAGCATTTGGATGTCATGGCTCAAGACCATTTGAGGGAATTAGACCTATGAAGAAAGAGTAATGCCGATCTCTCGTAATGACAATGAAATTATTGTTTCATATCCGGATCCCAGCGTGAATGTTTACATCGTGTTTTGTATTTCTATGTGAAATTGTATAAAATTCAGAGGATGTTTCAGATATACAGTGTTTAATATGTATGCAAAATAGGACCTTAATTAGTCTCCTAGTTTTACTTTTTACAGCAAAACTACAAACTCAACAGCCCTGGTAAGTATGTTTAAAAACAGCTTACAATCATGATAATACCTAATCTCTACCAGCCAAAATTTTACACTAGTCCAAAAAGTATTTGCAGATGACAACATAAATGTGGCCCAAATTGATGGAATTTGTCTTTAAAAGGGTACGACACATTGCGGGCAGAGAAAATGTTGGTTACTATTGCTTTCAAAAGCTTTTTATCTTTTTTGTCACTAAAACATGGCATAGTTTGGTCAACAGATACAGGGGTGTAAAATTCTACTCGCCCATTCGCATCGGCCAATGATCCTAAACTTTGGGCAAGTACAAAAAATACCTGACCTGCCCAAAGGGCAGATGGCATTTTCTAACATATAACATGCTCTTAAAGCTCGTAAAATTCGGTAAAATTTCAGACAGAAGACTGCTAATCAAGTGGAAGTCTATATTTATAGTTTAGGTTTTGTCTAGTTACACACCATTACATACATACACACCATACAATGCTAATCAATCAAATGTCAATTTCGCCATGCCCCATCTGCATCCCACATAATTTTCACACAATCTCTATGACAAACCAATCAGAAATCACATACTAGATATAGTCACCGCCCATAATTTCTAAAACCAAGCTTTGATTCTGCGTTATATGTTGTGCATCCTGTCACTATGGCTAGCATATGGTGTGTATTTAGCAACAACCTCAGGACGACTTGGAGTATATTCAAATTTCTACAATTTAGTATTCTTTTATCTAACGGAAATAGCTGAGGGAATTCCCAAATGGTTCAGTGGTTTTCTAAGAATTCTTAAGAAGTGGAATGACCTATTTTTCATTAAATTGATTGAATCACTACAGACGCATTACAAAGAAAGTTATGCCTGAAAGAAGATAATTACGTAAACAAATTAGGTTGATTTTTGGGCACAAAGGGTAAGTCATTTGATCAGAAAATCAAGTTGACAGAATAGATAATCTATTTTTAGTAGAGGTGTACTGAAAACAATCTGTTTTCAATTACCTTTAGAAAATGAATTCCTCTCTTTGCATGATGATAATGAACAGGCAGTTCAATAAAAAGCTAAGATTCAGACATGGTAACATTTCCTTACATTTATTTTAGTTCAAAATAATGTGTAAGTATAATTAATTACATGACCTTCAATTATATTAGGAAAAATTTAAAGCGAGAAGATAAAAGAATGATTTTACACCCTGGAGATGAGGAGTTGTGGTAAGAAACCCAGAGACTGTAGGAGAAATTTTGAGCATGGGTCTTTCGCAGCATTTCTTACAATGTTCAACAGAATCTACAGTTGACCTTCTACCAATGGCCACATTTTTTTTTACAGAGGGAAGAAGACATTAAAAAGAAATTATAAAAGCATCATTAGAAAAGGAAAAAATATTGGTAAGCAGCATTTTCTCCTTTTTCCACACTGTTTTCATTTGTTTGTCTTCCGCTTATGATTTAAATAAAGACAAGTTTATAATTCTGATGCCTGGTAAAAAGTTAAGTGTTTAAATTTGAAATTTCTTTAGAAAAAGGAAAGGACAACAATCAGTAAAAAACATGTTAACCATTCACCAAATAATCCTTACTTTTAACATCCCTGAAAAAGAAAACATTATGGGTAAAAAGAGAAAGTATTGGTAACTAGCACTTTCTCCTTTCTCTACAATGTTTTTTACCTATCAAAGCCAAATCTCATCATTTGAGCCATTACTAATTAAATTTTTTCAACTGCAAATGCTTTCAATTTGTTGTTTGCTAAAGAGTTATGTAGCAACAGCTTAGTGACAAATTTTCATATACAAAAAGTTCACTCTTCACAATACAACAAAGTTTAACACTCTCCAATAAGGAAATAATTACTTTTCAGCCAACAAAGTAAACTAAACCACAAACTTTTAGACTGGTCCAAATTGACAACATTTGCAGACAACAAATTAAATGTTGCACAATGCTTTAAAAAAGCCTTCTACCTCAGCATACTCCAATCTGTACCAAACAATCCCATGTTTTAATGGCCCCAAGTAGGAAGGGTTTGAAAATTTTACATTTAAAGGAGAAAACGCTGGTAACTAGTAATTTCTCCTTTACACACAATGTTTCTCCCCTTTCAAACACAAATTCTATGATTTCAGCCACAGTTAGTGTGTCATCTGCAAACTCCCTCAATTTGGACAAGTCAAAAATTTTGTAATCTCATAAAACGTTAACACACTTGCTTGTTTGGTAAATAGTTAACCTAACAACTAGGGACCAGAGTGACATGCTTCCACGAAATTTGTTATTAATAGTAAGGCTGGGGGATTTTTTAGGATTTAAAAAGTACAACAGGTGAATAATTTATAAAAGTCTCACCAGAGAAAGAAGATTTCGACTCCAAAGAGCGTCTCCTCCCTAACAATGAACGAATGAATCCAATGGATGATAGTTGTTTGACCTGGCATCACCACCTAATAATAGGCAATGCACCTCCCAAAAACTATGATACCACACAAAAACATAAACAACTTGACTACTTGACTCCTTAGAAAAAGAAAGGAACATTTTCAGTCAGTACTTTACGCCCATACAAAGATTGGCACCATATATCCCACTGAGAAAATATACTTGCCCAAAATGGCATTTGTTTTTGACAAATCAAACTTAATACAGACCAACAGATTTTGAAACAATTTTTAAAGGTTGTACTATAAGATGGCATGAAAAAATAAGCCATACCTATTGCCTACCACAGCCACATTTTTTGACATATCCTGACTTTATCAAGGTATTCAATTGTAAAAATATGAATTGATTATGAAATAGTAAATTATATAGGGTTTTAAAAATTCCTTTTTTTTTTAAACCATGGGCCATATGAGAAAATAAGCTACACTCAAAATTAAAGCTTTTGACATGTCTTTGATGAATCAGAAATCTGTTACAAGTCCTTCAGAAGATCATTTATAAATGTAAAAGATGGTAACAATTATATTCCTACAAGGTTTTTTAGCAAAGAAGATTTTTTCTGCTAAATTTCAAATCTGTTTCCTTGTTACAAAACTTCAACATAATCTTCAACACTATTTCAGGTATACATCTAAAACCATTGCATTTATTTATACATTCCTCTCATCTTGTACCAGTGCTACACATGTCCTTCTGTCAGACCTGTTGAATGCTTTCTTTCATACAACTAAATACAATGTCCATTTGTGAAACACAAACAACTTTTGCCATGCCACTTTCATAGATCAATGCCAATATAGAAATTCATACAAGAAACCCCAAGTTTGGCAGGAATTCTTTGGTGCATGGAGGGATTCTGTCAGTATAGTAACAAGAGGGCCATAATGGCCCTGTATCAGATACAGGTCTGTATATGATACAGGTCTAGAATGTGTAGTTGTAAACAAGAAGATTTTCAAAGTTTCCCCAATAAAAGACCCTGCAAAACATGAGACCCTTGAGACAGGGCTAAATTTAGTAGCCCGAGGTCTTATGGAAAGTAACAAGAAGATTTCCGGTTTTCACTATATAAGCCCATGTAAAACTTGTGACCCCTGGGTTGGGGCCAACCTTCACCCTAGTGCTATAATTTTGGCCCTCTTGGTAGAGGCTAACTAGATAAAGCTAGATGCAAAATTTGGTAGCCCTAGGCCTTATGGCTAGGTACAAGAAGATTTTTAAAGTTTTCCCTATATAGGCCCTTGTGAAACTTGTGACCCCAGGGCAAAGCCAAATTTGACCCTTGGGCTATAATTTGGGCACTCTTGGTAGAAGCCCACTAGATAAAGCCACATGCCAAATTTGGTAGCCCTAGGTGTTATGGCTAGGTACGAGAAGATTTTTAAAGTTTTCCCTATATTAAGCTAATATAAAAAATTGTGACCCCTGAGGTGGGGTCAAATTTGATCCCAGGGCTATAATTTGAAGAAACTTGGTAGAGGTCCTCTAGATAAAGCTACATGCCAAATTTGGTAGCCCTAGGCCTTATGGTTTCAGACGAGGAGATTTTAAAAGATTTTCAATATTTTTTTTAGTTTTGTTGCCATGGCAACCAGAGTTTTTGAAGGAATCAAACTCTTTCAAGATATTCTGAAGAGGACCATGGCAGAATCATTTCTGTGAAGTATCATCAAAATTGGACGAGTAGTTTCAGAGAAGAAGATGTTTGAAATAAAAGTTAATGCACACACAGACGGACAGACGGACGCACGACGGACAATAGGCCATGACATAAGCCCGCTAGCCTTGAGCCAGTGGAGCTAAAAACTACACAGGCATTATTTTGTCCTTCTCGTTTAGAATAATGGCATGGGGGTTGGCCAAGAGGAGCAGTATTTCTGACAATGCAAAAGTAAGCAGGAGCGCTGCAGGTAATGAACTTCATAGAGATATTACTAAACAATATGAGCCAAACTCTGACAAAAGGGGTTAAATGTATCTCATTGATGCATTATACCAAGAAAGTCATTACATAATTATAAATCCATAAAACCCATTTTGTCTAACAACTGACTGAATCCAGAGGTAGAATAGTCCTTTAACATCCAGGAAATTTGTAACCATGTCAGCCTGCGGGGGCTGTGCAGGCTGACATAAGCTGATACTTTTTCAGATGCAGTTAACCCCCTTTTGACACAGCATGGCTCCTATCTTTTAAAAATGTCACTTCTCTCAATTGTTCCTAAGTGTAATAGTAAACCTGCACTACTCACCAGTATTTGGACCATATCATGCCTGAGGTAGTACCTGTCCTGAACAGCCAGCTGTCGAAGAAAACAGAGAAAAAATACTATAAGTACTATAACACTGCTACGGTAATACTGTAGCAGGCCTGTGTACATAACCCTGCCACTGAGATCTTTGCAAATTTATACTAAAGCAAATACTACAGCAGGCCTAAGTTCCCTTTTCCTCCTGTAGCAGGCCTATGTATATTTACCCCCCCATCCTTGTAAATTTAAACAAAAGCTTATACTGTAGCAGGCTTAAGTAAACCCCCATCCCCACCCTGAGATCTTTGCAAATTTATACTAAAGCCAATACAATAGCAAGCCTATGTATACCCGCACTTTGATCTTTGCAAGTTTATACCAAAGCCTAACAAGAACTGCTGCAGGCCAACAAATGCACCCTGCTACCAGTTGCCTTTTCCCTGGATCAGGACAGAAATTGAAAGGGCCATAATTCTGTCATAGTTAACATGATGAAAACTGCCAATGTACAAGTTTCTATGGTAGGAAGACTTCTAAAATCTCTACCAAGTTGGTTGTGAAAAGTAGGGAAGAGAAGAGGACACAAAATTGTGTCTGTAGACAGACAGATAGACACAGATATATACGATCTGACATGAGTCGGTGTTTGAGATAGAATTTTATTAACGGAGTCAAAGAAAAATGTTATTAAGCGAGCCTTTGGCGAGCTTAATAACATTTTTTCTTGATGAGTTTAATAAAATTTTATCTCAAACACCAACAAATGTCAGATTCTTTGTATCACATAACGATAGTCCACAAATTATAGACCAGAAGACGCAAAACCATCTGTAGATGCACATGCGGTAATATCCATAAAACCCATTCACTTCTATAAAATATGTACAAAATGACGTCAAAGGTGACACCACACAATTATGATATCAAACGTGTATATGATAAGAAAATTCATAATGGCTATATTAAACTGACAACAAGAGAGGTTATGTGATAAATCAACAGACTGATTCCAGCATACTACTCTGGACAAGTGGAATCTAAAGCATGTTTCTAAATCTTGGCTGACCAAAAAGTCCAGGCCAAATTATCGCAGGCAAAACCTTCATGTCAAATTGTCCACTGGCCAAAACATCGGCACACAAGTAAACTGTGGCTCAGCTGGTTCAGTAGATTACAAGCATTTCTCCTTTTCCTAGAATGTTTTCAAATTCAGTTTAAATGATAGTTCTTAAAAAACTGAATTTCTTGATTAAAGTTAAAGGTGTCAGTTTGAGATTGAAGTTCAAGTTGTCAAGTTTGTAAAGCATTTCATGCCCTTTTTCAACTGTATTTCTAATTTGTCACAGAGGTCAGTGTATCTATCCATGCATTCCTGGTTTTGCTTGTACCAACATTACACACATTCTTCTTTGAAAGCCACTTGTTGCTTTCCACCACACATATCCTACAAATTATGTTTAGCCTTCAGACAGATGTAAGCTGTCACAATAATAACCACCCATCTTCAAAAAGAGTTTGATAAACTTCTTACCAAACAATTTCAAGTTTTAACGACCCCAAGGAAATAGCCTTTTCAATACATGGTTGGAGAAGGAGAAAATGTTGGTCACCAGCATTTTCTCTTTTTCCCACAACAGTACTTAACATTACAAGCCAAATTCCAACATTTGAGCCACATTTAAATTGTCATCTGGGAAATGCTTTCAATTTGGGCAAGTCTGATATTTTGTGGTCTGGTAAAGAGGTATATAGATCACCCACAATGATAGAAACAGCAGTGTATTTAATTCTTTCTCTTTAACAGATGGCAAAATGTTTCGACTTGTCCATATTGAAAGACTTTTCAGACAAATTAAAATTGGCTGAATTTACAATTGTCTCTGAAATGGTAGAAAACAATGTGGAAAAAGGAGAAAATGCTGGTAACCAGCATTTTCTCCTTTTCCCACAATGTTTTCAAATGACTTCTTCCTTCAAAATCACAGGATTTTGGTAAAGAGGTAAACACTATCCCACAATCCCTTGATTTGACAGATGTGGCATAACTAGCATGTAAAGAGAAAGGTTTTTGACCCAGATATTGGACACAACTGTCATACAAATGACATCCTGGTAATTAGGCATGACAGGAATTGTACTCTCATGCTCTCTACTCTCCTTCTTTCTGAAGGCATAACCACACTGTGGAAAAAGGTGCAACTCATACAAATGGGAAACAGGTGTTAACACCAGATAGATAATACATTCTACTTCTTTTTTTGTAACTCGTTACCTCTCAGTTAAAAAAAAAAATGCAGCAGACTTGAAAATCAAAAATTTTGATCAACAACTTGAGGAATTACGGTGAAAATATTTCTAAAAGCACTGAAGGAAAAAACTTTTATTTGAAGAATACAGGGGACAATCAGGATGTTTTTGTTTTGATACATTGCATGGTAAAATAATGGAGTTTTGACTAAAAGCCAAGGTAAATGACTATTTCTGTCTTTTTGTACTTAATCTTATAGATTTATCTATGCATCACGTTCCATCAAACCTGTGCCTGGTTTTAATGATATCTTAATTTTGTCATAAAAATTCATACATCTGCTAACATTTTTGTAATGAAATTTCAAATGATGGTGATCAAGATTTTTAGTTTTGATACTCATAGCTTGAAAATTCATGACAAAATGTTTAGTCTTAGTTTTCAACATATTTATTTTACATCGATTGAGAAACAAGGTCTTACAACTTACACTAATCTCTCTCGATTCTGCTTCCTGGGAACTACACCAGTACTTGCCCTGAATGTGTGGGCCAATGAAAAATCCCGAAGTTGACATCCGCTCCCGGGTATCAAACTCGTCCCCTTATGGTTACAAGGTAAACGCTCTACCTCACAACCACAGACACCACACTGACAAGATGTTTGCAAAGAGAATGAATTTTAATGACACCATTATTGCAACACTGAATTTGGACATGAGCTTACTAGAATAAATTGCATAGACTAATTGATAAAATTAAGCATACAGGACAGATGAAACAAAATATTAACCTAAGCATTTCATCGAAATTCTACCACTTTTCTGTACAGTATCAAAACGAAAACTCAGTTGCCCCCAGAGATAAGGTTATGAGTACACTCGTCACAAAATACATGAAAATTGTCTGTCTATACGAGAAGCAGCTTTAGAAAACATTTCGGGGACAAGAACAATTGCTGGAATTCAAAAATTATTTTTTCCGTGATGATGTCCATACAATCAAAAGTTCCCTTTGCTGCTAATGCTTGCTACTTGCATAAATTTTGTTTCAGGATGATTTAAATTAACCCTTTACCCCACAATCCCAAGTTTTAACAGCCTTGCGGAAGACTGGCTTTTTAAAACATTATGGAAAAAGGAGAAAATGCTGGTGACCAGCATTTTCTCCTTTTCCCAAAATGTTTTTTAACTTTTTAGTGACAATTCTCATCATTTGAGCCATATTTAATTTGTAGTCTGCAGCTGGTTTGAATTTGGATAAGTCTCAAATTTTGTCGTTTGGTAATAAGTTAAGGCTGATGTTTTAGCAATTCATTCTCAACGACAAAGCCATAATGACACATAACAAAGCTTACATCTGTAATGAGTAACAGTTCTAGTTTTTTCAGCGTCTCCTGCTGACCATCTTCAACTTGCGGTTCACTCAAGTGTCCGATCTTTTTGGCGAAATTATGTAAAGTTGTCTCCGCTTCCTGCAGGAGGACATAGTCAGGGTGATCTCCAGGAGTATTGACCAGCAATCTCTAAAAACAGAGCAGAAAAATCAGCATTACTGAAAAAGTTACAGTTGCATGTACCACCTATTTACAAGTTATATTAACTTATATTGAGGACTTGTCTGTACTTAAGGCATATTTGGCCAAACTGTGAATTTATATTCAAAGAGTACAGAAAATTGTGTAAATGGGAGAAAACGCTGTTTAACTGCATTATCTCCATTTCCAACAATATATTTAAAAGGTCTCTTCCTCAGGGTACTTATAAGTCAGTTGTTTGTTGAAAGATTAATCAAAACATAATACATGAATTACAGAGTTAATACAAAATGCACATGAAGTGCTTTAAACATTTTTTTTTTTTGCCAAGCCCTTGTAGCACAAGCAGTAGCTTACAGGACTTGACACCAGAGATTACCTGGTTGGAATCCCCAGCTCATCATATTTCTTTTCAAGGATTAATGATAGTCAATGCAACAGGGTTCATTCCTCTCTCACCACTGATTATTGTTTTAAAGATGGTTATGTGGGAAAGCAGCCAATGGTTTGGGTCAAATATTGTGCAAAGTACTGGTAAAAAAAAACTCTAGGAAAGCATGGATCTGCGCACTTGCAGCCACAATTTTGCTGAAATAATGTTGAACATGGCGTTAAACACGATAAAAACAAATTGAAATATTTTTTGGTCAAGCTAGGATTCTTTCAGTTCCAAGAATCTTTCTGTGAGTCTATGCATCAATTATTTATTCTATTTATAATTTCAACAAGCATTCTAATAGTATTGCATAGCAATACCTAGTCCCCTACCGGCTGTATATATCGCTGGCACGTATAGTTTGCGAAACTCTGTGGAGGAGAAAGAACATATTTGACCCCCTTTCAGAATTATAAGCATCATGTCTGTCTTTGTATGCAATGCTTTAATGAAAGCCAGATATATAAACATTTTTCCTTGTTAATGTAGGTTCACTGAAGAAGTTTTACTAAGACAAGATGTGTTTGTGAAACACAAATGCCCCCATAAAAGCAAATTTTCAAGGCCCCTAATTTCGTCAAAAATCCGTGGACTGGAACAAAACTCGAACTTGATCATATATGGGTGTGCATGCAATGGTGGTAAATTTACATACCAAAACACAGCTCAATATCTGCCAGCATTCAGAAAAAAAGTCAGGGTAACTGTTTTTTTCAGTGAAATTTTCTAAGTCCAAGGCCCGTAATTTCAACAAAAATCGGTGGACTGGAACAAAACTTAAACTTGATCTGTAACTCATGGTGGCTGACTTGCACACCAAGAGTCAGCTCAATATCTGCCAGTGTTTACACAAAAAGTCTGGAGAACTGTTTTTTCGGTGAAATTTTCCAAGTCTAAGGCCTGTAATTTCTTCAAAAATCATTGGACTGGAACGAAACTCAAACTTGTTCTGTAACTCATGGTGGTTGACTTGCACACTAAGAATTAGCTCAATATCTGCCATTGTTTAGAAAAAAAGTCCAGAAAACTTTTTTCTGTGAAAATTTCTAAGTCCAAGGCCCGTAATTTTGTCAAAAATCAGTGGACTGGAACAAAACTCCAACTTGATCTGTAACTCATGGTGGTTGACTTACACACAAAAAATCAGCTCAATATCTGCCAGCGTTTAGAAAAAAAGTCCGGAAAACTGATTTGCCGCACTGATGGACAGACGGATGGACGGAGTGCAAACCTGAAGTCCCCTTCGGCTTCACCGGTAGGGGACTAATAATTGTAGATATCATAAACAAAGTAAAATATTTTTGGCCAACCTGAGATGCAAGCTTTCAGCCTTAAAATGTTCTCTCAATCTTTCCTTCTGTTTATAATTTCGATAAATGTAGATATTTTCGTTTGATCTAGTCTGTAATCTTTATCAAGCATGTCACTGAATGCCTTTTTGATAGATACAAGGTGTTTATACAAAAAAAGTATCTGGTCCCTGGTTCTACCCACCTGTATAAGGAGTTCTACCCTAGGAATTCTCTGAATTGGCCGAACTATTAAATCTTTCATGGTGAGCTTGCTCCCACTCTCTTTCTGACATTGCTGAAAAAAGACACACAATAGTTTAACTCTTGACCAAGCAACAAAATTTTGGACTTGACCAAATTCAAAGCATTTGCAGATGACAAATTAAATGAAACTCAAATGTTGGTTTTTGTCTTTAATATGGTAGAAAACATTAAGGGAAAAGGACAAAATGCTGGTTACCAGCATTTTCTCCTTTTCCCATAATCCTTTACAAAGCAGTCTTTCCGAGGGCAGTGAAAACCCGTAAGATTTTGATAAAGCATCAAATATCTAATTTTATTATAATTATACTGGAAAATTTTTAGGCTCAATACATGTGTCCCACACATTTATTTTTTTCTATCATGCACAACAGAAAAAAACCTGTATCTACACACTGTGAAATACAGTTCCAAATATGGTATGATGACATAATGCACACGTGGAACACGCATATATTGATTTGCAATTTGATTGGTCAAAAGTTTAGACTGTAACATTCATCCGCCATTCATGCGAACGAAATTACTGGCTACTATCACTTGTTTTATTTTGTTTGCTGTTTTCAAATAAAATGTCAATAATTTGCCATATTTTGTCGTTGAAAGGTGTAGGTAAAAGTATAATAAAAGGAATTTTATGCAATTGTAACCTTCCTGGTGCTAGTATTTGCCTCTTGCAGCGTAAGAAAATTTTGACACCTTGCCCAACCTTAGGTCTCATGTGGTATTATTTTCTCACGATGCTCAAATCAAATACAAGCACCAGGAAAGTTACTAAATAGCGGATAATCAACTGGTTGTGTGTGATATCAAAAATCCTGTCACTAGAATGAGGTGTGATGCAGTTGAAAAAACAAGTCTGAAGAACGAGTTTTTCTAACCACATCACACCACATTTAAGTGACAGATTTTTAATATCACACCCAACCAGTTGATAATCCTATTTATTATATTCTTAATTAACCCTTTTTTATTCTAATAACTATCAAGAATGGTACAATATGAGCAATATGAGAGAAATGTAGTTTCATCAAACATTCGAAAACTATATCGTCATTAGTGATGATACCATAATTATCATCAATAGTGGTGTTATCCACTGTGAAATCCCAGTAATTCACTGATAGGAATATAATAACACAAAATATTCCATATTTATATCCAATTTACCAATTTATTGTTTTTTGTTATATAATCTATCTGAGGGACAAGCAAGTCTCATCATAAATTCTCCCAAATTTTACATTGATAATTTCAGACACAAACATATTATTCCCTCTTTACACCACTATATTTAGTAGCTTTGAAAAACAATGTTGGAAAAGAGTAAGAAATTTGAAACCATCCTTCATAATTAACATGGGTTATGGTTTAACCTTTATCACTCTATCATGAGTTTTAATGACTTTGAGGAAGAAGCCTTTTGAAAACATTGTGGGAAAAGGAGAAAATGCTGGTGACCAGCATTTTCTCCTTTTCTCACAATGTTTTCTATCCCATCACAGAAAAACTTTCATTTGAGCCACATTTAAAGTGTCGTCTGCAAATGCTGTCAATTTGGACCAGTCCGTATTTTTATCTGTGGTAAAGAGTTAAGGCATATAATTATGATTTAGAAAACATTAGGGCCAAAAGAGTTACTGCTACATCTTTGCCAGTAGCTTGAACAGAATTTCAAAGTTTATACAGGTAAAGAAGCTCTAGAAAAACAGTCATGGAAAAGTGTATCTGATGCCTGACAGATCTAAAATTTTATATTTTCATTGAAAATCTAGCCCTTGGAGGGATAAGTAAATCTAGCAAACATTGCAGCAGTTTGCTCTGGCAAAAAGAGGGTTTTAAAGCATCTTCCTGATGCATGATACCAAGCAAGTCATCACGTAACAAATAACGGATCTATAAAATCCATCAAGTCTAACAACTGACTGAATGATGGCCCTTGGACATGCAGAAAATTTACAAAAAGCAAAAAGTTTAACCAATGTCAGCCTGTATGGAGTAAGCAGGGCGAAGCACTAACTGCACAGGCTGATATGAGTCAATATACATGTAGATGCATTAAACCCCTTTTTCAGAGAGCATTACTCATTTATAATTGAAAAGTAAGACCAAAATAATTGCAATTTAATACTTGCTTTTGTTTAGAATGTCCCAACAAAGCCATAAGTGTAGTTTCAAGACCAGACCACATGCTTTGTGCAGTCTGATCTTGATCTAAAATGGCTGCAAAGGCAACTTAAATTGAAAAGGTTGAAGGTACTTAAAGGGTTCAGAAAACACTTTGACAATTAAATAAAATTACTCAACAGGAAACCTACCTCCACAAATTTCTGCACTGAGGACTTTGTCTGTATGGCATTTTCTATGACTTTGCCTGATGTCTTGTAATTCTCGACAAACGACAAGTAGCTGTCCTGTACACTCTGTCCCGAAAACTGTAGAGAGGAAACAATCATTTTTTTTACAGTAAAACCCAGATCAGTCGAAATTCTTCAAAATCTTCTAATCAACACATAATCTTCTCAAACAAATGTAAAGAAGACTTTGAAACCTGCATTGTAAAATATACTATATTTAGAAAACAATTAACCTAGGCCCGATTTCACAAAAAAACTTAAGTCTCTTATTTTTCTCAAGTCTGCTAAAATCATTTTCCAACTTGAGTTCCTTATTTCAGATGCATTTCACTAACATTAAACAGACTTTAGAAACATTCTCAATTCCTAAGTTGACACAACATTTTAGACTTAGCTCAGCAAAATGATGGACTTAAGTCATTTTAACAGTCCATCATTTTGCTGAGTTAAGTGTGAAGTGTTGTGTAAACTTAAGATTTGAGAATGTTTCTTAAGTCTGTTAATACATATATTAGTAAAATGGGTCTCAAGTAATAAACTCAACTTAAGCTGGAAATTGGGTCCATCAGTGGACTTCAGCAAAATAGGAGACTTTAGTTCTTTCGTGAAACCTGGGCCTGATTTTTTGTTTGATACATACCACTACATATTACTGAAGACATCAAAATTTTTTGAAAATAGAGAAAACAAAAAAATTGTGCATCAGCACTTGAAAATGCAATGAACAGCTTTAAAATACAGTGTAGAAAAAGAGGTAATTACTTGTTGCTAGCAACTGCTCCTTTTCCACTGAAGTTTTAGTATCCGAAAAAAAAAGATATTTTCCTTTCCTTTAAATGTTTTTCTTATGTGCCTTAGTACTATGTTTTTTGTTTTAAATCTTTACCAAGCGAGAACATTTGGATTCAACCAAACTGAATCTGTTACATGCGGCCCATAAAATGATTTCTGTCTTTGAAATTGTACAAAAAACATTTAGGGAAAAGTAGAAAATGCTGAGAGCCAGCATTTACTCCTTTTCCATAATGTTTTCAAAAACCTTCTTCTTCAGGGCCACTTAAACACAGGGTTGTTTCCAACAGAAGTAAATGTAGCTGTTAAGACTGATGATCTGCCCTTGAAAAGGAAGAAAACATCAAAAAAAGATAAAATGAATGTTAGCAGCAGTTTCTTCTTATACCACATTGTTTTAAAATACTAAAACAAAGAATATCATGGTAAAGGTTCACCCTATACCACGCAATCTCAAGTTTTACTAATTCTGAGGAGAAAGCCTTTTGAAAACATTGTGGGATAAGGAGAACCAGTATTTTCTTATTTTCCCCACAATGTTTTCTACTTTTCCAATGACAAAATCAGTTTTTGAGTCACCTTTACTTAGTCGTCTGCAATAGCTTTCATTTTGAAAAGTCTAACATTTTGTTGTTTGGTAAAGAGTTTACTAAAAGTAGCTTACCAAACAATCACAACTTTTAACAGCCTTGAGGAAGAAGGCTTTTGAAAACATTGTTGGAAATGGAGAAAATGCTGGTAACAAGCATTTTCTCCTTTTCCCACAATGGTTTCTACCGTATCAAGGACCACTTTCCTCATCTGAACCACCTTTAATTTGTCGTCTGCAAATACTTTCATTTTGGACATGTCAAAATTGTTGTTGTTTGGTAAAGAGTTAGAAATATCTTTTTTTTTTTTCAAACATCTGTATCTCATATTACTAGAATAGATTAGAGGATATATGAAAATATTTATTACAATTACAAAGCTATTTTACTATGTCAGACTCTCAAAAGAAACTTCAGCTTTTAAATGTCAATGCATTTATTACACCTTTGAAAATGTGAAAGTACTTAGAAGTTTTCTCAGCAGGTAACAGCACATTGCAACCTGCACACATCAAACATAAATAAGTCAAATAGCAAAAACTGATATGTTACCACACAATATACTCTGAGATGTAAGATGAAGGCTTTAAAGAAGATGCATTGTTGGAAAGAAAAGAAAACCCTTGCAACCAGCATTTTGTTCTTTCTTCTACAATGTTTTCTACCCTTTCAGCTATATATCCCTGAATTTGACCCACATTTAATTTTTCATCTGCAAGTATCTGTTGCCAAGTACAGCATTCAACACTTTCAACCATAGGTATCTTAAAGATACATCTTTACTCGTTTTCATCCAGTGTTTTAACCAGTCTTTATTTTATGAAACTATAATCATTCATGTATCTTTGTACCAAATGTTGCCCCTGACTGTTGCAAGGTTGCACAGATTACGAGGGTTAGAAAATCCCTTGCGTTTCTTTAAACCATACACCTTATATTGATTTTTTATCTACATTTACACAGTTAACTAGATTCTACACACTGTAAAGTTTTAACAGCCTGTTTACTCTGTGGCTGTAAAGATGTATCTATAACTGTTTCAGCCGTGGCTAGATATAAACCAATGAAATTTTTTCTCGTATAAAACATGCGATGACTTATTTTTCAGTGCATTTGACATATTGATTATTTAAGTCAAAAGTAGGTTAGTAGGCACAAAAAAACCTCTAATTGCTGACCATGAATTTCTGTGTATGGTGTCCCCAGTTATTATACGCCCGTCGAAGACGGGACGTATTATGGGATCACCCATGGCGTACGGGCGCCCAGGCAGGCGTCCAGGCAGGCGTCCGTCGTCCAGTTCTTTGTCCGGTGCATAACTTTGTCATCTCCAGTCCGATTGACTTGAAACTTGGCATTTGTGTTTGTTGCAATAATACGGAGTGTAGTGCAAAAGAACCCTAACTCTACCTCGTGCTGTCTGAGTTATTTCCCTTTGATCATCATTTTTACAGCATTTTCTGCTTCTCCGGAATACAACTTTGTCATCTCTAGTCTGAACATCTTCAAATTTGGTATGCATGATTGTTGAAAAATTATGGAGTGCAGTGCACAAGAACAATAACTCTTCCTAGCACAAATTTTGAGTTATTCCCCCTTTGATCTTCATTTTTATAGCATTTCTTGCTTGTCCGGAGCATAACTTTGTCATCTGAAGCATAACTTTGCCATATTTCATATGACTTGAAATATGGTATGCTTATTTGTTGCAATATTTGGAAGTGCAGTGTGCAAGAATTGTAACTCTACCTCATGCTGTCTTTGAGTTATTTTCCTTTGATCGTCATTTTACAGCATTTAGTGCTTGTCCGGAATATAACTTTGTCATCTCAAGTTAGAACGACTTCAAACTTGGTATGCATGTTTGTTGCAATATTACGGAGTACAGTGCGCAAGAACAATAACTCTACCTAGCGCAGATTTTGAGTAATTCCACTTTGATCTTCATTTTTACAGTATTTCTTGCTTGTACAATATAACCTTGTCTTTTCATGTTGGAATGACCTGAAACTTATATGCATGTTTCCTTAACATTAGAGGAGACATTCATGCCTACAGAAATCACTTACATAATTTCTGCTGCAATACTATTTTCCTTTACCTGCCCTTTACGATTATTATCCCCCCTCGACAACTGGCGGTGGGACGGGCGTATCTTGCGACAATTTACTGCTCTTGTTCAACCTTGTCCAGATATGATTAAAAATCCTTTTTTATCATTTTAAGCCCTGAACTACAATAACTCATTTTTTAATGCCAATGATTAGTCAATTTTTTTTTTTTTATCAAAAGTTTAACAAGAGGACCATGATGGTCCTATATCGCTCACCTGAGTACTAAGCAGTAAAGGTCTACAATGAAGAAAAATACCAAATATGGAGGTTCAAGGCCAAATAATAATGAAACAAGCAATTTCGTTGAAATGAGATCCCCCGCCAAAAAAGACCTTTTTTGATACACACATATTAGAGGTATTGTGTGTTGCATGAACATGTGGCCTTTTTGTTAATGGTCCATGAAAAAATTACACATTAAGCCCCCTTTTTCCATGGCACAGCATTTCATTAAATGAAAAATATATAAGCGGTCCATATGAGATCATACATTAAGTCCCCTTTTACCATAACATGGCATTTCATTAAATGAAAACAAATGATGAAAATATACATCAAGCCCCCTTTTTTCATGACACGTCATTATATATAAAAGAAAATTCTATCAACGGACTATCCTAAGGAAGACATGTATGAAGTTTCATAAATGTTCGTCAAGGACTTCAGAAGATATTTGTCCAGGCGGACGAATGGGCGAACTAACTGTTATTGGTCCATAATGAAATTATACATTTAGCCCCCTTTTTTTATGACATGGCATTTCATGAAATAAAATCAAATAACTGTTGTCTGTGGCTTAATAAAGATGAAGTTTAATTGCATTTTGTCCGGTAGTGAAAGAGATATTGATCCATGATGAAGATATTTGTAAAGCCCCCTTTTTCCATGACATGACATTTAATGAACAAAAGCGGCAAATTGTCGCAAGATACGCCCATCCCACCGCCAGTTGTCGAGGGGGGATAATAATCGTAAAGGGCAGGTACAGGAAAATAGTAATGCAGCAGAAATCATGTAAGTGATTGAAATAGGCATGAATGACTCCACTAATGTTAAGGAAACATGCATGTAAAGTTTCAGGTCATTCCAACATGAAAAGACAAAGTTATATTGTAGAGAAGCATGAAAAGCTGTAAAAAAAAAAATAATGAATAGGGAATAATTCCAAAAGGGCATTAGGTAAGGTTACGGCTCCAGTGCATTGCACTTTTCGTAACTGCAACAAACATGTTTACCAAGTCTCAAGTCAATTTGACTTGAGGTGACAAAGTTCCGTTCCAGACAAGCAAGAAATACTGTAAAAATGAAGATCAAAATGGAATTACTCAAAATCCGCGCTAGGTAGAGTTATTGTTCTTGTGCACTGAACTCCGTAATATTGCAACAAACATACATACCAAGTTTGAAGTCGTTCTGACTTGAGATGACAAAGTTATGTTCTGGACAAGCAGTAAATGCTGTAAAAATGACAATCAAAGGGAAATAACTCAAAGACAGCACGAGGTAGAGTTACAATTCTTGTGCACTGTACTTCCAAATATTGCAACAAATAAGCATACCGTATTTCAATTCATTCCTACTTAAGATGACAAAGTTATGCTCTGGACAAGCAAGAAATGCTATAAATATGAAGATCTAAGGGGGAATAACTCAAAATTTGTGCTAGGAAGAGTTATGGTTCTTGTGCACAGCACTCTGTAATTTTTCAATAATCATGCATACTAAATTTGAAGATGTTCAGACTAAAAATGACAAAGTTGTATTCCGGACAAGCAGAAAATGCTGTAAAAATGACGATCAAAGGGAAATAACTCAAAGACAGCACGAGGTAGATTTATGGTTCTTTCGCACAGCACTCCGTATTATTGCAACAAACACAAATGCGAAGTTTCAAGTTAATCGGACTGGAGATGACAAAGTTAAGGTCTAGACAAAGAACTGGACTGTAAAAATGAAGATCAAAGTGGAATTACTCAAAATCCGCGCTAGGTAGAGTTATTGTTCTTGTGCACTGAACTCCAATATATTGCAACAAACATGCATACCAAGTTTGAAGTCGTTTTGACTTGAGATGACAAAGTTATATTCTGGACAAGCACTAAATGCTGTAAAGTTGACAATCAAAGGGAAATAACTCAAAGACAGCATGAGGTAGAGTTACAATTCTTGCGTACTGCACTTCCAATTATTGCAACAAATAAGCATACCGTATTTCAATTCATTCCTACAAAAGGTGACAAAGTTATGCTCCGGACAAGCAAGAAATGCTATAAATATGAAGATCCAAGGGAGAATAACTCAAAATTCGTGCTAGGAAGAGTTATGGTTCTTGTGCACGGCACTCCGTAATTTTTCAACAATCATGCATACCAAATTTGAAGATGTTCAGACTAAAAATGACAAAGTTGTATTCCGGACAAGCAGAAAATGCTGTAAAAATGACGATCAAAGGGAAAAAACTCAAAGACAGCACGAGGTAGAGTTATGGTTCTTTCGCACTACACTCTGTATTATTGCAACAAACACAAATGCCAAGTTTCAAGTCAATCGGACTGGAGATGACAAAGTTATGCTCCGGACAAGCAGAAAATGCTGTAAAAATGAAGATCAAAGGGAAATAATTCAGACAGCACGAGGTAGAGTTATGGTTCTTTTGCACTGCACTCCGTATTATTACAACAAACACAAATGCCAAGTTTCAAGTCAATCGGATTGGAGATGACAAAGTTATGCTCCGGACAAAGAACTACATGTATTCTACAGAACTTTCTAATTCAAGGGCAAATAACTCCAGTCATTCTGGTCTGATTAGACCCATAATCGAACTCATCCTAGATCTTATGGTCATAAGTATTTTGACCAAGTTTGATGCTGATTGGTTAAAAATTGAAGATGCTAGACTGTAAACAAAGTCAAATATAGCAATTTTTCGAATTCAAGGGCAAATAACTCCAGTTGTTCTGGTCCGATTACACCCATAATAGAATTCATCTGAGATCTTAGAGTCATATATATTTTGACCAAGTTTAGTGCTGATTGGTTGATATTTGTAGATGCTAGAGTGTAAACAAAGTCAAATATAGCAATTTTTCGAATTCAAGGGCAAATAACTCCAGTTGCTCTGGTCCGATTAGACTCATAATCAAACTCATCTGAGATCTTATGGTGATATATATTTTGACCAAGTTTGGTGCTGATTGGTTGATATCTGTAGATGCTAGAGTGTAAACAAAGTCAAATATAGCAATTTTTCTAATTCAAGGGCAAATAACTCCAGTTGTTCTGGTCCGATTAGACCCATAATTGAACTCATCCGAGATCTTATGGTCATATATATTTTGACCAAGTTTGGTGCTGATTGGTTAAAAATTGTAGATGCTAGGGTGTAAACAAAAAAATGTGAACAGATGAAGGACGGACGGACAACAGACACCGACGGACGGTGAGTGATCACAATAGCTCATCCTGAGCACTTCATGCTCAGGTGAGCTAAAAAACTTTAGCTGGCAGATAGAAAAACCAAAAAGGCTGACCATTTTCTGTATGATATCGCCAACTGTACTTGTGTCTGTATTCCATCTGGTCCATTCTTGGTTGAGAAATTCTAGATAGATCTGATGATGCATCAATATTTCTGGTATCATGTAGAAAATGTTGTCTATCACCCTCTCATCTATACCTGACACTGTCTTTAGTGGGTCCATGTATCTCTGCAAATACAGGACAAACCTGAGATTTAATTTGTCAAAAAACCTTTTGAAATTCATTTAACTCTATTGGTTCAAATTGAAGCATTTGCATACAACAAATTACCATAAATGCAGCTCAAATTGCTGAATTTGTTCCTGAACAGTTAGAAAACATTGTGGGAAAAGGAGAAAATGCTGAAACAAAAATTGTATCAGTTGAGTGAGAAAGCCAGGAAACACATGTATAGGTGCACCGACTGCTATGATATGGCCTAAGGTGTCAAACAACCAATTATCAAAATATGAACAAAATCTATCAAATGGTTTGGAAAATATGTCTGTTTGTATGGTGTTTATTGCCATTTTCAACAACATTTCAGTTATATCATGGTGGCAAGCGCACTTATCCATGCTTTCCTGGAGTTTCATTTACCAGTACCTAATCCTATTGCAATGGCTTTCATCAATCCTCTGAGAAAAACTGGCTGAGCTGGGGTTTTAAACCAGACAGCCCCCTGTTCTTAAATCCTGTATGCTATCAAATGCACTTCTAGGGCTTGGTATTTGAGAAATGTGAGCTCTTTAAAAAACTTGAATGTAAAATCTTAATGTAAAATATCTGAGTCTATGACCTTGGTCATCAGAGCATGGGCATGGAGGGGGGTATTGCTGAAAGAACTTTGGACCTATATCTAGATCTATCATCAAACCAAATATGAACCAAATCCATCAAATGGTTTGGAAAAAGTGAACTGTTAAAACACTATAACGTAAACATAGACACTAAATCCAACACCATTGCTAATGCTGATTTTAACACCAACACCTAGGGCCAGTACAATAGTTCCTCATAGACTGTGTCCAGGCGAGCTAAAATCTATCTGTAGTAGATGTAACCCTCAATTTTCTGGGCTCAACTAGATATGCTGACAGAATGTGAATTTGTAAAAGTGTTGAACTGAAGGCCTATCCTCACAAGAAGTGCACTCTGTCTAAGAATATCAACAAAGGCACTGTTTGTCTTCAACAACAGTACACTTACACTTTCATGTACTTGTTTATTTGCTTGTCAATGTTTGATTTCATCAAGTCTGACAATATGGGTATATTGAAAGCAGGAGAAAAATGTTACTCTAAACATAAAATTTGTCTTTCATAGGGTAGAAAACATCGTGGGAAAAGGAGAAAATGCTGGTTACCAGCATTTTGTCCTTTTCTCACCATGTTTTCAAGAGCCTCCCTCCTCAGGGTCATTCAAACTCGGAATAGTGTGGTAATGGGTTAGTGCACTAAATAAATGAAATCAACTTGCTCACTCAGTAAAACTGATCAAAGCACTGCAATTTCAAAGGCAGTTTTTGCCAAAAGACTAGTATTTGCCAGAATAGCCCACAATGTGGATCCAAGATCAGTCTGATCATTTTGCGTTCTGTGCAGTCTGATCTTGACCTACAATGACTGCAAACAAGATTCTTTATATTTGAGCTTAGCACTGTATGGGCTAAAAAGCATCTTAACCCTTTACCAAACAGTACCGGGTTTTTACGGCTCTGAGAAAGAAGCCTTTTGAAAACACTGTGGAAAAAGGAGAAAATGCTGGTAACCAGCATTTTCTCCTTTTCCCACAATTTTTTTTACTCTTTCCACTAGAAACTTCAATTTTTGAGTCACATTAATTTTGTCGTCTGCAAAGGCTTTCAATTTGGACCAGTCATGATTTTGTCGTTTGGTAAAAAGTTAAGTCATAGGTAAATTTTCAAACTCGTTAACAGTCACAGTCCAGTAAATTTTCAAACTTGTTCAATTCTTTACCAAACAATAAAATTTTAGAATTGTCCAAATCCGAAGCATTTGCAGATGACAAATTACAAAATGTTGCTTTAAAATTGGGCTGAGCCCTGGTAGCTCAGTCAGTAGCGTACATGACTTGAGAACAGGAGGTCGCTGGTTCCATACCTAGTCTCAATAATGAGACGCTACGGTGATTTTTTTCATATTTGGATATTTATTGTACACTGTACCGTCTCAAGTCCATCGGAAATGTTTCGGTAGCAAAGATAGAGCACAGTACTGACTTTCTGTTTCGTTGGTTGAATCTGTATTGCAGCAAAATGCAACTAACTTTTAGTAACAAACATGACCATAGACAAATCACTAAACCTTTCATTACATAAAGAGCTTGCTTAAGTCGTTTATAACATGTATATCTCTGAAAAAACACTGACGAAATTTAACGTGCGTGGTGGCAATTTTGTGTCCTTTCGGGAACATAAACAACTCAGGTAACAGATGAAATATATGGTTTTCTCTATGTTCAGCGTTTAAATTGAAAATATTTCTATTTCAAAAGGGTTATTAATAGGCCTTTCCGGAAACTAGGTAGCCTCCCCTTGAGTACTCTTCGACTACGCATGTGCACAAGCGCAACTTCTACTTCCGAGGAAAACACAAGCACGGAAGCAATATATGGAAGTAGAGACTAAGAATGAACTTACCCTCTGTAACTTGTGTTAAATTCCAAATCTATCCACAAATAAACAACATTAGGGTGAAGTGAGATCAGAAACAATTAAGAAGAGTCTGTTTAATCCTATACCAAACAATTCCCGGACTTTAACGACCCCGAGGAAGATGGTTTTCAGAATTATAAGGGGAAAAGAAAAAATGCTGATGAACAAACTTTTCTCCTTTCCCACAATGTTCCTACCTTTTCAAAGAAATAAAAATCCATAATTTGAGCAACATTACTTCATTGTTGGTAAATGCATTCAGTGTACACTAGCTTCAAATTTTGTCATTTGGTAAAGGGTTAATGTGACACATGCGCGTTAATTTGTACGTTACGACTATTCGGTCGCCCATCCGGCAGTGCAATACCGAGATCAAAGGAACACACCGAATTAACCCTTCACACATTCAAATGAAGAATAATTTTGACGTATGTCTTTTTAACTCAAAAAGATGATGGAATATCAGTATTTTGTGAAGGGAGACTGGAAGATTTAAAATTTGAACTAAAGCTATATTTTGTTATGTTCATAATCTAGACTAATAGTTATGATATTTGTCTGAAGAAACATGATAATTTTTTGAAATCAGGATTTTCTTGACAATTCAAGGTATGCATGTAGTGCTGTAATTTCGGTAAATGGACTGTTCCTGCCTCTTTAGACACTTATTACCCTTCTACCAACCAAACAATCTGGAGTTTTAACGACCCTGGGAAAGAAGGCGTCTTGAAAAATATTTGAAAAGGAGGAAATGCTTGTAACCAGCATTTCCTCATTCCCCGCAATATTTTCCACTTTTTCAAAGGCAATTACCACCATTTGATCCACGTTTAACATGTTGGCTTCAAATGCTTTGGATATGCACTTGTCCTAAGTTTTGCCGTTTACTGAACCCGGTAGCTAAGTCGGTAACATATATGGTTTGAAACACTGGGATCATTAGTTCGATTCATTTATATAAAATGTTGAAAGTGATAATATTTTGTAATCTAAAAGAAAGACATGGATAGTCCGTTTATTTAAATCTAAAACCCCATTTGGTTTGAATATATCTTAAAAAAAAAATCCATAACACCACCCCACTCCCCCACCCCCCAAAAAAAATCAGAATGTCTAAATACTTTTTTGTCATCCTCCTGTTTGAACTACCAAATATATGACTTTTAGAACAAGGACAATTCAAATTTCAAACCTTCCATTCCTCCTCCAAAAAAAAAAGTAATTCCAGCTTCATTATGAGTGGCGAAATTTGTTCCGTAATTGCTTTCGTTGAGAAGATGGTAAAGGGTTAGCTGGGTGTTCTCTGATCTCGGTATTTCACGGACAAAGCGGGTGACCTACAGAAGCGTTTCGGCACACATGCTAGGCGCAGATTAACACAGGCGTGTCATATTAAAGTCTTGTTCCTTTTCAATCTTATGTTGGACCAGCCCCCTTAGCTCAGTTGGTAGAGCGTAGGACTCGTGACCATGAGGGTGTGGGTTTGATTCCCTCGGCTGGCCATCTAAAATTCCTAATAGTCTTTCGGATGAGACGTTAAACCGAGGTCCCGTGTGACGGTTCTATACACCGAGCACGTTAAAGAACCAGGCAAAACTTAGGATGGGTTTCGTCCAGGGATCGTATATTTTATGATTCATGGTAAAACCAAGGAAGTCTGCGAAAAATCTGTTATTTCTATCGCGGGGCTTGTTTTGGTCAGTAATAACATTTTTTGTGTCTTTCGAAAGTGATAGTTGATGCAACTACCGACACTGCAGATTTTTTGGCATATTAATGACGTTATCTTAACTGCAACAAGTTTAGGCGTCTTTTTCACCAGTCCGAGAAATTCAACAGAATTTAATTGGACAAATCCGTTACGTTTGCCAACAGTGTGCGCTACAGAGCAGCAGGCCAGACCTGTTACTTATCTCCGATTAATAATTTTTAGGAGCAAGGTATTGCGATTTTGGAAAGTTAACTGGATGACAAAAATCACAAATGATTTCTTTTTTTTGTTTTGTTTGGCAATTGTTATCACAGGGACTCGGCACATGATAATTTGTGTTTAAAGACAACATTTCGATAAAAAAAACCGAATATCTGTATACAAATATTTATATACAGATAGATCTACTCGGATTTTTTATCGAAATGTTCTCTTTAAGCACAAAGTAGCACAATCATCATGTGCCGAGCCGCTATGATTGTTATGATCGTAGTCCCTGGAAATGGAGATTTCCACAAGGGAGATAATCTTCGAAGGGAAGTAACCGAGTTTCCGTATAGGCCTATACCCAAGCAATAGGTATGTTTAAATCCTAGTTTTGTGCTGTATTTTCGAAATTATGAGAGTTCAAACTTGCACACAAAATCTGTGCGGAGCTTTCAACTGATTGTGTCTTGATCGTCTCTGTACCCAGAGGCGACCAGTTAGAAAGTAACATTGCCTTTGGGGACAATTATCTGTACTAGTTCCATACCCGGCTTGGCCAATTCCTTTCCGAGGATTGATGTTAGTCATTGCAACAGGATTCATTCCTCTCTCACTGCTGACCATTGTTTTGATGGTGGTTATGTGGGAAAGCAGCCAGTGGCATGGATAGGTGCACTGGCTGCCTCAATTAACTGAATAAATGTTGAAAAAGGCGTTAAACACCATACAATCAATCAGTTTAAAAAATCAGACATGTTGTTGAACTGGTGAAAAGCATGGTGTGAAACTGTTGGTCACAAATATTTCCTCTTTCCCCACAATATTTTACAGGTCTTTTTACTCACTGGCATTAAAACACAGGATTGTTTGGTAAAGAGTAATAACCCTTGATGTGCTAAAAAAATGAAATGCTCATTCTGTACAGTCTGATCTTGATGTATACTTTTTTTCTGATCTATGTCTAAGCTTAGCTCTTTACCCTTACAACAAGCTGTCAAAGATTAGTAAATGTCAAACCACATCTAATTCTTTACCAAACAATTCTGAATATCAACCATCCTGATAAAATGGGGCTTTTGAAAACATTGTGGAAAAAGGAGAAAATGCTGGTTGCCAGCATTTTCTCCTTTTCCCACAATGTTTGCTACCCTTTCAAAGACAAATTCCATCATTTAAATTGTTATCTGCATATGCTTTGGATTTGGACAAGTCCAAAGTTTTGTAGTCTGGTAAACAGCTAACCCTTAACCACACAATCATAACAACCCTATGAAAGACAGCTTTTGATAACATTGTGGGAAAAGGAGAAAATGCTTGTAACCTGTATTTTCTCCTTTTCCTATGATCTTTTCTACCCTTCCCAAAACAAGTTTTTAATTTTTGAGTCACATTTATATTTTCGTCTGCAAATGCTTTCAATTTGGACAAACCTATAAATTTGTCATTTGGTAAACAGTCAAAATGGAAGTATAATTGTAGATCCATAAATATGCAATGTGATACATTAGCATTTATTTATTATACTGTTCTAAAAAACAAGACAGCCATGATGGCCCTGTATCGCTCCACTGGCTAATAATTCAACCCTAGGGCTATAATTTGGGCACCTTGGTAGAGGCCATCTAGATATAGCTACATGCAAAATTTGGTAGCCTTAGGCTTTATTACGGTGGCACAAAAGTGACATGGAAGATATATTTTATACTACGTGCGCACGTATTAGCTACTGCGTGCGCACGTAGTATAAAATATATCTTCCATGTCACTTTTGTGCCACCGTACTTTATGACCAAGTACAGGGAGATTTCTAAAGTTTTCACCATATATGCCCATGTAAAACTTGTGATCCCCGGGATGGGGCTAAATTCGACCCCAGGGCTATAATTTGGGCACTCTTGGTAGGGGCCCACTACATAAAGCCACATGCAATATTTGGTAGCCCTAGGCTTTATGGCTAGGTGCAGGGAGACTTCTAAAGTTTTTTCTATATAAGCCCATGTAAAATTTGTGACCCCCGGGGTGGGGGCAAATTTGACCCCAGGACTATAATTTGGGCACTCTTGGTATGGGCCCGCTAGATACAGCCACATGCAAAATTTGGTAGCCCTAGGCCTTATGGCTAGGTGCAGGGAGACTTCTAAAGTTTTCTCTACAGAAACCCATGTAAAACTTGAAACCCCCGGGGCGGGGCCAATTTTGATGCTAGGGCTATGGTTTGAAGAATCTTGATAGAGGTCTACTAGATAAAGCTACACGCCAAATTTGATAGCCCTAGGCCTTATGGTTTCAGACAAGAAGATTTTCAAAGATTTCCAATATTTTTAAGTTTTATTGCCATGGCAACCAGAGTTTTTGAAGGAATCAAATTCTTTCAAGAAATTCTGTAGAGGACCATGGCAAGATCATTTCTGTGAAGTTTCATCAAAATTGGACGGGTAGTTTCAGAGAAGAAGATGTTTGAAATAAAAGTTAATGCACGCACGTACCGACACACGCACGGATGCACGCACAGACACCAGGTCATGACATAAGCCCGCTGGCCTTCAGCCAGTGGAGCTAACAATAAACAACAGACAGATTCATAGGACACTGAAACTGACAAAAAAATATATCACCAAAAGACTTAAAGGCCCAATAGTGGTCAAAAAACCAATGCAGGTGTTAAAATTCATTTAAAAGTATGGAAAATATTGTGAAGATTACAATCTGTTCTTATGCTGGTCCAAATGTTAGTTGTTGGCAGAAAAATGAATTTTAAAATCAGGCAAAAAGTAATCAAGAATAGATTGACCTGGCAACTTTTAATCTCGTTTTGAAATTAATTTCTATGCTAGCAACTAACACTTGGACTGAACGTAAAATAACAAATTGTCTTTTTCACAATTATATAAATTTTCATACTTCTGAATGGTTGAATTTAACTTTAATTACATTTTACCACCTCCATTGTTTACTTTTGGTTGCTGATACACATGTGTAACCCAAGGTGGAGATCGGAGTTGAAGTCGGACTTTGTAACTTTCTGAGGGGTTGTCTCAAAATTGGCATACACCAACATTGTCTATTTGCGAAAGCGACCAAACACCTTTCATTTATACACAGAAGAAACTAAATCTAATGATTAAGAAATGATTTTTTTTTCAAGAATAATGCAGAAATCATTAAAATCAAAAGATTCGACTGCTGTTTAAGGCCCAATGAATAAGAATAAAAAAATATAAGGTTCTGATTGTGTCGCTGCAGGTGTGGTGACAGTATTTTATTTGCCTGGGAATTAAGCCACTCTTCACAACTCGGCCGAGTCCGTGACATCATCTAATCGCATCTGTACAAAGGTAGTTTACAATTAAAATTCTGCCAGTCTCATGATCCTAAACATGGTGGCGCCCATGTAAATCTATCAGCAATGGCAACAACAGCTGCCCTGATAAGCAGGCATCCAGGCTGCGAAAAATGCCAACGAAATTGATAGACCGAGTAAAAAAATAATTAACCAAAGTTTTTGTCATCGGAAATGCATTAAAAAGATTCCCACAGGAAATTGTGGCTAGTGTTTTCTTTTCTAAGTGGAGTGTTACGATTTTAAGAACGGTAAAACGGTGTATTTCCGGCCAAGACATGTACCTTGTCGGTGCATATCAAGGTACGTGATACAGCCGAGGGACTTGAGCAGATCACTCTAGGTTTGCCGAATGTGAAAAGAAAGGAACTGCAGGAAAATAAGAGATATATAATTTAATTCATCAATGAAACACAAAGAAATCGTAAATTATATCTTTAATTAGACACGATTCGCTGGTTCCACTGAAGAGCTCACAGTACGGGCAGTTTCAGCCTATTCTCATCATCAATGTTTTCTCGCTTTATTATTGACAGAATTGCCCGGATTTAAACACTGGCCTCTACAACCAAAAAATTTAGTCATAATTGGAACTGCTTATTCCTAGTTCTGTAAGAACGCTTGGCAGTTGTTCATCAATAATTTACTTTACAGTCAATGATTTTCCCGTAAAGGTAAAGAGAGGTATCTTTTTTTTGTCAGGTCAGGTTAATGCCTTTGTGGTTCACCAGTATCTTCCTCCGAAGATGGCTGAACAAGGCCTAAGCCTTCATGTCTGGTGCCACCTCTACCTGCCGCAATACATCTGTTTGAGCTGATAGACCGACTACCGGTGAATTGCAGGCCCAGCTGCCTGCTGAACTATTAGTTGAGTCTCTGGTTGCTCATGGCCACATCTGTTTTGAATCTCTGAAAAGCATGAGAGGGTGGATGACCCATGCTTTCTGTTTATGCCAAAATCATGCGCAACACGTGACAGTCACGATTTTCGTTGACATTTTTATAGAGTCATGGCAGAACTTGATTGCATGAGGGGTCTGAAGGGAATGTGAGAAAAACATGATAGCAGATCATCGTAATCATAAGACAACTTTAGAGAGCATAATGAAAATCGTTGCAAAACTTGACCATAATTGTAAATCGAAGTAATACAAAAACAATGCAATAAATCGTTACCCGCTATTTTTTTTTTAGGTCGTGGATATCGTGGACATCGTGACTGACTGTAAAAGCAGCATATGCAGTTCAAAACCTGACTTTTGTTTTGGTTGCAGTGGCGAATCTTTATTGAATTAATTGATAAAAAGGTGTTTTACGCCGCTTTCGACATTATTTCAGCCACATCACGGCGACAGCTCACATATTCATGTATTTCCTTGGTTTTACCAGGACTTAGCTCGGGCTCTGAAGTGTCTCGCTCAAGGGAACTCCAAAAAAAAACCCAGTGGATCCAGTGAGGCTCAAATGCGGGGCCTAGAGGTTACAAATCCTACACTTTACAACTGCGCCACACAGGACCCCGGCGAAGTCTTTAAATCCGGGCCAACCTGTCAATTATAATATGACAACCTATTTCTTCTTTATTCTTATTCATTAGCAGTCGTACCCATTGATTTTAATGGTTCCTACAGTTTAGAGATACGATAAATTTTTTTTTTAAAAGCTGTTTTTTCTAACCATTTTCTTGTAAGTATTCATGATAATGATGGTGTATGCCGATTTAAGACAATCCCTAATAAAGTTACGAAGTCCGATTTCCAACTCCGATCTCTACCTCAGGTTACACATGTCTAACGAGCCTTTAAGCTTAATAGAACACATGAAATCTTAAAGCATGTACACCTGTTATTAAACAATCCTGTGTTTGTATTATACCTTGAGGAAGAAGGCATCTGAAAACATACACTTGCAGGAATGAATCCTTTAACCCTTTACCAAATGACAAGATTTAAGATTGGTTCAAATTGAAAGCATTTGCAAATAAATGTGAAACAAATGGATGGTTTATCTTGTGAGAGAATAGAAAGCATTGTGGGGAAAGGAGAAAATGCTGGTTACCAGCATTTTCTCCTTTACCCACAATGTTTTCAAAGGCCTTCTTCCTGAAAGTTGTTAAAACTGAGGATTGTCTAGTAAAGGGTTAACTCTTTACCAACAACAAAATTTTAAAATTGTCTAAATTGAAAGTAATTTGCAGATGAAAAAAATAAATGTGGCTCAAAAATTGAAATTTGTTTTGGGAAGGGCAGAAAACATTGTGAGAAAAGAAGAAAATGCTGGTTACATCATTTTCTCCTTTACCCACAATGTTTTCACAAGGCTTCTTTCTCAGGGTCATTTAAAGTGGGGATTCTTCGGTAAAGGGACTGCCATCAATCCTCAGAATGAATTTGGCTGGGCTGGGATTCAAATTGATCCCCGGATTCAAGCCATGTAACAGTACTGAGCTACCAGGCTCCTCATACAGAGATGTGTTTGTTATCCCCCACCGAAGGCGGAGGGATATAGTTTTAGCATTGTCAGTCCGTCTGTCCATCCATCTGTCTGTCCATCCTTCCGTCCGCTCGTGTGTCTGTCCAGTTCAGTATCTCCAATACCATTGGACGGAATTTCGTGACACTTTATACATTATGTACAATAACCTATTCCGCCCATACATTTTTTGATTCGATGCAAAATGACCGACTGAGAACGATTTTGAGTTACACGGTCCCGTAAATTTTTGAAAAGCTCTTTTTCGGCGGGGGATATCATTTCTACGAAATTGCTTGTTTGGTTTGTATTAGAGTTTTATGCTGTTTTAACAGCTTAGGTCATATCATAATCACTTTCTTACACCAGTACTAACACAACTTCCTTTCCAAGTCACTGACTACTTTTCTCATATGCAACAGAAGTGAGATGTGAAAAAACTGATAAAAAATCGCCTGCACTGGGCATCAAACTCGCAACCACCAGGTCAAGAGTCTGATACGCTAACCACTGAGCTACCCGGCTGGGCCACAAACAGGGAATTAACCTTGTAATGCTTCATTAGACATATCTATGAACTTTTACCCTTTACCAAACAGTTCCATGATTTAACAACCCTGACAAAGAATGCTTAGAAAACATTGCTGAAAAAGGAGACAATGCTTTGATAAACAGCATTTTCGCCCTTTCACATTGTTTTCTATCACTTCAAAGAGAGAAACCATCCTTCGAGCCACATTTGTCATCTGCAAAGCTTTCAATGTGGTCAACTGTGAAATTTTGTTTTTGGGTAACGAATTAAAGATACATGTACATTTACAGAGAAAAAAAATGCTGTTAAATTTTGATAGCAGAATGGTTCAGAATTTAGTCAGCTGCGTAAACATAGATAAATTACTGATGTGTATGATGTAAGGCAGAAATGCATATATCGGGAATCTTCAATTTAAAACCTGAAATGTTACTACATTGATTTCTTTGATGGTCTCCAGAAAATGACATGCATTTTCTATTGATCGTAGTCTATACAACCTTACAACCATCAGGGGCAACATATGGCATGAAAATAAAAGAATAATTAGAGTTTGATCAAGTTAAGATGAAATGGGTAAGAAACTGGCTGAAAACAAGTACAGATGTGTCTTTTAACTTCCATTCATTGTAAAAAAATATTCATGTTCATGAAGATGCAATAAAATAAGGATGGAAACTGTCAACAGTTTCTTCTAAATGATGTGCCATTAAATTCTTTCTTCTCAAAAAATCCTGTCCAAGTATAACACCCTTTACCACCAAATCCCAACTTTTTAACAACAGAGAGAAAAAGCTTTTGAAAGCATTGTGGGAAAAGGAGAAAATGCTGGTAACCAGCATTTTCTCCTTTTTTTTCCTCCCCCCACTTTTTTCTACCCTTCCAAAAACAAATACAGGTAATAATTTTTGAGTCAATTTAATGTATCATTTGTAAATGCTTTCAACTCGAACTAGTCTAAAATTTTGTGGTTTGGTAAAGGGTGAAGGGAACACTGCAATGTTTCCTGATACATATAGCTAACAATTTGTCCTGCACAACAACAATTCCTTGACACTGTTACCTTTGTTTGTATAGTTGGTTGTATTGGAGTTTAATGCCATTATAACAGGGGTTCCGGCATGGCTCAGTGGTAAAGTATGTGACTCGTAACCTGGAGGCCCCGGGCCCAAGCCGCACTGGATTTACTGGGTTTTTTGTGGGAGTGTCCTTAGGCAAGACACTTCAGAGCCCTAGCCTAGTAGTAGTACCTAGTAAAACCCAGGAAATATGTGAACTATCGCCCTGATATGACTGAAATAATGTTGAAAGAAGCATAGAACACTATCCAATCAATCAATCAACCATTTTAACAGCCTTGGTCTTATCACGGCAGTCAGTGCACCTACACATGACTGTGTTTCATGGCTTTCTCACACCAGAACTGACACATTGTAACTTTCCTGGCATTTGCCACAGACTACTTTCTCACATCAGGGGTGTAAAATTTTTTCTTTGTCTACTTGTCCTGTACAACTAGTGGGTAGAAAAAGTTACTCGTCCTTATGATACTATCACTTGTCCCAACTTGCGGACTTGAATGACCATTTCTACTGCATATGCTACGGTGTCGATATAAACAAAGTAGACGGTGTTTAATACTTATTTTTTTCCGGTGGCTTGACTGGAAAACCTGTCCTGATCTAACAATATAGGAATTGTAGCATAGATCGTACAGGTATACTAGTCTAACCGACGCCGTGAACAGAAAACCCGTCAAGCACTTTACAGATGTGCATGCATAATAAACATAAACATCCTGAATCATGATCGAAGGGACGCTCTGGAATTTCAGTTTTACTTTCGTTTTGCGTTCGCCGTGAAATAACCTATAATTTGAATTTTACTTGACAAATTTAGAATTTATTAGGTTCAAAATGTACTCTTCCGACAGCACAAGCTTGGCATTTTTTCTACTTGCCCAAAGCCAAATGTTACTCGTCAATACGAGCGGACGAGTGGAATTTCACACCCCTGTCACATGCATCAGAGATGAAAGGCAAAAAAAAAAATTGATGCAACCAGGTATCAAACTTTCAACCACCCGGTTGCGAGCCAGATACGCTCTTTATTTGAGCAGGTATTGCTAATTTTGAGAAGTTATTTCTTTTGTCAGATTGTTCTTAAAAGCCTCCAAATTAGCAGGAGCAATCAAAATATTCATCAGGCCCACAAATCCGCCTATTTTCTTTACCAAACTACAAAATTTTAGACTAGTCCACTGGAAAAGCGCTTGAAAACAACAAATTAAATGTGGTTTAAATGATTCAACTTGTCTTTGAAAGGGTAGAAAAAAACTGGAAAAACAACATTGTCTGCATTTCCAACAATATTTTCAAAAACCTTCATAACGCATTACTTTACAATCCCCAGTTTTAACTACCTTGAAGAAAAAGACTCTTGAAAACATTGTTGGAAAAAGGAGAAAATGCTGGTTACAAGCATTTTCTCCTTTTCCCACCATGTTTCCTACGCTTTTAAGACCATTTCCAACATTTTTGCCACATCTAACTTTCTGTCTGCGAAATTTAATGCTCTTAATTTGGACAACCTTCATACATGTCATTTGGTAAAGAGTTAACCCTTTACCACACAATCCCAGGTTTGGTTTTAACGACTCTGAGGATATAGCCTTTTGAAAAACTTGTAGGAAAAGGAGAAAATGCTGGAAACCAACATTTTCTGCTTTTCCCTATACTTTCACAGACAATTACCAACATTTTGATCTAAATTTAATATGTCTTCTGAAAATGCTTTCAATATGCACCAGTCTAAAATCTTATTGTTTGGTAAAGAGTTTATCAGATTATTTCAAACTCAAGATTGTTTGGTAAAGAGTTAAAATGCTGAATAAACCCCAACACACATTTCAGTCAAAAAAGAAAACCCTGATACATGCAATATCAAGGTAACTTTGTCCAGAACGACTTGCCAAAGCCCACAGTATATATCAAAGATCAGAGTGGTCTCATCTTGATTTACACTAACAGCAAAGGCAACAAAAGTAGTGAACAGTTATGGGTGATAGCTGAGACACAAAAACTTTAAAGTGGCTTCTGACATCTCTATCCCAATAACTTTCCCCAGTTCAATTTCAACTCTGTGCCCAGGTAATTTTATGGTATGATAAATAAATATTGTGAATGTATTGCTGTTTATAAGACAGGTTTTATTAATGCTGCATCCTGCCTTCAAGTATTCTATTTATAGCTCAGGAAAATGAGCGACTGTGCCAAAAGTGATAAGCATCACCAACAGATGCCAGACAACTGTTTTCTGTAGGTTAAAAACCTTTCTACCAAACAATCCCATGTTTCAACAACCTTGAAAAAGAAAACTTTTTTAATCAATGTTGAAAAAGGAGAAAATGTCGGTAACCGCCGTTTTCTCTTTTTTCTTCAATTCATTCTACCCCTTTCACAAACAAATCCCGTCATATGAGCTGTGTTTAACTCATTACCAAACGACAAAATTTTAGGTTTGTCCAAATCGAAAGCATTTGCAGACAACAAAATAAAAGTGACTAAAGAATTGAAATGTGTTTTAGGAAGGGAAGAAAACATTATGGGAAAAGGAGAAAATGCTGGTTACCAGCATTTTCTCCTTTTCCCACAATGTTTTCAAAAGGCTTCTTTCTCAGGGTCATCTAAAGTAGGGCTTGTGTGGTAAAGGGTTAATTTGTTGTCTGTCAATGCTTTGGATTTGGGTAAGTCTAAAATCTTGTCATCTGGTATAGAGTCAACACCTTTTCCTCACTGATGTCCTAACTTGACATATCAGCAAACAATAATGATACATAATATGAGAAATAAAGAAACTGATCATGAAAAAAGATAATTTCCTGGACTATTGAATAGTCTTCCATGTTCCCTTATTCATTTTTAATGATCAATTAATTAATTAATTAACTAAATAATGATTAATTAATTAACTAATTAATGACCACAGAAAAATGGAACGCATAACTCTTTACCAAGACAAAATTTTAGACTCATCCACTTTGAATCCATTTGCTGGGAATAGATAAAATTTGGCTCAAAAACCGAATTAGTCTGAAGAAATGTTGAAAAAATTGTGGCAAAAGGAGAAAATGCTGATCACCAGCATCTTCTCCTTTTCCTGTAATGTTTTCTAAAGCCTTCTTGAACAGGGTTGTTAAAACTTGGGATTCTGTGGTGAAGGGTTAAATATATTAAGCAAAGAGTTAGTTTCAACAAAATATACCCTTCAATAGCCATTTATAGATCATTTAAAAGGATAAATTATGATAAATCAATCGATTTTGTGGTGCTTTCAGCACTTTTCAAGATTATTTCAGTGGTGGCAAGAGAACCTATCTTTCTTTATACCAGTGCTCAAACAATCTTCTTCCCAAGTCACTACTGGCTGCTTTCCCATGTAACCATCATTGAAACAAGAGCACCACATGCAGGTGCAAACGCTCAGCTGGAAGTGCTTATATAAAGGGGTTTAATGCATCTGTGAAAAGTATCAACCCATGTCAGCCTGTGAAGTTAACACAGGGTGACAATGGTCGCTACTTTTTTGCTGTTGATAAATTTTCTGCATGTAAACGGCATATTCTACCTCATGATTCAGTTGGCAGTTAGACATAATAATGGATTTCATGGATCCCTAATTATGTGATGTATTGCATGGTGCAATGTATCATAGAGATGCATTAACCCTATGGCTGCTAAGTACTGACCTTTTTTGCAGACAGTGTAGGTCAAGATCAGACTGCACAGAATGTGCAGTCTGATCTTTGATCTACCATGTCCCATAAGGACATATTTTCCCCCAAAAACATACCTTTGAAATAGTAAAAGTTGGGTTTTTATTATCGGCTTAAAAGTTTCATCTCAGTTATTTGGCAGGATAAGTATTAAATCCCCATTTCCCACAGCATGGCTCATGTACATCTATCATACATTTCACTCCAGCCACACTGGCTAAGGTATCAGAAAAAATGCTCATGCAATGGAATAAGAAACAGAAATTAACTTACTAATATAATCAATCTGTAATTGCTTCTGTAACTTTCGGAAATGTCAATTTAGGGCTAATTACAGATAACATGGTTGCCATAGTGACTGTACTTGCAAAATTCAATCAAAGTCTAATTTTGATTCATGCTAAATGTAAAAAAGTAATGTTCAACCTTGAAAGAGTTACACCCGTTTAAAACTCTGTCAATATACCATCATTCAACATCTTTGGAAGATTTCAGCTTTTGTCCCTGAAAAACTAGAATGTGACACCAATGACTGAATTTGTCTTTAAGATATTTGAAAACCTTATGGGAACTCATTTTCTCCTTTTCCCACCATGTTTCCAATCCTGCCAAAGACAAATTCCATCCTGTGAGCCACATTTGTCTCCTGCAAATGCTTTCAGTGTTGACAAGATCAAAATTGTCTCATCTAGTACAGAGTCAGGTATTAAATAGCATCTCAAAATTAATGGATACCAGCATGATCTCGTTTTCCCACAATGTTTTCAAAACGCTTCTTTCTGAGGGTTGTTCAAACAAGGGATTTTTGGCAAAGGGTTTCTATGGGCCAGATCTACACTATCTAATAGGTGTAGTCAAGTGGACAAGTCTAAACTTTTGTCATGCATGTCTATTCTAGCATGCACTATTGCGGGATTCACACAAATTATTTTCAGATCCCACATAAATTCAGAGTCAAGGCGTGACAGTCCTGTGTAAAGTACAAACAATATAAAAGTCCCTAAACAAATAATTTACTCTTGCCTTGCAGAAAATACCACTGTTTTGAATAAAATGGCATCATTACTAAAGTCGTTTTGCAACATATTATGCCCATTAAAGTAACCTCGCTTGACAGGAAGTGAGTCAAAATGGCCCACTTTCAAAATGACCTGGTCCAAAACTGGCCACTTTACCTGTCTTATACTGCTGTTATTGCCATGAATTTTGTCAGTATGAATTTTTTAACTGTCTTACTCTTATCTATTTCCAAAAGTGAATTAAATTTCTTGTGTAGGATATTCCAGAAACTGTCTTTCGACATGTAAACAGGTCAGTAAGTCTTGACTAGGTAATCCTGGACAGGAGTAAATGTCTGTTAGATGAGCTACATGTTTTTTTTTTATCTGTTCAAATTGTCCCATGTATTTTTGAAAATCCCCCATTTTTAAAATGGAGGTGGGAATACCCTTTCCTCCTTCCCCCAGTCATTTCTACACTAGATGCTGGTCCTATGGTAAAGAGTTACCGAAGATTCTGCAAAAAAGCCAGCATAATAAAATATAATAATCTAGAAACTTTATATCATGATGGGCACTTTCTATTCCACCCATCTATTACTCCCATTATCTAATTACCTCATTGTCTTTTTCAGATGCAGAAGTAACAGATAAAAAGTTTGCTGGTTGCAGAGCTCCAGATAAAAACTTAATTAGTTTCACCAAACCATAAAAAAGTTATATTTGTCCTGTTTGTAAGAATTGCAGTCAAGTAATCTATGGTTCAAATGGTAGGATCTGATTTATAAAAGGCAGAAAACATACTGGGAAAAGGAGAAGATACAGGACCTAGCATCTTTTCCTTCAAATTTTCAAAGCCTTCTTCTTCAACGTCCGTAACTCTTAACCAAATGACAAAATTTAAATTAATCCAAATTGAAAGTTGATCTATTTGCAGATGAAAATTAAAGTGTGGGTTGTATGTTAAAATTTGTCTTGGAAAGGTAGATAACATCATGGAATAAGGAGAAAATGCTGGTTACCAGCATTTTCTCCTTTTCCCATGATGTTTTACAAAGCCTTCTCATTCAGAGTCATTAAAAGTGTGTCGGTAAAGTGTTTAACCTGGGATGCGGCTTGTACAGAGCTACTCTTGATCAAGGGTTTGACCTGGGATTTTGCTTGTACAAAGCTACTCTTAATCAAGTAATCCCTTCTTTTTATAGGCACCCTCAGAAAGACAGCATTTTGGAAACATTTTAAGGAAAAGAAATAATGCTGGCAACCAGCATTTTCTCTTTTTCACACAATATTTTCTACGTGTTCAAAGATAATTAACATCATCTGTGCCACGTTTATATAGCCCTTTGCAAATGCATTCGACAGATGACAAAATCTGAATTTTTGTCTTCAGGTACACAGCTAAACTCCGTCAGAATGCAGCACTGTCTTCTTTTCTCAACATGTTTTTTTTACCTTTTTCATGATGATTCACGTCAAGTAAGCCACATTTATCACCTGCCAATGATTTTTACATGGACATGTCAAAAATTTTGTCATTCAGTACACAGTTAAATTTTGAATTACTTGTCCATGCCTGCTATTGAACAACAAGGACAACTGCCAAGGCAATCAGTGCACCTATCCATGCTTTCCTGCAATTTCTTTTACCAGTACATTGCACGATATTCTTTCAAAGTTGCTTTCCAACATAACAATGATTAAAACCATGATTAGTGGTATGAGAGTTAACCCTTTACCACACAATCGCAACTTTTAACGATCCTGGGAAAGAAGCCTTTTGAAAACATTGTGGGAAAAGGAGAAAATGCTGGTAACCAGCATTTTCTCCTTATCCCACAATGTTTTCTGTCCTTTCCAGTAAAACTTTCAATTTCTGAGTCATGTTTGTTTAGTTGTCTTAAAATGCTTTCAATTTGGACTTGTCTAAAATTTCCTCATTTGGTAAAGGGTTGAATGAATACAGTCACAATAACTATCATCAATCCTTAGAAATACGCCGAGCTGGGGATTCAAACCAGCCACCCCCTGGACTCAAGCCCTGTATGTTACCAACTGTGCTAACAGGCTTCCAGGCTTGGCCATCTGCAGAAGAACATCTGAGTAGCAAGCAGATCTTATTAGACTACATGAGCCACAATAATAGTCATAGAAAATCCATCCAAGAGCAATAAATCACAAATCTCAATGCCATCATCAGAAAAGCCACAGAACCCAAAGTTATACAGACCTTGAGGAAGAGGGCTTTTGAAAACATTGCAGGAAAAGTAGAAAATGCTGGTAACCAGCATTTTACTCCTTTTCTTGCAGTGTTTTCTACCGATTAAAAAAATTTAAAAAGTCTGCTCTACATGTGATTTGTCGTCTGCAGATGGTTTAGATTTGGACAGGTCCATTTTTTTTTTATTTGGTAAAGAGTCAATTACATAGTCACAGAGGACTCCAGTCATATTTTTTTTCTAAAAAATGCCTTTGAAGTAAATAATGAATAATTACAGAATAATTTGGCTGAAAGACTAGAGCAACAATTACCAAAATATTTCCGAAGTGAATCAGGCAAGGTGAGATAAGGAAAACAGTTCTTCAAGAGCTCTGTTTGATTACAGCATTATTACAGAATTTCTCACAACCAGGTCAGAAAGTTACCACTGAATCAGTCTTATTTGTTTATAATTATCAATTGTGCAGAACCAGTCTGGTTTAACCCTTAATCAAACAAACCAGAGGTTTAACAACCCGGAGAAAGAAAGCTTTTGAAAACTTTGTGCAACAAGAGGGCCATGATGGCCCTGTATTGCCCTACTGACTCATAAAGGTGCAATACATGTAATTGTCAAGGGCAGCCATTAAACTGTAAGAAACCTGTATTGCCATAAAATTTCATTGAGAAAATAAGCCTAGTGCTCTTTTCCCCCCCTCCCCCCCATCCCCCTAAGTCATATCATTTCCACATGCCAAGATGATGTAAATGATTCCACGCATGTCTTAAATCAAGTACCATTCATATCAAATATAAGAGGCACAATAGTGGCCAAATGAACACAATGCCAGTGTTACCATGCATTTACATTTAAATCATACCATTCAAAAGTATGGAAATTATTGTGAAGATGACAATCACAGTTTGTAAGGCTGGTCCAAGTATAAGGTGCTGGCAGGGATATGAATTTCAAAACTAGGTTAAAAGTTGCCAGGTAGCTGTAACTTTTGTTTACTTCTTGCCTGATTTTACAATTTATTTTTCTGCCAGTGAGTAACACTTGGACTGAGCACACAACACCAGTATTTTCCATACTTTTTTACAGGCATGATTCAATATTAAATGAATTGTAACATCTGCACTGTTTTTTTACCACTATTGGGCCTTTAACAAACTCTGACACTTAGTATTTTGACAAGACAATGTCGAACAAAAAGGCCAGGAAGATTTTCAAAATTTCCTCTTTAACTCTTTACCACAAGAAAAATTTAGATTTGTTCATATTGAAAGCATTTGCAGACAACAATTTAAATGTGATCCAAGTGAGGAAATATGTCTTTGATAGGGTAGAAAACATTGTGGGAAAAGGAGAAAATGCTGGTTACCAGCATTTTCTCCTTTTTCCACAATGTTTTCAAAAGGCTTCTTCTTTAGGGTCATTAAAACTCGGGACTGTGTGGTAATGGGTTAGAAGCCAATAATGAAATTAACTCTTTACTAAATGAGGAAATCTTACACTTGTCCAAATTGAAAGGATTCGCAAAAAAACATTTTCAATGTGGCTCAAATGGTGGGATTTATCTTTAAAAAGGTAGAAAACATTGCAGGAAAAATGAGAAAATGCTGGTTACCAGCATTTTCTACTTTTCCCACAATGTTTTGAAACACATCTTTCTGTCACAGAAGCATAAAGATTGTTTGGTAAATGGTAAAGCTACTTGGCGCTCCTCACAGAAGTGATAGACCAGGTGTGAGGTGTAGCACTGCAGTTGTTGATTTTAAGTGCAGTAATTCCAAAACGTAATATCATGAATACTTCGAAAAATTAAAACAATTATCACCTCTCTCACAGAAATATTTTGTAATCATAATATAGAATTCTGTAAATTAGCTCCATTACTTACATTGCTTTCTCCAACTTAACCCTTACCACCCCTTTCACAACTATATTTGCACATGTAGCCAGTGTACATCAAGATCAAACTGCACAAAACTTGTAGTGTGATCTTTGATCTGTACTGTTGAGTCTGTTGAATCACAATAGGCAATACAAGCAATTGAAATTATTTGGGTCTTATTCCTAGACAGAAAATGTTTTCTATTTTGGTTTATTTAGCGCTCTAAGTATTCAGACTCTTGTAGCCCTATACCTTGGCCCATTTCCTCCAACCATTCTTCTGAATGTTCTCAGTCTTATTCTCCAGAATTTTATAAATTTGAAAGTAACACAACAGCTGATTGGCTAAACCAAATATGGAAAATCCTGGAGAAGAAGACTAAGAATTCTGTAACATCGATGTTTTCGTAAAGGCTATTCAGCCAATCTCAGCAGCTTCCGTCTTTTAATATGAGAGTTAGGGGCGGTAGACTTTAAATGCTAAGGAAAACCATGTATATTAAGGTAAGACTACACAGAATGTGCAGACTGATCTTGCATCTACACAGTCCACTTCTTTGCCAGATATTCTCACAAACACGGCTTTGAAATTGCAGTGTCTGCATCATTAGTACCATCTCTGATTTCCATTTTAGTAATTCAGCACCATGAGAATTAACTCTTTACCACACAAAAAAATTATAAGACATGTCCAAACTGAAAGCATTTGCAGACAACAATTTAACTGTAACAAACATAATGGGATTTACCTTTGAAAGAGTAAAAACATTGTGGGAAAAGGAGAAAATGCTGGTTACCAACATGTTTTCAAAAGACCTCCATCTCAGGGTCATCAAAACTCTGGATCATAATATTTTAGTATAAATTTAAATCCAAGTCATTTTTTCCATATGAACTAAGGATCCTGCTGGCTCAGTGGTAAATGTATGACTCATGACCTGGAGATCCTGGTTCGAGCCTCACTGGATCTATTGGATTCTTTATGGGAGTGTCCTTGGGCAGGACACCTCAGAGCCCAGAGCCTAGTACTGGTGAAAGCCAGGCATTACATGAATATTTGATCTGTTGCCGTTATATGACTGAAATAATACTAGCATTTAAAAGCAGCTGAAACACCATTCAATCAATCCATATGAACTTTTTTCCAACAATCAAATTTCAGACTTGTACATGTATATATACATAAAAAATTTGCAGACAAGAAGTTTAATGTTCTTCGAAATGTGGGATTGGTAGGTGGAAATCAATGTGGAAGAAGAAAGCTGGATATCAGCATCTTCTGCTTTTCCATCATGTTTTGCAATGTCATCTTCCTTCATGTCGTAAAATGCAGGATTGTTTGGTCCATGGTAAACACGTTACATAGTACCTTATGGCTTATGCAAACAAATTTTTTGTAGCAGCCTGATAATTTTTTGTAAGTTGTACTAAAAGGTACAAGAGGGTCATGACTGCCCTATATTGCCCTACTGTCAAACAGGTAAGTCTGCCAAAATTGATATGAACAGTGACATAGATCCATTAGTCTATGATACAACAATAGTCCAAAGAGAAAATAAGTCAAGCACATGAAAGTCCTGTTTTCTCACATACAAAGATGACATCAATGGATATGAGGGTGATCCACACCATATCATACCAAATTCTAACTAATTACGACTAACACATTTTCAATTTCAACAAACAGGTTTTAGAAGTTTTCAAATAGAAATTCGAAATGGTACAAACACTGCTCAATGTTTAATATCAAACATATACTCACATAACATGTGAGCATATACTGAAACATCAAAGAAATCATTATGACTGAAAACTGAACATTTTCTACCACAAGAACTTACATGTATATAATACCAACTGCATTACAGTGAAATAATAATAATCAAGGCAAATTAACCCATTACCATACAATCCCAAGTTTTAACAACCCTGAGGCTGAGAGCTTTTGAAAACATTGTATGACGGAGAGAATGATGACAACGGGCATTTTCTTCTTTTCACACAATGTTTTCTACCCTTTCACAGACAAATCCAATCATTTGAGCCATATTTAACTTGTGCGTCTGCAAATGCTTTGGATTTGAACATGTCCAAAATCTTGCCATTTGGTAAAGGTTAATGGGTATAAATGTATGTCATGAAAAATCACTGGTTATTTCTCTCTTGAACATTATAAAGCTAATTCATAACTTGTTTTGGGGAGAAAAGATGTCAAGCACTAAGCAGCCATGTTTTTTGACATACCAAAATCTATCTTCCTAAATTAAGTCATTAAAATTTGGGATTATTTGATGCCAGGTTAAATACGTTGTGGCATGGTGGAGGTTCATTATTAAAACATACAACCTGCTTTCTTGTATTCTTTCACACTCTAATGGCCCTAATTTATAGGCCCTTGTCACTATATCCAGTGTGTTCTTTGGTTGATACACATAAGCTGTACATCAGCTTCCCAAAATGTGGAAACATGTGTATCAGATAGTAATTTATTGGTAGACTTAAATAACGCTTTACAAAACGATCATGGTTTTTGAAGACCCTGTGAAGGAAGCTTTAGAAAACATTGTTGGAAAAAGACAAAATGCTGGTAACCAGTATTTTCTCTTTTTCCAACAATATTATCTATCCTTTCAAAAAAAAAACCTTGCAATCTGAGCCACATTTAAGGTCAACAGTCTTGTGAGGTAGAACATTGGCCTTGTAATCATAAAGCCCCAAGTATGATTCCCTAGAGTGGGTGTCAGTCTTGGGACTTTTCAATGGCAAACACATTCAGGCAAGTACTAGTGTGGTTTCCAGGAAGTAGAATCAAGAGATATTATTATAAGCTGCAGGAACTTATTTCTCAATCAATGTAAAAAGTAATATGTCTAACTCGATTTTATTTGTGGTCTGCAAATGCTTTGGATCCAGACAAGTCCAAAATTTTGTAGTTATGTAAACAGTTAAAAACTTCACTTACCTCTTTCAACATTTTCAAAGCGTCCACGTACTCTTTTTCATTTCTGTACAACTCCTCAACTATGTGGTATCTTTTATCCTAAAAATACAGAAAATACACAATATATTTATGATGACATTAAGTTTACTCCTACAACTCTGTAGGGTTCCTTCATGGCTAAGTGGTAAAGCATAGGACTCATAACCTAGAGGCCATGGGTTCCAGCCTCACTAGAAGCACAAGGTTTTTTTTTTTTTTTTTTTGGGGGGGGGGGGGGGGGGGGGAGTGTTCTTAGGCAGCCTGGTACTGGTAAAACCCAGGACATACATCATTATGTGCAAAGTCAGAGGAACAAAATTAATGCCCTCAAGAGCAGTTCTAAAGTAAATCTTGAAGGGACCAAGTCCCACCTGTGTGTATAAAGGGATATTTTTCTCGTTCAATATGACAATGTCCCAGAATCTCTAACTTTGCAGAATAATGCATCTGTCTATAACAACAGCACCGCATGCTGGTGCCAACACTTGTCTGCAGTTGCTTTTATAAATTGATTGATTTTTTATTCTAAGTCAAAACAGGGGCATGACTTTATCAAAAACTAGAGGCGCTTGAGCGCCTGTATCGCTCCACAGGCCTGATATTTCTATAATGGCGAAAGGAAGTTTTTAACAATTATCATTCAATCCTGCATTTTAGCTCACCGAAGAAACAATTTGGTAGACAACCACCATAGGAACTTACCTGCAAAACAACAATGAAATCCAATGAATAGTTTTAGAGAAGAAATTTTTCAAAGATTTTACTTTATACCATAAAAGGAAAATGAGTCTCCCATAAAAGCCATGTTTTTTGACAGATCTTTTTTTTTTTAAGGAATTCTGTAAACCTGTATCTAAGGAACATTCCTGCAAAATAATAATGCTATCCAAATAGCGGTTTGGGAGGAGAAGATTTTTAAAGGTTTTTTACTTTGGTTGCTATGGCAACCAGAATTCTTCATGGAACACAATTATTTGAAGGAATTTGAAAGAGGACCACCAAAGGAACATTCTTGTGAAATTTGGTAAAAATCCAGTCAATAGTTTCTGAGGAGAAGTTTTTTAAAGAAAAAGTTTACGGACGCACGCACGGACGAACGGACGGACGGACGCACGACGGACACAACGCCATGACAATAGCTCGCTAGCTCACTGAAGAAACAATTTGGTAGACAACCACCTTAGGAACTTACCTGCAAAACAACAATGAAATCCAATGAATAGTTTTAGAGAAGAAATTTTTCAAAGATTTTACTTTATACCTTAAAAGGAAAATGAGTCTCCCATAAAAGCCATGTTTTTTGACAGATCTTTTTTTTTTTTTAAGGAATTCTATAAACCTGTATCTAAGGAACATTCCTGCAAAATAATAATGCTATCCAAATAGCGGTTTGGGAGGAGAAGATTTTTAAAGGTTTTTTACTTTGGTTGCCATGGCAACCAGAATTCTTCATGGAACACAATTATTTGAAGGAATTTGAAAGAGGACCACCAAAGGAACATTCCTGTGAAATTTGGTAAAAATCCAGTCAATAGTTTCTGAGGAGAAGTTTTTTAAAGAAAAAGTTTACAGACGCACGCACGGACGAACGGACGGACGGGACACAACGCCATGACAATAGCTCTCTGGCCTTCGGCCAGTGGAGCTAAAAAAAATTATGGTTACCTGCACTTGTATTAATATCCCCTTTTGAAAGTTAACAACTAGTCAGACTTTGCAGTAAACATCTTCAGTTATGACAGAGATACAATAAAATGTCAAAGATTTTGCAGGACGATGATGCAGACAATGAGGATGATGATGACAACCCCAAAAACAACAGTACTATAACAATAACCTTGAGGTTTTCAAAAATAGCCAAGCTAAAAATTGCAATTTATTAAAGCCATTACTGCCACACTGTCTGACAAGATAGCAGACTCGACACAAGTTTAAGTGAAAACCAATTCTCTTGGAACCCCAACTAATCAGACAATTTGGTAAAACATCTTGTAAACAACAACGCTCAAAACAACAAAATATTAGACTAGTCAAAACTAAAAGCATTTTGCAGATAACAAATCAAACACAACTCAAAACATGAAATTTTACTTAGGAAGTGTAGAAAATATTATCAGAAAAGAAGAAAATGCTGGTTATCAGCATTTTCTTCTTTTCCCGTAATGTTTTCAAAAGCCTTCCTCCTTAGGGTCGTTAAAACTCGGGCCTGTGTGGTAAAGGGTTGAAGTCCATCAATAAAATCTTTGACTTTCAGACAATACCCTGGATAAAAAAAACTAGGCTGAGATAACCAACTATCATAAAATTTCTCCGATAAGGTTCATGCCCCATTCATCACCAGATACATCCAACAGTTTGGGCTGCAGTTTGTTTATTTGATGTTTAACCCTTTACCAGACGACAAAATTTAGTCTTGGCCTAATTGAAAGCATTGGCAGACGACAATTTTAATGTGGCTTAAATGGTGCAATCTTTCTTTGATAAGGTAGAGAACATTTTGGGAAAAGGAGAAAAAGCCAGTTACAAGCATTTTCTCCATTTCCCACAATGTTATCAAAAGCCTTCTTTTTCAGGGTCGTTAAAAAAAGTCAGCATTGTGCGGTAAAGGGTTGACTGTTCACCAAACAATCCTCCGTTTAAGCGGACTGCAATATAGGAGGAAGGCTTTTGAAAACATTGTGGGAAAAGGAGAAAATGCTGGTAACCAGCATTTTCTCCTTTTCCCACAATGTTTTCTATCCTTTTAAAGACATGGCTCATCATTTGTGCCATATTTAAAATGCCTTCTGCAAAATTAAAATTTATGCTTTCAGTTTGGACAAGTCTGCAATTTTGTGGTCTGGTAAAGAGTCTACTCTTTACAAGACAACAAGATTATTAATTTTTTATTTTGATAATACTTGCAAACCACTAATCAAATGATGGAATGTGTCTTTGAAAGGGAAGTAAACATTGTGAGAAAAGAAGAAAATACTGGTTACCAGCATTTGCTCCTTTACCCCCCCTCCCCACAACGTTTACGACATCTTTATTCTTCAGGGTTGTTGAAAGACTGGATTGTTTATGGGATGTTTTGCAGTCTACACATCACGCTGATTCTGTTTATTACTTACACTTAGTGCAAAATGCATTTTATACTATACCACACAATGCCAAAGATACCACCAACAGACTGCCTGCGTCTTGTAGCAGACCAAAGCAATATGGTGTACGAAAAATCAAAGCACTGAAACTATTGATAGACTTGTCTGTGAATGTCCTGTTCTTCAAAGATTCAACCTGTCTGCTATGACGCATCACTCACCTCACATAAAGGGGAAAAGTAGGGCTTACATTGAACCTATTACCCAAGCCTGTAGGGGCTGTTTTAACAAATGGCTGATGCATAGGTTACATGCTAGCTGATCATAGCTGAATGAATTGCAACAGGTAGCAGTTTATTGAGTAAACGTTAATTTTTTTTTTGAAATTCAAAGTAATGGTTCTCGTTTTGAAAAGTAGTCCGGTTCTGTACCCAGAATGCCCAAATCAGATAGATGTGTATTTGAAGAATGCCATCTAGCGGAAGATAATGTTGACAGACTAGCAAATGTGGAATAAGCTGCCATAGTAAAGATTAAACTTGGTTGGTCCTTAAATTGTAAAAAAAAAAATGGTCCCATCCAATTATTAGCTCTTTATTGCATGAAAAATTTTAGACTGGTCCAAATGGAAAGCACTTGCAGACTACAAACCGTTTGTAGTATGTAACTCAAATGATGATTTCAGCCTTTGATGTCGTAGAAAACATTGTGGTTACCAGCATTTGCTCCTTTTCCCACAATGATTCTGAAACCTTCAGACTTGTTATTTACTCAGAACTGTGTTGTAAAGCGTTAAGTCTTATACAGTCCAATCCGGTTACTAAGTCTGATCCTGTCCGGTCAAGTATTATCCTGTTATTAAGTTCAATCTAGTTTGCTCAGGTGACTTTACCAACTGCTCATAGTCATTTACTTATCACAATAGGAAATGCCCTGAAAAAGTTCTGACTGTTTATCGTTAACTGATGAAAGCAAATGAAGAACATAAGCATTCGATGATTTGGCCTTTGAATACTTTCTAGAGTTCACCTTTAGATGAATTTTCCATGCCTTTTCCCTTTCTTATTGGTTGGATGAACTGGTAGCTAGACAAGACCTACAACACCATTATAAAAGTAAAGGATGAAAAGGGTTAGGTTGGGATAAGTTAACAGAAGCCTGATTTGCATCAGTCACTGACCTAATTTACATACAAGGAAAACCCTTGTATCTTATTGATGACATCTTGTTCAGTCTACAACTTTGTACGAGAAGTCATTCAAATTGGAGTAATAGAGATTTTAATGTTCATGTCAAGATTGTCATATCTAGCAGAATTACAACTTGTAACAGAATGGATTATTTTCTGTGGGGCTGTATTTGGCAACTGTGAGGTTTTTTGTTCACATCCAAAGCTGGATCACTTTCAATGGCAACAGACTGGGGTTCGATAGTCTAAAAATGATGACAATTATCAGTGTCTTTAGGCAAAACTTTTTCATAAGGATACATGTAAAATACCAAAATTCATCTCATCACTGTCTGCATAGTTTGATGCCACTGCTGCAAGAAATATCTAACTTTTCTTGAAAGATCATGTGTTTTCATGACATGATGAAGAAGGCTTTTTAAAGTATTAAACTTAAAGAGGAGAAAATGCTGGTATTCTCTCCTTTTCTACACTTTCAACAGTATGTTCTATAATTTGAGTCACACTGTTGTCTGCAAATGCTTTTACAGTATTGCCTGGTTATGCTGTGTTTATAGTTCTCAAGGATGTCCATGATATCCATGATTTCAAAAGCAGCGACAAACTTCGTGATATTTTTGCATTAATTTTGCTTTCCCACACTTTCTTCCGCTCCCTGTAAGTTCTGTTACAAGCTTCAGTAATTTGTGCATGATTCTGTTCACATATCTACCATCACAATCTCTCAAGTTCTCTTACAATTTCTATGATCTGCAATCATGTTATGTTTGGATCAGATCCCTCATGTTATGAAGTGCTCAATTAAGCTCTGCTATGACTTATGTCAACCATTTATTTGATCAAGATTGTCACATTTTGCTCATGATTTGTGTATTAATACTAAATGGCATGGGTCATCAATCGTCTCTAGAGAATCCAATCAGAAACAAACTATGCATCCAAGACATGAAGAAGATGCTAAATTGGCAGTTTTTATGTATAGCGTTACAATTACCGTACTTGTCGTCAGCAGCAATAAGGTACAGAAGACAGCAAGATAGAAGAGAGGAGAAGAAATACAAGGCATCAGACCTGCTATGTGAGAACACAGTGAAGTATAAATGGAAGGAAACGATTGAGATAATATTCTAAACTTCCTAACAGAGTACTACTTAGCCAAGTAGTAAAACTTGATGAACTGTGTTTCTAAGTTCAACAACTCGCCTACCATGGACCATCAAGGTCTGTTGTGCCATGTTAAGGTGTGTTCAGTTGTACTACCCTCTACAACAATTTTGACTATCTTTACATTCTCTAAAGACTAACAATAAATCAGCATAATCATGGCAATTTCTTTTTCTGTCAAAGGATCATTCGAAGATTAACACAATTCCATCCCAGAACCAAACACACTCACCAGCTTTTCTCAAATCATGGACATCATGGCTACTGTAAGCACAGCATTGTGGGAAATTACAACAGCTTTCTTTTCAACCAGTTTTTCCCAATTATGTTTTCCTAAGCATAATGTATCAGACCTCAATTATGGACCTGATGGTCCCTTTGCCATATGAGAACATTTTGTATTTTAACACATGACAAAATTTTAGACTAGTCCAAATTGAAAGCAAAGAAATCTTTAACCCTTTACCACACAATCTCAAGTTTTAATGACCATGTGGTAAAAGGCATTTGAAAACAACCATGTGGTAAAAGGCATTTGAAAACATTGTGGGAAAAAGAGAAAATGCTGGTAACCAGTATTTCTCCTTTTCCCACAATGTTTTCTACTCTTACTGGTATAAATCAAACCATTTGAGAATGGTTTTGTCACCTGCAAATGCTTTGAATTTTGACGAGTCTAAAATTTTGTCATTTGGTTAAGAGTTTAACCCTTTACCACACAATCCAAATTTAAACAATTCTAAAGAAGGCTTTTAACAAACAATGCGAGAAAAGAAGAAATGCTGGTCTCCTTTTCCCACTATGTTTCTATCCTACCAACAAAAAATTCCAATTTTTTACTCAAATTTATTTTAACGTCTGCAAGTTCTTTTAATTTGGACAAATCTAAGAACTCGTTGTTTGGTAAAGGGTCAAGACATTGTGGAAGTCTCAATTAAAACTTTATCAAACAACTTAATTTTATACTGCCCAAGTACAAACCATTTGTGGGCGAAAAATTAAATGTGACTCAAATGATGTCATTTGTAACAGAGGGGGAGAAAACACTCTGGGAATACACAGTCATGCTGCATGGTTACCAGTTTTGTTCTTTCGATCCGTAATTACATAATGACTTGCTTGGTATCATGGATCATAGAGATGCATTAAGCCCCTTTTTGCCAGAGCATGTCTCACATGTTTTGTATCAATTCCTCATTGCTTGTATCAATTCCTCATTGCTTGTCATTTTCTATTTTTTCATACAGGTGTTTTTATTAATGGAGAGATCTGACCTGGAATATCAGGTGGAGAGAGTACAGGAATGAATCGGAACATCTGCCAAATGTAAATTATTTTATTACAAAGTTAAAAATAATCTAGACTTTCTAAATTTAACTTTAAATTCATCCTGATCTAAATTTACCTGAGAATACTCTCTTCTCAAATTAAAGAAAATTTTTTTCTGACACGCTTTTCAACTTGCAGACAGCTTTTTGGGTCCTGTAGTTGACCACTTTTGAACAAATTGCGGAAGAACGTGAAATCTCTTAAAACCGGTGATTTTTACCATCACAAAAAAGTTTCAGGTAGTTTTGATGAACTGATTGATTGATTGATTGATTGATTGATTGTATGGTGTTTGATGGCATTTTCAGCATTGTTTCAGTTATATCATGGCAGCTAGTTCACCTATACATACTTTCCTGGAGTTTCTTTACCAGTAATCTGCACAATATTCTTTCCAAGCAATTGGCTGCTTTCACATATAACAATAGTTGTGGAAACAATGGTCGACTGTGAGAGAGGAATGAATGAATCCTGTTGCAATGACTATTATCAATCCTTGGAAAGAAATTGGCTGAGCCAGAGATCAAACCAGTGACCCCCTGTTCTCAAGTTTTGCACACTACTGATTGAGCTACTGTGGCTGGACAGATGGTGATGAATGAACTAGAAACCTTTAACTCTTTACTAAACAACAAAATTTTAGACTAGTTCATATTGAAAGTATTTGCAGATGACTAATCAAATGTCGCTCAAAAGTTAGAATTCATCTTTAATAGAGTACAAACCATTGCGGGAGGAGAAGGAGAAAATGCTGGTTACCAGCATTTTCTCATTTTTCCAAAATATTTCAAATATTTTCTTTCTTCAGGGTCGTAAAATTTCTACATTGAGTGGTAAAGGGTTAATTAAATTAAATATATGCAAATAGTATAGAAAAGGTATAGGGTTTAGTGGCCATAAGACAAAAGACAGCAGTGTTGGGAAATCATGATCCATGATCGGTTAGAATCGAATATTCTAATGGGATAATCAGTCATATAATTAATTGTCAGAGGCTTACCTTGTTTAAATTTTTCAATGAAAACCCAAATACTTCAAAGCTTCTTCACTTTTTTCAGTGAAAACTCCAGGTTGAGAAAGGAGCATAACTGTGTCAAAAATATTTTAGGGTTATCTGCCCTTCTTGTATGGGTTTTCCAATTAATACAGTTTAAAAAGTAGCTTAAGTTTGATGTAATTATCTATCATATTGACAGAGATATAAGAATATATTCAAAGCTTTAGGTGCAGATGCAGATGAAAAAGGGGCTATGGCTCTAAGGTTGGCTATCAAAATTGTAACCAAGGTAATAAATATGACTCAAATGATGGAATCAATCTTTGGAAAGGTAGATGGGGTAAAAGAGTTACTAATATTACAAGTTTTACCTTTTGAACTACAGTTGCCTTTGTTGCCAGTGTAGATCAAGATTGGACTGCACAGAACATGCAGTCTGATCTCTGATTTACTCTGTCCTCTTTGCTGAAATATTCCAGACAAAAACAACCTTCAAATTGAATTTTTTTGTGTCTCATTTTGAGTTTTATAATGTCAGATGTCTTTATTCAGAGCACTAAGGGTTAATCTACCAAATATTATCTCAAATGCTGTAGAAACAGACAAATCTTTAAAGGAAGTTAAACATCTTTATAACAAGCAATTACCCCTTTTTCGAAGGTGTTTTCAAATGTTATCAATTTCAGAGGTGTTTAAGGTCCTATCTTCTGTGCCTCAAAGACTGGAAAACTTGCATCTAAAAATTGTCTTCAGTAACAGGGTTTAATCTATTCTTTGGGCTGTAAGTTACAAAAAAATTGCTCGAGTCTTACCCTTGAACTTTGCTACAAAAAAAATTGCTGGAGTCTTACCCTTGAACTGGTTTCCCCATTTAACATCAGGTACATCTTTGTGTAATTGCATTCTTCAAATAATTGGGAACAAAAAAGTACCTGTTTGCCTTATCAAAGATTAACTCTCTACAAATTCAATCACTCCTAATGACTAGCAAACCCTTTCTCACTCTAAACATTAATTTCGCAAATTAGTCTTCATATTTTTAGCAAAATCTGGTATCATTTGTATTTTTCCTTTTAACCATTTACCAAACAATCCTGCATTTCAGCTACTCGAAGGACTTGAAGGCACATGAATATATTGTAAGAAAAGGTGAAAATACTTGTGAATGGTGTTTTTTCTATTTCTCAAAATGTTTTAAACATTTTTCAAGACAAATCAATAGGTACCAATTATATTTTTGTCATCAGATGCTCTTTTTCCAACAATACTTTCCACAGATAATGGAATTTGTCTGCATGGGAGGAAAACATTTTGGGAAAAGAAGAAATTGCTGGTAACCAGCATTTTCTCCTTTTCCCAGAATATTTTCAAAAGCTTTGTTCCTTAAGGTTGCTTAATCTCAGGCATTTTTACTTAGGGTTAAAGATGAAGTTGTTGATTCTGAAGCATTAACACTCTTTGTCAAACAAGATGATCTTGGACAAGTCCATATTGAAAGCACTTACAGACAACAAACAAAGTAGCTCAAATGATGGAATTTGAGCCTTTAAGGTAGGAAACTACCAGTATGTGGAAAAAGAAGAAAATGCTTGTTACCAGAATTTTCTTCTTTTCCCACATTTTCAAAAGCTCTCATTCACAGGGTCCTCAACTCAATTTCTTTCCAAGGAATGATGATAGTCACTGCGACAGGATTCACTCCTTTCGCAGCTGAACATTGTTTCAATGATGTTTATATAGGAAAGCAGCCCTTGACTTTGGGAGAATGTGTCAGTGCAATGTACTGGCAAACCAAAACTGCAGAAAAGTACAGATCAGTGCATTTGCCACAGTACTATAACTGAAATAGATTGAAAACCACAACACAAACATTATCTTTCTTCCTCAGAGTCGTAAAAATGTACCAACATACCTTCAAAGTCATCTATTAGTCTAAATACCATATTTACAAAACAGGTTTGTGCAGTAAAGGTTTAATAACAATAAAGAAAGAAGGTGTTTGAAAACACTGAGTAAAAAGGTGAAAATGCTGGTAACCAGCATTTTCTCCTTTTCCCACAGTGTTTTCTACCCTATCAAGGACACATTTTGTCATTTGAACCATCTTTAATTTGTAGTCTACAAATGCCTTCAATTTGGACAAGTCTAAAAATTTGCCATTTGGTAAAGAGTTAAGCCTTTGAGTCCTGAATAACCCGACAGACATTTCCAGTTTTAAAAACTCTTAGATACCCAATTATAAATTCAAGATTTCTCTTGTTCAGAATGTCTCAGCATAGCAGATATAGCACATTTAGTGCAGTCCATCTTGATCTACCGTGGCTAGAACAGCAACTATAAACTTGCATGGCACTTTGAGCGTTACCTTGAAGTTGTTAATTACTCTCATACTATAATGAGGTTCATACAGTTCAATAAATAAACATAAGAAATAGTGTTTTTTCTGTCTGCAATATTTGTATTTGTGAAATAAAGAAGTCATTTCAGTGCAAACTATCCTCTGTAAAGGCCAATATCCATCCTCATATCTAAGGAAAATATTGTTATCACTGGTGTGAAATGAAAGCTTTTATCATTATTTCAGTCATATAATAGTTACAGCTCACTTTTTCATCTTTCCTAGGTTTCATCTGTAATACTGGTCTAGGACTGACTTACCTTGCCTAAGGACACTCCAACAAATACCTCAGTGCAGCAGGTGCAAATCAAAACTGGGATCCAAGATTACTAGTGTTACACCTAACACCCCTATTACACTTGGACAGCACTCACATGGTGATCTTACTGTGTCCAAGAAAAATGCAGAACACCAAGGTGCACACAGTACTATCAAAAGCCTTGCAGCAACAACCCAGTCAGCGCAAGTAGACACGTTTGGATCACGAACACTGTGGTTGTCCGTGGCACTTGCCTGGAGATTGTACAGTATTCTGTGAGATGTCATTGTGTCTCTACTAAACTTATATGGCATTTAACCTCAAATACAGGGAGTGTCATTAATTTTACTGTGCTCTAACAGTGACTGTTCTGAACTACCACAGCAATCACTTTGCTCGAAAGGGGCTTTTACAGCATCCATCTGCCTTTGTCTGACAAAAGCAAACATGAATGTGCAAAAAGTTTGTTTTTATAGGTAGTGCAAGAAATGTCATGAGCATGCTAACAACGCAGTTTGAGCCCTTTGAAAATGCTATGAAAGCCCAGTGCACGCTGTGTGAGCACCGTGAAGGTGCAGTGCATGCAGTGGAAGGGCCATGAGAGTGCAGAAACTCTCCAAGAATAACTCCATGGGAACCCAATAATACACCATGGCAGCTCTGTAGCAACACCTTCGTCACAGTGAGAATGCTGCGACATCCTCATCTTTGTAAAAAATATCCGATTTTTCCTGCAATCTTATGGCGCTATGGGAATTTAACACTGCCCTTCACGAAACAGTCCTAGGTTTTAACAACCTTGAGCAAGGCCTTTGAAAACATTGTGGGAACTGAAGAAAATGCTCGTAACCAAGATTTAATCTTTTCAAGGTCAAAAACTATTATTTCAGCAACAGTAAATTTTTCATCACTCTCTCTTACTTCTTTACCACACAATAAAAATTTTAGACTTTATAAACTATATTAAAGCATGCCAAAGCTCAGTGGTAAATTACTTGGTATAACTCTTTACCAAACGACACAATTTTACAACAGTCCAATTGAAAGCATTCACTGATGACAATTCAAATGCTACTCAAATGATGGAACTTACCTTCAACAAAGTTGAAAACATTGTGGGAAAAGGAGAAAATGCTGGTTACCAGCATTTTCTCCATTTCCCGCTATGTTTCAAAAGGCTTCTACCTCAAGGTTGTTAAACTTTGGGATTGTATGGTAAAGGGTTAATGATACATACAAGATCATGTATCACAGGAGTTGGACACATGTTTGATGGCTGGATGACAGGGGACTACAAATGACGATTCTTTTTGGCAACAAAGGTCACAAGGGAGAGTCCTTGAACAAAGCACTGCAGAACTCCAGCCTCTTACTGTTGTTGAAACCAGACATGATGAGCCATTGCTGTGATAGATCCGAGTTCTGTTTGAAATGGATTCAGATCCAGATCAAACAAAAATCCTGCTTAAAAAGACTTTACTTTACACCACCACAATCCCTACTTTTAACAACCCTGACAGACAAGGCTTTTGAAACCCAGCATTTTCTCCTAGTCCAACCATGTTTTCTACCTTACCCTAAGACAAAATTTATCATTTTAGTAGCATTAATTTTTTTTTGTCTGCAAATGCTTTCAATTTGGCCAGTCCAATGTTTTATCATTTTGGTCACTGAGCTCATGCTGAACAATTTTTCATTTGAAGAGATGTTTTGAAGATGCATCCCTTTAAGGAGAAGCTTATCAATGAGGAATCCACAAGACAATCTGAATGAAGGCTGAACTGAGATGTTCACCTTGAACCTTGAAGTACTTATCACCAACAGCTTCAGAAATATTTCTTTCAGTTCAAGGCTGACAAGCTTGATTTATAGCCTTGTAATATTCACCCTTATAACAAATACACAATTTTCATATCTCAGACAGGTTTAACCAAGTTCTGTTCAGGCATTCTAGTAATAATTCTTAGTAGTAAAACCTGACTTAAAGGAGCGATACAAGGACCATTTCTTAACTCTTTACCAAACAACAAAATTTTAGACTGGTCCAAATTGAAAGCATATGCAGACGACAATTATTAAGGATAGGGCACCTTAATGGGATTCGTGTGACATGGCCTTTCATCGTACTGTTTCGGCTAAGACTTTGGTAATCCATAATCGATGCAGGGAACCAGCATCTATCGGCCAATCGATTACGGATTACTCAAGTCTTGGCTGAATCCGTACATTTTTCGACGATGAAAGGTGATGCTACAGGAATCTGCATTAGGGTACCCTAAGATGGCTTAAATGGTAGAATTTGTCCATGATAGAGTAGAAAACATTGTGGAAAAAGAAGAAAATGCTGATTACCAGCATTTTCTCCTTTTCCAACAATGTTTTCAAGATGCTTCATTCCCAGGGTCGTTAAAACCTGGGATTGTTTGGTAAAGGGTTCAATTTGCAGAGTTCCCGGTTCTGCTCAACTGCTAGCAAATATGTGGGTGAGGGGAGGGGGGGGGTGCAAACCTTAAAAAGACAAAGTCTTCAGTATACAATATCTACAAAATACTTGACAAATGAATGGAAGTTAAGTCTGCCAACTCTTGCACTATAGATCATGCATCCTTATCAATTAATGTTTTGATATGAACAACATTCTTTTATGAGACAACAGACACTGGCATAGTTATTACACCTTCCCTTAAATATTTTCGACCAATTCTCTGCCTTCTATAACCCTTTATAAAATAATCTTTTAACGACCCTAGAGTACAACACCTTTCAAAACATTGCAGAAAAAATAAGAAATTGCTAATGACGGCCAACCCTATGCTCAGACATTTGTCTTCCAATTTCAAAGTTGTATTTAGTAATAACGTATATTACGAAATCTTTGAGCATCTTAAACCCACATCACCTACATTGTGTCCATTTTAACTGCAAACTTTAATAAGTATCTCATTACCACACAACAAAAGGTAGATCCATTCAAATTCTAATATATGTAGATGACAAATGAATGAGTACAAATATTGCAGGAAAAGGATAATATGCTGGTTACCACCATTTTCTTCTTTTTCTACATTGTTTTCCAAAGCCTCAAGGTCGGTCAAACTCAGGATTGTGTAGTACAGATTTAAAGTTTCCAGTTGTGAAAGTCATAGGGTTGTTGAAACTTTTTTTGAATATGGAAAACATTGAGGGAAAAAAAAAATTATCTGCAACAAGCAACAGCCCCTTTTCTGACAATTTTTCAAGAACTGGTACTGGTAGTGTTCTAAAAAATTCAGGGGCGTAAAAAGTTGTATTTCTACATGAACAGAATAAGGACAGAGTAGGAGGTCAAACAGACAGGCTACAATGTTTGGACATGTAAGCTATGGATAAAGCTATCAATATTTGTAATGTGTTTAAAAATAGACACAATGTAAACAAGGCTCACTTAATTAAATCGAAATTCCCACAATCCAGGGTTTTTCTTTTATATGGTGACGAAAACATTTTGTGAAAAGGAACAATTGCTTGTAACAAGCATACCGGTAATTGCTGAGTTGAAAATATGCATATATGTCTTAAAACTTTACACAAGTTCTTTAAATCAACTTCAAATTCAAAGCAATTGCAGAACAAGTTGGCTTCTTTACAAAAGAAGCCAGGAGTGGTCAGCATCAATGTTTTCAAATAGTTTATTAGCTTGAAATTTCAATATATTTTGGTACATGTAAACAAACAAGTAAAAAAGCCGCCACTTAGAAACCGTTTATGCTTTACATGACGGTCATTGACCTTCTTTCCGCGTTTTCAAGTCGCATGATCTTGTCCAGTGGTCTTCTTTCTCTTTTTTAACGAAATTCTTTTTATTTTCTCTTCCGCTTAGATTTATTTGCTTAATGAAAAAGTACAATTATGTGAGAGGTCATTTGCAACCATGGCAAATAAATATAATAAATCTTTTCTGAAATTCGTCATATAAAAATAAACCACGTTTCGGTTTTTTGATTTCACTTTATTTACAAAACCATGACGAAACAGACTGTGTATCAGAACAATTTCGCAAGATAAATTGACTTAGACAGCAAATTCTGTGGCAATCTGCCTTTTAAACTCACCACTGTTGGAGAGGTCTGATGACCTCTCCAATGATTTTAAACGTACTGCTCAGTCAATGACTGCAGTCAGGTAGGGTAGTCTTTCAAACATTGGTTACCAGCATTTTCCCCTTTTCCCAAAATGTTTTCAAACTCCTTACTCACCTGGGGTTGTTAAAATCATGGATTGTACGGTAAATGGAAAGTAATTGCTAAGTTAGTAATGAAACAATGTTCTACAGTATACACAGTGTGGACCAGAAGTACGCAATGTAATGTGACTTGGAGTTCTGTACAGTGACCATAATTATGTCACTTTGGTGTTAGAAATTGTGTTCTCAAAGCAAGTCAAGCTGGCGCTTTTTCATTTATTTTCAAATTTATTATAAGATATTCATATCTAGTTATTTGTTTATGTATAAAACATATCAAGAACACTTCTGTGCACTGTTTACCTTCCTTAGAGCAATGGGGATGCCTTGATCAGTTGAGCGTGCTAAAAATGCAGATGATTTTGTCCCAAACAATGCTGTTTTTATTCTGTTACTCAGCGTTACAAACCAGTTTTCTCAACAGAAATTGTCTAAACAGTTTTTTTTTTCTACATATTTTTGAGAAAACATGTCAAGGTTTGGTAACATAGTCGCCAAAAATCTTCCTTACCATTCGTTTAAAATGGCACGTTGAGAAACATGTTTGTGCAGTCGCCTGATATCTATCAACCACTAACAAGTGTCCGAACAAAATTATTTTCTCAACATGCCATTTTAAACAAAGGATAAGTCGAATTTATTACAAAACCTTAATACTTCCGAACTGGTGGTTGCAGGTTCAATATCCAGATGAGACAAACTTTCTTTCTGGCGTTTTTTCACTTCTTACCTAAGATGCATGTGAAAAAAGTAGTCAGTGACTTGGAAAAAAGTTGTGTTAGTACTGGTATAAGACAGCCAGAAAACCGACATGTAGGTGCACTGACCGCTGTGATATGACCCAAGCTGGTTATAAACTCAAATACAAACAAAATAAATCTCATTTAGGACCTTCAAAAATAAGAGATTGTATGGTAAAGGAAAAATATGAGTAAATTTATGTAGAAAGCAAAGTTAAACACTGTACATACAAACAAATGATTCCTAACAAAGCTATTTTGTGTCTCACCAAGTCTAAACAGACAGAAAATTTTTAAGTTTTTTTCCCCCTCATTTCCGGTAGATCTCTGACAAATGTAAACACTGCTGGTAATTTTAATTCTTTACTAAACAATCCTGTGTGTTTTACCAACCTTATGGGAAACAAAAGCTTTTGAAAACATTGTGGGAATAGGAGAAAATGCTGGTAACCAGCATTTTCTCCTTTTCCCACAATTTTTTCTACCCATTCTTTGAACTAGATACGCTGTCATCTACACATGTGCAAAATTATCTTTTCAACTTGGGCAAATGTAAGAGGTTGTGGACTGGTGTGGAGTTAGAGTACAGCCTTTCACCTCACAGGTAACCGAATAAATATCTCTCTCAACACTTAGGCTGCTAAATGCCACTCACTGACCTTTTGCGGACAATGTAGATCAAGATCAGACTGCACAGAATGTGCAGTCTGATCTTGGATCTACACTGTCCGATAAGGGGATATTATTCCCCAAAACCTGGCTTTGAAATAGCAATATCTAGATTTTATCAATCGAATTAAAAAACCAGTTTAGTTATTTAGCAGGTTAAGGGTTAAATGTATTATTCCTTGCAGACAACTGCTGTTGCTCATGAAGTGCACTGCTTCTGAAAACTTTCTCAAAAGTCTATGAGCAATCATCCACTGTCGTCTTTTTTCATCATGTTTTCTAGTGTTTCTACCTTCAAAACATCTGTTTATGTTGTTGATCTATATGCTACAGAAATCTGCCATTGCTCAGTGGTAAAGAGAAGGGTATGTAAACTGGAGGCCCAAGGTTCAATTCTCACTGTGAAGCACTTTGTTTGCTAGTGTGTGTCTTTGGGCAAGACACTCTAGGGCCCTCACATAGTACTGGTGAAACCTCAGACATACTTGAATATGTAACCTGTCGCCATGACGCGAGTGAAATAATGTTGAAAATGGCATTAAACACCATTCAGTCAATCGACTGATTGATTGTATGGTGTTTAACACTGTTCAACATTATTTCAGTTATACTGCAGCGGCCAGTGCACCTATCCATGTTTTCCTGCAGTTTCTTTTACCTCTACACAATATTCTTTCAGTTGATACCTAACCCTTAAAGCGCAAAATAAACCCATCAGAAATTTTGATCCCAAAAGTATGACCAATTTAATTGCAATTTCACTGTTGCTTTTGTCTAAAGAGTTTCAGCTAAGCAGACAGTGTAGATCAAAGATCAGGTTGCACAGGTTGTGCAGCCTGATCTTTATCTACACTGGCCACCAAGGCAATTTACGTAGTGAAAGGTACTTGAAGGATTAACCAAACAACAAAATCTTAAGACTTTTCCAAACTGAAAGCATTTGTGGCTCAATTGATAGGCTTTGTCTCTGAAAGGGTGGCAACATTGTGAGTATAGGAGAAAATGCTAGTTACCAGCATTTTCTCCTTTTCAATCCATGGTTTCAAAAAACTTCTGGAATTTTCCTTTCAATCATTAAAACATCGGATTACTTTCAGAAAAAGATCAAGAGACATGAGAAAAAAAATCTTGGTATCATTTGAAAACAGCAACAAATATTGTGGTTCATAATTATCCGACAAATTTGTAAAACCATCAGCCACACTATTTGCCCACAGTACTTTTTACAATATGGTCAGAAGGGTGTTAGAAAATAGTTTAACTCTAAACATCTTATATTAACTTTAAACATCTTGTATTAAAAACAATATTTTGATGTTCTGCTGCAGTTGGCATTTGAAATCATTATAGCAAACAGAAAAGAATTGCTAAAAATACAGCCTGGATCCTCACTCGAAGCACTAGGCTTTTTGTAATATTGTCCTTGGGCAAGACACTTCAGAGCCCCAGATGAGTAACCAAGACACCCAGGACATACAAGATGTCATCATGATTTGACTGAAATGATATCGAATGCTGCAAAAACATCACATAATCAATCAATCAATCAATGGAATGGTTGTATGGTGTTTAACGCTGTTTTCAACATTATTTCAGTTATATCACTGCAGCCAGTGTGCCTATCCATCCTTTTGTAGAGTTTCTTCTACCAGTACTTGACACAGTATTCTTTCTAAGCCGCTGCCTGCTTTCCCACCTAACCATTGTCAAAACAATGGTCAGCTGTGGGAGAGGAATGAATCCTGTCTCAATGACTATCATCAATCCTCAGAAAGAAATTGGCCGAGCCGGGGATCGAACCAGTCACCTCCTATTCACTACTGACTGAGGTACCGGGGCCAACCAATCATTCAATCACACTTATGTGAAAGGAAAGATTGCATGTTATAAGCACACATAATTTATATGAGCAATAAAACATTCTCCTTTGCTTCCAATGTTCTTCACTTCCTGTTGTATAATTACTGGTATACAGGTCAGTGGTTCCTCTTCCAAGAACTGGCTGCATTGTTATGGGATAACCCTTTATTGAGCCATCCCAAAGTTTAACCTTTCTGAGAAAGATGGCTTCTGAAATCATTGTAGACAAGTGAGAAAAGCCCCAGCCCCCCACCCCCAGGGTCTGCAAAAAAATGTCAACAGCAAATAAAGCCACTTTGGACACAAATTTTTAATCAGACTTTACACACGAACACTGTCTGATCTTGCTCTATGCTTTTTTGCACAGCAACTTCTGTCTGGAAAAGCTAATTTGATGCCTATTGCTTGGAAAGAAGGGTGAACTCTTAGCAAGGAAACAAAAATTTAGCCTCTAAATTGAAAGCAATTTTGGACAACAAAATTAATAAAATGTGGCAAAATCCAATTGGAACCAATCTGTAAGGATAGAAAATGTTGTGAGAAAAAGAGAAAATGCTGGTTACCAGCATTTTCTCCTTTTCTCACAACATTTTCAAACGCATTCTTTCTAAGGTTAGCATAAGTGAAATATCGTTAGGTTAAGGGTTAAAAGGTGAGTTGGCCAGAAGCCAGTTACAGATCTTTACTGGTTCATACAAAGGCAAATTTCTAACTCTCTGGAATACACATCAGGTTTTACCTGTACAGAGTTCCATAGAAAAAAATACATGTACAAAATTATCTACCAGAGGCACAGAAATGGGGAGAAAATTTGGGGAGTTTTGCATGGCAAATATTTTCTTTAAAACTTTACCAAACAATCATGCATTTAATGATCCTGAGGAAGAAAGCTTCAGAAAACCTTGTAGAGGAAAAAAGGAGAAAATCACTAGCATTTTCTAAATTGCCTACAAGGTTTTTTATTTTTTTCCATGAGAAGTCCCATCAATTGTGTTGAGCCCAGATAACTCTGTTGGAACATACATGACTTGAGAACGGGGGATCGCTGGTTCGATCCCTGGCTCGGCTAATTTCTCTCCGAGGATTGATGATAGTCTTTGAGACAGGATTCATTCCTCTCTCACCAGTCCCCATTGTTTCGGTGTTATGTGGGCGAGGAGCCAGTGGCTTGGAAAGAATATTGTGAGGAGTACTGGTAAAAGAAACTCCAGAAAGGCATTGATAGGTGCACTGGTCCCCACGATATCACTGAAATAATGTTGAAAAAAGTGTTAAACACCATACAATCAATCAATCCATCATTTGTACTACTTTGAATTTTTTAGCTGTTAATGCTTTCAATTTGGCCACGTCGAAAATCATGTTATGTGGTTAAGCCTTTACCACACAACTACGACTTAATGACCATTACAAAGAAGGTATTTGAAAACATTGTGGAAATGGGAAAAAAATGCTGGTAACCAGCATTTTCTCCTTTTTCCACAATGTTTGCTATCTTATCAAAAACAAAAATATTCATTATAGCTACATTTAATTTGTCGTCTGCAATTGCTTTCAATTTGGTCCAGTCCAAAATTTTGCTGTTCGGTAAAGAGTTGAACGTTTTATCACAAACAGTTATATAAGCTGCTTATAAACCTTTTACAGCAAAATTCCATTATTTTAGCCACATTTAACTATCATCTGCAAAATGCTTTCAAAATGGTGGAGTCTGATATTTTTTTTTTTGTCTGATAAAGAGCTGTTTTGCTGCTAAAACCTATGATGCGCAAAAGTCTTTAGAATTTTCATCAAGATTCTTATAAGCACCAATAACATAGGATTTTTATAAAAAAAAATTAACTTTTACAGCCCCTTTCACATTTATAGGTTGCCCTTGTAGCCAATGTAGATCAAGATAAGACTGCACAAAACGTGCAGTCTAATCTTTTATCTACACTGTCCACTCTTGATTAGACAATCTAGACAAAAGCAACCTTGAAATCTAACTAATTTATGTTTTATTTCTACACTGAAAATGTCTGTTAATTAACTCTTTACCATACGACAATATTTTAGATGGGTCCAATTTGAAAGCACTTGCAGACGACAAAATTTATATGGCACAAATGATGGGATTTGTATCAGATAATCTAGAAAACATTGTGGGAAAAGGAGAAAATGCTGGTTACCAGCATTTTCTCTTTTTCCCACAATGTTTTCAAAGAGCTTACTTGTCAGGGTCGTCAAAACTTGGGATTCTGTGGTAAAGTGTTTAGTTTATTTGGCACTGTAAGGGTTATTTTTCCGAAGTGATAAACTCCACTTATTTCTCTGCTTACAACAGTAGGACGCACCTGGAAGGGGACTGGTTCAGGTAATTTGGAAAAAGCCTCCTCACTGGAAATAATAATAACTGAATGTCTGTTTTATACACAATAGACCCAGGGGTCTTTCAGTTAGATCATTGTCTTAATTTTGGGGCATGGTATTTAAAGATACGTCCTTACAGCCAGAGAAAACAATGTAAAATTTGATATACTGTGGTATGGTTCAAAATTTAGTCAACTGTGTAAACAGAGATCAATTACCAATACATATTGTGCATATTGTGTAAGGAACAAATGCATTATGCCAGAAATCTTCAATTTAAAACCGGAAAAGTCAGACAACAGTCATTTCTATGGTGGCCCCAAGAAAATGAAATGAATTCATTATCTATCAGTTGTAATCTATGCAACTATCAGGGGCAACATTTAGCATGAAGTCAAAAGAATTATTGTAATTTGATAAATATATGTCACTCTGAACCTGGTCCCGTGAGTACGAGAAAGTTACAAGGAACTTCTTTTTTTAACCCATATTGTTTATAAGAGCAGATGACTGCAGAGTGAGATTCATCAACACAAATTTATATAATACACCACTGATTTACTCTATTTACTTGGACAAGTAAACTTTAACTGCGGACAAGTAGAAAAGTCAGTCCAACTTGTCCATGGACAAGTGGGAAAACTGAAAAATTGCACACCCCTATAGATGTAATCTATCTTTAACCCTTTACCACACAATCCAGAGTTTTATCAATTCTGCAGAAAGTATTAGCCTTTTGAAAACCTTATGGCATTGGGAAAAAATGCAGGTAACCAGCATTTTCTCCTTTTCCCACAAGGTTTTCTACACTTTCACATATAAACAACATCTCTTCAGCTACATTTAATTTGTTGTATGCAAAAGCTTTCAATTTGGACAAGTCTAAAAACTTTTCCTTTGGTTAAGAGTTAATATAGGCGAGTCTAAATTTTTTCCTCCGAAGAAAAATTAACAGGTATAGTACCTTGGAATATAGGAATACATATTGTGGGATGCTTATAGTCAGTTTTGCAGCTAGAAAAAAGTAAGCAAATTTCAAAGACTGCTTCCCTGTAAAGTCTGAGATCTTCATCTACACTGTCAACTAACATAATTTTAGCCATGCTTAGCCCTCTACAAACAACTCAACTAGTAGCTGGCCGCATAAATGTCAGAAAAACCTAGTGTTGCCTTATAGGGTCAGTTGGAGTAATTTATCCATCTTATCAGAGGTATGTGACATGCTGTTGACAGATCTAGCAACGAATAGTAACTTTGTGACACTGAGGTACATCCCTTCACCATTTGGGTTTTTTAAACTGGTAACCAGCCTTTTTTCCATTTTCCACAACAATTTCACTCATATTCATGTCGAGACAGGCTGTTGACATCTATAGCATTGAATGGTATCTTTGTGACACAATGGTTCAACACTTGCTTTTCACTCTATTCCAGGGTTTTCCATGACGCACAAATCCTGCGTCAATGACGCGATTTGAAATGAAATGACCCCAAAAATAAATAACAGCGCATCATCAGTGACGCAACTTTCCAAAATTTTAATCATCTAGGAAATTTAATAAATTGTCATATATCCAAGTCTCTTCTTGCTCCAATTATCAGAGGAACACCGTTCTTTTTTTAACTACTGGGTTTATTTTAGATAAATGTGGTTTTCTCGTAATTTATTTATAGAATAAGACTGGTTTACGCATTATTGCAGTTAAGTACATTGGACATGTGTCGTAAATACTGACCCAGTCAAAGCCTTGGTTGGGTTCTCTGTATTTTATAGCTTATTTTACACAACTTCAGGTGGATAAAAGTACACATTACCAGTCAGTTCTGTTTGCGTAAAATAATGTCACGACAAGGTAAACTAGTATTCTTTTTTATCGTCTGCTTCCGACAGCTGCCGATCAAGCCACACCAAGCAGCAATTCGGATGAGAATGTTTTGTCTGTCAAAAATTGAAATGGAGCTTTCCGTCAGAATTGACTTACAGACTTTACTTTCTTGTGGAGTTTAAAGGTGAAATGCATTGTAATCTGTGCTTGACGAGGAAGAGACCCCAGACCCATTTATTTTGACCCCCCAAGTTAAAGAAATGACTCTCAACTAATGAGGCAAGGGGTCACAATGACCCCTAATTTTTAAAGCTGAGGGAAAACCCTGCTATTCCATAGGACAAAACTGTACACTTGTCCACAATGAAAGCATTTTACAGACGACAAATTAAATGTTACTCAAACCATGAAATCAATTCTTCAGAGACTGGAAAATAGCATAAAAAAAGGAGAAAATGCTGTATGGCCACCAGCATTTTCTCCTATTACTTCAAGGTTTCCTATACTTCCACAAAGAATTATTTTTAGTTTTGTTATATTTAATATGTTGTCTTCAAATGCTTTCAATTTCATCGAGTCTACAATTTCACTGTTTGGTAAAGGGTTAAAACAAAGGCATAGTTTAACTCTACTGAACTACTAAATTTTGGCCAGATGACATTTTAACTAATTTTGCAGATAACAAAGTAAATTTAGCTCAAAATTTTATGATATCTGTCTTTAATTGAGCAGAAAACATTGTGGGAAAAGAAGAAAATGCTGGTTACAATGTTTTCAAAGGCCAAAATCTTCTTCGGGGTCAGTAAAACTCATGACTGTGTGGTTAAGGGTTAAACATATTTTTTAAACATGTTTATTCTACATCAATTGTAAGAAAAGTTAGTAGAAATTCTTTATTACAGTGTTTCGCCCACAGCACTTTTCTTGCGTTTTTGACTCGATGATTTCTTTGCTGACGCACTAAAAATTTGTTGTGTGTGTCTTTTCTGATGCAATAAAAAAATATCAGTTCAATTAAAACAATAGTTTATAATGCACCTCATGACGTTGAGCCTAAATACTGAGGGGCAAAATAAGGTTCATATGTGCAGAGAGAGATTATTTAATACGCAATGATTATTTTTATTGAGAGTTTATGCCCAGTGTCCAAAACCAATTTTATTAATAATTACCAATCAATATATCTGCTCGTACTGCACAAAGGAAGGATTAAAGAACACGAATTGCTACTGACTGGCTTCTTTCTGACACAGTCACTCATTTGAAGCTCTGTTTAGTAGTAAATAACTAGGTACAGAATAACTATAGGAAGGTCAATTTGTTGCCGCGCTTTAACCATGTACAGTCTGTGTATTCTAGTCGCTTTCCGAAATAGAATAGCAGATAAACCGAAAAGGAAAAACAGAAAGCACTTGCAGACTGTTCTGCTGTCCCTTCTACAAGTAAACACCTTGAAAACGTGAAAATAGAAAAATCAACAAATGCAACAAATATATGGGTCTTGTCAGACAAAGTTCTGGTTACAAGTCAGCAGAGCCACAGGGAAAGGTCCAAAACATGAATTGAGATAATTTTGAAAAGGCATTTAAAAAAAGTGACCCTCAAGATTTTTGTATGACCCCCAAAAATTAGGAATAGGGGTTATAAATGACTCAAAAATTTGAAGCTGGCAGAAACACTGATATTATCAACTCTCGTTAATTGCTTCCTGGAAACCTTAACCAGTAACTGTGCCCTATCAGGAATGTCTGGTAAAGGGTTACCCCTTCACTGAACCATCTGATCTTTTTTTTAAGTTTTTTTTAGTCCCTTTTTTTTTTCAGTCCGCAAAAAATGTTGACAGGGCAATGACACTATCTTAATATTTTCCTTGAAAACAGCTGAGCTAATGATTACAGCATTTCAGGGGGAAAAAAAAAGAACTTTCATTTTTCAAAAATAAAGTAAAAAAGCAATTTTAAACAGAAATTAGCGACACTTCATCTAAAATAGCAATGTTGAAACCAAAAATTAGTGAGTCTCACTAAACTGATGAACTAGGTGGACTTAATCTTACAGCTGCTAAGTGCAACTTAATGCTCTTTTACGGGCAGTGCAGATCAAGATCCCATCTTGGATCTATACCATCAAATACAGTGAGTTTTTTCCAGCAGCAAGCACTTTGTGACTGCAATGTTTCACTAATATATGTACTATTTGCTGGAAATTTTCATTCTATACATTTAACAATCTAAGGATTAACAGGTAAGGATGAGAAAACCAAAGATGCATTAACATGCCATAAAATGTCTCAGCCTCAGTAGCCCAGACCCGACCAAGTTATACACACTATTCACTGAGGCTTCCAGGACAAACAATGGGCTTATTGATGTTGTTGCATTTAGTTCTATTATGTTTGGCCAATCTTTAACTAAACTCTTGCACCTCTAAGTAAATGAAACATTACAGAGCAAAACTAAGTTGTAGAAATTATTCCTTTATGGAACAGTCATGACTTTCAATGTTTCTATTAAGAAGAATTTTAAAATTCTCCTTTTACCACAATGTTTTCAAAACAAATTTTTCTCAGGGTCATTAAAACTCGGGATTGTGTGGTATAGAGTTATGGGATAAAAGCTGTTTTGACCAGAATATCTCCTGAATTATCAGAGAGCTTTGGTCAATTATCAGGCTGCACATTCTCAATGCAGTCTGATCCTAATCTGAACTGTTTAGACACCTTGAGTTGCCCTAACTAAAGAGCTAACATACTTTAAATCTTTACCAAACTACAAAATTTTAGACTTGTTGAAACTGAAAGCATTTACAAATGATAGATTAAATCTGACTCAAATGATAGGATTTGTCCTATAAAAGGGTTGAAAACATTGTTGAAATGGAATCCATTTTCTATAATGTTTTCAAATTGTTGAAATGAAGTCCATTTCCTATGACGTTTTCAAAAGGCTTTTTCACTTCGAGGGAATTGGGATCTTCCATTTTTGGAATGTCTGAGGAAAAAATAAGAGAAAATATTATTGACATTGGAGACATAAATAGTAAAGAAAACTTTGAAAAAAACTGATAATGGGTGATATTGCAATCATGAAAACTTTGGTCACAACAGTTGCCCACTCCAATAGAGTGCATAAAAAGTGCACCAGCACTGTAAACACTCCTGTTCCAGCATGGTGTCTGGCTAGATATAAATCAACCACAAGTACTAAATATACATGTATGAGAAAACAGGAAGAACACATACATGTATTTGTTAGATTACCTATGCAGGAATCAACTAATTCTGCAACATGAAGTGTTTCTGTCAGTCATTTCAAGCAACCGAACGTGTGAGAACAGACAATACACTTTGGTTGTGTGACCTCCAGATTCTGATACACCCTTCCCAGTGGACTGGTTAGTCAACGTTAAAAAGCTAATTTGTGGTACAGCTATAGGGAATGTTAAATGTATTGACAACACCCTCCCCCAAGATTTGTAAAAAGATAAGGCTAGGAAAAAAAAAATACCTGTGTTTCTGGTGACCAGACTGACCCCACCCAATCGCTGCTGATTTTTCGATTTTTGCCATTTTGGCACTATGGGCTTCATCCCAAGCTGTTTCGTTCCATTTTGGTAAAAAGAAAAAGTGAACGATGCCAATGTTTTTCAGATGTAGGCCTAGAATGGCATTGGAAACTTTTTGCTCAACCGCCAATTTCAGACCATGACAATTTCCATTTCGTCAAAAGATTTCCCTTTCGTCCATTTCATCAAAAATTTCCAATGAGTATTTAAGGCTGATCCATCTTTCAGATGCTTGAAATCAGTCTGCCTGATTGTTGACTTCCTCCAAACTGGCGACTGCCATTCTCTCAGTCAATGTGAAATTAAATGTGCCCAATTCTGGGCATTGCAACCTTGGATCCTTTTCAAATACTTTGCCCATGTTAAGTATTTGACTGTTGTACCAGGGAAGTATGCTGCAGTCAAAATAACGGGACAAGAGAAAGAAGACAAGGTAAAAATGTCTAGATGTCACACGGATTTGTAAACACATCATCTAACGTTTTTTGCTCCGGCGGAATTGACTTTACAGTTGTTTTAAATGATATAATTATAATAGAGAAGAAATAGCTGGAATTCTTTGAATTAATTTGAAAGAAAGAAAACAAAAGGGAAAAAAAAAGGTTTTTTGGACTAACCAACCCTTTTTTTTTCCCAAGGGTCAACTGAAACACACATATTTTTTTCTGGCCTAAATGAAATACATGTACACATATTTCCTCCATGGAAAACAAAAAAAATTTTAGACTGACATGAAGGAGAAACTGATATAGTTGTTTGGGCTCCTTTTTCCACAATGTTTAAATATCATTCTAACACAGCATTTTTCTTTCCCTTCAGATGTTTCTCCTTTGTGGTGCTGAAACTAGCCACTAATATGTAACAGGTTTATCCTTTACCAAACAATCCCATAATTTAACATCGCTTAGGAAAGAGGCTTTTAAAAACAATGTTTGAAAAGAAGAAAATGCTGGTTATCAGCATTTTCTCCTTTTTCAACAATGTTTTCTACCCTTTTAAAGAGAAATCCTGTGTGTTGAGTCATATCTTATTTGTTGGTTGCAGTTGCTTCAACTTAAAAAGGTATACAATTGCGTTCAGTATAGAGTTCAACAAAAAGAAAACTATTTCTTACCTTCACAAAAGCGGTCTCCCTTTCTGGCGACATTGAGGGTAGTCGATCTGCATTCCACACTGCTGGCATACTGCTGGCCAGCGTTGTCCCGCCTCCGTCACCAATCGGTAAAAATTCCATGGATTTTGTCTCACTTTGAGAGACAGCGTCATCAGTTGTGGTGAGTGAATGTTTACGCTGACTGTCTTTTTCTTTGAAATTTCCTCCAGAATATTTCCGCTCTCGGTGCAGAACACTTGCAGAACTTACGCTCCGCAAGATTGGCCGCTTTGGGGATGGCACACTTAATAAATGGGTTTGTTTTTCTAGATTACCAGTAGGTGAGTAGCTTATAGGGGTTGACGGATGAGAGGAACTGTCTGACAAATTAGAAAACATGGATGCTGAAAGTTCACCAATATCCTCAGTCTCACCTTGTACCTTCTCATCACACTGAGATATATCACTAGACTCTAAGCCTTTAAAGTCCTCAATCCCACCACTCTGGGTCATCCGCTCAGAAATTTCACTGTCAGGGGAGAGAATCTGTTCATCAGTGACTGAACCTGGCAATGATTTGATCTCGGATTCCGAAACTGACCTTGTTCTTTCAGATAATTTTTCACCAGGTAACTCAGATATTCTATCTTCATCATTATTATTCAGAACATCCGAATCAGTAGAAACAGCCTGTTTCATTCCTGGCATCTCTGTCTGGATTTCCTCCTTTTGAACATTTTCATTAGCACCAAACTGAGGTTTATCCACCTCCTCTTTTTGCAACAAAGGATAACTCTGACTTTGACTAGAAATTATAGCACCAGCAACACTAAAATCAAAACTTTTATTTCCACTTGGGTCACTTTTAGATTTCTGTTTCGGAGATTTACCATTTCTCTTTTCTTGCTTCTCTCCTTCACTGTCAACAGGTTTGACACTTTCTTGCTCAGGTGACCTATCATCTTCTTTAGGGACAGGACTACTGTAATCAGAATCATCTCCCCTTGTACCTTGACCTTCTGCTGAGGAAGCTGAGTCAACACTAGCAGAACCTTCAGTGTCAGCTGGTAATGGTGGCAGACTTTCTGTGCTTGGTGAGCTAAACCAGATATAGCCACTGGGATCTGAAATACCTTCACTATCCTTAAACTTGGACTGACCTGGAAACCTAGAGCCAGCAGACGATTTTCTTAATCCTAATTCAAGTTTGTTTGGTTTCTTCACAGCTCCTTCCTCTGCAGGGTCTTTACCTTCATCAGAGTGGGATTTGAAAAAAGATGGTATCTTTGTCTTAGGTAAGGTCAATCCAGCATATCCAGGCCTTCTCTTTGAAGGTGCTGTATTTCGTAGTCTTAAAAATTCTGAATTTCTGTCAATGGGGTGCAAAGTGAAAGTGCTGATATGTGTGACAGGTGTGTCACTATCAGCACTTCCACTACCATCTTCATCTGCAGCTTTGGCAGCACTTTTTAATGGATCTTTCATTTTTAGATCATTCTTTTGTCTGGCTTTCTCAGGAGTGCCTACAGTATCACCAGATGATGTCGATGTACCATCTTCTTTCTCATCTTCATCTTCTCTTTCATCATTTTCAGGTATAGGTTCGACTATAGACTTAGTGCCTGTTTCTGTATCTTCCATCGGCTCCTTACTGCCTTCATCTTCAGAGAAACTTTCTCTGCTGGGAGAAATCAAATTTTCAGGGATAAATGACTCATCACCAGAATCAGTATCTTTACCTTTAGCTTGTTGCTTAGTTGGTTGTAAATTTAGGGTTTTAGGGACCTGCAGATTGGGGCTGGTTTGACCACTACTGCCACGCCCACTTTTCAATTTATCTGTCAAGAGCTTCAAACTTCTACTCCTGTTTCTGTTCAAACTTGAACTTCTGTGCCCAATATTTGGAGAACTGGGTGGAGGAGATGCTCTAGGTGAGGTATGGGTTGAATGGGCTTTGGGTATTGCTTGAGTTTTGACAACTTTGGGCTTTATTGGAGATTTATCAAAAATACTTCCTTCTTTCCATTTTTTAATTTCTTCCATCAAATTCTTTATCTCAGAAGCTTGTCCTGGATCTGTTTTATGTCTATAGTGATGCCCCAGGGTGTGACTGCTGAATTTTGGTAACTTTGGGCGTGTGACTTTTGGGGACACTGTCTCCTGTTGGGGTTCAGAGACATCCCCGCCCTCCCCTGGTTCCTCCATACTACCAGAAATCTTTATCCAACTTTCACAAAGCAGTTATGGTTTACTTAACATACATGTTGGCAAGCAATGGCAATTCAAAATCTGGAAAAGAAAGCAATGCTCGATTATTAACCTTTTATCAAACATTACCTGTTTCAATGACTTTGAAGAAGACTTTTGAAAACATTGTGGGACAAGGACAAAATTCTGGTAACTTCTCTACAATGCTTTCTACCCTTTTCATAACATAGCTCATCATATAAGTCAATTATTGTCTGCAAATACTTTCAATTTCAAGAAATCTAAAACTCATTGTTTGATATGGGGTTAACCCTTTATCACACAATCCTGACTTTTAATTACCCTGGGAAAAAAGGCATATGATAGCAATGTGGGAAAACAAACCAGCATTTTCTCCTCTTCCGACAAAATTTTCTACCCTATGAAAGGAAAATTTCATGTTTTGAGTAACATTTGTCATCTGAAAATACTTTCAATTTGGACAATCCTGAAACTTTGTCGTATGGTAAAGAGTTAAAAATTACCATTTGCCATTATCTGTTTTGGGTCTTACAGTGGACCACTTTGTGGCAAAAGGAGAAATTGCTAAATTTTAAAAGCAAACATTAACACATGTTTTAGTTTATATTATGTATTGACACAGTCTTGCAATCAGCCAATTTCATAGTATTTGCTGAAAACAAATTGAATTGGTTCAAATAATGAACACTGGCTTTGAAAAGATTAAAAACGATTCAGGAAAAGAAGCAAATGCTGGTCACCACCATATTCTCCATTTCCCACAGTATTTTCATACGCATTTTTCCTCGAGGAGTTAAAAATATCATTTGGTAAAGAGTCAAACATTTGTCAAACAATTCTGCATTTTAATCCTTTACCACATGATCCCAAGTTTTAAAGACTCTGATTAAGCTTTTGAAAACAATGTGGGAAAAGGAGAAAATGCTGGTAACCAACATTTTCCCCTTTTTCAACGATGTTTTCTACCCTTTCAGAGACAAATTTCATAATTTGTGCTACACTTTGTGGTCTGTAAATGCTTCGAATTTGGACCAGTCTGAAATTTTTGTAGTTTGTTATAGAATTCAAAACCTCAGATGGAAGACTCAAGATTGAAAACATTGTGGGAACAACAGAAACTCCTTCTTTTCTCACTTTACTATTAATTCTATCCTTTCAGAGAGAAATCCCATCATTTTTGCCACATTAAATTTGGTGTCTGAGAATGCTTCCGAAATGATCAAGTCAAACTCTTTACCAAACAACAAATTTTTTGACAGGTCCAAATTGAAAGTATTTGCAAATGAAAATTGAATGTGACTCTAAATCTGAAATATCCCATTGAAAGGGTAGAAAACATTGTGGGAAAAGGAGAGAATGCATATGTTGCAAATGCTTTTCAATCTGGATAAGTCTTTAGAAACTTTTGTCTTCCGGTAAAGGGCTAATTAAATTACTTTTCTTGACTCTTTACCAAACAACAGCATTTTAGACTTGTCCAAATTGAAAGCATTAATTTTGCATACAACAAAATTAAAATGACTCAAAATTGAAAATTACTTTTGGAAGGGTAGAAAACATTGCGCGAAAAGGAGAAAATTCTGTTAACTCTTTACCACACAATGACTAGACGACCCTAAGAAAGAAGCCTTTTGAAAACATTTAGGGAAAAGGAGAAAATGCCAGTATCCAGCATTTTCTCCTTTTCCCAAACTGTTTTCTACGCTATCAAAGACAAATTCCATCTTTTGAGGTATGTTTAAATTGTCGTCTGCAAATGCTTTCAATTTGGACAAGTCTATCATTTGTTCATGTGGAAAAGAGTCAACAGCATTTTCTCCCACAATTTTTTTTTTCGCACAATGTTTCCAAAAGGCCTTTTCATCAGAGTTGTTAAAAGTCAGGATTGCTTGGTAAAGTGTTTTTGCTTATCACATATTCCGAAGACATTTTAAAAGCTGAGGAGTCCAATGTTTGTGTAAAAAGTACATGTAAAGATTAAAACATGCTCAAACAATCCATCCACAGGTGTGTTCAGTCTAACCACTGTAACCTAGAAAACAGAGGTCATCCACATTCATAAACTTGTGGCCATGTTTTGCTTGTTTCATATCTTCCTCCTTATCAACATTTATATACAGATATTCTTGGGCCATGATAACTTTTAGATGGCTGAAAACATTTTAGGATTTATAATGGGTGCCAGTGTAATGTATGGGTAAATGCAACACATGTACTTGGTGGAAGCATTGTTGATGTTAACCCTTTACTAAACAATCCCGGGTTTTAACGACCCTTGGAGAGAAGCCTTATGAAAACATCGTGGGAAAAGGAGAAAATGCTGGTAACCAGCATTTTCTCCTTTTCCCACAATGTTTTCTACTCTATCAAGGACAAATTCTGCCATTTGAGCCATCTTTAATTTGTCGCCTGCAAATCCCTTCAACTTGAACCAGTCTAAAAATTTGTTGTTTGGTAAAGAGTTAAGTCTTTACCATGGTGCACACAATCCAAAGTTTTATGACCCTGAAGAAGAACGCCTTTGAAAACAGCATTTTTTCCTTTTCTCACACTGTTTTCTACCCATCAAAGACAGAAGGCATCAATTGAGCTGCATTCAATTTGTTGTCTGAAAATCCTTTCAATTTGGTCAAATCCAAAACTTTTTTGTTTGGTAGAGTTGAATGTCATTTTAGCATTAGTCAGTGTTCCCACTAGCTTTTTTATTTCAAGGGTACACTAACCCCCTGAGCTGTAAATCTGGGGGTAAGATTTCATATCAGTGGGTATGACAATAATAGTTCCCAGCTAGAGGTAAAGCAATCCATATTGATGATTTGCAGCGAAAAAGTCCGTTATATTAAGATATTTATGTAAATTTACTGCTTCAGTCATTTAAAAGCTGAAAAGGCAGTCTAAAATGACTCTGATCAGACAATGTCAAAGAGACATTTTGTTGTGTCATGGGTTTCCGCAGTTTTTTCACTGATCAGATTTTCATGTTTGTTAATTTCTGGACAGGTATTTTCGCATGATTTGAAAAAAAAAATTGTCAATAAGGGTAACAAGTCACTCCAAAATCTGTCATTTTACACAAGATAAGCGGATAATGGCCTTTTTGTCCATGTATTTTCTCATGTGAGGTCTCACGTGTATCTAATATTTGTTAAGTGAATTTCAATTCTATTACCTATAACATGATTTACGCAATATTTTGTGGGAACACTGATTAGTTCAGACATATCACAGTGATAATACCACACATTCATGTATTCCTATAGTTTGTTTTTGAACAAAACTCATTCCAAGTTGACAGATGCTTTTCCACACAAAAACTGTCAAAGGTATGTAAAGGCCGATTCAATAAATTACTTTAACCACAACAAATTGAAATACCGGTACCTTGATTCACAAATTTAACACTCTCCAGGATGACATTTGCGGCACAATACTGTAAACCCTTTACCAAACAATCCTGTGTTTTTATGTCCTGGCAATGAAGTCTTTTGTAAATATTGCAGGAAAAGGAGAAGATTATAGTAAACAGCATAATCTGCTTTTTCCACAATGTTTCTTACACTTATCAGAACAAATTCCATATTTTGAACCACATTAGTCATCTGCAAATGCTTTCATTATGGACAATTAAATTTTTTGTTGCCTGGTACAGAGTAAAACGCCAAACATGGTTACCGGCATTTTCTCCTTTTCCCACAATTTTTTTATGGGTTTTCTTTGTCAAGATTGTTAAAACTCTAGATTGTATGGGAAAGGGTTAGGTATTTGGCTGCTAGATGTGGAAGATTTACTTAGGTCTGGACTCGTTGATTTGAGAACCCTTTACCATACAATCCCATGTTTCAACACCCCATCAAAAGGGCTCCGGGCTTGTTTGTCCCAAAACCAGTTCGTCCCTGGGCTTGTTCATCCCTGGGCTTATTCGCCCGGGCTTGTTCACCCCACTCTTCCTTATCGATCGTATTGGAATGAAATGTGCTATGTGCCGTCTAAAATTATTTTTTGTTTTACACATAAAATTACTTTAAATAAAACTTCTCTTGGTCGTTTATTGAACTACCCTCTCTTCCCCAAGACACACTAACAAGTTTATTGCTTTTTGTTGCCGAAATAACATCATTTTTACCACGCGGTTGTTTAAACATGTCATTGTATGTTAAAAGGAACACATTTTTTGTTTGTTTTTATTGTTCAACGCCGTATTCAATGCCATTTCAGCAATATTGCAGTTATATCGCGGCAGCCAGTACTACACCGCCTCTACCCTACGGCTTACCGTCCTACAACGCACTGTAAATTGAAAATTCATGTCCATATCCATATTTTTTTTTCTTTACTTTGATTTCATCTCTAAGCACAATGATGGGGATGACTAATTTTGCACAGTTGTATATCTAAGGTTTGGTAAAATGATCGGGGATTATGTGCAGTTAACACCTTTTCACATATACTTGTCAAAATCAGTGAAGTATGCACTATTTACACCTTCGGTTGGCAGGTACATAAGTTGGGACGAACAAGCCCGGACCAACGGGAAATCAGTTTGGACGAATTAGCCCAGACCAGCAAGCCCGGACGAACAAGCCCAGGGACGAAAAAGCCCGTTTACCATCAAAAGAAGGCATTCCAAAATATTGCGGGAAATGGGGAAATTGCTGGTAACCAATATTTTTCTCCTTTTCCAACAGTGTTTTCTATCCTTTCAGATACAAATGCTATCACTTTGTGCTACATTTAATTTTTCATTTGCAAATGCTTGGACAAGTCTAAAATTTATCATTTGGTAAAGAATTAATGTTATTTTATATCATAATGCATATTGCAGGCACTTCAATACCCCATACAGAGCTACAGCTACAACAGGAAAACATTTATTTTCGCATCACAAAATGTTCATCAACTCTTCGACAATTACTGATATTTTGATAATGTGAATAAAGTCTGTCTTTCTTTCTTCACATTTTCTTCAAAAACAGCTTAAAACACGAACGTCAGATGGCGTGAAAGGTTTAACAGGCGAAAAAGTTTTGTCAGTGACAGGTGCCCCGTCGGAGCCTCCTAAAGTCAAAATAAAACCTATGCACGAAAAAGTTTCAAAAGTATTATCGCAAGCACAAAAGTTACTGAAAAGTATTACCAAACTTTGAATTTACTGTTAGATTATACTTACCTACATTTATAATCACAATAACAAAACGACTTATCACTTTTCTTTAGAAAGTTTTTCGCACCTTCATCGATTTTCACCTACAGTCGCCATCTTGGATAATCCACTTCAGAGGAAACCCCGAACTGCGTCATAGTCTGTTCCAATATATTGTGTGAGATACCGTTACGGGTCACTTTACAACTGAAGATGCATACCGAAATAGTCTGGAGAGCTTGGGCGAGATGCTGTGGATCTAAGCCCTGACTTATTTTAACATGTGCGTGTACATTGTCCTTCTATCATTACTAATGATGATAAAACAGAAGTAATATTATTAATAGGAAGTTACATGAGAAGACAATGTACAGGGATCGTAGATTGTGTATTTATCCCTGCACTGTACAAGGGTTGTCCCAAAATATCGTGGAAAACATAATTTTCCCATATTTTTTTTCCGATACGATTTCCAAGACTTGCGAAACACAGTCGGCTCTATTCTGTATACAAATGTTATCTACAGGTTACGTTATATGGCCCAAGCCAAAATTTTAAATTTAGGTTTTAACAATGTGGTTACTTCAACCTTCTATATCTGAGGTTTCAGATAATACTGCACAAAACCGCATAATGTACATTGCTGTTATCATATATGACGTCATTAAAAAATGGCATCATTTTGAAAAAGTTGTAGCAAAAATGCGTATTGTGTCGTACTCAGAAGAATAAAAGAAAAATCTCGATACCAAGGAAATGGCGTCCAATATATAGAAAATTAATCAAATACTGTGTTGAACTAAAAATGACAACAACACAGACGTTTAAACGGTTGCGAACTAATGTATCGCTGAAGCTCCACACTTTCTTGATATGAAGATTTCATTTTGTTATAGCTACTATTCAAAATCTCAACTATTTCATTTACAACTTTAGTAATAGTATATAGGGATTGCCATGTCATTCAATAGTGTCTTTTATGCATATCAAGACTACACATAATCCGTCTTAATTTAACACTTTTTACTATTTTCATTATGTTTTAAATAGATCATCTTTTAATACATATATGCACTCTAAATGACCAGAGCTATCGATAGACTAAAAACAACATTCATCCATTTGTTCAAATCTTTATCTCGCTCGCTCACTCGTGTTCAAGTGGCACAAGCAATTTTCTGAAGGATGTACAGAGAAAAATAGTGTTAAGTCAGGTAGACCAAAGGAAATAGACAGTCGAATAGTAGACAACATCAGGAACGTCATTGATGGAGATTGACACATGGTAGTGAGATAGATTGCGGAAACCGCCGGGATCAGCAAGTCATCTGTGCACAGGATTTTACGTTAGACACTAAACATGTCACAGAGTCCAGGCTATCTTGGGACAGCCCCCGTATATAGTGAACTTTAAAGTTAATCATATCTCTCCTCTGTCTGTCTGTCTGTCTGTCTGTCTGTCTGTCTGTCTGTCTGTGTCTTTCATCCCATCCAAATTACTTCAAAAGACATTACTATAGATCAGATTAGTGACCACAAAAATAGATTTAGTGCATAAGGAAATTATATCATCCTGAAAACAAGGCTTCAGCTAGCACAACCTAGATATACGATGGTTCTTGATAAATTCGTTTTTTTTTTTTTTTTTTTCTTTAACCCACGTTCCTTAATATTTTATGATAAGAAGTTGCATGTAATATCATAATATATTAGAACCTTTATATTAAAAAAATTGCAGTTTTAAAACATTTCAAACGCAAAATATGCTTAACCATAGTAACACGTGTAATGCACATTGTCGTGCTTCAATTTGAAACATGTTATTTTGTGTAAAATAAACATTCAGAAATGTGTAAAAATGGCGCCAACTATGCGAACAGTCAAATAACATCATGAAGTCATTTCCTTAAAACAATATGGCTGTGGCACTTTCAGTTACTTTCAACATTTTTTTTTGCCTCATTAGTGCCAGGTAATTTTTGACGCAATGACGTCTTCAGTGGATGTTGAGGCACAGGAAATGTGTGAAAATTCGAGAGGATTATGTAGAAAAAAGTACACCGATTTCTTCACAAGTAATGACGTTGACGTTATACAAACGTTTTGGAATCCGGAGCCCAGCAATGTATCTTTACATGCCTAGCAATGTATCTTTACATGTATTTTGTAATTCTCTGCTGGAAATGTATTTCTTTTATCAATTTTTATGAAATTTAGAGAAATCTAGACCTCGGAATAGAATGTGTTCTATCCTTTCAAAGACAAATTAAGACTCTGGAGAACTTTTATCATTTTTTATGAAATTTAGAGGATGTTTCGGATAAAGATTATTTTATATATATACAAAATATTATACCAATATTATCCTAATTAGCCTCCTACTTTATTTTACAACAAAATTCCACGAATTTGTCGAACAGCCATTGTACTAGTAAATTCTACTATAACAAACATCCCGTATTTTGACGACCTCAGAATAGAATGTTTTATATCCATTCAAAGACAAATCAAGACATACGAGGGGTGATCAGAAAGAACGTGGACCAGTGCCGGTATCTGAATATTGTTATAAAAAACAACTTGGAGTGTTCACTATTATTGAAAGTAACCTCCTTTGAGTTCTATGCATGTATTCATTCTTGATTTCGACGCGCGAAGCACGTGTGGGAGCGCGTCACGTGACGTTACTATGAAGGACCCGGTCGTAGCGAGGGTTAGCTCCTCTCTGCTCTCGTAGTGTATGCCACATAGAAAATCTTTCAAAACAGGAACTAGTCAGAGGTCACATGGAGTCAGGACTAAATTATAAGGAGCGTTGGCAAGTGTTTCTTTGTTTAGTTTTTGCAAAGTTTCCAGTACAAGTGTGGCTTTGTGAGCTAGGGCGTTATCTTGGTGTAAATTGACGTCACTCCGCAGGACTTCTGGCTGTGTTTTTCGTATGGTGTTCGTGAAATTTATTTGAATAATGTGGGCATAAAACTCAGAATTGAATGTAGTATGTAAAGATACAACATGATTTAGAAGAAAAACAGGAGAACAGAAATACTTGATGTAGATAATTTTACCAAGTGACTTAGAAAGGTTGGCTTTACTAGCGGAAGGCGATGTTGGATGTTTCAATACTCTGCTTTGTCGTTTAGATTCAGTGTCGGTAAAGTGTACCTATGTTTCATCGCATGTTACAATACGATCAGTAAAGTTTGACCCCTCTACCCTAATGCGCTCTGAAATTTCTTAACAGATTTCGACCCTAACCCCCATTTTCTCGGGCGTCAGTTGCCGAGGTACCCACATTGTGCAAACACGCGACATTCCAAGACTCTCAGTCAAAATCTCCTGAGTACTTATATACGAAATGTCAAATGTGTCAGCTATTTTCCTGACAGCATCTCGGCGATCTTGTTTTACATGCTGCTCTACATCCGTTATGATTTTGTCTGTGACTGATGTTGATGGACGGCCAGATTTAGGGTCATCTTTAACAGTATCGCACCCTTGTCTAAACCGGTCCGATCCGTGTACGAATATCAGATTCCTTGAGTGCAGAGTCCCCTTAAACTGTTTCTAAATCGGTTTTGATTTCCGATAAATACTTACCGAGTTTGACGCAAAACTGTATGATTACTCTCGGCTCAAATAAAACATCGTCCGATATTTTGGACCACTAATGCAGTATATTACGTCATTAAAATGACGTCATACTTTACCTACTTTAATATGACAACATTTGAAAGCGTGAGTCAGTTACCAGATAATTAATGCTCATCTATGCAAATTTGTGTAATCCTAAGTGTAGTAGTTTTCAAAATAACGAGGTGGTCCACGATCTTTCTGATCACCCCACGTACAATCCACACTTAATTTGTAGCCTGCAAATGTTCCAATTTGGACCAATACAAAATTTTTCATTGGGTATAGAGTTTAAAGAAAGTCGAGACGTAAGTAGCTATTCTTTTATTTCAACTCATAGATCTAGGTCATATTGGAACAGTATTGTCTTTCTTACTCTTGAATCTTAAGTAATAAAAACTATTTAACTATCAATAACATTTCAAACTGCTCACACAACGAACTTTTCATATGACTATGAATTTAATTAACAAAAGACATTTCTTTGAAATTATCTATTTATTGGCAAATAGCCACCAATGGATCATTACGAAAGACTTAGATTTTGACTACACAGTTAATGAAGATTTAAACAAAACACAATCAGTATTTTCATTTCAATCAGCAGATTCTTTCACATTGTCATCAAGTTTAAACTACTTTCTGCAAACGTTAACCCGGGGTAAAAACAATATAGGAAGCCAATCCATGGATTGCAAACGATGAAATGCAAATGTCCTCTGCATATTGAGCATTGTGTTGAAATTGTATGTGGGGCGCAGTATATGTGTATGTGCGAGAGAAAGAGATATAGACTAAGGGCAGACAGACAGAGGATGGACAGATTGACAGACAGACACACCCAATAACTGACTCTCTGATTTTCTGATTGATTGTCTCACTTCAGTGATTTTTACAAAAGTTTTACATTTTTATGCGCTGTGCTTATGTGTTTTTCACTGTAACCTTACTGTATAAAATATATAAATATATAGCAGACATGTGCATTGATCTAGTACTTAGCAACATGGCACTAGTGAGAATCATGTGATAAGAAAGCCACTAGAGATAACAATAAAGAAAACCTAAAAATCAACAAATTCAGTTTTGCTAAGGATTACAAATTCACGGTCGCTCACAAAATCACGCTGTTGTAAAGTGACCTCATTATTATGGTAGTTTATTGAAAGCGGCTATATCATATAGCGGAGCCACTTTCATCAATGAACTATCGGTAGTTCTTAGTCGTACCCTGTAGAACTCAGTCATATTCTGACTTCTAGGATGCGAGTTTTCTCGAATACTCGCCCCACGAATATGAACAATGATTATTTATATCTGTTGTTAAGAGTTAAAACGGCCAAAAGGATTTCGTGTATGTGAAAGTGTACTTATGGACCTCCCCCCCCCCCTTCAGCAAACATCGAAAAAATGCACTTTAAGTTATTCTTTTTTTGTCAAACTTTGGTTATTTTCTAGCATATTTCAGGATTTCGTGGTGAAGAAAGGAAAAAGAGACACGATAAACTGGGCGTTTCAACTGGGCTTGAACCCACTCTTAAGACCGCATAATAAGTCAGCACGGTGAATTGAACAAGAAGTTAAATAAAAATAATAAAAGCAGTCCATAACTCCCCCCCCCTTAAAAAAATAATAAAGCCAAATTTGATAAGGGTTTAGCCTGCAATGTATGAAACAATCCCTTCAAGTTTCATATAAACGGGACCAATAACGTGGACTTTGTTGAGTAAACTAAAGTCATCATATGGCTGCTTTTCCTATACCGGACATTCGGATTTTGTTCATTTTCAGTAACGTTCAACCCCTGGATGATACAAATAATCTGTGCAAGTTTCAAACTGAGAATTGGGTCAAAAAAGGGGACTTGATCAAGTAGGTTGGTCGCAAGATCACCTGTGAGCCCTTCAAACTTTTTTGGCGAAGCTGAATGTACCGGCTTTTGACCTACTTCTTGGTTCTGATAACAAATTAATAGACAGAAATTTGTGATTGGTAAATAATGTAGGCATGTTTATTTTAAGTTGGCCCTGCCTATTTGGGGGCAAATTTACGCCGTCTATCTTTTATAATAGATATTTCTTGTTTAGACTGGAGCAGATTGAGAACATAATATACTGATGACAATTATTTAAAGTGTGGATAAGTTGATGGAATTCGTCTTTAAAAGCGCCGAAAACATTGTAGAAATGCAGAAAAGACTGAGGAATAGATCATTGCGCTGTTAACCATTAACCTGCCGAATAAATGAAATGAAACTTTCAAGCAGATGGTAAAACCGTAAATAATGTTATTTTAAAAATATATGAGCCATGCTCTGGCAAAAGGGGGCTAAAAGGATCTGCGTGACGCATGATACCAGCCCAAGTCATCACACCGTTATGGATCCATAAGATCACTTTTTTAAACAACCAACTTAATCATGTGGTAGATTGGTCCTTTGACATACAGAAAATTTACCAATAGCGAAAAGTTTCGGCCAAGGTCAGCCTGCGCGGATTGCGCAGGCTGACCTGGGTCGATACTTTTCGCAGATGCATTAAGGTCCCTTTTCACAGAGCATGACTCATATTTTTGGAGAAAAATATCTCCATTTTGGACAGTGAAAATCCAAGATCAGACTGTACATTCTATGCAGTCTGATCTTGATCTGTACTGTCCGCAAAAGATCCTTGACTCGGGCTCAGCAATCTAAGGATTAAAACACACATTTGAAAATCGAATCATTTTGCTGAACACAAGTTCACTTTATTTATGTTTGCAAAGATCATTTATATTCTCGCCTCTAGCCCCACTGACCGCGCAGGCTGACCTGAATAAAAATATTTGCTATCGAGTCAGGTTTTCTGCATGTCAAAGGACCAGTCTACTGCCAGGTTCATTCAGCTGTTATTCAAAATGGATTTTAGGGACATATAATGACGCATGGCTCATTTATAATGTACATACATAGATGTATCATATTTAAAAAAAAAACCAGAAATCGGTAAGTTCTATTCAACATTGTAAATGATATTTTGCCTTTGAAAGTGTAGAAAACATTGTGGGAAAAGGAGAAAATGCTGGTAACCAGCATTTTCTCCTTTTCACGCAATGTTTTCATCGATCTCCTTCTTTAGGGTCGTTAAAGTTGGGATTATGTGGTAAAAGGTTACGAAATAAAAATATACAGTACTCTAAATGTCAGGTCAGTGCGTCTGTGCGTGCGTGCGTGCGTTAGCCTTTTTTTTCCAAACATCTCTGAAACTACTCAACCAACTTTGACTAAAGTTTACAGGAATCATCCTGCCACGATCCTCGTTAGAATTCTTTCAAATGAGTAATTCTCGGGTAAAAACTCTGGTTGACATGGCAACAAAACTGATATATATAGGGAATCTTCTTGTCAGAAACCATAAGGGCTAGGGCTACCAATTTTGGCATGCAGCTTCATCCAACAGAGCTCTACCAAAACTCTTCAAATTACCGGTATAGCCTGGGGTCAGGGTGATATTAGGGAATGGAGGTTAAAATAAACCTGCAAAATAACTCGTAATAATCAACATTTCTGGAAAATTCGATGACTCGTATACCCTTGCGCATTCAGAGATACCCATGACACACCATGTATGACGCAGACAGACAGATGGACGGATTTACAACTGAAGCAAAAAACAATATCCACCACCCCCCTTCCCTATTTTGGGGACTTCCAAGACATACGTGTACGTTCTTTGTGCAAAGTTTTTGAAGATATGATAACAGCGATCTAAGGGGAGTCACTTTTCTATCAAAATATATATTTTGTTCAAAGACGGGACTCATAGTGTTAACGTTTTACTACACAATCCCGACTTTTAAAATCCCTCCAAGAGAAGTCTTGGAAACATTGCTGGAAAAGGGGAAAATGCTGGTTACCAGCATTTTCTCCTTTTCCCACAATGTTTTCTAACTGTTCGTAGAAAAACCCAGCCATTTTGTCAATCCACATTTGTCATCTGCAAACGCTTTGAATTAAGACTAGTCTAAAATCTTGTTGTTTGATACTGAGTTTAACTCTTTACCAAACGACATTATTTTAGACTGGTCCAAATTAAAAACACTTGCAGACGACAATATAAATGTAACTCATCAACTGAAATTTGTTTCCAGCAGGGTAGAAAACATTGTGGGAAAAGGAGAAAATGCTGGTTACCAGCATTTTCTCCTTTTCCCACAATGTTTTCAAAAGGCATCTATCTCAGGGTCGTAAAAACCAGGGATTGTTTGGAAAAGGGTTAAGGAAATATTATCAGGAAAGTATTTATTAATTGAAAAAACATGTACCCCTTTAACTCTAAAATATGAACGGGGGAGTACGAAATCTACAGGAGGACATATTTAATTGATTGATTGATTGATTGATTCCATGGTGTTTAACGCCGTTTTCAACATCATTTCAGTTATATCGCTGCGGCCAGTGCACCTATCCATACTTTCCTGGAGTTTCTTTTACCAGTATTCCACACAGTATTCTTTCCAAGCCACTGGCTGCTTTCCCAGATAACCATCGTCGAAACAATTGTCAGCGGTGAGAGAGGAATAAATCCTGTCGCAATGACAGTCATTATTCATCGGAGAGAAATTGGCCCAGTCGGGGATCGAACCAGCGACCTCCTGCTCTCAAGTCCTGTACGTTACCGACTGAGCTACCGGGGCTCGGCAAGAACATATTTGAAGAGGTCCACCAGAACATCATTGTTTCATTTTCGACTAGCCCCGAATTTCGTCGTTCAGTGAAGAGAGAACCCTTTACTGAACAATCATGAGTTTTAACGGTTCCAGGAAGGCTTTTAAAGATACCATGTGAAAAAGAAAAAGCGCTGGTACCCAGCATTTTCTCTTTTTCTCCACATGTTATGTGTCGTGAAAGCGTGATCAGGAACGAAGGGAAATAAATCATATCACTACTGAAGATTTTGATAATAATGTTATCTACCTTTGTCAGAATTGCGGTCCCTTTGTCTCGGTGACGCCTGGCACCAGCAGCGCAGTCGGTGTATGCAGGACTTGAGAACAAGGGTTGCTAGTTCGAATCCCCAGCTCGGTCAATTTTTTTCCCAAGGGTTGATGATATTCATTGCAACAGGATTCTTTCATCTCTCACCACTGATCATTTTTTCGATGATTTAAAAGTTGGAAAGCAGCCAGAGGCTTGGGAAGAATAATGTGCGACATACTGGTAACATAATCCCCAGGAAAGCATGGATTGGTGCGCTGGCCAACCACGATATAAATAAAATAATATTGAAAACGGCGTTAAACACCAAACCAACAAACCACCATCATGACTAATTGACCCTCAGATATATAAATGAGCCCATGCTCTGACAAAAGGGGGCTTAATGCATCTCAATGACGCATGATACCAAGCAAGTTATCACAGTATTATGGGTCCATAAATTAAGTGTGTCTAACAATCGACCGAATAATGAGGATACACTGGTTCTCTGAGCTGCAGAAAATTGACCAATAACAAAAAGTTTCAGCCCATGTCAGCCTGCGCGGATTGCGCAGGCTGACATGGTTGATACTTTTTGCAGATGCGTAAAGCCTCGTTTTCACAGATCATTGCCCAAATATAGTGTTCTTCAACTGCTAAACATAGACTTTTCAGTATATTATGACGATACCTTTTCGGCGTAGCTGAATTCGCTGTCTTTTGATCTACTTCTTGGTTTTGTTATAATCGAATGAATAAATAGAAATTTGCGATTGGTAAAAATGTGGACATATTTATTCTGAGGGCTCCTGCAAGCCCATTTGCGGGCAAATTTATGCCATCTATCTGTTTCTTTTTTTATAAAAGATATTTTTTGAAAACATAGTTTAGCACAGAGAAGCGTTCGTTGTGTAAATATCAGATCAGACTAAACGTTATGTGCAGTCTGGTATTGGATCTACGCCATCTGCAAGAGCTATTTATATCGCCTTTGGCGGGGTAAGGGCTAAAAGAAATGACGGACAGTTGTTGACGACTCAATGTTGCCACTCCCACCTTTATTATTTAACCTGAACTCTATATAAATTTTTGACTTGCCCAAATTGAAAGCTTTTGTAGACGACAAATAAAGTTTGCCTAAATGTGGGGATTCGTCTTTGGTAGGGCAGAAAATATTGTGGGGCATGGAAAAAATGTTTGTTACCAGTATTTTCTCCTTTTCTCACACTGTTTTTAACATACGTTTCTCTCGAGCATATTATTATGGATTGATGGTAAAAGGTTTAAGCGGGGAATAAAACCAACGGACATTTTTTCGTCTAGAATTAAGACTAGACAGAAGCGATTTTAAGGTTGCTTTCATCCAGAATATCCCAGCAAAGCGGACAGTGAAGATCAAAATCAGACTGCACGTTTTGTGCAGTCTGATTTTGATCTACACAGGTCAATTACTAGTAGTTAATTATATCTGTGAAAGGTACTTTAGACTTTATCCTGCTAAATAACTAAAATGAAATTTTCAATTCGATAGTAAAAACCCGAATATTGCTATTTCAAAGTAATGTTTTGGGGAATAATATCTCCTTATCGGACAGTATAGATCCAAGATCAGACTGCACGTTCTGTGCAGTCTGATCTTGATCTACACTGTCCGCAAAAGGTCAGTGAGTCGCGCTTAGCAGCCTAAGGGTTAAGGGTTCTGAGTTGGAATCAATTTAAGCTCAAGTGTAATGCTTCAGTGCGATACTAGATCTATCGCATTACTGACCGCTCCCTGCTGTTGTTATGAGGTGTCACTCCACTAGCATTGCTTGTGACGTGAAAATCGCTATGACTTTGACGAATTGCTGCGCTTTCAGTGACCAGCCCAGATCTTTGCTTTTGTTTCCATGAAATAAATCTCAAGTGACCTACACAAAAAGGTTAGAAAAGGGCAACTCAAATGATTGCATTTTTATTTGCTATTCCTAATCAAATGAAAATATCTGAAAAATTCCACTGAAAAAAGACCTTGGCTTGTTGTAGATCGTATTTCTTCATGTGGTCACAGACATCAAATAATTCCCAAAAGAAGAAGAAGTGGGCGGGAACAGGAATGCGCTAAGATTCCACAGAAATTAGCATACCAACAGCAGAGGCATATTTTGAATTATACTTTCACTCTTTTGTGATAAAATAGTTCAGCTGATGCGTTTGATGTGAAATGTTCAACTGGCACTACTTTTCACTAAGCACTACGACCGGAAGCATTCCATTGTCGAGCTACACCATGATTGTGTCACACTACACCGTTATTATCTGGTTTGGAGATGTTCCAAAGTAGTCTCATTGCACAACATGTTCACGGGGACAAACAGTAAAGCTTTCGTTTGCCATGGAAAGAGCAGCAGATAATCAAAGACAGGGATGTTCAGAGGAATAAATGCATTGGTATGACACCTGGCAGGTATTGTCACAATTTCAAAAGTAACAACCACAAATAATTTTAACCCCTAGCCTGCTAAGTGCGACTGAAGGACCTTTTGTGGACAGTACAGATCAAGATCAGACTGCACAGAACGGGCAGTCTGATCTTGAATATACGCTGTCCGATAAGGAGATATTTTCCGCCAAGAAATACCTTTGAAATAGCAACAATGTGGGTTTTACTATCGCCTAGAAAGGTTCGTTTCACTTATTAAGCAGGAATAGAGTTAAATGTTGCCTAATTTCTGACATAGGCTTAAGTGCATAGTAATAGAAATTTCACTATTGGAATCAACAAATACACCCCTTATATGTGTTTCTCAATTATTGCGCGATTCAAATATATTTTGATGGAGCTTGATTGCTTTACTGATTGATTGACTAGTGTTTTACGCCGCTTTCAACATTATTTAAGTTATATCACTGCGACAGCTCACATACATGTATTCATGAATGTCCCAGGTTTCATCAGTACTAGGTTGGGGCTCTGAAGTGTCTTAGCCGAGGACACTCCCACAAAAACCAGTGAGTTCGATCCCGGGGCTTCCGGGTTACGAGTCGTACACTTTACCGCTGAGCCACGAAAGACCCCATTTTTATGGAGCAGACATTTCACAATAGCAGTCTAGTCAGATGCTGCACATTTCTGCCCATAAACGTTCATTCACAAGTACAGATTCTTATTAATAAAGACAGGTTTCAAATTGGTTGAATGATTGTAAGGTGCTAAACGCCGTTTTCAATATTATTTCAGTTATACCATTCGTGGAGTTTCTTTTACCAGCACTCAACACAATATACTTTCCAACTCACTGGCTGCTCTCCCACATAACCATCGTCGGAACAATGGTCAGCGGCGAGAAAGGAATGAATCCAGACAGGTTTCAAACTTCAAATTTTATTTCTTTTTTTTTTTCCTTAAAAAAGTCATGGTCCCATATGGCGTCAAGATGAAGAAAAATAAAACAGTAGACATATTTTAAAATACAACATACGAGAGTAAAAAGCAATACAATAATTTTATATACATAGAATATGACCCCCATCCCACGGGTGTTGAATAAATAGAAATGAATAATGCTCTGTGAAACGGGGGCTTGATGTATCTGCAAAAAGTATCGACCCACGTCAGCCTGCGCAGTCCATGCAGGCTGACATGAGTCGAAACTTTTTGCCATCGATCAATTTTCTGCATTTCTAAGAACATTCTTCCTCATTAATCAGCCGGTTGTTGCTAAATTATTTGTTGACTTGCTTCGTACAAAGCATCACGGTGATGCTTCAAACCCCCTTTTCCCAGAGCATGGCTCAAACAGAAATGTTGCTTGATATGGCTTGCAACACGCGAAAAGGGGCATTCGGACATTTGTGTAAAGTGTCGTCTCGGATCAGCCTGCGCAGTCCGCGCAGGCTAATCCGAGACGGCACTTTACGACTACATTAGATTTTGTGCTTCAGAAGACTTGCGCAAAACAGAAAATTACATAAAAACGTAAAGTGCCGTCTCGGATTAGCCTGCGCGGATTGCGCAGGCTGATCCGAGACGACACTTTACGCAAATGTCCGAATGCCCCTTTTCGCATGTTGCAGGTAATTTAATACTATATTTGTGGTGAAAAAGAAAGAGAATAAAAGATAATGTCTGGGGGTGGAGAAAGGAGGTAAAAAAACGACTCTTCATGTCACATACGAAAAAAAAATCCAGTCTTGAACAACCTTTTGGTCCTGTACGCTGAAAATATTTCGATATCTACTGGAATTTATGAAAATCAGCTTACGCAAATGGGAAGATGCGCCACATGAATTTCATAAAGGTATCCATTTTTTTGTGAGCAGTAAAGAAGCCGGATTTTGGGTTTTTCCCCCAACAAACCAGATGATGATATACTTTCATTCAACTGAAGAGTTATAGATAACGAACTACAAGTTATGTTTGATGAATTAAATACTCTACAAGGGAGACCATGAAGTATGTACAGATTTCATCCTTATCCTGCTAAAAACCAAAATAATCCGATTTCAAACTTTTTGAACAGAAATATCTCCTTATCGGACAGTGTAGATCCAAGATCAGACTGCACGTTCTGTGTAGTCTGATCTTGATCTTCGCCGTCCGCCAAAGATCAGTGCGTCGCGCTTAGCAGACTAAGGGTTAACAAAGTGATCGGTCTGAAGGGCCCGATTTTGTCATATTAATATATTTTGATATATGAATTTTTGAAATATAGTTATACGTATCAGGAGCCTTACCTTTCCACGGTATTTAATGAAATCTGGAACACAGGTTACTTCCCTTTAGGCCTAAGACTGCCAAGGCCGTCTCAAGGCCTTTTTCGGACAGTGTAGATGAAGATCGGCTAATCAAAAGCTGCACAACAGTATTTTCAAAATCTAGACAGACTAATTAATGTTTTTCAACTGTGATAATACCAGTCCTTTGTATCTTTAGAAATTCGGTCACGTTTCATCAAACAAATGTATTCTTTAACTTTTGGAGTGAAGGGTATTAACGGGAATACAGAGTATATGTCTTAAATAAGTAACCGACAACTAAGTTTTTGAAATGAAGCCCTAATCAATCGGTGGTAATCAACATATTCAGAGCCGGTTCACATATTCAGAGCCGGTTCGCATAATCGGAGCCTTTTTTTTATTTATGTCGATTTTGTGTCAAATCCTATCAATTCTTTGCCAGCAGCGTATAGAAAAGTTCAAGACAATAATTCACACTTTTAGGACATTAAAACTCTCTCTTATTTGCTAATTTAATGGCAATAACAGTCTGAAATTAGGTCATTGACGTATTATTTCGGCTACGGTCAATCCACTGCACAAATGATTCAAACAATACTGTACACTTTCTACAACTTTCCATGGTGTAGAAAACATGTTAAAGTCCAGAGCACTGCATGGCATTCTCCTTTTTTTTTTTCGAAATTCAAAGACATAAGAACACATTAGTACAAAGAATGACAAGCTTGGCTGTTTTTCAGTTGTTTTTGAACCAATACTTTCGGAACCGGAAGAGCACCACAACATTTTCTCGTCAGAGCCATTGGCTCTGAATGTGAAGTTTCCTACCGTGACTTACAACAGTCTTTCCAGGCCACAATCTGCTTTTCCTAATAAAGGGACAGTAGAAAAACTTGATTCAGCGGTGAGAGAAGAATGAATCCTTTCGCTATGAGCTTCATCACTCCTCGAAAAGGGTTTTGATAGAGCTAGGAATCGAACATGAATTGCTAGCCATGTACATTACCAGTTACATGCCGTCCTCGCTAAGTGATAGGAGGACTACGGGTCCGCCGTCTCCAGCATAATGAAATGAAACATGCTCTGTGAAAAGGGAGCATAATACATCTGCAATAAATTTCGGTTCAGGTCAGCCTGCGCAATCCGCGCAGGCTGACCTGGGTCGAAATTTTTTGCTTTTAGTTAATTTTCTACTTTCTCAAATGTCCAGTTTGTCTCATGATTCAGTCTGTTGTTTGACAAAATGGATTTTGTGGATGAAAATAATTATGTCATGTCTTGCATGGAATCGTGCACCACGAAGATGCATTTGCCATTGTCTTCGCTAAGCACTTATACAGTGACAGGAGGAGGACAGTTCGTCGCCTTCAGCATATAATATAGTGAGCTATGCTCTGTGAAAAGGGGGATTAACGCATCTGCAAAAAGTTTCGACTAAGGTCAGCCTGCGCATCTGCGCAGGTTGACCTGCGTCGAAACTTTTTGCTTTTGGTTAATTTTCTGTATGTCCAGGGACCAGTCTACCTCATGGTTAAGTCGTTTGTTACAAAAAGTGGATATTATGGATCCAAAAGTAAGTGTTCGCTTGCTTTGTACCATGGATCATGGGAAGCATTAAACCCCTTTTTGCCGGAGTATGGCTCATATAATTTGCCTGCAACACGCGAAAAGGGTCATTCGTATATTTGCGTGAACTGTTGTTCCGGATTAGCCTGCGCAGTCTGTGGAGGCTGATCCGAGACGACACTTTCCGATCGTGTGCAATTTTTTGTTTCACGCAAGTCTGCTGTAGGACACTATCTAATGTTGACGTAAAGTGCCGTATTGGATTAGCCTGCACGGACTGCTCAGGCTGATCCGATATGACACTTTACGCAAATGTCAGAAAAAACCCTTTTCGCATGTTGTAGACCATATGGCTTCCAACACGCGAAAAGGGGCATTCGGACATTTGCGTAAAGTGTCGTCTCGGATCAGCCTGCGCAGTCCGCGCAGGCTAATCCGATACGGCACTTTACGACTGCATTAGATTTTGTTCTTCAGTAGACTAGCGCAAAACAGAAAATTACATAAAAACGGAAAGTGTCGTTTCGGATTAGCCTGCGCGGACTGCGCAGGCTGATCCGAGACGACGCTTTACGCAAATGTCCGAATGCCCCTTTTCACGTGTTGCGGGCCAAATTATAAGATCATGTCCAAACGAATACTGCTATTGTCGCCTGTTGCTTTGACTTTGTTCAATTTACTCTTTCAGTACCAAATATATAAACTCCACCTCTTTCGACGTCCGAAAATACAATTCACTGAAACTCATAGAGGAATTCATCTAATAGGCTTGATTAAACAAGCATACGGTGTTGATTCAAGACCAGATTGCGCGTTATGTGCAATCTGATCTTGGTCTTTGCGGTCCGCAAAAGCCCATGTTTTCGCCTGTGGCCAGGAAGGGGTTAACGATTAAACAAAAAGCTGTATCATCGTAGTGTCACCTGTTGTTTTATCCATGGCGTGTTGGTAAATGAAAACCGAGGTTCAAACTCCTCGGGGACTCTCTGGCACTGATTGCCCGGCGATCAATCAGACAATAACCGCTATTGAATAGATACCCCAGGCGATCTGGTTGATGATATCTACTGGTGAACTGTTTCAACTGATTTCCTCGTAGGAATACACATACAAGCCTAATAACCGCTTCCGCAAAATTTAGTGACGTTTATGTACACAAATAGTTTATGTAAGGTGAAAAAAACTAGTTCGTTTAATGTCGATCGATGACCTATTAGTGTACATGTGTTGTATGGAACGAGGGAAGACCTTCAAAGGAATCCCGAACCTTTCTTTTTTTTTGTTATATAAATCTGCAACAAACTGGTGACACTTGTCTCTGGATCTCTAACACTGACCTACAATTTTGACCGATCAATTGTATGGTCTTCAAAACGTTCCTAAACTTCTTTTTGCGATGTAAATCTGCAACAAACTGGTCTATCTTTTTACTTTATATCCCTAATACTGACCTACATATTCGACCAATCCATTGTTTTGAAAATGAGGTTATTGAATGCAATATTTGTATACTTATGCTACAGTTATACCATCGGTTACTCTACGGACTGGACTTTTAATTTAGAATTCGGTTTGACATTTAAAGAAGATATAAATTAACATACGTGGACACCATACGGTAAACCTCGGCTGTACGGTTGATCAGATCCCTCGGCTGTATTGTGATGGTTGATATGCACTTACACGGTACATTTTTTCGCCGGAAATACAACCCTTCACCGTTCTCAAAGGCTCCATTTAGAAAAAAAAAAAGTCACAATTTTCAGTCTAAATCGTTCCAAATATATTTCTGTTGGTAAATAGTTGACATTCAATTTTTAACGTGGCCTATCAAATCCGTTTGCATTTTTCACCGATAGATTGATAGATGTGACTTTACCGTGGTTGGGGTGTCGTTGTCTGCGCATGTCATATTCTTCGAAGATTCGACCTGTCTGCTATGACGCATCACCCATCCCATATACAGGGGTAAAAGTAGGGCTTATACCGAAGCTATTACCCAAGCCTGTAGGGGCTGTTTTAATATAAATGGCTGGTGCATAGGTTACATGTTAGCTGATCATAGCTGAATGAATCGCACCAGGTAGTGTTTTATTGGGTAAACGTTTATTTTATCTTGAAATTCAAAGTTTGTCGTTGTCGTTTTAAAAAGTAGTCCGGCTCTGTACCCAGAATGCCCAAATCAGATTGATGTGTATTTGAAGAATGCCGCCTAGCAGAAGATAATACCGTGGTTGTCGATGTTGTTGCTGATCGATTTTCATGGGCGCGACCATGTTTAAGATCCAAGGTTAGATGAAGTTCCGGAATCGGCCTAGTTATGACGAGTGGCATGAACACTTTTTGAAAAATCGGAGCATCGAGGTACATGGAAGGTGGTTGTGTAGTTTAAATTTAAAGTGATCTTACACCTTATATCAACATTATTGTTAATCATTTTCGATGACTGCTTCCTGCAAACCTTAACCAGTACTCGCGTCACCCTGTTTGGTAGTTCCAAAGGTTGACCCCCACATCACAGGTTTCGAACCCGGAACCTCTGATGTAAGAGACCGACACTCTACCCCTACACTGCTGTCTCCAACAAGGCTGTTGGTTGCTCCAACTTCCTTGAATTTCAATGCTAGTTTGTTCTGGTGCCTATTCCGTGATAAATTGATCTTTTTCATTGCAACAATCTACAGTTTATGGTGGTCATTGAGACGCAGCTGTGCTCTTGCAAGACGAGGTTTAATGCATCTCCCAGATACAATATACCAAGAAAATCGTCACATGTTTACGGATCCATAACAAACATTTTGTCTTAAAAACCGATTGAATCACGAAGTCATCCTGGTCTTCATTTTCACATGTAGAAAATTGACCAATAGCAAACAGTTTAGACTTAGGTCAGCCTGCAAGGATTGCGCAGGCTGACCTGGTCGATACTTTTTTTAGATGTGTTAAACCCTCTTTTCACAGAGCATGGCTTATATATCCTACATATTGTAAACTTTATACAGGTATATATAAAAAAAAAGTTCCGGCAAAACCAGCCAGGATACACAAATATCGGGACGAACAATGTTGACTCCGTCATTATTACAACCATCGGTAAGAAAATATACATGTATGTAGTAACACATGTGACTTCTGGTTTAAAAGCGGGTCTTTGGAAGAACCGACAAATCGCACCTTCTTCCTCCCTCTCTCCCACCCCCTCCAAAAAAAAAAAAAATGTTTTGATTTCAGTATATAAATTGGGGACTTACCTTACTGGCGCCATATTTACCAGTCATTCTTAAGGATAGAGCACTCTAATGGGATTCGTGTAACATCGCCTTTCATCGCCGAAAAACGTACGTAATCCGTAATCGATCGGCCGATAGACGCTGTTTCCCCGCATCGATTTCGGATTACCCGAGTCTTAGCCGAGTCCGTACGATTTTCGGCGATGAAAGGCGATGTTACACGAATCCCATTAGGGTGCTTATTAGGGTGCCCTATCTTTAAGGACATTCTTTGTCTTCAGAAGTCGCGTACTTTCTAAATCTAGAAACAGACTTTAAATGAAATTAAGAATGGTTGGCGAATACGGACCCAGATTTTTTTATTTCGATGCAAGGATTGGTCACAAGGAACACGAATATAATAAGAGAGATATCAGTTAATACACATCACGAAAAGAACGGTGACTTAAGATAGCACAAGTTCGAAAAAGTACGGAAAAAAGTCTGGAAGAGGACGCACTTCAATTTTGTTTAGTAGTAACATAAAGACAGTTGTAAAACAACACTCTTGGTTGTACTGTTAAGCTCCCTGGGCTGTTTCATATGAAAAGCACTTATTGTGTCGCAGCAGCAGGAGTGGCGATGCTGTATCTTTTCATTCTCTTGGGAATGCCCATGTGTTTCTGCGTAGACAGTTGTTTATCATTTTCTGTTTTAGGTCGAAATATTCAAAGAAAAGTGCACACAACTGCATGTAAAAACTAGATAGGCAGAGTGTAATATTCTTGAACGTTCCGTTTTTTTTTTTTGAAACCTTGCAAATACGAGCGTAATTAGTCCATCCACTTCGAGTAAATAAGTCGGTACGACGGTACATAATTATGCATATGTATGCAGAAAGTCCTTCGACATCCCTTTTTTACTTTTTTTCTGACTTAGTGTGGAAAAACAAGTGATATAGTTCAACATCGAAAAACCAAGAATATTAAACAATTAGACGCAATTCGTCATCATTGATGTAAACATTTTTAGGCAATATCCATCAGGACTGAAGTTTTTTCCAGCCTTACTCGGTGACGTTTATGCTATGCATCAGTTTTTCGGCGCAGCTGAATGTGCTGGCTTTTGGCCTACGTTTTTGGTAATGATAACAAATGAAGAAATAGGAATTCGTGATTGGTCAAAAATGTAGACATGTTCATTTTAAGAGCCCTTGCCTATTTGCTTGCAAATTTACGCCGTCTATCTTTGTAAAGATATTTCTGGTTTCTTGTATTGTATTCACAGACCATTTCACTAAACTTTCACTATACAACAGAATTTTAGGTTCTTCTAAACTGGAATTACTTGCAGACAACAAAATAAATGTGACTCAAATTCAAATTTATTGCTGAAAGAAGTTTCTGGAAGAGATAGAAAACATTGTCGGAAATGGAGAAAATGCTGCTTACCAGCATTTTCTCCATTCCCCACAATGTTTTAAAAAACCGTACTCATTATGGTCAAGAGATTGCTTGGTAAAAGGTTAAATGGCGGAGGCAATGATCACAAACACTATCATGATACTAATAAGAGTAACAGTGTGTAACAGTACAACAACGGAACACGGGCTTCCCATACGCGGGTACCTGGCTGAGTGAATATGGCTGACACGACAAAAAATGCACCGCCCTTCTCTGACTGCGTTTCAATCAGCTGTCAACAGTAAATATCGGCTCTATATATGGCAGCGAGATCTGAACCATTTATGTCTTCTTGGTGTACCACGCTGGTGCACTGTAGTGCCTGCCGAATGACTTTCCCATGAGACTTGACACCGGCAATCGGGATCGAACCGGGATTTTTCTGACAAAGGATCTTAACTCCCTTAACAACTTAGCTCTTGCTGATTCCGTTAATCCCTTATCAAATATCACCCCTAGGAAGAAAGGCTTTTGAATTCATAGTGGTAAGAGAAGATGCCGCTAATCGGCATTTTCTTCTCTTCCTCAAACTATTTAAAGTTTAACACTTTCAAAGATAAATCACATCTTACTCCTAAGATATTTAATTTGTTGTCTGGAATAACTTTCATTTGGACCAGCCCAACATATTGTTGCACGGTTATACATGTAGTTTAAAAAGTTGAAACGAAAATTTCAGCCGTTTCAGTCAATAGCAAAGCCGAGGCTGCTATGATCAGTACATATATATCTGAAGAAAAAATAAAAAACAGGACAGTCGAAATCTAAGATCAGACGGCACCTCCTTTACAGTCTGATCTTGAAATATGTTCTCGACTGGAACACCTAATGTTTATTTCAGTAAGCGAAGCGTTAAGTCAGGTAAAGGTGGGATATTGTTTTTACACTTTTACCCGACGCAACTGTGGGTGTTAACGATCCTGAGAAAGAAGCATTAAAAAACAAAAAGGTAAAAAGGAAGGAAAAGGAGAAAATTCTAATAACACTGTTTTCTGCATCTTCCAAAAGCACATTTCATAATTTTTAGCGGCATTTGCTTTGTCGTTTGCAAAAGCATCAAGTCTAAAGACGTCTAAAATTTTGTCGTTTGTTTAAGGTAAAGGATTGAACAATAGGTTGTCCATTAAATCGTCAATAATAGATTTGTCTTGATCCATTGTCACTGGGATAGAAAAAATGTGGAAGCATTCAACAGTCTTAATTGAATTCTTGTTTGTGTATACCGGAAGGGGATTCGTTTGTTTTGTGGAATTGAACACATTTAGGCAGTGTTTAATCAAACTGTAACCGTTAGTAGACCTTTATTTTGTTTTAAATTGATTCGATTACACCGGAATATCTAGTGATGGAACATTACACCACAATGTACAGTAAAAATCGAGTGTGCGAAAAAAAATATCAATCTATTATACCTGATTCATCGTATTTTCACAAGAATTCCTGTATGATACCTTAATATTCATGTTTCCATGGCCGTTTGGTATCAGTCTGCTAAATAATAAAGGGGGAATACCTACAGGATATTCGATTTAACGGTAAATCGTTTTCTTTCAAAAAATCGTTCGATTAATTATGAAATACTTAGTGGTTGAACATCGCGTCACATCGTAAACGGCAAAATTTATATCGAGTGTATGGAAAGTGGTATAGAAGTATGAATGGGGAAAATTATTGACAAGTGTGAGAACTATTTCAGTCTGTTTAAAGATACATGTATACTCCTTTTCAACTAGTATTTAACCCCTTTAACCTTTATTTTATGAAACTATAGTAATTTTTGTATCTGCATGCTAAATGTTGCCCTGGCGGATGCAAGGTTTCACAGATTACGACGGGTAGAAAATACATTTCATATTTTTAGAGGCCTTCAAAGAAATCACTGTTGTCGTTTCCGGTTTTAAATTAGGACAAATCCCTTGAGTTTCTTAATTCCTTAAAACATGTCTATTGGTAATTTATCTATGTTTACAGAGCTGACTCAATTTTGAGCCATTCTACGCACTTCCAAGTTTTAACAGCGTTTTTTTTTTTTAGGCTGCACACAACGTGCAATCTGATCTTGGGTCTACACCGTTCGTCTGTTGGTTTATGCCTTTGAGATAAGAAAAAAAAAAAAAAAAAAATGAAATGAAAGGTTTCTAGTGATTGTTTTTTCAATCACTATGAAGTGCACACCTGGCTTCGGTATTATTTTGGAATTATACTTTACCATACGACAAAATTCCAGACTGATCGAAACCCAAAGCATTTGCATGCTACATGTACGTGTGACTCAAATAAAGGACTTTGTCCCGTAAAAGGGTATTAGAAAAAGTGTGAAAGAAAAAAAAAAAATGCTGATTATCCCCCCCCTCCCCCGCTTTTAATTAAGGTCGTTTGAAGATGGAATATTTGGTAAACGGTAATTGTTACAAGGGTATTAAATTAATTTTCATTCATTTTTTTTTACTTCTTTATGCATTTGTTATTTTCATTGTGGTTTAGTTATTGTTTTGTCTATGTTTTGGACACTGTGTATATGTCCTGATAAGATCGCGCTTTTTGCGAGCTATGTTCATTTTCTAGTCAAATATGTACAAGAATCCGTAAAGATAGATAACTCTAGCGGAAAGCAGACAATCAGTATTCTGTCAGCTCTATAATACAATCGTAACTTTTCGGTCTATTATTGAACTCATAGCTCCAATTTGCCGCGAGCTGATAACTTTGAAAGCATTTTTGAAAAGAAAAATGGCTGAATCGTGGTTTGATGCATAAATACATATGAAAACATTGTTGCAAAATGAGAAATTGCTCGTTACGTTTTTAAACACCAGGTAGAATAGTGTTTATTATATTCCTATCAGTGAATTACTGGAATTTCTCAGTGTGTTATTTTTTCAGTTTTTCACAGTGAATAACATCACTAGTGACGATATGGTATTATCACTAGTGATGATATAGTTTTAGAATGTTTGCCGGAACTATTTTTTTTCCCTATATTTCTCACAGTCTGATGTTTCTGTGTCTGCTTCAAACATCTTTAGTAAACAATAGCACAGTGAAAAGATTTTTGGTAGAGTCTTTCCAAACAACCATAAGTTAACGACCTTGTGGGAGAAATCTTTTGAAAACATTTCGAGAAAAGAAGATAGCTTTTGTGGAAAAGAGCTCTTGGAAAATATTGTGGAAAAACGAGAAAATACTACCGACCAGAATTTTTTTCTTTTTCCATAATGTTTTCTATCCTATCAGAAAACCTAAGATCTATTGTACCAATTTAGTATTTGTCATTTGGAGATGTTTTTAAGTTGGGAAAGTCTTATAGATCTACTTTTCATGTGGGAAAGGGTTTAAAACTGTTTCTACTTCTAATTTCACATGGCTGGTTTTAAATTGTAGAAGTGCAAAACAATGTGCATTCAAATGGAGAGATAGATGACGTAACATACCCTCGAGCGTTACGTCATCGGTTGCGTCAGCTGCTTCTGCCAAAATGGATCATTACTCATTGTGTTTGTAACGAAAAGTCCTATACAAGTATACCTACTGTTCTTGATAACAATTAGCAAACAAGGGGAGAATTAGGAACATAATAAATAGAATAATCAGCTAGTGGTGTGTGATATTAAAAATCTCTCACTCGAATGAGGTTTGATACGGTTAAAAAACTCGTCCTTCGGACTCGTTTTTCAACCGCATCACACCCCATTCTAGTGACAGATTTTTAATATCACACACCACCAGTTGATTATCCTCTATTTATTTAACTCGTATGTTTTCGACGAAGGTAGTTCACGAATATGCGTGCAAATTGGCATCGATATCTGTGTTTAATTATTTAAGGTATTAACGTGAACTTTCCGTATTAAAGAATCTCTGGAAATCGACATTTTAAGGCTTGGAATGTCTTTCAGGTATTCTCGAGGAAAGTGTAATTCACCGTACTTTTATATTTTTAGCTCACCTGAGGTACTGTCGAGAGTCGACCGCCCATCAGTCCTCGATGTGTATCGTGCGAGGTGTGTTTTCTTCTCCCAACATGCAGCATTGACCGATTGCAATCAACCTTCATAAAAATGTAATCTGCAATTACTTCAACAGTTTCCCGGCTAGCTTTATCAAACTTGGCTTGATGGTAGAATTTGATCTGCAGATTATGCAGAATTTATGGTTAAGGCAAAAACTGTTTTTTAATATAAAAAAAAGGTGTAATCCAAGTAGGGGACATGTCGTTTTTGCTGTACAAAATTCCGCGCAATGGATTTTTTTTTTAATGAAAATTATTCTATTTCACGGACAGATACCAGTCTACCAAACAGGCTCCTTTGTGCACGGCATGCCAGTGTAAAAACCACTGGTATTTGTAACATGCTCTGTGAAGAGGGGGTCTTACACGTCTGCAAAAGTTATCGACTCATGTCAGCCTGCCTGGTAGAATGCATTGCAAAGGTGCATTAGGCTCCCCTTTACCAGTGCGCCGCTATTTTTAACAAAAGGCCTACATACTTTCTTCTGATATTAAAAAAAATCATTGGTATAACGTCGGCCTAGCACATTTAAGGTTCTGAGTTCGAATTCCTTGATGAGCGTTGTCAACCTTTGGAACTACCCACATTAAGGCACGAGTACTGTTTAAACCTTTTCCAGACGAATAAATTCTAGACTCGCCCAAAAGAAAGCATTTTTAGACGACGAATTATACGTTACTCAAATACTGAGATTTGTTTTGGAAAAGATAGAAAACATTGTTGAAAAAAGGAAGAAAATGCTGGCTACCAGCATTTTCTTCCTTCTCCTACAATGTTTTCTAAAGCCTTCTATGTCAGGGTCTTTAAAACTAGGGATTGTGAGGTAAAGGGTTAACATTTCCAGGAAGCAATCATAGGGACTAATCGATACTAGTACAAGTTGTTAGAACTTGTTTCACGATGTGAAATAAATCTGTCTAAGCGAAAAACTTCATTTGAAAAGTTACAGACAATTTTTTCCCTTATCCTGCTAAATAATTAAAATGAAATTTTCAATTCGATAGTAAAAACAAAGATATTATTATTTTAAAGTTACGATTTGAGGAATGATATCTCTTTATCGGACAGTGTAGATCCAAGATCAGACTACACGTTCTGTGCAGTCTGATCTTGATCTACACTGTCCGCAAAAGGTCAGTGAGTCGCGCTTAGCAGCCAAAGGGTTAAGCTTCTTTTCACAAACTGATTACTGCCATTTTTTTGTCGACTTTGCGTTTTTTTTCCAACATAAAAACGACCTTTTTGAACTTATGTAAGGTACTTTTTAACCTTTCAGTGCTTTGGATGAAAACAAAGGCTTTTGGGGATGATATAGATTAAGATCAGACTGCATAGAACGTGCAGTCTGATCTTAGATCTATACGTCCGCTTGTTTAGTACAGCATTATATGATATAAATCTTTTTAAGTTTCAGTGGTCTTTATTTTCAGCCTTGGAAAAAGGTCGAATTTATAATAACATACCATGCTCTGAGAAAAAGGGACTTAATGCATCTACAAAAAATATTGACCCAGGTCAGCCTGCGCAGTCCGAAACATTTTGCTACAGCTCAATTTTCTGCATGTCAAAGGACCGGTCTACTTTATTATTCAGCCAGCCGTTAGACAAAATGAATGTTATGGATTCATAATTACGTGATGAACTGCTTAGTATAATGTATCACGGGGATGCATCAAGCCCCCTTTTTGCCAGAGCATGGCTCTGTCTATATTTGGCGCTGAAATATTTTTTATCTCCTAAATTACCTGTAATAGTGTCTCGGGCAAGAAAGTACAATTCTGGCAGAAGCTATTAGGCTTTCTGCTCTAATTTGCATATTTTTTTTCTGTCAACCCATTAACCCCCAGAAACAACCTTGCAACAGTCGAAATTGAAAACATCCACGTAAAACTCAACAATGGTTCACTATATTGACATCTTTTAGAATGTTGTGGAAAACTGATAAGTTTGTCGACATAAGCAAATCTTCTACTTGTTAGTGTTTTGTTTTTGCAAAGGTGTTCAGCTTTAGAAGAAAAGAATCGGCTACAAGTGGAAGTGGCAATGGGTTAAAGAACATCCCGCCTCCCATCCCCTCACCCCCGTTAAAAATGGACATAGAGACAACTCGCAAAAATTGTGAGAAATGGAGAAATTGCTCGTTCCGAGCAATTTCTCCGTTTTTCGCAATGTTTTCAGTTGTTCAGTAATACAGAGCCATTCCAAAGGGGTCGATCGCACTCGAAGAGAAAGGTTAATTATAGTTTTAAGAAAGGATACAACATGATAAATGAATAGTAATTCCCTGGTGTAATTAACCCCTTCCCTCATAGATCTGCATCTTCTCGCATCTGCAAGTGATGATTGCCAAAGGACATTGTAAAACATGGAAAAAAGAAAGGCTCATAATAAGCAATTTCTACATTTCTCACATTTTTTTTTCCGGAAATTGTCTCTTAAACACGAATCTTGTTGGTTTATGATTGCAGTTTTTCTATTCTTTCTACAAACTTGGTATTTCGTTACTTTTTTTTTAAGATTTAGAGAAAAGAAGGGAAATGAAGTACAAGGTAAAATTACTTTGCTATGGGGATTTAAACTGATTTCTTCGGTCTGAGGCAGGAAAATGGATCAACTCGTAAAAGCACCTTTCCCAACCTTAGTTGCATTTGCGGTCAGTGTAGATCAAGATCAGACTGCACAAAACGTGCTGAGACTTTCTAGACAACCGCAATGTTGAGACTGGAATTATTTAGGTCTTGATTTCTAGACTGAAAACTGCCTCTTTAGTTTATTCGGCGGTCTAAGGGATTTACCCTTTACCGCACAATCCCAAGTTTGAACGACACTGATGAAGGATGGCTTTTGAAAACATGGTGGGGGGGGGGGGGGGAAAGGAGAAAATGCCGGTAACCAGCATTTTCTCTTTTCCCCATAATGATTTCTACTCTTTCAAAGGCTAATTTCAATTTTTGAGTCACATTCAATTTGTCGTCTGCAAATGCTTTGAATTTGAACCAGTCTAAAATTTTGTCGTTTGGTAAAGGATTAAAATGATACAAAATGTCGTTTAGTGTGTGTGATTGTAATTTATACGGTTGGAAGTCAATGGTTGATCATCTGTACTATATATTGAAACGTTTCTAAAAACAATAAAACGGGTTTAAAATTAATAGCATTTACAGGAATATCTGAAGTAAAGTCAGGTACAGTAGATCTATATTTTATTTCCTTGCAAAAACTTTTTATCGATTTTTTTTTGTACGTATTGGAAAGTTAACCGGTACTGCTTGTCGAATTTCATATGTTTTTTGAATGCAGTACCTCCTAAAGAGGTAATAAGAGCACATGTATTTAACGATATTGGTTGATTAAGAGAATTAAAACCACATTTGATTATGTTATGATTTTAAAGGATAGAGAAACGGTTATCACAGTTGCGAGGTATCTTACAGAAAGTTTTTAGTTTAGAAAAGAAATTTTACAGACTAGATGTAAATTATTATGTCACTGTATTTGTTTTGTACTTGTACAAATGTTTTATGTTTATGTTCCAGAGACCTAAATGCTTTGATAAACCATTGAATTGAAAGGATTAATAATATCTGAATGGAACTGTACGGTTTTGAAAATGACAGCGATTTTCAAATAGTGCTTTGAGGAATTTGAAAATTGAAAACTTATTATTATTGCAATTTTTGAATTGAGATCTGCTAGTGTCGCAAAGGATTAAAGTACCGGAAAGGATAAATAGTATCGGAAAGGACTTAACAAGATTGCAAATTGGTGAAACTCTAGTATCAGTCAGAGAAATACCTTGCAGTTAATTAAAAGGCTATTCTTGATTTTTGTTTCTTTCGTTTTGGATAAATTTGAACGTTGGACGCTTTTCTCCCCTTCACAGAAATTTATATTTTTCTTTTACTTTCAAACGGATGAATGTTATTTTGTCACCTTGTGATCAGTGTTCATTTCCTTTTAATTTCTTAACCTTAGGCTGCTAAGCGCGACTCATTGACCTTTTGCGGACAGTGTCGATCAATATCAGACTGCACAGAACATGCAGTCTGATCTTGGATCTACAATGTCCGTTAAGGTGATATTTTTTTCCAAAAATAAGTTCGAAAAATCATTATCTTTTACTATCGGCTTGAAAGTTTTTTTTTTAACTTATTTAGTAGGATAAGGTGTAAACTATAGGAAGGAAGGAAGGTGTAAATATAGGTGAAATTGATAACTAGTAAGAACGGTTCTGTACTTTGAAAGAATAAAATCTTTACCAGACGACAAAATTTTAGCCTTATCCAAATTGAAAACATTTGCAGACGACAAATTATTACGAGCTCGTATTTAACTCAAAACATGAAATGCGTCAATTATAGGGTAGGAAACATAGTGGGAAAGGGAGAAAATGCTGGATACCAGCATTTTCTCCCTTTTCCACAATGGTTTCAAAATCCGTCTTCCTTAGTGTCGATAATTGTATTAAAAGGATTAAATGCACTGTGTACGAGTTTCTTTTTTGTTGGCCCGCCCGGATAGCTCAGTGGCTAGCGTATCTGCCTCCTAACCTGGTGGTTGCGAGCTCGATACCCGGTTGAGGAAAACTTTCTTTCCGGTGATTTTTCGCCTCTCACCTCTGACGCATGTGAGAAAAGTAGTCATCGGCTTGGAAAGAAAGTTGTGTCAGAACTGGTGTGAGAAAACCAGGAAACACAAGCGTAGGTGCACTGACCGCCGTAATATGACATATGCTGTTAAAACGGCGTTAAAGCTCATTACAAACAAATTCACCTTTGTGTCAACCAGTTTGATTGAAAAGGTAGAGTAAACATGACTAAAAGGGTCGAGTGTAACATTAAGTTTTTTTTTTGGCTTCAATTTTAATGAAAAGATAGAGTGAAACATTACTTATACTTACTGTGGTACCTTTCTTTATCTTTTTTGCTTTAACCTTTTAACTTTCATCAATTGATCGTGTGGCTTTTGCGACTCTGGGGTAAACGGGTCACGGAAACATTGTTGGAAAACGAGAAAATACTGGTGACCAGCATCTTCTCCCTGTCTCACAATGCTGTTTGACAATTTCAGATACAGTTCTCATATTTTGAGCCGTGCATCCAAACGCCGTTATGATGGACAGCTTTGAAATTTTGTAGTCTGTTAAAAGAGTTTAATGGATATTGCATTTCAGACAGAAGCAATTAACCAGGTGACCCTGGGTTAATGTCCTAGACTGGTGTAGGCCTATTTAATCACTAAGTGACAACAGAAAATGTGGAGAAAAAAAAGTGACACGGACCACATTTCTTAAAGTGAGAGATGCATTTATCGGAGATCGGAGTTAATAAAGGAATTATTTACTGCTCGTATAATTTGCAGACATGAAGTTTGTACTCATAAAATTTCAAGTGTTTATGGATTTATTAATTTTTAATTTATTTGTGGGATTTGGAATCCAGGATATCAAAGCCTTGGTGCCTAACATAAATAGCGGGAAATCCGGTCTGCATGAGTTTGACTTATTCATAAAAAATACACTAAAATGTCGGAGTATCCCATCAATCTCTATCTCTATGGTGAAAGATGATAAAGTGATATTTTCAAGAGGTTATGGATATGCGGATATCAACGCAGGCATTAAAGCCACAGAGCACACCAAGTTTTCCATCGGCTCTTTAACAAAGGCTTTTACGACAACATTACTGGCGGACATTCTCTCGAAACATAACAAGTAAGTACTATTTTTGATTGATTGATTTCGTGTATCTATCGTCGCCACCGGTTGTCCATGTGGGTGACGCCCCCAGATAGCTGTTAATTATGTTTTGGGGAATAGTGCAAGATATGTGACGAAACACATCCTAAGTTACGCATCGTTCTTTAACCTACTCGGAGTATAGCACTGTCACACGGGACCGAAGTCTAACATCTCAGCTGAAAGACTAAACTGGACAGCCGTGGGAATCGAACCCACACCCTCAAGTGGCCCGAGATTTGTCGTATGTAAGTCATATGCTCTACCACTTGAGCTACTTGAGCTCGTCAGTAAGAACTTGTACATGCAGCTTACAATTATAAATGAGGGACACTCTTGGGGACGGGCTTAAACATATCTTTGTAATGCCTTAAGCTGAGCAAGTCGTTGCACAATAAATCAGGTTGAATCATGAGGTAGAGCGGTCCTAGGACGAGCAGAAAATTTACCAATAGAAAAAGAAAATCGATCTAGGTCAGTCTGCGCGAACTGCATTTTCTAGATCCATTAAGCTACCTTTTTCACCGAACATGTCTCTTGTTGTTTGTGTGTGAGGATAGATTTCTTGCCGTTTAAACAGACTTCAAGTCGTATCATAGCGACTTTATTTCTTGGAATTCATTTGGTTTGGTCTTTGAAAGATTTTGAATAAGAAGATGCCAGCGAGACAATCGCCATCATTGGCACACATTATAGCTGTTGCAATGTGAAAGACATCATACAAAAACGACTGTAGCAAACCGGCACCACCACACCCCCACCACGAAAACTACCACCACAAAAACCACCACCACCACCATAACAACATCAGCAACAACGGCAACAACAAAATGAACTACTGGTACCACCAGTAGAAAAGGCAATCAGAATCTGAGTCGTCCACTTCAAATGTACCAAACTTCAGTTGAGTGAAGGAAAAGGAAAACATAACATTTGTCTTGCCATACATGTATAATGATGGATGAATAATCCTTCACATTATAACCTTGACAACTTCATGTAAATTAATTCAACGCATTATATTCTGCTGTCGACCTTTCTGGTCTTGAAGCAAACCACGTTTGAAAACATCGTGGGAAATGGAGTATTTCGTGACAAGCAGTTTCACTTTCGCCACAACGAAGATTTTAAGTGTCGTCTGCCTAAATTCTGTTTCAGAAGGTAACTTTTTTAAAGAATTATTACGATAAGACCCAGAAAAAGTTAGGTTTTAATATTTAACGGGGCATATTTAGATTTATTGCCGCGATTCATATATCTTTTTCAATAAGATACTATTAAATCCTATTAGATTTTCCCTTCTTTTGCCTTTAGAGCGTAAAGAACCCGAACTGTTATAAAGGTGCAATTTTGACGTTTAGATAACAGGATGGGCGTTTAGCAACCGGAAACACCTTCAAGTTTTATGAGACCAAATATGACGTCATTATACGAGTACTTGTTAAAACACCACCAAATATCATTGTTTTTTTCTTTTTCTTTTTTATTTCTTACACATCTCTTATTGATGGTTTGAAATTTCTTTGCATAACTAAAACTCAGTGATAAAACTTTTTTGAAGTTCGGTATGTTTTTGAAAATCTAAGTAGCTCCCCCCCCTTTTATTGCATAGAGTATTGCTGGCAATATACATGTATATTGCTTTAGCGGGGAAGAGAAATCAAGATCATTTGAGAGAATAGAAGACAACGAACTTTGCTGTGAAAACGGATTTAAAGATTAAACATTTCATAAATTCTACCCGGCTGGACATTGACCATTGTAATATTTTAAGCAGACATCACTGCAGCTTAATCATGTTTCAAATACTACAACAATTCCATTCGAAAACAAAACAACTTTCAATCAGAATATTTATGAATATAATACGCGGCGCTTTGACCAACCCGTAATCAAAATATTGTTCTAACTAAAAAAATCCAAGACTAGCCATCTGATTGGCTGAGAAAAAACGTCTCAGGCAATCAGATGGCTATACTTTGAATTTAGAATTCAGATTGAATTTAAAGTACTTGTTAAAGTCGAACCCTATTCTTGTCACAGCAGAAAAATCTTTGGTCATTCCTGCCATTTTTCGCAACTTAAACTCTTCATTCCTTAAAGACGACCTTTTACTGTTGCCGCAGACCGCTTTTAGAAATCTTCAGAACCATAGCCTAGTGAGCTGTCCCTACTAAGCAGAAACACCTGATTGATACATACATCAAAGTCCGAAAAATCGCCACAGGTCAAAGTTGATAATGTGAAAAGGCAGAGAATTCCACCATAAAAACATGGGGTGTTCAAAGGTTTGCAATAACGATTCCTTGGTGCACCACCCTGTAAAAAGGTTTTTGAAAACATTGTCGGAAAACGAGAAAATGCTGTTAACTAGCACTTTCTTGTTTTCCGTCACCTTTTCTTTTGATTTCTAGGAGTAATTTCCATTATTTAAGCCACGTATAATTGTTTCGTCTGCATAGGCTTTCAATTTGGTAAATATATCAAATTTTTTGTCTGGTAAAGAGTAAAAGTTCTATTAGTTAGAAAATCAATTACTGTTAATGTCCCTTCCGTTTACTTGATCGCGCCTGTTTACTCTACTGGAAGCTAAAAGACCATTATGTCAATGGGAAAGAAATCGCAGATAATTTACTTTACTGTTCATAGAGTCAAACATTCCATAAGCTCTTTTCTAAACGATCCCATGCTGTACTTTTCCTTTGAAAAAAATATCAGAAAACATCATAGGAAAAGGATAATCCATAATTCTAAACTTTTCTAACAATGTTTTCAACCCTTTCAGAGACAAATCTTATCATTTTAGAATCATTTACTTTGCTTTCTACAAATGCTTTCGTTGTAGACTAGTCGAAGACTGTCACCGGGTAAAGAGTTAAAACTTAAGGCACTGAGTAACTGATACATGCATTTCCAGTCAAAAAAGAAGCCGCAGTGTTCTGATTTCAATGCTGCTTTTTTTGCCAGAACATCTAAAATATCGGATAGTGTAGATCCAAGATCAGACTGCATGTTCTATGTAGTCTGATCTTGATCTACACTGTACGCAAAAGCAATCCAAATGTTACTTAGCGATCTAAGGATTAAATGCTCCCAACTGGAAACAATAATCATTATTTGGTATCTATAAAGCGTCGATGAAAAATCGCAAATCCACCAGTGCTTAACTCTTTTATTTGCGAATATATAAATTCGACCTATTTTGACGGCTGAAAATGTAATAGTCTGAAACTCAGTCTGAAACTCAGTAAGATTTTTATCATACAGGCTTGAGTAAAATAGCTGACGGTGTAGATCAAAGATCAGACTGCACGTTCTGTGTGGTATGACGGACTGATCTTGATATATGCGGCTGTTTTCGCCTATTGCACTGAAAGGGTTGTTACAGTGCTTATCCATGCTTCCTTTTCCCACACAATCCCGGGTTTTAACAAAAAAAAAAAATTGAAAACATTCTTGAAAAAAGGAGAAAATGCTGATAACCATTACCCACAATGTTTTCTATTTTCTATAGAAAAATGTCATCATTTGCACCACATTTCATTTGTTGTCTGAAGACGCTTTCAATTTTGACAAGTATAGAATTTTGTCATTTGGTAAAGAGTTGAAGCAAGAAATATCTTCAAGAAAGATAGACGGCATAAATTCGCCCGCAAATAGGCAGGGGCGCTTAAAATAAACACGTCTACAATTTTGACCAATCACAAATTTCTATTGATTCATTTTATATCAGTATCAAAAAGTAAGTCACATTCAGCTACGCCAAAAAAAAAAAGATACTACTACAAGGTTTAACCAAGTAAAGGTGTATAAGTTTGTACTAGAGATTTTTTCCTATGATTTTTTACGCAGCGACTTACGGGAAAACCCCCCTTTTTTTTTTGGTCGTACCGTGAAGCACGTTTAAAAACATTACAGGAAAATAAGACATTGTTCGTGACGGGCAATTTCATTCTCTTTTGTTCACGATGTTTTCACAGTTATTAATGTATTATTTTTGAGTCATGCTCTGTGAAAAGGGGTTTTAACGCAGCTGCAAAAAGTTTCGACACAGGTAGGGCTAGGCACAGGCTAGCCTGTGTCGAAACTTTTTGCTTTTGGTAAATTTTCTGCTTGTCCAAGGGCCATTCTACTTCAGAATTCAGCCGTGTTGTTGGACAATATGTTTTTCTTTTAACCCTTAGGCTGCTAAGCGCGACTCACCGACCTTTTACGGACAGTGCAAATCAAGATCAGACTGCACAGAACGTGCAGTCAGATCTTGGATCTACATTGTCCGAGAAGGAGATATTATTTCCCGAAATGTAACTTTGAAATAGCAATAATTGGGTGTTTACTATCGGGTTGAAAATTTCATTTCAGTTATTTAGCAGGATAACGGTTAATCCATAGTTACATATACGAGGGTTCGATATGTAATGTGTATTGTACGATATCTCAAAAGCATTCGACTCAAATAGTGAAATGAACATTACATCCCTTCAGAATATTTTCCGCGGTTTGAAATACATAATTTCAATCTCTGAATCCATTTCTGAAATGCGTCACGGTACGCTGATTTAGGTAGACCTCTGAGGCACTATGTGGAGCTGAAGGCTCGTATTTATACCGTTGGAAAGGTATTGAATAGAGCTATTTAAGCTTATCATCATTCACGAAATCGTGCAAAGCGTTATCGCGCTGTGGTACAATACACATTACATATCGAACAGCCTTCGTATGTAATGACTTTCTTGGTAGAATGCATCACCGAGATGGATTAACTCGCTTTTGCCAGAGCGTGGTTCATACGTATAAGTTGAATGGGAAACCCAAGCAAGACTTCCGTCTAAGAGTAATGATAAGAGATCGCATTATTTTGAGAGTTCCCCGAAAAAGCCAAGGCTAATCGACTGTATAAAGTACGTGGATTCGTTCAGCCTGATTACGTCTAATAGACGTGCTTGGAACGAGTGCGAGTTATTTATTTTCGTCATTTTGAATAAGTAGAAGTAAACACGATATGCACAGAAATATGACGAGGAAATAATCTTGTAACGACTTCAATAAAAAAAAACACCTTATTGTCAGTCTCTCATATCTTGTTATATATGGCCTGCTACACGCGAAAAGGGGCAGTCGCACATTTGCGTAAAGTGCCGTCTCGGATCAGCCTGCGCAGTCCGCACAGGCTAATCCAAAACGACACTTTCCGTTTTTATGTAATTTTCTGTTTTGCACAAGTCTGATGGCGCACAAAATCTAATGTAGTCGTAAAGAGCCGTCTCGGATTAGCCTGCGCGGGCTTCCGAGACGACACTTCACGCAAATGTCCGAATGCCCCTTTTCGCGCGTTGCAGGCCAATTATATACTTCATTATGTTGCAGCTTACACAGGAATACATATCTAATCAAATATTTGCAGTCAGAAGTTATAGGTTCCAAAATTTCGAAATAATCTGAAGCCTAACGAAAGAAAGATATGGCCTGCAACACGCGAAAATGGGCATTCGGACATTTGCGTAAAGTGTCGTCCCGGATCAGCCTGCGCACTCTGCGCAGGCTAATCCGAGACGACACTTTTCGTTCTTATGTAATTTTCTGTTCCATGCAAGTCTACTGTAGGACAAAATCTAACGTAGTCGTAAAGCGCCGTCTCGGATTAGCCTGCGCGGACTGCGCAGGCTAATTCGAGACTGCACTTTACGCAAATGTCCGGATGCCCCTTTTCGCATGTTGCAGGTCATATAGATTATAACCAAATGCCTAGGAAAAACTCAGGAAGCAATGGTCAGGCCTTATATGATTTTTTTGTAGCTGTAGTACAGAAAACTGTCCTCGAATGCGAATTTTGTTTTTGACAGGTCGCATCCGGGTGCAGAGACGATCGCGGAAAAAATGGTGTAATCCTCCCCACAGATTTTGTGCGCACGTTGAAACCCTCATATTTTCACAAATTGATGACAACACTAGAATTTGAATATATCTGTTGCTTGTGTATTCAATAATCCTTCTTTTGAACTATAAATGTTTTCAATTTAAAGGTTAAACATAAAAAAAAGTTTAATTCATCTTTTAATCGAGATGTTTATGTTCTCCAAAATAGACCAAAAATGGCTACTAAATACAGCAAATTTCAATGTTTTTTTTTTATAAAGATTTACTGGTTATAAACGACTTCTAAAAGCGCTTTAGGTATGAAACGTTTAATAATTTGGTCATGTGTGTCACTAACATTATTGCATTCCCCTGCTAAACAAATTGAACCGACGATACTGAAAGTCCGTACAGCACTGTAGCTTTTCTCACTGAAAATTCACAGTGGATTTGTTTGAGTTTATCGTCGCCACTGGTTGCCTATATGAGCAACGCCCCAGTTATTTAGTTTCCAGTCGTAGGAATTTAACCCGCACCCTCTGAAAGTATCTTGTGATCAAAATCCAATGCTCTACCACTTGGGCATATCCGGGTGATTCCTATTCCTTATCATAAAGAGAAAACAAGTCTTAAAAGAGTTGCTCTTTCCCTCAGTTATTACAAACTTGCTAGCAAACCTATAAGGCGAGCAGGACTGGTGCCGTTTAGCAGCAAGCGCACATTCCAGCACAAATGAGGCACCATAAAAGCAGAGCGGCGAAAGTGTCTATTACTGGTATCTCAGTAACTAACTAACTAACTAACACTTTCCCACATATCCGGTGTTGTGACGACGTTGGAGATTTTGGCTTCAGTGAACATGTGGGAAAAGGAGTAAATGTTGGTAATCAGCATTTTCTCCTTTTTTCCCGAAATGCCTTTTGCCCTTTGAAATCATCATTTTTAAGACATTGTATTTGTCGTCTGCATTTCCTTTTAGTTTAAACAAGTCTGAAATTTTGTCCTCTGGTGAAGAGTTAATAGAAATAGTAATACGATACTTCGTAAATAGGAGAGTGTTACGTATTTAGTAGCTCCCAACGTAATGGCTGCTGAATCGTGACGATTCGTATTTCTTTACTCGTTTAATCTTTCACCTATTTTTAGAACAAAAGCTGCAATTTTCCAACACCGTCTGGTTTAGCGAAATCAAATTTAGCCTTTTAATAAAAAAAAGATACATGCGTTCTAAAATTCTGAAAAAAAATACGCACATCTTAATGGTCGTAAATATATGAGCCATGTTCTGGCAAACCAGGGTTCAGTGCATCTCCGTGATGAATCTTAGGCCAACCAAGCAAGTTATTATATGATTTTTGATCCATTTAATTGATTTTGTCCAACAACCGGTCGAATGATTAGGTAGAATGCTCCTTTGACATGCACGAAATTGACCAAGAGCGAAAAGTTTCGACGTAGGTCAACCTGCGCAGTCCGCGCAGGTTGATATGGGTCGATACTTTCTGCAGATGTATCAAACCCTATTCTAACAGAACATGGCTCCTACACACATGTAAAAGATTCAGAAGGGAGGGCACACGGGTCACGCCTTGGATAGAATGTTTCATCAAACTATAAAACGAATTAATCACTGAATTAAGTCAGATGATAGCTGAAAAAACATAATTTATGAAGGGAGACAAAAGTAGGGAAAATAGTTTGGAACGTTATTTCTATAATGGGCTACGTAGCCTCTCAAAGTATTTCTATATATTGTGACAGAGTTGCGCAAGGCATGAAATCTTATGCCCTTTTAAAACACGTTTAGAAGTCATTTTTTGAAAAACGCTTTTGTTGAAAAATACGAAGTAAACAAATTAAATTTTATGCATTGAAACATGTGGAAATATTGTGGCGGAACGAAAAATTGTCCGTTACGACCAATTTCTCCTAAAAGTTATCTTCTTTGAATTCAGTAGGATAGAGATCTGCTTCAATATAAAAAAAAGCTCGTCCGTAGGGAGTAATGATGTTGAATGAAGCTGACTGAATTATTTTAAAGATAGCATATTTTTATTAAACTTTTTTTCTTTTTAACATGGCGATATAAGCTTTTTGACCGACTTCTTAGTATTGACGTTTTCGAATGAATAAACAAGCAAGTTGAAATTTGAAAAAAAAAAAAGAGTATATGAGCCATGCTCTGCGAAAAGGGGGCTTAATACACTTGCAAAAAGTATCGAACCATGTCAGCCTGCGCAGTCCGCGCAGGCTGACCTGGGTCGAAATTTTTTGTTTTTGGTCAATTTTCTGTATGTCAAAGGGCCAGTTTACCTCGTGAATCAATCGGTCATTTCACAATATGGAATTTTATGGATTCATAATCATGTGATGACTTACATGGTACCATGCATCACGGAGATACAGTAAGCCCCTATTTGCCAGAGCATGGCTCATATGTTTATCCTGCGGGCCCCTGCAGCCCTATTTGCGGGCACATTTATGACATCAACATTCAAGTGTTGATACCGCTAATCTTTACCCCGTGGCACTTATTCACGCCTTAGCAAATGAATTTGATAGGGGATATTCCTATTCTTGTACTTTTTGGTACTTTAATGTTTCTAAGTGTTACTGTAAAACATCTGTTTCCAGATACACCGTTTTTAGCAGCAAGTGTTCAGCAGCTATTCCAACGATGAGTCGGATTATCATCTGATATTGAAAAATATAACTTATTGAAAATTCACTTTTAAACAATATGGAAAACAGTAAGGAAAAAGAAGCAATTGCTTGCATGGTTACTTTTCAATATTTCTCTTCGTATTGAACCACAGAAGGGTTTTTATCATTCATATTCCATTAACTCTTACGCCGTATAAATATCATCTGAGCCACGCTCTGGCAAAAGGGGGCCTAATACATCTCCATGATGTATTATACCGAGCAAGCAATCAAATACTTATGGATCTATAATAGCCACATTTTTTTTTTTTTTTAACAACCGACTTAATCACGAGGTTCACTGGTCCTTGGACATACACAAAATTGACCGATAGCGAAAAGTTTCGGCCCAGGTCAGCCTGCGCGGACTGCGCAGGCTGAGCTTGGCCGATACTTTTCGCAGATGCAATAAGTCCCCTTTTCACAGAGCATGGTTCAATTATATATTTATATTTTTTTTTTTATATGATTTCAAAGATCTGTCTTGTTTCTCTTTATAGACTAAACGCTATTGAGAAACTTTAGACATTTCCTCCGTGACTGCACGATTAAGTCAAAATAATATTGCTTCAAATTAAAACCACGAAACCGCAGTTTTTTAAATGTCAGCTATAACATTTCTGAAAAAGTTAGTTCTTTGCATCAAATAAACGGATAATTGAATATCACGACTTTCCTACAGGAAAAACAGAACAATTCGTGAGCTGCTATACCCAGTGCGCTTTTGCAGACAATGTTTGCAGACAATGAATTAAAAGTGGCTTTCACAGGTCCTGTCTTTGAAAAGGTAGAGAATATATGAGAAAATATTGTCGAAAACATTTAGAAAATATCTCTTCCAGTAATGTTTTCAGGGGAAATTTTCCTGTGGGTTTTATAAACAAGGAATTTTCCCTTACCACACTTTTGTGTTTTAATAACCTAGTGGAAACAAGAAATATCACAAGAAATACCAGGTACTGGTATATGAATATTGAAACTCTTTTGTGGTTCAACAAGAAGAGAGATAATGAAAATTACCTCACAGCAATTGCCTCTTTTTCCTCATTGTTTTGCATGATGTTGAAAAGTCATATTTTCGATTGGAAATTATATTTTTCAAGATTACATGCGGTAGTAAAACTTGTACTAGTATATCCATGATAAATGCTCCTGCCAATAGTCCTACAGAGGCCCCGCAGAATAAACATGTCTACATTTTTTACCAATCGCAAGTTACTATTTATTCATTCGAGGATATCACAACCAAAAAGTGGGTCAAAAGCCAGCGTATTCAGCTACGCCAAAAACCCTTCAGAACTTTGTAGGAAGGAAAAAAAAAAAAGCTGATAACGACAGGAAGCATTTTCAACTTTTTCCATAATGCACACTACCCTGTCGATAACCAATCCTATTATTTTAGCCACTATAAATTTGTCGCCTACAAATGTTTTCAATTTGGTTAAGTCTAAAATTTTGTCGTCTGGTTAACGATTACATAGTACAATATTCAATCTATTTCTATGAGTGGACGACCACGATAAGGAAGTGTTTTTTCTGATCCCTTTCTGAATATCATTGATTAACACTTAATCAGATACCTAAATCTTAGACTTGTTATTTTTGAAAGAATATATAGACGACTATTAAGATGTGACTCAAATGATGGAACTTGTCTTTTATTGGTTAGAAACCATTGTGGGAAAAGGAGAAAATGCTGGAAACCAGCATTTTCTCCTTTTCTCACAACGGTTTCAACAGAAATTTTCCTGAAAGTCGTTCAAAACACGCGACTTTTTGGTAAAGAGTTAACCCCATGTACGAGTAGTGTTAAATAAAGGAAATGGACATTCCCAGTCAGTACAAAGGATGCAAATATTGCAATTTCAAATCTGTTGTTGTCTGAGCATATGGTAACGAAGCGGACATCGTAGATCCAAGATCAGACTGCACGTTCTGTGCAGTCTGATCTTAATCTACACTGTCCGCATAAGCAATTTAAACAGGGTTCAGAGCCACAAGGGTTGAACTGAGATTGTGAGATTGCGACAAACAACTACAAAATTAATTAATTCTTCCACCACCATGGATAACATGAGTATATTCTGTTGACGGCGTCGATCAAGATCAGACTGCACAGAGAGTTCAGATGTTGAAAATCTGCACTGTCTATTTACTGATTCCATACTATTATCATTACTATTATAATGAGAAAGTCCAAATATCTTACAAGGGAACTATACGTTTAGAACGCGAAAAAGGCGAACCGAACAATTTGGTAATGAAAGAGTTAGACTTTTAACGCTTAACTCTTTACCACACGACATAAAGATTAGACTTATCCAAATTCAAAGTGTTTGCATACGACAATTAAGATTTAGCCCAAATGATGGAATTGCCTTTAATATGGTAGAAAACATTGTCGGTTATCAGCATTTTCTCATATTTCAATGTTTTCAAAAGGCTTCTTTCTCAGGGTAGTTAAAACTCGCGATTGTGTAGTAAAGAATTAAATACGAGTAGTTTACATCCTGTGGTGAATAGTACAGGAAAACACAATGGGATAGGGAGCAGGTGCATGTCACAAGAAATTACTTGTTTGACCTCGATGTTTTTATAAAGATATTTTTCTGCTACTACTATATATTCTTCCTTTTTTTTTTGTCACGTAAAATGTCACTGATTGGTCCAAAAGCCTGCAGAAACAGACAAAAAGGTATAATCAACCGGAACGTATTAGTAAGTCTGTAATAATGAAGTCGACAACGTAACACACTTAATGATACGTGTCATTGCTCCTGAGATTGGGAATGGGGTAGGGTTTGTTCCAAATGTAGCTTATACACGTATTTGGCGTACCACAGGCCACTGACTTTCACATAGTTACAAACAAGAAGATCGCGACAGAGAGCAAGGTAGAAAAACCTGACAATTGTAAAGAAGGCGCTTGTATGGGGTTCTTAATACAGACAAAAAAAATTCGTTAATTTATCGTCGCCACTGGTCGCTCATATGGACGACGCCTCCAGTAGGTTGTAAGTTTCTTAACGAGGGATAGTGCAGGATACAGGACTAATCTAATCCTAGGTGACGCCTGATTCGTTAACGGGCTCGCCGTATAGCACAGTTATACAGGACCTAGGTGTTATGTCTAACCCGAAAGAATTAGTTTAGTAATTTTGGGTGGCCAGCCGTGGGGCTCGAACCCGCACCAATAAGTGGCCAAAAACTGACTCATCCACTTGAGCAGTTTTGCTGGTCATTGAGAAGAATCAGTCTCAGCTAATATACCTAGACAAGCATCCCGACACTTTGCTTAGCCAATCTCATTTGCATTTATTAAAGGGAGGTAACTATGCTCGCAATAACTAACGCACACCGCTCCAGCTCGGCGATGACGTCGTGTTTGGCTGTTTTGTTTTCTGCTTGGCCGAGTATTTATAGGGCTCTACGGCCTTAATGCCATGAAAAATGTGAAATTGATTCTTCTTCGGATTGTTTCTTTCGTGGCAGAGAGAAATGTGAACATTTAAAATGGAGGAAATCATACGTTTACGAAGGTTGTCCCAGAAGTATGTAGACTTATTCCGTAACTAGACTATTTATAAAGACTATAATACCAAAATTTGCCGGCATACTATTGGGTATATCATTGATGCATGCTGCAAATTTCATCAAAATATGATGATTGAGTAAACAGGTACAAATGATTCAAAAAGACTACCAAGTGCCACTCGGAGTACGCATGGGATTGTGGGCGTGTGTAACAAATCTGACAAGATAATCCTTAGTGATAAAAAACACACAAACTCCTCTATTAAATAATTCCAAGTGTTTATTCTAATCTTGAGTTCATGCAGCTCGATAATCATTAGAATTACGTGTCAAAACTTGTCAGCCTCCGTTTTGTAGATTTTTGGGACGTTTCCTGCCACTCGAATACATCTGAGGGTAGTACAATCAGCGAGGTATCAAATTCCGCAGGAGCAGCACGTCACGGAACTATTTTAGTCAGCTTTTTGTTTTTTTTTTTCTGATGTAAGAAAGCATCGGTTCAGAATTGATCTCGTGATATCCTATAATAACGTAATTGTACTTAACTCTTACCCAAACGGCAAAAGTTAGGCTTCTATATTTAAGGTAATTGCAGACTTCGAGTAAAATGCTGCTCAAAGGATGGAATTTGTCTTTGAAAGAGCAGAAAATATTGTGGGAAATAGAGAAAATGCTGGTTATCAGCATTTTCTCCTTTTCCCACAATGTTTTCAAAAGCTTTCAATTCTGTGTTTTAACAACCTCCAGCTTCCCCCAGGGTTGTTAAAACACTGGATTGTTTGGTAAAGGGTTAAAGAACACGAAAATAGATTCGAACCCATTAGGCCTTAATCCCTTGCTATTCATTTGTGATGTTAGACTCGTTAAATAATCCAACCGCTATGCGCACTCAGTCTTTTTAAGAACACGATTTTCTTTAAAGGAGCATATTCAGACATTTTTTCTGCTGTATATAAAAACCTCTTGTTAAACACTTAAAAATACGTCTAAACATACCTATTTTCTCCAAGCCTTAATAAAATCGGATGGTAAATTTCGATACAAGAAATATTTTGAAAAAAAAAAAGGACGGCGTAAATTTTCCAGAAAATAGGCGGGGGCCCTTAGAATAAACATGTTTTCATTTTTTGACCGATCACAACCTTCCATTTGTTCATTTGTTACCAGTGCCGAAATGTAGGTCAAAAGCCAGCACATTCAGCTACGCCGAAAAAAAGCGCACTTTTGACGTTGAAACAACTAGATTGTACGGTGGCACAAAAGTGACATGGAAGATATATTTTATACTACGTGCGCACGCAGTAGCTAATACGTGCGCACGTAATACTACTGCGTGCGCACGTATTACTTATTACGTGCGCACGTATTAGCTACTGCGTGCGCACGTAGTATAAAATATATCTTCCATGTCACTTTTGTGCCACCGTAAGATTGTCCTACTCTCAGGATTTAATTTTTTTTTGTCAGATATGACGTCATCGTACCAACATATAGAAGCATGCTGTTGAACATGTGGCATTCCCACAAGCCTTTGCGAAATTATGGCACGAAATACACGTCACATTAAGAGGCCAAGCATGTCTTCAAGAAAAAATACTATTCAAAATTACATTTTTATCATTTTCTTACATGTGTTTTCTCGTTTATTCCAAACTATTGGAGTACTAAATTCAGTGAAAAAAAGGTTTTGAAGTTTGGTGGGAAAATAAAATCGTAACATCCCCTTTTAAAGAATGTTCAAAGAGCAAAATTTGTAATAATTGAACAGACTGTACATAGTGTGTTTTAATAAAATATTGACCCCCGTAAATAAATAGATTATCAATAAATAAACGATATAATAATAATAATAATGATAATGATAATGATAATAATAATAATAATAGTAACAACAACGACAATGGTATAACCCTCCTGAATGATGCAGTTTTAAAGTTCTTTACTTAAAAAAAAAAACGCACTCGTCTCGGACAGTGTAGATCCAATGCTGCTCGTTTTGTGCAGTTAGATCATGATCTACAGTGTCTACGAAAGATCCTAGGTTCGTCCTTAGCACCCTATGAGTTAAACTTTGTTGTTTTTTTAACTTTTGTCTTTTTCTATGTATAAATCGACAGCTGATGTTTAATAAATCAAAAACAAAACGTTATCTCCCTTGCTTTTTAACCCTTTACCAAACAATCTCGTGATTTTTTACAACCCATAAGAGACTGAAGGCTTTTGAAAACATTGTGGAAAAAGGAGGAATTGCTGATGAGCAAGTAGTGTTTTCTGGAGAAGGCTATGCAAAGCCTTAGCGTAGTACTAGCGAAAATGAAAGAAAAGCACAAGTGATACGGCTGAAATACTGTTTAAAGTGGCGTAAACACCACTAAAAAACCAAGTTAACAAACAATCGATAAAGCTGGTGTCATAACAGGTTATTTCAGATCACCGTGTTTGAAATTCCAAATATTTGAGCCATGCTCTCAGATAAGCGGGTTTAATTGCTCCTGCAAAAAAGTATCGACCCAGGTCAGCCTGCGCAGTCTGCGCAGGTTGTCCTAGGTAGATACATTTTGCTATTGGTCAATTTTCTGCATGTCAGAGATCATTCTACCTAATGATTCAGTCGGTTATTAGACAAAGTGGATTTTATTAATCCATTACTATGATGACTTGCTTGGTACAGTGTATCATGGAGATGCATTAAACACCATTTTGCCCAAGCATAATTTATTTATTATTTCATACAATACGTATACCGCATAATAGATGTACCAATTAGCACAATTAATATCATTGCAGCATATCTTGGGACACGCCCATACGACAGATCCTCGGTAAGAGATTTCGGCTCAGTGACGAGATTAGAACCAACAACGTCAATCTGCGAGATATACTGGCGCACAAAGTTGGAACACCATCGAACTTTCACGCACTGCTGGTAGGGTTTCCGTCATCCGTCACCAGGCGTGATCTCGTAAGGTAGGTTGGCAGATAAGTAGTTTATCAGACGGCAAAATTTCAGCCTTGTCCAATTTGAAAGCATTTGCAGACGACAATTCCAATGTGGCTAAAATGGTGCAATTTTTCTTCGATAGAAAACATTGTGGGAAAAGGCTTCTTTCCCAGGGTCGTTGAAAGTCGGCATTGTTCGGTAAAGGGTTAATTTAATATGTGACAATAAAATTGTAAATAAATCTTCATGAATGTTACAAAAAAAACAGTCAGTTTGAAAAAGATAGAAGTACAGCAGGCTTTTTTGTTCACCTAAATACGAAGTTGGTCGTGCGTCCTGCGTCTTAAACTTTTATGTTGTGTACGCTCTAGAGGCCACATTTTCAGTCCGATACTCACGAAACTTGGTCAGTATGTTTGTCTTGATGATATCTCGGACGAGTCTGCAAATGGGCCATGTCAAGACAAAAAGTAGGTCATTGGGTCAACTCTTTGAAAAACCTTGCGTACACTCTATATTCCACATTCTTAGTCCAATACTTATGAAAGTTTGCAAGACTGGTTGTCTTAATGATATATCACACGAAATTGAAAACGGGTCACGTGGGGTTAGAAACTGATTCACTGGGTCATATCTTTATAAATCGTTGTGTATGCTCTAAAGTGTTCACAAATGGGTCATGTCGGGTCAAAAACTAGGTCAACAGTTCAAAAAAAAAAAAAAAAAAAACTTGTATACATTCTATAAGCAACATTTTCTGTTCAGTACTCATAAAAGTTGATCAAAATGTTTGTATTGATGGTATTTTGGATGTGGTCGAAAATGGTTGATGTTGGGTCAAAAAGTAGGTCATTCAGACAAATCCTTGTAAGTCACCAGGTCACATCTTTGAAAAGCATTTTGTACACATGTAACCACATGAAGGTTGGTCAGAGTGGTTGTCTCGACGATATCTTAGAAGAGTTTGAAAATGGGTCATGTAAGGTCAAAAACTAAGTCATGATTTCAAATCCTAGGGAAAAAAGCTTTCATATATTCTAGAAGCAACATTTTCTCTCCAATACTCATGAAATTTGGTCAGAATGTTTTGCTTGATGATATTAAGGACGTGTTCAAAAAGGTTTATGTTGGGTCAAAGAGTAGGTCATTCAGACGAATCCTAGAAAAAGCTTGTGTACATTTTAGAGGTCAGATTTTTAGCCCAATATCATGAAAGTTTGTCAGAATGTTTGTATTAATATCTCTGATAGATTGGAAACGTGTCATGTTGGGTAAAAAAAGGCTCAGGTGATCGACTTTAGGGCCATCATGGCCCTCTCATTTCGTCTTGCGGCGGACCACCTCTGAACATAATATAATAGTGGTCAAGGTGGAAATTGCCAGCAAGCGCTCCTTGGTCAAACACCAAAAAAGCAGCTACGGTAGAATATACCGAAGATCTGGTGACAAAGCTTAGCCTGTTGGGAACTTATGAGGAAACTTCCTTAACCCTTTACCACACGATGCTGACTTTATAGATCTACGACCCTAAATGAAAAGGCTTTTGAAAACATTGTTGGAAAGGAGAAAATCCTGGTAATCAGCCTTTTCTCCTTTTCCAAAAACGTTTCCTACCCTAGCACAGACAGAATCATCATTTCAGCATTATTTCATTTGTCATCTGCAAATCTTTTCATTTTAGTCCAGTCCAAAATTTTGTCGTCTTGTGAAGAGTTAAATAGGGCGAACAAACATCAAGGCTCAAAGAAGCATCATAGGCTGGTTGTGGAAATAGCATGGCCAATACAGGTGTACGAGCACCGGTATATCAGCAAGCGCAAGAAGCTGCAATGGACATTTCCGAATAAAACACAACCAAGCAATTTGGCATTCATCAAATAATTATTCCGAATAAAAAGTGGCGAAAAGCTTTTGAATTTCGTCTCAAAAATCCACAAGGTAATACACAACTCCGAACTTCCGGGTCGAAGTAGTCAAAAGTAGTCCTATTTGAATAATTGACAGCAGGCACTTCTGCCGCTCTGTTTTATCAGAGAAGAGTTCAAAATGCGTATCTGGCTTTGATTAGATGATTTCCGTGAAAAATGAGTGCAAGAGGGGTTTTTCGTGGAAAATAATTTGTGGCTGCGACCAAATGAAGGAACAGGAAGGTTTTTTTTTTTTCACAATCATTTTTCAAGTGTAGTTGTGTTTGATGTGGAATTAAAAAAAAGAAATCGATTGAGATGCTTTTTTTTAAAAATATTTTTGGACATGTATTTCACCTTGGATTGTTTCCACATTTTGTATACTTAACTATCATGATTGTCGGGAGACTGTATATGTCAAAAGCCACGATTCTACCGCACCTTGTGTGATCTGATTCGCGCTGTCACGGTGCGACCAGCCTTTGTCGAGTCTTTCTGCTGCGAGAATCCTAGTTTATTTCTAGGACACTCCCAGGTAAGCAGGTAGACAATGCACAAAGATTGGCTTTGTTACTGGAAATCGCACACTGAAGCGAAAGCTAGTACAACATCGAAATGACACAGTTATGTATCGCAAATCCTCCTGATATTATCAGTGCTTCTTGTGGTCGCTGGCCGTGAACAAACTCCATTTGAAAGAGGACCGTATTTATAAAGGACGGAATTGTCGTGATTAAAACTGTTGTGTAAGCTAAACGGTCGGGTATCAAACGGATACTATAATTAATTGGTCTATGAAGTGCTACTGTCATAGGTGTTATCAATAGCCGTTGTTAAAATCGTCGACTCAGTTGAGAACTTCGTACGTCAATCAAACATACCTTTTCTGCCAGTAATTTCACTCAACGGTTACAACTTGAAGCCTCTTTTGTTTAACCTGAGCGTTTCTCTAAATACTCTACAGTGCAGAGCAATGATCAGACGACACTTTCTGTGCGTCAGATCTTGATCTACTGTGTCCGAGAAGAACATTTGTCGTCTACAGCATGTTAAGGGTTAACCAGGTCAAGGTAAGACAGTGCGATATACAGCAACGTGATTATTACCTTTTTTTGTCACGCGCCGTAAATGATATTAGTTAATGATACGCCACAAGACAACGTTGATTCATTCATTTATTCTTTTCCTTTTATCCTGTACCAAACGGTCCCGAGCTTTAACGATCCTGGAGAACAAGATCTTTTGAAAACATTGTGGGAAAAGGAGAAAATGCAGGTAACCAGCATTTTCTCCATTTCCCACAATTTTTTCGACCTATCCAAAGACAAAGTTCAACTTTTTAGTAAAAAGTATTTTGTCGTCTGCATATGCTTGCACTATGAACAGGTCTAAAATTTTGTCCTTTTGTCATTATAAAAAAATTATTGGTATTAATCTATAGAGCGCTGAGCTAATGAAATGGACCTTTTTAACTGGGAAAAAAGGAGCAGAGCTATTGCTATTTCAAGGTTGTTTTGGACAGTATATCTAACAAAGTGGCGGACGGTGTACATTCAAGATCAGACTGCGCGTTCTTATTCAAAATGGCGTTATTCAATTAAAAGACGGTGTTTGTTTTGAGGTGAGAATTTCTGCTTTATAAAATAATGAGGCTATGAATGAATCGATTTCGACAATGATGACTGGCATTTATTCATTGGAATGGGAGAGACGGTTCTTGCGTCGAAGGAACGGTGTTTAGAAGTTTGAGAACATCATTAATAGCTTTAGATCATTTTATATATTACTGAGATTTAAAATAAGACGCTTTTATATGAGATAATCACGCATAATTATATCTTTGCGTCTTCATGTCGGGTTTCTAGTGCATTTTGAATTGTTTTGTACTTGCATGCTGCCAATCCTGTACGCTGCAACCCAGCATCTCCATATACATGTTAGCCATGCACTGGTGAAACAGGGCTTAGAGCATCCACAAAAAGTATCGACCATGTCAGGCTGCGCAGTCCGCGCAGGCTGATTTGGGTCGAAACTTTTTGTTTTTTGAAAATTTTCTGTATGTCAGTGGACCAATAAATCTCAGGATTCAGTCAGTTTTTGTACAGAGTGGATGTCATGGATCCATAATACATGTATTGTTTAATACTTGCTTGGTATAATGTATCACGGAGATGTATTAAACCTTTACCAAACAATCCCTGGTCTTCACCACTCTGAGAAAGAAGCCTTCTAAAAACATTGTGGGAAAAGGAGAAAATGCTGGTAACCAGCATTTTCTCCTTTTCCCACAATGTTTATTTCCTTTCCCAAAACACGTTTCGATTTTTGAGTCACATTAATTTTGTCGTCTGCAAATGCTTCCAATTTAGACTAGTCTAAAATTATGTCGTTTGGTAAAGAGTTAAACCTTTATTTACCAGAGCATGGCTTAGATACATGTATAATAGAACAGCAGCGATATTTGTAGACGCTAGAGCAGTAAAACAACATCTTTGCTATTACATAAAAATAGCGGACCAATGAAATGAAAAAAATATTATCACGTGGGACAACCTTAAGACAAAATTTGGTAGGTCAATACAGTTGCATGAAAACCATGTTTAAATATGGTCATTGGAATGACGTAGATTATCTGGCAAAAGTTTGTCCGCTTGGTTAAGTCTTTCAGCGATGTAGGTGAAAAGTATGGACTCTTACGGAAGGCACAGATCCGAAAGCAGACTCAACGTTCTGTGTGTCTGATCTTGATCTATTCCATCCGCGAAAGACCCCATGTTGCCCATGGCGCTTAAAGTGCTAAAACCGATTATTGTATGTACTCCAACTTTATTTCAGGAAACTTCAGTACATGCCATCAGTTAGCGATTTTCGGACAGATTTTCACTACAGTAATTACATGTACATGTTGGCAGGATATGTGGCGGAAGTCATCACTGGAGACTCATGGGAATCGTTAGTGAAAAAGAGGCTATTTGACAGACTGGGCATGCGCGACTCGGGCTTTGTCGATACTGCCTCCGGTTTGCGAGATATGGCGACTCCTTACGTGCTTAAGAACAAAGAATTAATAGCGGTTAATAAGGAGTTACTTTTGTGAGTAGAATTGTCGTATAAGCTTTCTTAATGACCACATAAGGACTGTTGTTTTTTATCTTTGTTTTTCTAATTCATAAAAAAGTGTCTGGATGGAGGACATAATTGCATAAAAATTGATTGAAACCTGAGAAATATTTACTTAAGTTGGTTTTACCCCAAATACAGCTGCAAGCACTGCAAATTCTGCAAATATCAATCATAATAGAATAAGAAGGTCCTATTTTCGTTTGCAAAGAAAATTTTAGACATCATTACATTTGATTTATTCAGTTCTGATTGAAAATATACAAAACGCCTATCTTAATCATTTACCAGACAACCGCATGTGAGCCATGTTCTGTGAAAATGGTGTTTAATACATCTCCGTGATCCATAATATCAAGCAAGTTATCATATACTCGTACTTATGCAGTCATAAAATATATTTTGTCTAAAAACAAACTTAATCATGAGGTATACTGATCCTCTGACATGCAGAAAATTGACGAGAAGTTTTGACTAAGGTCAGCCGGCGCACACTGCATAGGCTGACCTGGGTCGCTTCTTTTTGCAGTTTCATTAAACTTCTTTTCACAGAGCATGGCTTATATATTTACGATCCCGAAAGAAAAATTGTTGTACATACAGATTGTGGGAAAATGAGAAAATGCTGGTGAACAGCATTTTCTCTTTTCCGCACTATTTTCCTGTCTAACCTGCAAAATACAACTTTCATCATTTGAGTAAAATTTGATTTATTGTCTGCAAACACTTGCATTGCTGGGGAGTCTAAGATTCTGTCATCTGGTGCAGACGTCTGATCGTTTTGAAATGTGACGATACAATTCTTTATGTGGATATACTATTTTATTTCAGAGCCGTCTCACCGTCCGGACCGGCTGGATCTATTTTTTCCACCGCCAGCGATATGGCAAAATGGATGCTTTTTCACTTACGGAAAGGCCGCAAAGGTCATGGCCACGGTCACGTTGTCGTTGATCCAGATTATCTAGAAGAAACGTATATGTCTCAAGTACCGCATCCATTCGCAGACAAAGATCTTACAAAACCTACCTACCCTATCTCTGACGTGTCAGTGTCGTACAACATGGGTTGGATGTCGTCTGTATACAGAGGTAAGTAGATCTACTCAGCTAAATAGAGCGAAATAAAGTCTCTGTTATCAAATATCCTAGACCAGACAGACGGAATTTAACATCGGATGTCGACGGCATATGTTAAAAAGGGGTATCATCACAGAATCTTGTTTGGGTCCAAGAACGGTCTCTATAGGGTTATCTTCAGTTACACTTTCTTTCAGCCAATCAATATCCTGTATTCCAGTTTCTGAAAGCGAAAGTAGACCCACGGGAATAATCTGTATTGCATTCATAACTTTTACTGTACCATAAAGCCATAAAGTGGCATGGCACTATATATATATATATAACATAGGCACCATTTACATGCAAACATTAACTTTAGTAAGTCAAGCCCATTTACAGTATAACTACGGTAATTTTACCCGCCAGTTTCCCTCAGTGAAAGAGAACGCGTAGTAGGTGTCGCTCCACTTCCCACTCCTTTCGGATCGTAGTAGTCAAAAGTAGTCCCTTTTGAAAATTTGATAACAAGCACTTCTGCTGCTTTTTTTCAGATGAAAGGACAGGTCAAAAATAAATATCTAGTATTGATTTGATAATTTCTGTGGAAACTGAGTTCATGTTTGTTACTTTTTGACGAACTATTGTTTGTACCTTTGCCTACATAACGGAACATGGTCTACCAGCCAGAAAGGCCTTTATTATTATTTATGTTATTTTTCAAGGGTAATTGTGTTTGAGGTGGAATAGCTAATGACGCGGAAGGTTGAGGTACTCCCAAAACCTTCAGCATTTTTTTCTTGGCCATTGGACATATAGGCCTATTTGATAGAAACAAACAGCAAAACTGCAGTTTGCCAGTAAAAATACGGCAGTGGGTCAAAAGATTGTGATGTTCACTCTATCTTCAATGTAGCAAAAGACCAGTGGTGTGACACCAGTAACTAACAAATGTACCGACTTTTGAAAAAAGTTCTCTGATTGGTTCAGCAATATAAAAGCGGTCATCAACAGAATCGTGTACTTTAGTCAGATTACGTAATCACAACATACTTATCTCTTCATCGCGAGTTCACGGGATACAAGTTGCTTCCAGACAATAAATAAAACATGCATTGCGTGTTATGTAGGTTTTATTGATGTAAAACAGAAAACAGAAACATCGAGTTATTTGACATTGCTAGTCAGTCAACAAAAACGTGTAGATCTACGTTTTATTTTAATGACGCAGAAAAATTTAGCCAAATTTTTTTTTCAAAAGAAGGGGCATATTTCAAAGCTTCTTTGTTGTTTTTACCATTCCACGTCGCTTTTGAAAACATTTTGGTAAAAGGAGAAAAATGCTGGTAACCCTTTCAAAGATAAATTCATCATTTGAGTCACATTTAATATATCGTCTGCAAATGCTTGGATTTCGGACAAATCTAAAATTTGAGTAGAGTCGACTGGTAAAGAGTAAAAACGCACATTACAGTATTGACGAAGAGAAAGTCGGTCAAAAAGATTATGTACAGATATATGAGTCATGCCTTATGTACGGGGGGGGGGGATGTTATGTATCTGCAAAAAGTATCGATTTAGACCAGCCTGTGCAGTCCTCGCAGGCTGACCTGGATCGAAACTTTTTGCTATTGGTGAATTTTCTGCATGTAAAGGACCAGTCTACCTCAAGATTCAGTTTGTTGTTAAACAGAGTGGATTTTACATGTATGTATGCATAATTATCTGATGACTTGCTTGGTATAATGCATTACGAAAATGTATTACTCTCCCTATTGCAGGAGCAGGGCTCATGTATACAGTACAGAGATTAAGAATGTCAGGTTGGCCGATTTTCTTCCTTAGAGACATCTGTATGAAAAAAAACTCTGTCGTTTCATATTGTTCATGTACCATCCCTATTATATTAATTGGAACATCATTGTTTCCTTTTCCTTTCGATATTAGGAACGGGTAGGGTTTTTTATTCCATATGCACGTTGTCATCTCTGAAAATTTTGGCTGATGGTTGTATGTTTTCTAGGTTACCGGAAGTTGTGGCATTCTGGCGGTATTGTGACGTTTACCAGTCAACTGTGGCTATTTCCGGATATGAACTCTGGAATATTTATAACAGCCAGTGGTCCACAGTCTAACCATGGTTCCACAGCAGTTAAGGTATTCTTCGACTTAAGATTAACCATAAATACATGTACATAAAACAGAGTAAAAAATATTCTCTGAACGTTTTGCTCCTTCAATGTTATGAAGTTTTATCGCATACGTATGGAATAAAAAACGCATGTCGTAGTGCGTGGAAATGGCAAATGTGCTACTGCTCATTAATTTAATTCCGTATACCTACTTCAATAACATTTAAATAAGTTCAAACAGTAATTTCTGGATGTGGATATAAGCTGAGATTGTTCAGCATTTCTGTTGAAATGTCGGATACGTAAGTCACGTTGTCTGCATACAGTTTCAGAACTGACTTGGCTTTGACATCGAATGTAGTCGATTAGTTTCTTGAGAATTGCATTTGTTGCGAGTATTAGAGCTTGGCTTTTGCTGCGAGTGCAAATGCAATGCTCAAGTAAACAACTGACTGAATTGTTATTTCATGTCTAAACCGTTAGAATTAATCCTGCAATAAGGAAAATCTTATTTCGAAACAGATACTTCGTATGTTCTACTATGTCATTGTAAACAGAGACTTGAGACTTATGACGAACGAATGATCCTTCATAACTAATCGTAGTTAGCACTGTCTCTGTCTCCTAAAATTTAAGGCATGTATTTCTTGCTATCTTGTGTCGATGACTTTTTTATTGATAAGGTTTTTTGTATTTTGTAATGCATTGTGGATTGTTGTAACTGTAAGTAAGCTGGTATAATTTGTAACCTTCTAAAGGTTCGTATTCATGAGCCATTCTAAATTGCATTGTTAGTCTTGTTCTAGATTTAGAATGCAACGCTAAACCATTTGGAAATTTGAGAATTAGACTAAGATTGTTATGAAAAATGGTTGGTGAATAAGGGCCCAGCTGATCCTAACTGAAATAGATGTATGAGATGTTTAGAAAAAGATTAACTAAAGTAGCGACCTAGAAAAAATAAGACAGAGATAAAAAAAAAAAGCTCTGACAATTAACGTCTTTTTTTGTCACAGATGATATCAGCAATGGCGTCCGATATTCTCTTGGAACAAACACCATGGCTCAACGAGACTACATCATGTACGTACCCAGAACCCTGGACCAAGCGCCAGAACACCGACATTGCTCGAGATGACATCAAATTTACATGGAATATTTCTGCCCCTATGGCGACGTACGAAGGGGTCTACTGCCATCCAGGATTTGGAAATATCACTATTAAGTTGCAAAACGTATCTTACCTCGTACTGTATTTTGGAAGGTTTGGTGAAATGAGACTCCAGCCTGCCTCTGAATCAATTTTTTATGGATTTTACGTGGGCAGACTATGGTTTATCACGAACTCAGATGACAGCACTCGCCCGATAGAGATGAAGTTTGTTGTGACGTCATCAAAAATAAACGGTTTACTGTTTCCGGTTGACTTCGAGCAACCGAAGACGTTATTTTCAAAGGGACATATTTCTGAATCAATCACAGAGGATCGATCCTCACCTTATACCTCAGTAACATGTGACTCAGGGTTTGATATTCGCTCTGCCTCATCAAGTTTGATGTTTGCTTTGGTTATTATACATTTTCTGTCTGTTGGATAGGAAAATAGTCAGACTGTAAATAGGCTACGACATATCTTAGCATTTCGTCCATTCGTGTAGATTTCTAAAGGATCTGTGGATATATGTACTCATATATGAAAATTAGTGCAAGTACGTCAAGTGGTATGCCCAAGTCACTTTTTCCCCGAATTTAGGGCACAGCGAGCATAAATCGCTATTGTCTAGAGATACTTGCAGCATCCACCGATGATCTGTGGTGGTCGCAGAGACCAGTGTATCGTTCCAGTTACATACTGCAGGGATGGCCGTTTCAATTCAGCACGGGGTTATAGGCCTACGTCGTTTCATTTTAGCCCTTAAAGCATTTTATAAATCTAACGGGCATTTTGGGCCAAAAATAAGCGATTTCAAAATGGCACTTGTCCAGAGTGTCTATGATAAACGGACAGTGTAGCTCAAAGTTCAGACTGCACATTTTGTGACGTCTGATTTTGGTCTACGCTGGCCGCAAATAAAACTTAAGTTGCGAAAGGCCCTCTGAAGATTGATGTTCACCGTAGCATTAGAAATGCCGCCGAGCGTTTCCTTGAAGACCGTACATTGACCACTCATATTGCTCTTTGCGTGCATGTAGCAGGGATATTTTCCACTTGTACTTTATGTACATACGATACCGTCTACATATTAGTCAGATAGATTGTAGACAACACAGATATGGTGTTACACGTTGGTAACTTTGTGTGAATGCAATGAAACGTATGCAGCAAAGTTGCAAGTAGCCCTTCAAAGTCGACTTTGGGGCGCTGTGTGGTTTTCTTGCCTCTGCTATGGTAATAGTTTGTGAGCAATCGAGACGTCAACTAAAATGCCGTATGGAATTTGCAGAGTATCCGACACGATAAATTCGAAATACAGCGAGCTTTTCATATGTTAAGATCTTAGGAAAAATTAGTTATCTGATAGGCTGAGACTATCTCAGTCAATTGGATGACTAGTCTTTGAATTTAAAATCAAAGTGTAGTTAAGGATGTTTATCGAATAAGGCCGCTAGGACTAACCACGTCTAAAAGTGAACAGAGACAGACACATGGGGCTCGTCTTCACCAACCCTTCTAAATTGCATTTTGGGTCTAATTCTAGATTTAGACAGTTACAAAATTCCTGAGTGGCTAACCCATTTGGTTTTACTAATTAGAGGCTAAACCATTTGCTTTAGCAAATCAGAAGTTGTGTTACTTTCAAATTTAGCTAATTCATTTCAAATCAGGAAAGATCTGGAACACAGCTGAGTCTGTTACTAGTATTACCTTGGATCATAATAGACATTGTCCAATGCGATTCCTGCTATTACCCAGTAACATTAAGGTTCTTTCTTTTTATTTTTACCAATTATGGCTACTATCAATAGAGATGGGGGGTTGTAGGAAAGGGAAACGACATTTTTTAAAATGGTTTTGCAGCAGAAGAACCAATTGCTTCTATCACACAACACCCCTTTTTTTTCCAATGATGTTTTCAACAGCTGTCTACTATAGATACATGAAGAGTAGTGTTCATGTGGTAAAAGGTTAGGCTAATTCAAAAGTTTATAACTTGGGACTTTGTGTTGTGATTGTGTAAATATCAAAATAGATTTGGGTATTTATAATAGACACATATCTCTTTGTATGTCTTTTTTTATATATTAGACCCATAGCAAAGGGAAATGCAAATTGCAGCTTCATATGGTTTGAAAGCTGTTTCAATTATTTTCAGTATACATACGAGGGCTGTTCGATATGTAATGTGTATTGTACCACAGCGCAATAACGCTTTCAACGATTTCGTGGATGATGATACGCTTGAATAGCTCTATTCAATACCTTTCCAACGGTATAAACACGAGCCTTTAGCTCTACATAGTTTTAAACTTATAGTCATTTCATTAGAGCTAGTCGTTGACCACTGTTGTAAAAATGGTTGGGAAACGGATTAAGAATATTGAAGAAATTAGAGCTTATATAAAAGTTCGCACAAAACTCGGTCATTCGGTAATGCAGATTTTTACTGAATTAGGGGAAGTTTATGGGTCTGATAAGGTATCTTATGAGACAGTTCGTAGGTGGAGAAAGAAATTTCTGACTGGCACAGATGCAGCAAAATCTGGCCGACCTGTGACTGTAACAGGCAAGGCAAATGTCTCAAAAGTCAGGGAAATAATTGAAAGTGATGGCAGATACACGATTCGTGATATTGCAAACGCTGTTGGCATATCGCTATCGCGGGTGCATTTCATTTTGAAGCGTATTTTGAAAGTACGAAAGATTTCTGCCAGATGGATACCGCATATATTGACAGATGACCAAAAACGGGTACGAGTACAAACCGCTAAGCAATTGCTCAAAATGTTTCCCAAATTCAATCAAAGACAATTTGCAAACATTGTTACTGGTGACGAAACATGGGTTCACTATTTCGAACCAGTAAGAAAAATTGGAAACAAAATATGGCTAACTAAACACAGTAGAATGCCTGTATTTGCCAAAAGAAGCATAAGCACAAAGAAGGTTCTTTATTGCATATTCTTCTCATGTGATGGTATAGTCGTACAAATTCCGATGCCGAAAGGCAAAATTGTTACAGTAGGTATTACCTAGATGTTATACTAAAAAAGCTCAAGAAATATTATCTTAAACGACGCCCTGTGTCAGGATTTAGGCATGTTCGTCTACTTCATGATAATGCTCCATCACATACATCTGAGCTTGTGAAGCAATTTTTGAAGTCGGAGAAGGTTACTGTCTTGCCACACCCACCATACTCTCCAGATCTAGCCCCATGCGACTTTTTCCTTTTTCCAAAACTTAAAAAGTTCTTATCTGGTCGTCGTTACAAGTCCCGACAAGCCCTTGGCTCAGCCATCAGTCAGTGCCTCAGAGGTCTACCTAAATCAGCGTACCGTGACGCATTTCAGAAATGGATTCAGAGATTGAAATTATGTATTTCAAACCGCGGAGAATATTTTGAAGGGATGTAATGTTCATTTCACTGTTTGAGTCGAATGCTTTTGAGATATCGTACAATACACATTACATATCGAACAACCCTCGTAATAGATCAAAATCAGTCTGAGTAGATCAGGGTATTATTATTCAGGACATTTACTACATCATCAGGTCCCCACAATCTCCACAGGTCAAATAGGTGTGCTGTTGGGCAAGGCACTGTGAAGCCCAGGTCTATCACTGGTAAAGACCTTGACCGACATAAATCAACTCTTTTAACAGATGATAATATGCAAGACTTGTCCAACTTGAAAGCTTTTTCCAGGTGACAAGTTAAATCCAGCTCAACTAATAGAATTTATCTTTGACAGGGTAGTAAAACATTGTGGGAAAATGAGAAAATACTGCTAAACAGCATTCTGCCCTTTTCCCATAGTTTTTTTCCTCATGGCTTTTTCCTCTGGGCCGTTCAAACAAGAGACTGTTACTGTGACATAAATGAAATACAACCTGATAAAAAGTAAGAATAGAGCAAATGAAAGATGAGAAAGCTCATCAAATATGCATGTATACAGTTTCAACAACAAGATTTATGTATTTCTATATCTTTAATAAATTCTAGAAAGTTAAAGATGATGCACTGGAAAAAAAAATGAAGATGTGGATTCACTTTTCTGCTGTGTGAGAGGTTAACATGTATTATTTATCAACTCTTTACATACTACAGGAAACATAAGGTAGACCAAGATCAGACAGCACAGATTGTGAAGTCTGACCTTGGACAATAATAGCCATAGTCTCAGTTTAAGAGACATTCTAGTCAGGGAAATCTTGGAATTCCAATTTTAAAATGTGTATTTGGGTCTTCTTTAATGTCTGTAAAGTGTCTTATGAAAACATTGCGGGAAATGGAGAAAATGCTGCTAATCAGCATTTTCTCCATTTTCCACAATGTTTTCTCCGTTTTTTAGGAATGAATTTCATGCATTATATGCATTAAATTTGTTATTTGCGAACTGTTTTAGTTGGACTTGTCTAAAATTTCTTTGTCTGGTGAAGAGTTTACACATTCAACAAACAGCAAACACATAGCTGATTTTCTAACAGGTAAAATTGCAGTCTTTGCCAGATATGAGTGCTCACAGATTTTTCTCCTCCTGACGTGTTGTTCAGTTTTCGGGATAAACAAGATTTTTTTTAAATTTCATTTCCACATGGACTGAAACTCCTCTGGTCTAGCATGGAACACCAACATTTTTATTGTTTGATCATAAACTGGTACTTGTTGTATCTTGGTAACAGGCTTTTGGTTTACAGCTGATCATCAAACACATTAGTACATTGCTTCTGTACTGTACATAATGATATGATACAGTAGCAATCCACCAACATAATAATTTTAGTAACAGTATTCAATGACTGACCTATGAAAAGTTCTATGATAGACCAATTATGCTTCAGTGGCCTGTGGAAATAAACACAAATAATAATGGGTGCCAAGAGATGATGAAAAATGCTCACAGCTTCATTTGTCAAGATATCCATACTCTCAGAGTGCTCTCTAGAACTGAAGGTTGCTGCTGTGGCATGTGTAGATCAGGATCACACTGCACTAAATGTCCACTTTGATCCTGAACCTGCACTGTCTGATCTGTTGAGATACCCTGGCCAACAATAGCATAAAAACTGCAATATTTGGATCTCTTTCTTCTTTCTGTAGAATGTTCACTTTGTCAATTTAGCATCCAAAGGGTTATTTGAGATTCCTCAAAATGTTTCAATGTGTATAAAGGCTTAACTCTTTACTAAACAATAAAATGTTTGTCTTGTCGTAATTGAAAGCATTTGCAGATGACAAACTGAATGTGGCTCAAGTGGTGATTTCAATCTTTGAAAGGGTGGAAAACATTGTGGGAAAAGGAGAAAATGCTGGTAACCAGCATTTTCTTCTTTCCCACAATGTTTAATAAAAGCATCTACCTCAGGGTCGTGAAAACTCAGCATTTTGTGGTAAATAGTTAACTCTTAACCAAACAATCCCAAGTATAGATGACCTGGTGAAAAAAGACTTTCAAAAATACATGTATGTTAGAAAAGGAGAAAATCCTGGTAACAATTGTCGATCGTTTCAAGAACATTTGATCCACATTTAACTTGTCAGGAATGCTTTCAACATGGATAGACTACTCTAATAAGGGCTGAATGCATGCTATCACACACCAAGCTAAAACTTTAAAGTTAAATGCAAAGAAAGACTTAAAGATTTTGAAGTGAATTAAAGACCATTAATACATATACTTTTTGACTGCTGAAAGACCTTCTAACTGGTACGTAAAACATACACACAGACTTTAAAATTCTTCCTTATCAATAACATAATGCACATATAATGTGAAAGCACAAAATTAATATATATCTGTACATAAACATTACATTGTGTTGATAAACAATGCTACCCCAGTAATATAAATTTAGAAAAATGGTAACAATCACAAAGCAGGGAAAATGACTCCAAAATCTTTGCAAATGTAAGTACATTTGTAATAAGTTGAGTAATATTCTGTGAAAAGGGTTTTACTGTTTCTGCAAAAATATTGACCCATTTTAGCCTGTTCAGTCTGCGAAAGCTTACCTGGGTCGTACATTTTTGCTATTGGTAACAACCGACTGAATCAATAGGTAGAATGGTCCACTGACATGCAGAAAATGTACAAATGGCAAAAAGTTTTTGTCTAGGTAAGCCCAGGCTGCATTAAACCCTCTTTAGCACAGAGTGTGGCTCGTATGTACTGTGTCTCTATAACAGACCTGAACTTTCAAAACAAAGTTTCTCCTTCCATCCCCCATGGTTTGAAAAAATAGTCTGCTGCAAGATGAGGCAAAGTTCTCCACAAATTGAAAATGTGTCAGCACGACAGAATGGGACATGTATAATAAGTATGTATGCAAACAGCTTTCCTAGATGGACGGTTCAGAAATGGGACATCCTTTAATGTAAGTAAACATTTCTCAAATAAATAAACAAAAGTAAAGAAATCCTGTAAACAGAATTAAGGACGGAAAGAATCCCCAAAAAAAGTCTTTAACCCTTTACCACACAATTCTGTGCATTTTAAATGACCCTGAAAAAAGGCTTTCGAGAACACCGTGGGAAAAGTGGAAAATGCCATAACCAGCTTTTTGTCCTTTGCCTACAATGTTTTCTATCCTACCAGAGAACTACCACTCATTTGTAACAATTTCAAATTTGTCATCTGCAGTTACTTTCAGTTTGGAACAGTTAACAATTTGTTGACTGGCAAGGAGTTAAATAGTTCAACAATTTTTGCCTGTTATTTAGAAAAAAAAATTAAGAGAAAAAGATAAGAAGTGTTAAAAAAAAAAAACAACTTTATTCTTTTGGGTCATTAAATTATGAATTTGTTTGGCAGAGGGTGGGGGGATGGTAATGAAAACATTTTGAGAAAAGAAACCTTTACTCATGCTGAATTAGTTATCCTTTTACAGAAATGTTTTAATTATTTACCACACAATCCCAAGGTTAACCAACCCTGAGAAAAAGAAACTATTGAAGAGTTATGAGATATGGAAAAATGCTGGTTGCCAGCATTTTCTCCTTTTCCCTTAAAATTTTCTACCTTTTCAAAGACAAATTGCATCATTTGAGCCACATTTAAATTGTCATCTGCAAATACTTTCAATTTGGAAAAATCGACCATTTTGTCATGTGGTAAAGAGTTAAAGAAATATCTGCAAGTGGAAGCGTAAAGATGAGTGACTTTGTAATAATGTGTTTTAAATAAAATGAAAAATACTGAAATTTTCGAGGAATTTCTATGCCTATCACAACCATGTAAATAATGCATTCTCAACAGGGGATTAACAAAACTACCAGAAAACTCTAAGTTAACCCTTTACCACACAATCCTGACTCTAAACAAGCCTGAGAAAAAAAGCTTTTGAAAACATTGTGGGAAAAGGAGAAAATGATGGTTACCAGCATCTTCTCCTTTTCCCACAATCATTTTTACTCGATGAAAGATGAATTTCATGTTTTGAGTAACATATAATTTCTTGTCTGCAAATCCTTGCAATTCTGACAGGTATACATTTTTGTTGTTTGCTAGAGTTAAACCATGAATTGTTTGGTAAAGGTTGGACGGCTGGTAAAGAAAACATTTTGGGAAAAGGAACTTTTACACCAGGTGAGTAAGTTCTCCTTTTACAGAAATGTTTTCAAAAGAAATTTGCAATGGAAGCATAAAGACAGGCAACTCTGTAATAATGTGTTGTAAATAAAATGTAAAAATACTGAAATCTGTGAGGAATTTCTATACCTAACACAACCATGAAAATAATGCAATGATAACCAGCATTTTCTCCTTTTCCCACATGGTTTTCTACTCTTTCAAAGACATATACACTATCATCATTTTAGCCACACCGTGTTTGTCATCTACTGATGCTTTCAATTTGAACCAGTCTAAAATATTGTTATTTGATAAAAAAAATTAGATCTATTAAGCTGCTTATCTCTATATAAAATGACAGAATTTTAGACTAGTCAAAACTGAAAGCAGTTGCAGACAATACAATTAAAGTGACTCAAAAATAGAAATTTGTTTCAGGAAGGGTGTAAAATATTGTGGTAAATGAGAAAATGCTGGTTACCAGCATTTCTCCTATTCCCACAATGTTTTCAAAAGGCTTTTTTCTCAGGGTAGCTAAAAGTCAGGATTGTGTGGAAAAGGGTAAAATCTTTACTAGAAGACGAAATGTGAGACATGTCCACATGATAAGCATTTGAAGATGACAAATAAAATTTGACTCAAAACCTTCCTCTTTAACTTGTTACCTAACCACAAAATTTTGGACTTGTCCAAACTGAAAGCAGTTGCAGATGACAAATTAAAGGTGGCAAAAATGAGACAATTTTTCCTTAATACAGCAGAAAACTTTGTGGGAAAATGCTGGTTACCAGCATTTTCTCCTTTTCTCACAAGGTTTTCATAAGGTTTCTTCCTGGGGGCTGCTAAAAGTCAGGACAGTGTGATAAAGAATTAAGCATGGTAAAAACATAGGAAGGTTTTGGAAAAGGTTTAAGTCTGGTTGACTTCCCTTGTTCATCAATGATTTCCTATGGTATCTTTGTAAATCCGCTGTAGATGAAACTTCTCAAGATGATCAGCTCAAGTTATCTGAAGTGAATGAAAGGATCAAATCAAGTTTGAGCCGTGCTCTGTGAAAAGGGGGCTTAACTCATTACCAAACGACAAATTTTTGGACTTTTCCAAATTGAAAGCATTTGCAGACGACAAAATAAATGTGACTAAATAATTCAACTTTGTTTTGGGAAGGGTAGAAAACGTTGTGGGAAAAGGAGAGAATGCTGGTTACCAGCATTTTCTCCTTTTCCCACGTTTTCAAAAGGCTTCTTTAACAGGGTCCTTAAAAGTTGGGATTGTGTGGTAAGAGGTTAATGCATCTGCAAAAAGTATCGACTAGGGTCCAAACTTTTTGCTATTGGTCAATTTTCTGCAAGTCAAAGGGCCATTCCACCTCATGATATAACCAGTTGTTAGACAAAGTGGATTTTATGGATCCATAATTATGTGATGACTTGCTTGGTTTAACCCTTTATCAGATGAAACTAGAGCTGTCACTGAATGTGACTTAAAACCCCCACCAGCGCTTTGACAGAAACAGGCAATTTAAGAAAAAAATTTCTAAGTTCAAGGGGAGATTACCCTTGAATCATAGGGAGTAGATGATTGAAAACTGCGTCTTGCACAACTTCAATATACGATCAATGTATCAACAAACTTTCAATACAATAGCAGCAAAACTGTAGGAGTTCGCGACACAAAATTACTAGTATTTTGTACACAGACGGACACATGGACGGACGGACAGACAGGCTGATTCCAGTATACCCCCGAAAACATTTGATTTGCGGGGGTATAAAAATTTTAGGCATGTCCAAATTGAAAGCATTTGCAGATGACAATTTCAATGTAGCTAAAATGATGCAATTTTTCTTTTATAGGGTAAAAAACATTGTGGGAAAAAGGACAAAATGCTGGTTACCAGCATTTTATCCTTTTCACCACAATGTTTTCGATAGGCTTCTTTTCCAGGGTCGTTAAAAGTTGGTATTGTGTTGTTAAGGGTTAATGCATCACAGAGATGCACCAAACCCCCCTTTCCCAGAGTGCTGATCATAAAGTCACAGGTTATGCAATAGTATTGCAACTTTATCCTGAATACATAGAGGATAATCAACTGGTTGTGTGATGTTAAAAATTTGTCACTAGAATGGGGTGTGACAGGTTTTTTAACCGCATCAAACCTTATTCCAGTGACAGATTTTTAATATCACACACAATCAGTTGATTATCCTATCTATTATATTTCTAATTCACCTTTTTTTTATTCTAATAATTATCAAGAATGGTACATTACGAGTAATGTAGGAAAAAAGTAGTTCCGGCAAACATTCTAAAACTATATCGTCACTAGCGATGATACCATAATTATCATCACTGGTGGTGTCATTCACTATGAAATCCTAGTAATTCACTGACAGGAATATAATAAAGACATTTTGTTTTTGCCATTTGCAAGAACTAGTGGACAGTGATGATACTACATCACTAACCTGCTTTCAGAAACCACCGTAGGGAGGTAATAAAAGTGGTCTCTTACAACAGGTGGTCTTTTCATGCTTCACTAAACAACAAAATTTTAGACTTGTCCAAAATAAAAATATTTGCAGACCACAGATCAAATGATGAAATTTGCCTCTGAATGAGTAAAAAGTATTGTGGGAAAAGGAGAAAATGCTGGTACCAAGCATTTTCTCTTTTTCCTACGATGTTTTCAGAAGCCTTCTTCTTGCACAGAAAGTGGGCCCTTAACTCTTTATCAAGGGATGAAATAGTAGACTTGTCCAGATTGAAAGTATTTGCAGAATAGAAAATAACTGTGATTCAAACACTGAAATTTGTTTTGGGAAAAGTCGAAAACATTGTGGGAAAAGTAGAAAATTCAGGCTACCAGCATTTTCTCCATTTCCCTTAATGTTTTCGATAACTTTCTTTCTCAGGTTCGTTAAAAGTTTGAATTGTAAGGTAATGGTTAAAACAGATGGTCTCTAGTGCAGGTTCATCCGTATTCAAACATAATCCCGTCTACAATACATGCTTATAAACATTTATTAGCTCTTTGCTAAACAACAAATTTTAGACTCGACTAAACTGAAAGCATTTGTAGAAGACAAATTGAATATGGCTAAAATGGTGGGATGTTTTCAACCTGTTCCCCCTCAAAAAACAAAATTTTAGAAAAGTCCAGATTTAAAGCATTTGCAGATAACAAATTGGATATCGCTCAAGGATGGGATTGAGCTTAAAAGGGTAGATTTTATTGTGGCAGAATAAGAAAATGCTGGTGCCAGCATTTACTCATTTTCCTACAATGTTTCAAAAGCTTTCTTTCTCCATGTCTTTCTCAGGATTGTGTGGTAAAGGGCTAAAACCTTATACATGTATTTCAACTTTTATACCACAACTTTTAATAGTTTTAGCTGAAAATTTTGTTCACATTCCACTGAAATCAGTTGAGGGCTAATGGGACAATGTGCCAAAAATTCCAGATGGCATCTTGGCATGTCTACAAAATGACCAAACACATAACCCATCTTAATCTTTTACCAGACAATCCTGACTTTTAACGACCTTGTGAAAGAAGCAATGTTTTCAACCCTGTCAAAAAACTCGTGTTCATTAAACTTTTGTACCACATTCAAGTTTGTTGTCTGCAGATCCTTTCAATTCAGACGGGTCTAAAATTTGTTGTTTCTGAGAGGGTTTATGTGAACAAACATCCAAGATGTAGAAGATGACTTTGAAAACAATCTTGTGATCTCTTTACAAAACAACAAAAATGCTGACTTGTCCAAATTGAAAGCATTTGCAGAAGACAATTTTAATGTGACTCTAATGACAATATTAAATAAAAAAAAAAAAAAAAACATGGTCGGAAAAGGAGAAAATACTGGTTACCAGCATTTTCTCCCTTTCCCGTAATGTTTTTGAAAGTCCTCTCTCTCAAGGTTCATGTATTTAAAATTCAGCACTGTAAGATAAAGGGTTAAATGTTATTTTGGAAATGGTATATATTTCCAAGAAAGTGCAAAAACATGACTCATCCAAAAGGTCTATAATATAATATATATAAGTCACTCAAACATGTAATTGATTATGTGTACATGTAACTGCTTTATGAATACCATGGCTAAAATGATCAATTTGTGGCAGATACGTATTATGCCATGTGCACTGCTCATCAAAATTTATGCAGAGCGTAATTATACATGAGGGTTATTCTACAATAACACAACATCTTCACGGGACTTCAGTTTGATGGTTACCATAAGAAGGTCACACCTAAAAGGTCATCCTCTTCTAAAAACAAATATGATTACAAAACGACACGAGGGTTTCAACAACATACATAAATGTTAGCCACAGACACAGGTTCCCTCTGTACTCCATGTAGTCATCTTTATGCAGATTATCGTACTTGAAAACAATGTGACGTATTAAAAATTATTCTCAAATAAAAATGTTTGCATTTGACACACTGTTCATAGGACTTTTTGAGAACCTAGCTTACATGAATACATCAGTATTTCAATTACACAAGTTTTATTACTCATAGAGCGTTTAGGAAAATTTCAAATATCTCTGGTAGACAGTGTAAATTAAGATCTGACTGCAGAGAATACAAAGACCGATTTTGGATTGGATCTAACATATCTTTACTTCAGTGGGATATCTGTGCCACAATAGACTTGAAACGGCAATATATGGGATCTTTCTACTGTTACATTATGAAAATATGTATTTCACTAAACTTTCTTCTACATGATCCTGTGTTTTAACGACCCTGAAGAGGAGTCTTGTGAAAACATTGTTGGCAACCAGCATTTTCTCCTTTCCCCGCATTGTTTTTCAAAGCCTCTTTTTTTTAAGGCTGATAAAACTCTGGATTGTTTGGTTAAGGATTTATTAAGCCCTTTGAAAATAGAATAGTTGATGCAAAGGAGAAGCCAATATTCAATCAATGTTTTTAAAAAATAGTCGAGAGTGTGTGTTTGTGTGTGTGAAGGGGGGGGGCAATAAAAAGCTGTATATCTATGTATTTAAAGTTAAGAAAAAATTTGTATTTTTTTTTTTTAAACATGGCATGAGCACAACTTGGAAACAACAATTTCACATATTTTGTTAGCACATATCAGGAACACAACCATACACTACTATAATACCTATACTTAAAAGTGTTTCATCTTCTTTAAGAAAAACAAACCTATAGTAGTTTTTCAAAGTAAAGACAATATAAAGGGAAAAGGAGAAAGCTGATTTCCAGCATTTTCTCTATTTCCAACAGTATTTTTGAAAAGCCTCTTTCGCCATAGTCATAAAACACTCAGAATCATTTGGCAAATGGCTAAGATTCTAACACAACTACATTTTCATGCATCTAGAATGACCATGCATCTATTTTTGACAGATAAAAATAAGGTGAAAAGATTACTTTATCTAAATGAAGCATCTAGATCTAAATCATCAAAATCAAAGGCACCATCTGAAATAAAGAGTGCATGAAAAATGTGATACTAGTGACCTTTAGACTGTTATCTCTTGACCAGACGACAATATAACTAAACTCCTCCAAATTGAAAGAACTTGCAGATGACAAAATAACTCTAGCTAGAATAATGTGATTTGTGTTTCAAAGGGTAGAAACTATTGTGTGAAAAAGAGAAAATGCTGGTTACCCAGCATTTTCTCCTTTTCGCAAAATGGTTTCAAAAGCATTATTTCTCATGGTGGTGAAAACTTGGAATAGTGTGCTAAAAGGTTAATATTAGGGATGGCAATGGTTAACCGGTTAACCGATCGAATGACTGATTAACTGGTTAGGAAATCGGAAACCGGTTAACCAGAAAAAAATACATACATATTACCAAAATAGTGAAAAAATATGTCTACGAAATTAACTTTGCTGGTTCTGACAACCATAACTGCATTATATGGGCATCCAAGTCGCCAAGACGCGGCAAAGGTATGGTACACAGTTTGACATGTCTGTGCAAAAAACATTGTTAATCTGCTAATTGGTCCCCAGTCTCCGATAATAAACAATCAAAAACAGGTGTCCTCTTCTAATCAAAGGCACTCGCTTCTACAGTTTATCTTAATTGATTTATTGGGATTATTTCATTAAGTGCCCGCTCCCTATCAAATATATGCATGGATTGACCAATCAGCGTGAGAGGGATTGAAATTAACAAGTTAATCGATCTCTGGTCAAGCATGCACAGCGATTACTCTTCGTTCATTATAAGTTCGATAAGTATCCTTGAAAATCGAAATATACCATCAGAAGTTCAAAGAAGTAAGAATCATTTGTACCAACAATAAAACTGTTTTTTGCAGAGGCTTTGAATTTGGGAGGGTCTAAAATTTAATTTTGTCGTTTGGGAGAAGGTTAACACCCGATTCACTTAGCGATGGCCCCCTTCGTTTAACGATCAATAACCATAGCATCATCTGCATGATCCAGTAAGTCGATTCTGTGAGGTTGTAAATAGCCTGATAATTCCTAGTCTTCTGAAGAAAACATTGTGGAAAATTGATTATATTGCTGAGAGAGAGAGAGATCGTCGATAGATTGGCCGTCTTCTGCGCCAAAGTACAGAAATAGTAAATGTCACAGGTATGCATTTCTCACGCACCGGTTATCAATGTTGACATATCGAACAAATGGCAGGTACCTTCATCTTAAATGATTTTTAAATGGTCGTTCGGTTAACCGGTTACCTGATCGAAAGATTGAACGGTTAACCGGTTAGCAATTTTACTAACCGTTGCCATCCCTAGTTAATATACATTTCATTGACACCTTTCCACCAAAAGATGACTTTTTTTGTCTTACAGCAGACAACTTATAAAGCAAGAGCACCCAGTTCCTTTTTCAAAGGAAATCATAAGTTGAAAAAGGGAGATAACTTTGTCAGAAATATTTCGGTGGTTACCTAACCATGTTGTACGTGTTCCAGTTTTGATAGTTGACAATTAGTCCAAGTTTGAAGTAAATACCTTCAGTAATGACAGAGATAGTATAAAATGTCAAAGTTTTGCACAATGACTACACAGCAGCAACAGGGATATGACAATACCTTGACGTTTTCTAAAAGTTGTGGTGAAATGCGTGAACAACTGTGGACTGGTTAGCAGCATTTTCTCCTTTTCCCACAATTTTTTCTGTCCTTTCATTGATAAATCCCACCTTTTCACCTATATCTGATGTCAAGGTCGTTGTCAAAATCTGAAATGTCAAACTCAGAATTGTGTAGTAAAAGGTTAAAAGTCTAGGAAAAACATAGCATTATCATACCATCAGTAAAAGCTGCGTCTGCCATGACTAACTGGAAAATCTTGGGGTAAAGATGTTCTTTCTCTTTTCCAAGAAGTTCTTGAGCAATTCTTGCCCCTTCCTCCATATTCTCATCCTCATCTTCTTGTAGAGCCTATGGGAGAAATTGCAAAACAACAACATTTTAGACTAGTCAGAAATCAAAGCTTTGCAAACAACAATTTTAATATGGCTAAAATGATAAAATTTGTTTTTGATGGGGTTGAAATCAGTGGGAAAAGAAGAAAATGCTGGTAACCAGCATTTTCTCCTTTTCCCATTTTCCCACTATATTTTTAAAAGCCGTCTTTATTAGGGTGGTTAAAACTCCGGATGGTGTGGTAAAGAGTTAAAGAAACAAGAGCACTGCATGCTGATGCTGTGGCTTTTCAGTGACTTCTGCAATGCTGCGTGTATTGAAAGTAAGTCTTTTTGATCCTTGTTCAGAACTAATATTTAGAATTTCTTCTTTTCTATCATGTTAAAATGACCAGTACAGGTAAAACTGACAGCTGAATAAATGAACTTAATATAGTAATTACAACCACTGGCTGCTGAGCCCTGGTAGCTCAGTCGGTAACGTACAGGACTTCAGAACAGGGGGTTGCTGGTTTGACCCCAGGCTCAGGGAATTTCTTTCCAAGGACTGATTTTAGTCATTGTGACAGGATTCATTCCTCTCTCTCCCCTGACTGCTGTTTCAATGATGGTTATGTGGGAAAGCAGCCAGTGGCTTGGAAAGAATATTGTGCAGAGTCCTGGTAAAAGAAACTCCAGGAAAGCACAGATAGGTGCACAGGCTGTCACAATATAACTGAAATAGTGTTGAAAATGGCATTAAATACCATACAAACAATCAATCAACTACCACTGGTCATGAACAATTTTGTTAATGTATTGTACTATCTGACATGAATAGCTCTACTCGTTCACAATTTTTTTTTAAGCTTTTCATCCAGCAAGAAAATATCACTAAAAAGAATTTACCTGTACAGTTTTATAAACTTTCACCAACTTATCAGCCCCAAGTTCCTGCTCTAACTCAGCCCTAGACTCCTCCAGCCTTCCAAATAGATCGAAATCTCCCATCTCATCTCCGTCATTAAACTCACTGTCACTCTCATCTACATTTATAGATAAAAAGGTTAATTTTAACCTTTAACTCTTTACCACACAACAATTTTTTCTGACATGTTCGAATTCACAGCAATTTGCAGAAGACAAATTCTGTTGTTGCTGAAATGATGTTCCTGTCTTTGAAATGGTAGAAAACATGGTGGGAAAAGGAGAAAATGCTTGTTACCAGCATTTTCCCCTTTTCCCACAATGGTTTCAAAAGGCTACTTCCTCAAAGTCGTTAAAACTGGGGATTGTGTGGTAAAGAGTAAAGCACTGAATAAACCCAATTGACATTATCATTCTAGAAAAAGACCCTGAAAATTGCAATTTCTGTACTGTTTGTCTATACTGTTTCACCAAAGCCAATAGTGTCGATAAAAAATCAGACTGAAAGTTTTATACAGCCTGATCTGCATCTATACTGACCTCAAAGGCAACTATAGTGATGAAAAATGCATAAATGGTTAAAGAGCCAGTTAGAACAAAAACTGTCCTTGATAGACAAGTACTTCCTGCCTTTTCCCTGGATCAGGAAAAAAACCCAAAGGCAATAACTCAGGTAATAGTCAACCATTCATAATGACAAGTGGGGCTGCACAATTTATAATGTGGAGAGGAATGCTTCCCAACAAATTTCAGCCCAATGTTAAAACAAGAGGGCTATTGGCCCTAAAGCGCTAAACTGATTAAGTCATCTAGGATTGATAAAGATGAATACATCCTGGTTGTGATGATGTAAAACACATGAGTGTTAGTGCCTTACTTTTTGATCCAACATGACCCAGTTTCAAACTTGTCTGAGATATCATCAAAACAAACATTCTGACCAACTTTCATGAGTATCAGACTGAAATTGTGGCCTCTAAAAAGCACTCAAGGTTTTTCTAAGGTTTGTCCCAGTGACCTAGTTTTTGACCTGACCTGACCCAATTTTGAACTTGTCCAAGACTCCATCAAGATAAATATACTGACCAAGTTTCATGAATATTGGACTGAAAATGTGGCCTCTACAGTGCACACAAGATAATTGTTGGCAAACCCAAAAAGAACAATGCATGCTATACTATGGACACAACAAAATAACAAAAGCTCACCTAGAGTATTTTGCTTTCTGGTGAGCTAAAAACTGAGTCATTTGAGCTTACACAAAAATCCAAGATGAATTAACTGATTTAAAAGAGTCTTAATCTTCAAAGGTGTGTTTGGATTCTCTTTGTCCACAGAAAGAGATGCAGACAGAATGTCCTCCCCTTGATTTCATATTTCCCAAAAGTTTTATTTAACCTTTTACCACACAATCCCAAGTTTTAACGACCTTGAGGAAGAAGCATTTTGAAAACATTGTTGGAAAAGGAGAAAATACTGGTAACCAGCATTTTCTCCTTTTTCCACGATGTTTTCTCCCCTTTCAGAGACACATTCCACAGTTTTAGCCACATGTAGTTTGTTGTCTGCAAAAACTTTCAACTTGGATGAGTCTTAAATTTTGTTGTTTGGTAATGAGTTAATACTGGCAAACATTTTATCCTAAAATATACAATTATTACAGGCACCACTGAGAAATCAATACAAGATGAACAGTAACTCACCTGTTTGGAAGAGTTCAGACACAATGTCCTCCCCTTCATCGGGTGTTTGTGGATTCTCATTGTCCACAGAATGAGATCTGGGCATCCCACTGTCTTCCTCATCTTTGTCATCTACAAACATCAATATTATCATCAGTATATATCCTTTACCCTTTACTGAACCATCTTGATAGTTAGTGGCCATGGGCAAGAAGGCTTTGAAAACATTGCAGGAAAAGGAGAGAGTGCCAATAACCAGCATTTTCTCAACTTCAAATAATATTTTCTGCTGTTTCAGAAGCAAATTCCAATTTGGTAGCCATGTTTGATGTGCTGTTTGAAAATGCCTTCAATTTTGACAAGTCTAAAACCTTGTGGTTCAGTGTGTGTGTGTGTGTGTGTGTGTGTGTGTGTGTGTCTCTCTCTCTCTCTCTCTCTCTCTCTCTCTATCTATCTCAAAAGCAGAAATTGCTTATGACAAGAAACCTCCTTTACAACAATGTTTTCAGAAGTCATCTGCAGATGGTAATGAGAAATCAGCAGTCAGGACAGTCTAGGATTATTGTTTGAATAAAGGTAAAAACCAGTTTCTATGATGTTACTTGCTTTCTGATTGCTTTCTTTTTACAACTGACATAATCCCTATTGTGCAATACATGAAACTGACATTCTCAGTATGTACAAATTAAAGATATTGCAATCTTCATGCTATTTTTGTCAGAACATCTGGCAAGTTAGTGGACAGTGTAGATCAAAGATCAGACTACATGTTAAATACAGTATGATCTTGATCTACACTGTCTAAATAAGCAAATAAATCCTTGTTCAGTGCTACAAGGGACTGTTAGGAATTTTTTTTTAAAACCTTTGTCTCCAAAATAGATTAGGTTTTCAATTTTAACTAACCTTTTGTTTAGTTCATTAAAAAAAAAAAAAAAAAACCACCGCATGCAGCTGCAAGTGCTTAATTTTCAGTGAAAATTTTCAGTTGAAAAAGGAGCGTAACTGTGTCAAAAATATTTTGATGGTTACCTGCCCTTGTTTTATAAGTTTCCCTTTTGATAGTTAATAATTTGTCCAAGTTTGAAGTAAATGTCTTCAGCAATAGCAGAGATATTACAAAATGTCACAGTTTTTCCACAAAGACGACACAGATGATGATGATTCTAGGGCTATGGCAAATAACTTGTCATTTTCTTCAAAAACAGCCAAGCAAAAAAATTACATTTAAATGTAGATAAAAGCAGTAAATGATAGCTCCCTCTCCTGAGATGTATTCAAAATACAGGTTATTTCAAACTGTAACATGGAAATATTAAAACCATGATTACCTTCAGTTACAGACTGGTGGACATCATTTGTATCATCATCATCAACATTCAAATCATCATCTCCTTCAATATTATCATCATCACCATCATTATCAGCCTCATTCTCATCATCACCATCTTTACCGTCTAAATCATAATCATCATCATCAGCATCCCCCTGTTCAGCATCATCAAGATTATTCAGGTCCACATCATCTTCTGTATCATCTATATCCCCATCATTTGTGTCCCCTTTGCTTTCTCTGTCACTGGACAGGTTGAATTTTACTGGAGATTTCTTGTTGCTTTCTTCATCAGCTGTAAATGTAAACAGGCACAACATGTCAAAACCTTTTCCACACAATCCCAAATTTTAACGACCCTGAAAGGGAATGCTGTTGAAAACATTGTGAGAAAAGGAGAAAATGCTGGTAACCAGCATTTTCTCTTTTTCCCATAATTTAACCCTCTACCACACAATCCCAACTTTAAAGGAACCTGAGGTAGAAGGGCTTTTGAAAACATTGTGGGACAAGGAGAAAATGCTGATAACCAGCATTTTCTCCTTTCCCACAAGGTTTTCTGACCATTCAAAGACAAATCTAATCTTTTGAAACACATATGATTCGATGTCTGCAAATGCTTTCAATTGGGCAAGTCTAAAATCTTTGTCATTTGGTAAAAAGGTAACACACAGGCTATACACATGAACTTAGCAATAATTAGTACTAGCATAGAAATATTATGTAAAATTGTATTCTTTTTCATGAGTTCTGATCTTTATCTATGTCATACCCAAAAGCTCCTGTTTTGTCCATGGGGCTGAGTAGGTAAAATGTTCCATACATAGGTGATAAACATATTAGACTTATATTCAACGCATGTATTTACATGTATCTATCTCACTTTTAATGAGAATATTGAGGCATGTTAGCTGCAAATAAGCTCAGCTTATTTCGGTGGACAATACTCATATGCTGGTTATCAGCATTTTCTCCTTTTCCCATGATGTTTTCAAATGGTTTCTCTCTCAGCATTGTTGAAACTCCAAATAATGTGGTAAAGGGTTAAATAACATTATTTTAATAAACAATGTTAAAATAAACCTATTTTAAAAAAGCACCTGTCTTTGGCAAGCTCATTTAATGTGTCCCTTCAGTGCTTGCTTAGTTCATATTGGACTGTTTGGTCTTTACTTAAATCAAGCATATCATTTCCAATTTTCTTTCTCTCAATCAGCTATCCCTCAAACACAATTACTATCAGTGTTCTCTGTCTTAATGAAAACCTGTATTCAATTTACTCACAGTCATCCAGTAGAAGGCTCTGCATTGTTGCCCTAACACTCATTAGGTCAGCTATGTCTTCATCACTATTTGAAAAAAATAAAATAAAATGAGCCATGCTCTGTGAAAAGGAGGTTTAAGGCATCTGCAAAAAGTATCACCAATGTCAGCCTACACAGTATGTGCAGTTTGACATGGGTTAAAACTTTTTGCTATTTGTAAAATTTCTGAAGGTCCAAGGATCATTCTACCTCCAGATTCAGTTGTTAGACTAAATAGATTTTATGAATCCATATTTATATGATGACTTGCTTGGTATAATGCATATAGAGATGCATTATACACCCTGTTGCCAGAGCACCACTTATATATGTATTTGTTATTTAGGGAAAAAACTTCATAGTGATGTCAAAAACAAACCCACATATACAAGATGGTATCAACAGTAAAATGAAAGTTTTTTTAGGCAGCGCCACCACCTTTAGATATCGCTAATTGAAAGTCGCATACATGTATCTATACTTTGTTTCAAATTTAATTTCTGGGACATAAACATTTCACAACCAATTCCTAAAGCACATGTGACATTGGCCAGGTACATTTTATTGACTTTGTTTCACAGTTGAACAAATGATTAAACATGAGTTAAGCTCCAAGTGAGTTCGACATGCAGCACGTGACATCACTGTCTCTCTTGGCAAGTTGAAAGCTTGTCCGACATTTTAGCGCATGTAGCGTACAGCTAAGCCAAGCTGAAGCTGCTGAGATTGACCATAGAAGCCCAAGAACAGGCAATAAGACTGCTGCTAGCTGGCCAATCATAGTGACAGGTAGCTGGTACCCGTAACTGCTTCCCTTCGACTATTGCTAGATTGTGGAGAAAATTTAATCAAACAGATATGCAATGATTTGTTCTTTCTTTTAAAAACTGTTCACAGCTTTGTTATGTTAAATTTCATATAACTGACATTGAAATGAAAGACTATCAAATAAAGTATTATGTTTGAAAAAAAAAAAAAAATCAAGTTTTTGTGTTGTGTTGTAAGTTTGGTATAGTATATTTAACTCTTTACCATATGACAAGATTTGAGACTCAACCATGTTGAAAGCATTTGCAGAAGAGAAACTAAGCATGGCTTAAATGATGAGAACTGTTTTTATAGGGTAGAAAACATTGTCGGAAAAGGAGAAAATGCTGGTTACCAGCATTTTCTCCTTTTCTCACAATGTTTTCAAAAGTCTTTTCTTCAGGGCTGTTAAAACGCAGGATTGTGTGGTAAAGACTTAAAGCAGCAGAAAAGTCATATTTGAGAGGAAAGTTGCTCTGACTTACTCCTCATCTAGTTTCTCCTGTTCCTCTTCTTCATTATTGTCATCGTTATTGTCCTCATTATTTTCCTCCTTATCCTTTCTGTCCTCCAGAACAGCTTTCTTCATACTGTTGTATACAGCTTCTATATCATCATTATTGTCATCATCATCCTGGAATAAACATGGATTTTTGCTAAAGACATTGCGCACCCCCCCCCCCCCCCCCCCACTTTTTCATCTCAAAGCAGAAAACTTTTAGTCAGTGTGAGCAAATTTCTCCTCTTGCCACAATGTTTCCAGATGTTTTCTTGAGTTGAATCTCAATTAATATTGATCATCTCTATTAAAGAAGGATCTTTTCAAAGCCTTAGTTTCTATTTCGGTGGTGAGTTCACTGTGACAGGGCCTAGAATTTACCCTGTCTTTTGATGAACAGGGTAAAAGGCTTTTGGGAAAAAAAAATTGTGGGAAGAGAGTTTTTCTCCATTTCCCACAATATACTTCACTTTTTAAAACATAAATTTCATCATTACTGCCATATATTATTTGTTGTTTGCTTTCACTTTGGACAAGTCTAAGATAACATGGTCTGGAAAATGGTTTAAGCCACTCAGATAAGCAACAATGAAATAACAGAGACATATACCTCCTCCCTAACTGTAGACATGTCATCCACACTTCTCACTCTAATCTTTGACGTATCTGCAGCCATCGTCTTAAACAGAGATGACAGATCGGGCTCAGAACAGGTACGCAACAGTTCTCTATGTCCGATATCAAAACTACCCATGGTTATACCCAATACCAGTCCCGATTTCTTCTTTTTCTCCCTGCAAAGAGATTGAAAAGTACAAATTTATGAACAATAACAACAGATGGTCAAAGAGTTGTTATGGAAGTTTGGTGCTGCATTGCTTTTACTCCTGACCAAACAACAAAACCTTAAACTGGCCCAAATGGAAGGCTGATAATGCAGACTAAAATAAAATGTTGAATTTGTATCAGAAAACATTGTAAGAAAAAGGCAAAAATGGATCAATAATTATATAATGACTTGCTTAGTGTCATGCATCACAAAGATGCATTAAACCCCCTTTTCCAACAGCAGTGCAAATATCTTATTTCTTTCCCCTTGCTACTATACCCAGGAAGTTATGATACGACTTAAACACTACTAGACTGACAAAAACCAGAATTTGTCAAGGAAAGAGTAAAAAATCAATTTATTTGAAGACAGAAATTATCATCAACAGTATTTTAGTTGTATGACAGCAGTTCTGGTGTTTCTGTACTAGTAAAATGAACAACACTGTCTTAAAGCCAATGGCTCCCTTTTCCAAATAAACCAAGTCAAAACAATTTGACAGAAAAAAAAAACAGTAAGAGAGAAATTAATCCTAATAAAATTTTCATCATCAATTCTTGAAAAAGGCTTTAAGCACACCAGGCTCCAATCTTACAATACTTGGATTCCAATGACTGTGCACCAAGCCCCAGTAGCTCAGTTGGTAGTCTAAAATTTTGTCATGTGGGAAAGAGTTAGAACTACTACATAAAGCTGACCATGTCATACCCTAGCTCATCATTTTCAGCCCTGTTTTCAATGTCTTTCACTTCTGTTTGGTCCTTTTCTTGTTCCTTTACTTTCTGTTCTGTTGCTGGTTCCTCCTCTTCCTCCAATTCTACTTTCTCAAACAGGAAGCCAGCTCCAAATTCTTTGCCAGGTCTTGGTGTGCCTGTTTCTGAAGAAATTAAGAAATGGGATAAAAGATTTATTTCAAATACACCCCAAAGTAATGCAAGTTATATAAATAAAAATTCAATTTAGAGACTTTGTTTTCAATAAATTCTGAGAATTAAGCAAGTGTGTTTATGTTTTAAACACAAATCAAAATTTCCGGTGATCTTTCCACAATCTAAAATCATAAAAATCCAGCATAGTATCTTGGTTCCTGGTATTTTGATTTAAAACAAGCCCATGCAAGTATCTATTTTTCTCTTTAAAGATTTTGGAAACATTTTGACAAATGGAGAAATGCTTAAAAATGGGTCATTTTTACCTTTGCCAAAGATTTTACATATTCACTTAACTCTGATATGTATTCTCCTATTTCACAATTATGTTCTGTCCAAAAGTTGTTCAAGGTGATTAGAAGTTAACAGGTTTTTTATTTACCACATAACTGCACTTGTTTCTAGAGTAATAAAGAAATTGTGAGTTTTCCTTTCTGACATATGTTTGAGAAAAGTATTGTGTAACGTCATACAAGATTTAATTTTATGCTACTGTCAAAGATGCAAGTCTGGTCACTTACATGGAAATTCCCAATGTACATATATATCTCCCGTATTCTACGCTATAACTTTTGAGATATTCATATGTGACAAGTCCAGAAAAAATGTCATTGAGCTCTTCGAGTGCTCACATTTTTCAAGACTTGTATGTCAGATCCTATAACAAAAAAAAAAAAAAAAAAAAAATGTGCATTGGATGATGGCCTTCAAAGTATTTCTTTGGAACTTTTAAAAAAAGTGACAGAAAGATCCCATGCATTTTAAATGAAACATTGTTAAAATTTATTTTTTTGAAAAAATTTGGTCAACAAGCATGTTTCATTCCATCAGCTGAAAACATTGATAGAATGATTAAATAAGCAAAATTTGATATCCTTCTAAGAATGAGAAACAAGACTTCCAGTGTAATGTCACATTTTGGATAGATTGCAAATTCTACATTCTGCTTAACACAAGGAATCAGCTACTAATTTGGAGCACAGAAAATGTTTGAAGAGAACAAAATAATGTGGCTGAACAGCTAAGCTTGACTAGCACACAACATACCAACAAAATGGGTCAAACTGAACAAAAAATACATTGCATGCAAGAACAAGCAGCATTAACTCCTTACCACACAAAGCCGACTTTTAACTCCCTTGAGAAAGAAGACTTTCAAAAACATTGTGGGAAAAAGAGAAATTGCTGGTTACCAGCATTTTCTCCTTTTCCCACAATGTTTTCTACCCTATCAAAGACAACTCCCAGGTCTAAATTTTTTTGTGTGGTAAAGGGTTAACTTTATCAACCACAAAACTTTAGATACTGATGATCATTTGAGCCACACTCAATTTGTCGTCTGCAAATGCTTTCAATTTTCACAAGTCTAAATTTTCTTGTTTGGTGAAGGGCTAAGAAGGAAAGGAGTTAAACAAATAGTACCAAAGTTCATAGGGACATCTGGCTTTGTTAACAAAACTGGTTTAGGTAAGACAAGTGGCTTTTCTGGAATTGCAGGCTTGCTTGGGACTGGTGGTTTCTCTTTCAAAACAGTGTGGCTTTTTGGTTTCTGTTCATTAGACAGTGGTTGTGATTGGTCAGTATTTGCATCAGCTTCAATTTGATTGGATGATTCTTGCATTTCAGCATTTTGGTTTGATGATTGGTTCCCTTCTTTTTGCTTCTCTAAACTTTCATCCTTCTCTTTAGTTGGAGAAACATTCTCTTTTGTTTGATTGGTTGAAACATCTTTGCTTTTGTTGTCATCTGAAGACTCTATGGTGTTGGAAGGTAGTATGAACAAAACCATGCAGAAAGGTGATATTAAATATTGCTATATATAATAATGTAGGTTCATATGTACTTTCCTGTGTAAAAAAATCATACAGGTGAGAAATTTTTAACTTTCAAAATATCTTTTTTTTCACAGATAACCAATGTACTTGTATCTTTAAGCAAAACAGGAGTGTGTAAACACAAAATTTTATATGGGAATAAAAAGCATTGACTTTATAATCATGCCAAACAGAAACTACAAAATAAAAGTTATATGTAGCAAACACAAATCAAGAAAGCAAGCATTTGAAAAAAAGATGTTATAAATCTAGGGATTTTTCCTCAACATCAATCCTTTCTGTGAGTAAAAATAATGAAAACCACAACTGAAGCTGGAAACTTTTCTCATTCAAACTTGCTGAGATACTTCATATGGGACATTTCTCTTTAACTTAATACCAAAGGACAAATACCTACACATGTCCAAATTGAAAGCATTTGCAGATGACAAATTATACATTGTATGTGGCTAAAATGATTGGTTTTGTCTTTGATACAGTTGAAAAAACAGTAGGATAAAGGATCATTTAACAGCATTTTCTTCTTTTTTTCCAATTTGTTTTCTACCCTTCCAAAGGCAAATCCAATTTTCTGAGACATCCCTATTTTTGCCTGCAAATGCTTTCAATTTAGACAAGTCTAATATTTGATCATCTAGAAAAGAGAAAGTAACTTGACATATTATTACAGGCAGACAACTATTTTTGTCTTAAAGTACAAATATTTTTATGAGCATTTTCTCCTTTTTAAACAATGTTTTCACATGTATTCATGTATAACACTTATTTCATTTTGTTTATCCATATTTCATAAGGGTGGTTTCAAGTTGTATTGAGCAGTTTCTTTTCACAAGCTTAATCCTCTACCACAAAATCTAAGTACTAACAACCACGAAGAACACAGCTTTTGAAAACATGAAAACAGGAAAAACAGGAAAAAGAAACCATCATTTTCCCTTTTCCTAACGATGTTTTCTTGCCTTCCATCGGAAAGTTTAACTTTTTAAGTCACATTTACATTGTTGTATGCAAACCTGTTCAATTTGGTTAAATCTAAAACTTTGTCATCTAGTAAAGAGTTAACACAGTTGCAGTATTCATGTAAATCAAACAATATAAAAAGCATGTCACTATAGTATATAGTCTCACAATTATGAAATAAATACCTTTAACTCTACTAGCATCTTTTGTTGCTATAACAACAGTTCCTGACTTGATGGGAGGTCTTGAGATAGTAATTGTAGATCCCCCAGATTTGGGGACATCATTTGTATTGGCAGGAGAAGGAACACTCTCTTCTGCAAATTGTAAATAACCGTTACAATGCTGAATTAATGAAAAGGACCTTTTCAATGTGCAAAAACATTCCATGTTGTACATTTTATGCTTGTTTTAGCAAGAATATGTAAAGGTGGACAGCGTAGATCCAAGATCTTGATCTGCACTGTCCATAAAAACAAATAACGCTCATTCAAGCCCTTTAACCCTTACAGAAGTAGTTGTAAAAGTTAACTGTCAAGTGCAGGGCAATGTAATAGAGGTGAAATTACATGAATTTAGCTCTTTTCTGTATTTGAAGAAAAGAAACAATTGAATCATTCCTCCAATGACAAATTTGCAGCAGATGACAACTTTGAAAAACATTGTTGTAAATAAAATGTGAATGCATAACATACATAAATAAACAAGGGCGGCAAATTGTCGCAAGATACACCCGTCCCACCGCCAGTTGTCGAGGGGGGATAATAATCGTAAAGGGCAGGTAGAAGAAAATAGTAGTGCAGCAGAAATCATGTAAGTGATTGAAATAGGCATGAATGTCTCCTCTAATGTTAAGGAAACATGCATGTAAAGTTTCAGGTCATTCCAACATGAAAAGACAAAGATATATTGTAGAGAAGCATGAAAAGCTGTAATTTGTGCTAGGAAGAGTTATGGTTCTTGTGCACTGCACTCCCTAATTTTTCAACAATCATGCATACCAAATTTGAAGATGTTCAGACTAGAGATGACAAAGTTATATTCTGGACAAGCACTAAATGCTGTAAAAATGACAATCAAAGGGAAATAACTCAAAGACAGCACGAGGTAGAGTTACGGTTCTTTCGCACTGCACTCCATATCATTGCAACAAACACAAATCCTAAGTTTCAAGTCAATCGGACTGGAGATGACAAAGTTAAGCTCCAGACAAAGAACTGGACTGTAAAAATGAAGATCAAAGTGGAATTACTCAAAATCCGTGCTAGGTAGGGTTATTGTTCTTGTGCATTATACTCCGTAATATTGCAACAAACATGTATGCCAAGTTTGAAGTCATACTGACTTGAGATGACAAAACTATATTCCGGACAAGCACTAAATGCTGTAAAAATGACGATCAAAGAGAAATAGCTCAAAGACAGCACGAGGTAGAGTTACAATTCTTGCACACTGCACTTCCAAATATTGCAACAAATAAGCATACCATATTTCAAGTCATTCCTACTTAAGATGACAAAGTTATGCTTCGGACAAGCAAGAAATGCTATAAAAATGAAGATCTAAGGGGGAATAACTCAAAATTCTTGCTAGGAAGAGTTATGGTTCTTGTGCACTGCGCTCCCTAATTTTTCAACAATCATGCATACCAAATTTGAAGATGTTCAGACTAGAGATGACAAAGTTATGTTCCGGACAAGCAGAAAATGCTGTAAAAATGACGATCAAAGGGAAATAACTCAAAGACAGCACGAGGTAGAGTTATGGTTCTTTCGCACTGCACTCCATATTATTGCAACAAACAACAATGCCAAGTTTCAAGTCAATCGGACTGGAGATGACAAAGTTATGCTACGGACATGCATAAATTGCTGTAAAAATGATGCTCAAAGGGAAATAACTCAAAGACAGCACAAGGTAGAGTTATGATTCTTTTGCATTGCACTCCGTATTATTGCAACAAACACAAATGCCAAGTTTCAAGTCAATCGGACTGGAGATGACGAAGTTATTCTCCGGACAAAGAACTGGACGCCGCCCGCCCGCTAGTATGCCATGGGTGATCCCATAATACGTCCCGTCTTCGACAGGCGTATAAAAATAAATAATAAGGCAAAAGGAAGAACTGCTCTTGTGGAGCAGTCCTCATTTTGCCACATTTTTATTTTATTGGTCAGATCCATGACAAAAATAGACATCTTAAGGAGGCAATAAGTAAAGCCATGATCATGATTATATGATATTTTAAAGATCTGCCACAGACTCCTTTTAAGAACACTGTGGTAAAAGCAATTACACCTCTCTTAAAAAAGTCTTTCTTATTCCATAAAAAGACACTTAACCTTCCTTTAAGTTTTTTTCCATTGTGTCATTTCAAAGAGCAAGCAGCTTTTGCTTGTTGAGTGTTAAATGCCATTTCATCACTATTTCAGTCATACCATAGCAGCTGAAGTACCTATCCATGTGTTGTGCAGTTTCTTTTACATAACACTTTTTCCAAGTCACTGTCTGCTTTCCCATAAAAAAACAAAACTGAATCAATGTTCTGCTGTGAGAGAGTAGAGAAACATGTAATGCGGACTATCATCAATCCTGGAAAATAGTCTGGCTGAGCTGGGCTTAAAACTCATGACACCCTGGATTACTAGTCCTGTATATTACCAACTGAGCTACCCAGCTTGGAAAATAATGTGTACAACAGGTAAAAAATATATGTAAAATTGGTATCACACTCATTGCAGCCAATATTTGACTTTCGGTCAAAAGAGCAAGGAAGCATAAATCACTGCACAGTGTCATCAGCAAAAGAAGAACCTACTATGTACTTCAGTAGAGAAGATATTCAAACATAACATAAATTATGTGAAGAAATGTCTCAGTTCAGGGGGTGGGAGTAATTCTTTAACATTTACAGGGAAAAAACATGTGAATATTGCATCATACACTAACATGTATACAGTTTGTTGTTAATAGTTGCACATTTCAATACAATGATAGTGATAGTAAAAGTGACGAAATTTACAAGAAAAATACAATTACTTCCAACATAGGAATGGTCAGTTAGACAGGCTGCTTCTGGAACATCTGTTTAACAGGAGTATGTCAAAAATATCCTTTCAAATAGGAAAACAAAAATAATTGTACAGCAAACCTGAATTATTGCTGGACATAGTTTCTGCTAATGGCACTTCCTGTAGAGCACTGATCACTGTTTCTCCGGGACGGCCCCACTGTCTCCTTGCTGACTCTGGGTTGATAATCACTCTATCACGGGCACTCGTTACTGTAACATAATCTCTTTTTTTTCACATACAGTATAATAGGCAATGAAACTTTTGGCTTCATATCTTGATCAAATTGGGTGAAAATTTGCCCCTTTTTAGAGCCCCAAGCACAAATAAAAATGCTTTTTGGATAATTTAATTTAGGAAGGACCCCTGCAAACAGTGTAGATCCATGATCAGACTGCACAGAATATTCAGTCTGATCTTCATTATACACTGTCTGCTATTACGTGAAAAAGTACTGGCAAACGCACCCTTAGCATTGCAATACATATATCCAGTCGTTTTTTTTCTTTCCTGTCAGACTTAATAAGTCCATTTGAAATATTTTAAAAAATCTTTGTAGCACTCCTGATACTGATTATCCATGGCAATGCAATCTAAGTTTTATGTCAGGATAATTTTTTTAAACAGTAGGCAGCCAATTTGGTCACATGACTTAAATACTTTGACTATTCTCCAGCTTAAAGAGATGGCATGAAATTTATGAGCCCTACCTTACAATGAAAAATCAAAATAGCTTTACATAAGCAAAAAATGCTCAGGTGAACTACAGATCTAACAGTGAGTTATGCTTGCCTTCCATCTGGGATCCTGTTTCTTCTAAAGTCATTTTGCCTAGATTAAAATCTGGTGCTGGTCCCCACTGTGATCTAGCAGACTCTGGCTCTGGCTCTGCCTCTTGCGTTTGCTCAGCCAATGAAAGTTTAGCTCCGCCTCCCCATTTAGATCTAGCAGATTCTTGTGGCTCTTCTGATTCTTTTGGTGGTCCCTTTTGAAAAGGGTAAAACATAAATGACTTGTATAGAGGATACAAAAAGATAAGGTGGCTTTTAACCCTTTACAACACAACAAAATTTTAGACTCAGCAAAAGCATTTGCAGACGACAATGGAAGTATGGCTGAAATGAAGGAATTTGTCTTCAAAAAGTTAGAGAGAACTGTGAGAGAGGAATTAGTCCAGGGCCAGTATTCACTAACCATTCTAATGAACGTTTAGTCTTATTCTCCAGAATTTTCTAAATTTGAAAGTAACACAACCTCTGACTGGCTAAACCATTTGGTTTAGCCAATGAAAATGGTTTACCCAATCAGAAGTTGTGTTAGTTTCAAAAGTAAAAAATCTAATGAATTCAGTCTTAAGAATGAATTTTTAGCTGAGCCAAGATTTCAAACCACAACCTCTGCATTACTACCCGAACATGCCACCAATGTACTTTTCAGGCTGGCTGAGAGGTGTGCCATTTTTCAGAATTACCAAAGACTGGAGACTGCAAGATACAGTTGGCAGTAAATGATACAAGTTTACCTTTTCATTAAGTTTCCTTAGTATATCATCTTTCTTCTTCTGTATCTCAGATCTGTAAAAAAAATAAAGTAACATTAGAACCAGTAGCATTTCTACCATTTCACAAAGGCAATCTACGACAAGATCCAGGCATTTTAAACCTAAAAGAGCCCGTTCAATGCTTTACCACACAATCCCCAGTTTTAACGACCTTGACAGAGATGCTTTTGAAAAATGTGGAAATGGAGGAAAATGCTGTTACCAGCATTTTCTCCTTTTCCCACAATGTTTTCTATCCTACCATAGAACTTGAGCTCGATACCAATAATGAATTTGTCTCCTGCAGATGTTTCCAATTTGTGAGAGTAAAAAATTTATCGTTTCAAACCTTCAAACCAGGTGTGTTTCAAATCATGGAAATCATTGTTAATATGATAGAAAACATTGTAGGAAATGGAGAAAATGCTTTTTACCAATTGATTTCGAGTTGATAGAACAAAGCTCATTTGTCAAGTTTTCACAAAGGCACTGCAATGTGCATCTTTCCTAGACTGCAAAATTTCAGGGTCCAGGGTTCAATCTGTGCATCAGGAGGTTATTTGTCGGAACTGTTACAAACATAATCATTGAATAAATCTCCTCAAAAAGCAATGAATAAACAGATACATGTAGCAAGATCTAAAAATCACCTGGATTTGGAATCCTCGTCTGGTTCCACCATTTTTGGTACAGCTCCAATAGCTCCTAATGCCCCAGTCATTGCTGGTGCCCTGCAATGTGGAATAGTAACTGTTGGTTGTGTACAATTATACCAATGATACCAGTTGAAATCACAATAAGAATGCATTTGCCAACCAATACTTTGAATCTTTAATCCTTTATTACACAATCCTGAGTTTTAATAAGGCTGAAAGAGAAGGCTTTTGAAAACACTATGGGAAAGAAAGAAAACGCTGATAGCCAGAATTTTCTCTTATTTCCACAATGGTTTCTACCCTATCAAAGACAGAAATCATCATTTTAGCAACGTTTCATTTGTTGACTAGATATTCTTTCAGTTTGGGCTAGTCCAAAAATTTAGTTGTTTTGTAAAGAGTTAATCTATCAGATTGTAACTAATTAGATTTTGTACTCAAGATGAGTAATTTCACCTCTAGCCACACTTCTTTCAAAACCCATTGGTGGCAGGAGCCTCCACAATTAAAGTAACTGAAACAATTTTCTTCCAGATAAATTACTGTTTTAAATGCTGCCAATGATTTTCTGACTCAGTCAATGTAGAATATTTATTCTAACACGACACTGTATTTGGCTCTATAAACACAACACAACGGACATGTGTAAAAATCAATGTCATACTATAAAGAAGATTGCGCGTGGTTGTTCCATGTTTCTGCCCATGGATATTTTATCATGATTATTAACATGATGTACATCTAAATTCCTTGACCTTTGTCATTTGAAAGGGAAGAAATAAAATAATAAACCTGTTCATATTTTTTGTTGTGTTTTATAACTGAGGTTTTATTGAAATATTGATTTTTCATACTTTCCCACTGGGCAGTGGGGTTTTGTCTTGGTTTGTACCTGGAACAGCCACGGTTGATTCAAAGGACTTAATCCATGTCTGCTTTTGTACACTAAGTATGAACTTGTTTCCCTTTGATCAAGTGTTGGTCATATTAGAATCAAAATGAACTTCTTTAATATCATGATTGGTCTTTCAATACCCATGGTTGTGAATTATGAGGCGCAATGAATAAACCAATTGGGGTATCACTCTCATGGTTATTTATTGTGCCTGATAATTCAGAACCATGATTTATTGAATGCCCCACCAAGATAGAAAGAAGATTATATTTTAATTATACAACACTGTCATACTTAGATGGTGGAGTGTTGGCACTGGGCACAACTTTTGGTGCTACTCCAATTGCATTTACAGCCCCAGTCATAGGTACAGAAGGTCTGGGTTTAACAACAGGCACAACTGGTCTGAAAAAGAAAGTTGTTTGACTTTGGTAAAATGAATATAATGAAAACAAAAAGCTATCAAACACAACGCTCGTAAAAAATTGAAGTTATCAATATAATCTATCATATATATATATCAATATAATTTAACCAAAGACTATGTTGTCTTTAGTATAACAGCTTTTAGACAATCATAAGTGACCTTTAAATGTTACAGTATTTCAAAATCTAAGTATTTGTTTTCAAAATACAGATGACTTCATTACGCTAATACGCACATACAAACACTATGCTTAAAAAGTATCAAGGTAAATCTTCCAGTCAAGGTTCCAACGGCAAACAGAGTATTCTATCATGAACAATCATCACAAGATTTCAAAATGTTATTACCTCATTTATTTAACTTTTTATCACACATTTCGAGTTTTAACATCTCTGGCAAAGAAGGCTTTCCAAAATATCTTCTCCTTTTCCCACAATGTTTTCTACCCTTTGCATTGTAAATAAATGAAAAATATATTTTTCTCTTAGTAAAAGAACACAGGCACTACTGAGCCATGCTCTGTGAAAAGGTGGTTTAATGCATCTGCAAACAATATCAACCTAAGTCAGCCAGTCCGTTCAGGCTGACTTGGGTTAAAACTTTTTAGTTTTAGTAAATTTGCTGCATGTCCAAAGATCATTCTACTTTATATATGTAGTTGATTGGTAGACAAAATGGATTTTATGGATTCATAATTACTGTATAAGTGGAAATTTTTGCAAGGTGGAAATTTTTGCAATTTTGCGAATTTGAAAAATTCGCAAACTTTTCTGTTTGCATATTTCCCACAAGTATACCGACAAATAACTAGTGTCTTGAATTTGCAAACATTTCCATACGCAAAATGTCCGTAATCGGTAATTTGCAAATTTTTGTGACACGCGTATATATCCACATATACAGTATGTGATGACTTGCTTGGTATAACTGTATTGGCTTGAATATCGTGTAAGATAATTATGAGACGACATAGGTCAAAGATCATACACCAACATTCTGTGCTGTCAGCTCTTGATCTAGATGCCTTGTGTTGTCATCTGCTTGCTATTCAAGTTTAAGAAGTAACTAAAAGGCGTGTGAAGGTAGAATCCTACACGGACTTTTCTTATATACTTACTTGTTCATGTTTTGTCTAACCTGTAAAATATAATTGACAGCAATTACCATGTGTGAATGTTTTGGAAAGAAATATTTGTGAAAAGGTACTAAAATTGTCAATAAAGTGAAATACATATACGTGTAAGACAGTTTTATCCATCCTGAAATTGGTCTTTGATTAAGCTGACCTAAATCAAATTGGCTTCTTTTTTGTGAAAAAAACCATTGGACCGTGACTAAAGTGACCAAACTAAAATTTGCTTCTTTCTGGTAAAAAAAAAAATCTTGTATGTAAAGCTGGCCACAGTCAACCAATGCAAAATGCCCTTTTGAAGGGTGTAAACGATTTTAAAAACATAAGCTCAAATCTCAAGGGAGGGTTAATGAAGTTTAATTATATTGGAGCAAACAAATATGGAGTAATCCATAGGTTTTGATCAGTTCAGGTATCCACACACTTTAGCCAGTATTTAACACTACGACAATTTCAGACATTCCCATTTAAGAGTCTTGAGGCAATCGTAACTCATATAAACAAAATAGGTTTTTGACAATCTATAACATCAAGTAATGATGATTGAAACTGTTGTTTGTCTTTAAGGTATTTAATGCCATTTTTAATATCATTTAAGTTTTATCATGGTGGCCAGCACACCTATCCATGGAGTTTCTTTTACATGTGCTTCACACAACATCATCTCCAACCAACTGGCTATTTTCCCACATAAATATTGATCAGCTGTGAGACAGGAATTATATCCTATCACAATGACCATCATCAATTCTTGGAAAAAGTTCGATTCAAATCTGAAGCATCCCTCTGTTTCACCGTTAAGTCCAAATACCTCTTGCATATGCCTCTCTTTGTCCACCAATTCCTTCTTTTTCTTGTCTATCACATCTTTTCTTTGTTTGGCCCAATCTTCTGCTTGTTTCTAATGACAAAAAACATAACTGAGCCAAGCTCTGTGAAATAGAAACTTAATGCATCTGCACAAAGAATCGACTAAGGTCAGCCTGCCCAGTCCATGCAGACTGACCTGTGTCAAAACTTTGCTTTGGTAAATCTTCTGCATGTCCAAGGACCACTCAGCCTCATACTTCAGTTGTTTGTTAAAAAAAAAAAAAAAAAAAAAAAAAAAGGATTTTATGGACTATCAACTTTACCGAAAGAAAGAAAGGGCTGTAGAGCAAATCATCATAGCTTTCCATCCAATACTCTATAGTTTTACTATTTACCAATTTCTATAGTTTTACTATTTACCAGATGACTAAGTTGTAGATGACAAATGTAATGCAGCTCATATGATGGACTTTGTCTATGAAAGAGTAAAAGCCAATGTGGGAGTAAGGAGAAAATACTGTTAACACAAGGAGAAAATGCTGGTTACTACATTTTCTCCTTTTCCAACAATGTTTTCATACATTTTCTTTCTCAGGGTTGCTAAAACACTGGATTGGGTAGCAGAAGGTTGCAGATATGAATCCAAAGAACAAATTCAGTTTCTTTGTTGCACTAGCTAACTCAAGTGAAATGTAGGTCAGCTTAAGTGTAAAATATTTATACATTTTAATGGGATAAACTTGAATGACTTCCCCCATGACATATAAAAAGCCAATAAAATGACTTATAACTCTAAAAATTTTGGATTTAGCAAATTTGTTATAATTTACAATGACAAATTAATTATACTTGAAATAATAGAATTTGTCTTTGAAAGGACAGAAAACTTTGTGGAAAAGGAGAAAATGTTGGTTACCAGCATTTTCTCCTTTTCCCACCATGTTTTCAAAAGGTTTCTTCCACTGGGTTTTAAGAACACAGAATTGATTAGTAACAGATTAAAATAACCTTTAAAGCTTCTGCTTTCTTCTTCCTCTCTGCAGCCTCCAACTCAGGGTTGTTCTTTCCCAGGATCATCTTCCGTTCTTGATAATTTTGTTGTCTGATCTGACGTAACTTCTCCAAATATTCTTGCTCTTCACGATTCCTAGATGATGCCGCTGAGGATGGTCTTTCTTGTTGCCTTTCAGACACTCTGTTGTTGGCACCTGTAGATGTAATGTTATTTAGTGAGTACCTGTAATAGTTACTTCACTCTTTACCAAACAACAAAATTTTGGACTGTTTCAAGGTGAAAGCATTTGCTGATAACAAATAAAATGTAGTACTAATGATGATTTTTGTCTTTGATAGGGTAGATAACATTGTGAGAAAAAGAGAAAATGCTGGTTACCAGTCACAATGTTTTCAAAACTCAAGATTGTGTGGTAAAGGCTTAACCTAAGCTAGAAGTCATTTCAATCAGAATTGTGGCTCTGAGGTAAGCTAATATATTTTCTATAGAGAAGCGATCTTCCGACTACCTGAGGGAGGTTTGTACTGGTTATTTGGTGCCGGTCCAAACAGTTGAGCTTGTCCTCTCTGTTTATTGAGCTGCGCTTCTTTCTTCCTGTTGATAAAATCATCCACCAGTCTGGCTCTCTCTTCTTTCTGATATTGAGCCCTGTAGAATGATATCAAACCAGTGATATGACACAACTAAATGTGTCACTGTCATGCTTGAATAAATTAACTTGGTTTCATCTTACAATCCTGAGTTTTAATAACCTTGAGGAAAAAGGCTTTGAAAACATTGTGGGAAAAGGAGAAAATGCTGGGGACCAGCATTTTCTCCCTTTTCCACAAAGTTTTCTACTTTGTCAAAAAACAAATCTCATTATTTGAATTATGTTTCTTCACTACAAATGCTCTTAATATGGATGAGTCTAAAATTTTGTCATGCAGTAAATGATTAACTCTTTACCAGCTAACAAATTCTAGACTTGTCTAAACTGAAAGCATTTGCAGACGTCAAATAAAATGTGGCTCACATGATAGGATTTATTTTGTCTTTGAAAGGGTAGAAGACATTGTGACAAAAGGAGAAGATGCTGGTAACCAGCATTGTCTCTTTTTCCCACAATGTTTACAAAAGCTGTCTTGCTCAGGGTTGCTGAAGTACAGGAATGGTTTGCTAAAGATTTACCTGTTTTGACTGGTCAAAAATTAGATAATAGATACTTAAAATTCAATTTTACGATAGAAAAAAATAATAATAAAATAAATTTTAAGATAATAAAAATGTTCTAATTTATCAATTTCTGCATACTAGTTTAAACATATTTATTTTACATCAATTGAGAAAAGAGTTCTTACAACTTATACTAATCTCTCTCCATTCTGCTTCTTGGGAACTACACCAGTACTCGCCCCAAATGTGTGGGCCAATGAAAAATCCCAAAGTTGACCCCAGCTCCCGGGTATCGAACTGAGGATCTTATGGTTACGAGGCTGAAGCTCTATCTCACAAACATGGGCACCACACTGCATACTACTGCGACAATATGACCAGGTCATGTATTCTTTTTTCTTTAACTCGTTACTAAACAAGAATACTGCAGACCTATCCAAACTGAAAACATTTGCAGACGACAAAAATTAGACTCAAAGTTGAAATTTCTTCAGGGACAGGTAGAAAAAATTGTGGGTAAAGGAGAAAATGCTGGTTACAAGCATGTTCTCTTTTTCCCCACAATGTTTTCAAAAGCTTTCTTTCTCAGGGTCGTTAAAAGTTAGGATTGTGTGGTAAAGGATTAAGTAAATTTTCTAGAACAAATCTGACAATCTTCATGAATGAAATATGAATAGTCTATTTTTGACTGTACCTCTGGTTATGGGCCTGGTACATCGGTGTTTGGGCAGGTACTTTTGGGGCCTGTCTCCATACTGGAACTGGATTAGGGGCTCCAGGCAGGGGTCTAGGGGCTGCCATATAAGCAGCTGCAGGTGCTTCAGAATAAATAGATTAAAAAGCTGATGCATAACTGTCATTAAAAGATTTTAAAGTTGAACTGCAGAAGGTCGACCAAAACATCCTACCCATTGTCTTGTCACTGGTTCAGTAAAAACATGCGGGTGCCAATGCTCGGCTGCGGTTGCTTGATTTCAGTGAAAAATCTAAGTCCCTTGTTGTATATGCTTCCCTTTTGATAAATAACAACTTGTCCAAGTTTGAAAAAAATATGTTCAGTAACAATAGAGATAATACACAATGTCAAAGTTTTTGCATGATGACGACGCAGGCAAGGCCAGGGCTTGATGTTTTCCCGAAAAACAGCCGAGTTTAAAATTCAAAGAGTCCAAATTAGTGTAATAGACAACTAATCACAATGACAAATGCAGAGGCAAAACTTTCTATGTTAGGAAGATCTTCCTTTAAAATTTAATCAAAACAGGTTGAAAACTGTAGGAGAAGAAGACACAAAATTATGTCTTTGGCCAGAAAACCTACCTCCAATAATCTTTCCCCCCTCACACTAACCCACACCTTTCCCTACTCTGCAAGGGGGGATAACTATACTTTAACTCTTTACCAAATGACAAAATTTTGGAATTTTCAAAATTGTGAGCATTTGTTGGTGATAACATAAATGTGACTAAAAAACTGAAATTTGTTTGTGGAAGGGTAGAAAACATTGTGGAAAAAGGAAAAAATACTCGTAAATGCTTTTCTCCTTTTCCCACAATGTTTTCAAGAGGCTTCAATCTCAGGGTTGCTGAAACTCACGATTGTGTAGTAAAGGGTTAAAAAGCCCATATTTCACCTTGTACCTTTGTACACATTTATAAACTATATGATAAAAAAATTATCTTGTTGACATGAAATGTGTTGAACAGTTTGATGTTGATATACTTTGTTCAGAAAAGCCAGTTAAGTTGTCTATAGTGCTATACAGTTTAAAACGGAAGTTATAAACCTACCTTGTGCAGGTACACCTTCTTGTCTTTTCCTCTGTTCTCTCTCCTGTTGAAGTTTATCTAGATACTGGTTATAGTGGTCATATTTGCCTCTCTCTTTCTGAGCATTAGCATTGTAATCACCCCCTGCTACAGGCTGTCACATGAAATTTTACATGTAAAGAGAACAAGAGCAACACATGTGGCCGCCAATGCTGAGCTACAAGTGCTTTTAGTGAAAATTCAAAACCAAGAATAGGGGCGTATCTGTGTCAAAAGTATTTTTATTGGTACCTGCCCCTGTTGTATAAGTCCCCTTTTTGATAATTGACAACTAGTACAATTTTGAAGTAAATATCTTCAGTAATAATATATAAATTATATGCTGTGATAGTTTTTGCATGACATAAATGAAACAAGGACTATGAAAATACTACAATGTTTTATTCAAAGACAGCCAGGCTAGTAACATCAGACTTTAAGCTCTGCTATTTTGAAAACTTGGTATTTTCTGGTATCTTTGTTATTACTTAAAATATTAACTTCAAACTCCAGCTACTTGTTAAACATTCAACACACAATCCTAAGTTTAACTCTTATCCTACTAAATAAACGAAATAAAACTTTCAAGCCGATAGTAAAAGCCCAGATATATTTCCGGGAAAAATATCTCTGTATCGAACAGGGTAGATCCAAGATCAGACTGCATGTTCTGTACAGTCTGATCTTGATCTACACTGTCCACAAAAGGTAGCTGAGTCGCGCTTAGCAGCTAATGGGTTAACAACCTTGCGAAAGATGGCTTTTGAGACATCGTGGAAAAAGAAGAAAATGCTGGTAACCAGCATTTTCTCCTTTTCCCTTTATGTTTTCTACCCTTTCAAAAACAAATTTTACTTTTTGACCCCTTATATTTAGTATAATATATATTTATATTTGAAAGTCTAAAATAAGCAAAAAAAAAAAATAAAATAGCTGATATTCTGAAAACTGAAGAATGACTTCCTGAAACATATTGAATTATTAACATTGTGACCTTTTCAATTTCATTGAACAGATAATAATGTAGTTAAACTTTTATTTTTGAACTACATTTTCAATTCAAACAGCATTTACTCTTTATTTAGTGACAAAAGCAAAATAAAGAAATGTCAAGAAAGCAATTCATTACCCTAGGTGGTACTGCAGGCTGTTGAACTCTAACTTGTTCTCTTGGAGACTCTCTCTTTTCTTGTTTCTAAAAAAAAATGCAAAAAGAGTTGAAAATATTTCAACTAAACTGATTTTGAGGGAAAAAAAAAAAATGATTCAAAGGACCAACTGAACGAGTAATTCTGGCACACCCAAGCAGAGGGTATTTACATGGTTAAACAAGAGGGCCATGAAGGCCTGTATAGCTTCACTGCCTCGTAGATCAATAATTGGCCATACAGGTAAGTAGCACAGACGGACACATTGACCCAAGAAGTCAGTATTGCAATAAAATTTCAAAGAGAACCATGCTACAGAGCACAATGATATTCAAGGGAGGTAAATGGAAACAATTTTTTTAAATAGAAAACAGGGGTTATTTGCCATAATCATTATATGCTTTACCCTTTACCAAACAATCCTGACTTTAAAAAGATTTCGAGAAAAAGGACATTGGAAACCACAATCATTTGATCCAATTGTAATTTGTTGCCAGAAAATGCTTTCCATTCAGGCAAGTCTAAATGTCTGCCATGTGGTGAAGGCTTAAGACATATAGGGACAGACAGATGCATAGACAGATGCATGACAAGACACAGGGCCATGACTTAAGTTTGTTGGTTTTTGGACAGAGGAGTAAGAAATTGTAACTGCATACCCCTCCACTATCAGACTCCAATGAACCAATTAAATTATTCCAACCTTCTTCTCTAGCTTTGTTTATTCTTGCAAGCTGAAATATACATGTGCATAATCTTTCAATATAAAAGCTTAACCCTTATCCTGCTAAATAATTAAATGAGTTTCAAGACGATAGTAAAAACCTGATTGATGATATTTCAAATTTACTTTTTGGAGAAAAATAACTCCTTATTGGACAGTGTAGATCAAACATCAGACTGCACATTCTGTGCAGTCTGATCATGATCTACACTGTCCACAAGAGGTGAGCGAGTTGCACTTAGCAGCCTAAAGGTTAACTGCCATGAAAAACAAAGCCCTAAAAAGCATTGTTAGTAAATGAGAAAATGCTGGTTACCAGTATTTTTCAAACCTTTTGAAAACAAGAAGGCCATTGGCCCTGAATCGCTCATCTGAGTAAAGCCATAGAAGATTGATGAAGTTGAAGACATCCTAGTTATGATGATGTGAACACATAATTTTTTTGTAGGACTTGTCCCAGTGACCTAATTTTTGACTATGTGAACCAATTTCTAACCTGTACCAGATATCATCAGGACAAGCATTCTGACCAAATTTCATGAGTATCTCACTGAAAATGTAGCCTCTAGAGTGCACACATGGTTTTTCTATGATTTGACTCAGTGAACTACTTTTTAATCTGACATGACTCATTTTCAAAGTTTTCCAAAACATCAGGATCAACATTATGACCTAGTTTCAAGAGTATCTGACTGAAAAAATGGCTTCTAGAGAGCACACAATGTTTTTCTAAGATTCATCTCGGTGACCTATTTTTTGACCTGATGTGACCCAATTTAGAACTTGTACTAGATAATATCAAGACAAACATCTAACCAACTTTTGTGCATTGCAGACTGAAATTGTGGCTTTTAGAGTGCACACAAGATTTTTGTAAGATTTATCCCAGTGACATACTTTTCGACCTGACATGTTCCAATTTCATATTTATCTCATATATCATCCAGACAAACATTCTGACCAAGTTTCATGAGTATTAGACTGAAATTGTGGCCTGAGAGTACACATTTTTCTTAGATTTGTCATGGTGACCGACTTTTTATCTGAAGTGATTCAAATGGACCTTACTGAGATATCAAGAAAACATTCTAACCAAGTTCCATGAATATCTGATTGAAAACGTGGCATCTTGAGTACACACACGGTTTTTCTAAGATTTGTCCCTGTGACCTATTTTTTGACATGAAGTGACCAATTTCAAACTTGTTTGAGATATTTTCAAGGAAAACACTCTGACCAAGTTTCATGAGTACTGATCTGAGCATTTTGGCTGCTAGAGTGCACACAAAGTTTTTTTAAGATTTGCCCAGTGACCTACTTTTTGACACAATGTGACCCAATTTCAAACATTTCCCAGATTCTTTCAAGAAAAACTTCACGAGTATCTGACTGAAAATGTGGCCTTTAGAGTGTAGACTAGGTTTTCTAAGATTTGTCCTGGTGACCTACTTTTAACCCGAGATTACCCAATTTCAAACTTGTCCAACATATCATCAAGACAAACATTCTGACCAAGTTTCCTGAGTACGTGGCTCAAAATATGGTCTCTAGAGTGTATACAAGGTAAATGGTTGACAACCCTATAATGCACGATGGATGACAGTCACAGAAGGATCACAAATGCTCACCTTGAGCACTTCATGCTCAGGTGAGCTAAAAAGTCTTGTATTGTAAGCCATAAGTATCATCTTCCAATGCTTAGGATATGGGCAAATCCAAAATTCTCTTGCCTGATGAAAAGTATTACTGGTAAGCATACAACTACCTTTTGTTTGTCTTGTAACTCTTTGTGCCTCCTTTCATATTCTTTCTTTTGCATTTCTTCCCTTCTCTTCTTTTCTTTTTCCACCAGCTCAAGACGCCTTCTCTTAAGATCCTACAAATAGTAGAAAATGATAGTAAATATAAAAACATAATTGAGTTTAAGAGCTATGCTCTTGAAAAAGGAGGTATAATGTATATACAAAAAGTAATAACATGGGTCAAAACTTTTTGTAATTGGTCAATTTTCTTCATAGGACCATTCTACCTCTAGATTTTGTCAGCTGACAGGCAAAATGGATTTTATGGATCATAATTATATAATGACTTGCTTGGTATAATGCATCAGGGAGATGTTTAATGCTTGGTATAATGCATCATGGAGATGTTTAATACTTGGTATAAAGCATCATGGAGATGTTTAATACTTGGTATAATGCATCATGGAGATGTTTAAGACATGGTATAATGCATCATGGAGATATTTAAGGCTTGGTATAATGCATCATGGAGATGTTTAATACTTGGTATAATGCATCATGGAGATGTTTAAGACTTGGTATAATGCATCATGGAGATGTTTAAGACTTGGTACAATGCATCATGGAGATGTTTAAGACTTAGTATAATGCATCATGGAGATGTTTAATGCTTGGTATAATGCATCATGGAGATGTTTAAGACTTGGTATACTGCATCATGGAGATGTTTAAGACTTTGTATAATGCATCATGGAGATGTTTAATGCTTGGTATAATGCATCATGGAGATGTTTAAGACATGGTATAATGCATCATGGAGATGTTTAAGACTTGGTATAATGCATCATGGAGATGTTTAATGCTTGGTATAATGCATCATGGAGATGTTTAATACTTGGTATAATGCATTATGGAGATGTTTAAGACTTGGTATAATGCATCATGGAGATGTTTAAGACTTGGTATAATGCATCATGGAGATGTTTAATGCTTGGTATAATGCATCATGGAGATGTTTAAGACTTGGTATAATGCATTATGGAGATGTTTAAGACTTGGTATAATGCATCATGGAGATGTTTAAGACTTGGTATAATGCATCATGGAGATGTTTAATGCTTGGTATAATGCATCATGGAGATGTTTAATACTTGGTATAATGCATTATGGAGATGTTTAAGACTTGGTATAATGCATCATGGAGATATTTAAGACTTGGTATAATGCATCATGGAGATGTTTAATGCTTGGTATAATGCATCATGGAGATGTTTAAGACTTGGTATAATGCATCATGGAGATGTTTAAGACTTGGTATAATGCATCATGGAGATGTTTAAGACTTGGTATAATGCATCATGGAGATGTTTAAGACTTGGTATAATGCATCATGGAGGTGTTTAAGACTTGGTATAATGCATTATGGAGGTGTTTAAGACTTGGTATAATGCATCATGGAGATGTTTAAGACTTGGTATACTGCATCATGGAGATGTTTAATGCTTGGTATAATGCATCATGGAGATGTTTAAGACTTGGTATAATGCATCATGGAGATGTTTAATACTTGGTATAATGCATCATGGAGATGTTTAAGACTTGGTATAATGCATCATGGAGATGTTTAAGACTTGGTATAATGCATCATGGAGATGTTTAAGACTTGGTATAATGCATCATGGAGATGTTTAAGCCTTGGTATAATGCATCATGGAGATGTTTAATACTTGGTATAATGCATCATGGAGATGTTTAAGACTTGGTATAATGCATCATGGAGATGCATTAAACCCCTTTTTGCAAGAGCATGGCTCATTTAACTCTTTACCAAACGACAAAATTTTAGACTTGTCCAAAATGAAAGCATTTGCAGACGACAAAATAAACGTTACTCAAAAATTGAAACTTGACTTTAGAAGAGTAGAAAGTATTGTGGGAAAAAGAGAAAATGCTGGTTACCAGCATTTTCTCCTTTTCCCACAATGTTTTCAGAAGGCTTCTTCCTCTGGGTCGAAAAAACCAGGGATTGTTTTGTAAAGGGTTAACAAATCTTAGAGGGAGTCAATAGGAAATGCTTAAAATACAATTGAAAAAAAAGCAAAGACATTGCTCTCTAAACTACTACAGGTTTAACCCTTTACAACAAAATGCCGTCTTTTATGACCCCTAGAAAGAAGCCTTTAGAATACATTGTAGGAAAGGGAGAAAATGCTGGTTATCAGCATTTTTTTCTTTTCCTACAATGTTTTCAACCCTTTAAAAGACCATAACCACTATTGAGCTACATTTGATTTTTTGTCTGCAAATTCTTTCGATTTGTCCAAAATTTTGTAGTTTTGTAAAGAGTTGACAATTGTGGGCTTCCTTCGTTTTATTTTGCAACAGACTATTTTGAAAATATCCTTGCAACAGTAGAAACTGATCATGAGCAATTTCTCCTTTTGTCACATGTTTTCATAATTATGAAGTCATGTATAAAACCTAATTCAAGGCGATTTTTTCAGATTCTGGTTACCAGCATTTTCTCCTTTTCCAACATTGTTTTCAAAAGACCTTTTTCCTCAGGGCTGGTAAAACATGGGATTGATTTATAGAGGATTAACAATTCGTAGTTTTAATAAACAATACTTTTGAGAACAAAAAAACAAAAAACAGCTGAAACCGCCAGGTTTTCCTTTTTAAACTGTGATTCCTATCCTCCCATAAACAGATTTAATTTTTAATTCACATTTACTTTATTATCTGCAAATTCTTTCAATTTAGACTTGTCTAAAATTTTGTTGTTTGTTAAGGAGTTGACACTTTCGCAAAATGTCGATATAAACATCCAGCCTTGCAGCAACTGAAATCTGCACACTAGTTCACCTCTGTAACTTACTTCTTGCTACTTTTCTCGGAGTAAAATATTAACTCTCAACATGGTTTTTCTAACCATTAATGTGTGGTGTATCAATACATGAGAAAGCATTGTATCAGAAGGAAAATTTCTAAATTTGTCTTTTGTCACAATCTCTTTAGAAGTGGACTGCTGCAAAACGAAAAAAAAAAAAAAAATTGTCGGCAGTTGACAAAGTCTTAAGATGTCTACAGTCAAAATCAGAAAACTATGCAGAAAGCGGCTTACCTGGCTACTAGCAGGTCGGTTTCCAGCAGCACTTCCTGGTCTGGAGCCAGCAGCACTGCTAGGACGAGAACCAGCTGCACTTCCAGGTCGTGAACCTGCACTTCCTGGTCTCTTTATATCAGCTGATGCCCTGTTTCAAAGATTTGTTACAACATTTACATTCATCAGAAATAGGTTGTTTACACTAATCAAGTTCATAAGAGACAATTTTGATTCAACAAATTGTTTTAATATTTGTTTTTGTATGGTTTTTAACATTTTTTCAGATACCTGTATATTACTGCAGCCAGTGCACCTATCAATGCCATCCAAGGGTTTTTTTTTTTTTACCAGTAATTTGCACAATATTTTCCTCAGGCCACTGGCTGCTTTACCACATAACCACATTACATCTTCATTGAGCATGTTTTTTTTTTAAGATGAACTGAAATCTGTTATGACAAAAAGGAGATACATACGAAGGAAAGAAAAATGTCTTTTTTGAATCATAAGGAAAACAAGATTACAAGCATTCGCTCGTTTTCCCACTGTGTTTCCAAAACATAGCCTATGACACCAACTTGAACAAGAGGGCCATGATGGCCCTGTATCGCTCCACTGGCTAATACGTAAAATCACTACATGCCAAACATTACAATACTTGGCCAATTGGTTTTGAACATAAGACCCCTGAAACAGGACTAAAATTGGTAGCCCTAGTTCATATGGTTAGTAACAAGAAGATTTCTAAAGATTTCACTATATAAGCCCATGTAAAACTTCTGACCCCTCGGGGTGAATCAAATTCCCCCCTAGGGCTATAATTTACGCACTCTTGGTGAAGGGCCTTTAGATATAGCTACATGCGAAATTTGGTAGCCCTACGCTTTATGAATAAGTACAGGGAGATTTCTTAAGTTTTCTCTACATAAGCCCATGTAAAACTTGTGACCCCCGGGGCAGGGCCAATTTTGACCCCAGGGCTATAATTTAAGCACTCTTGGTAGAGACCCACTAGATAAAGCCACATGCAAAATTTGGTAGCCCTAGGCCTTACGGCTAGGTACAGGGAGATTTCTAAAGTTTTCCCTAAATAAGCCCATGTAAAACTTGTGACCCCCGGGGTGGGGTCAAATTTGACCCAAGGGCTATAATTTGGGCACTCTTGGTAGAGGCCCACTAGATAAAGCCACATGCAAAATTTGGTAGCCCTAGGCCCCATGGCTAGGTCAAAGAAGAATTTTAAAGTTCTCCCTATATAAGCCCATGTAAAACTTGTTATATAAGCCCATGTAAAACTTGTTACCCCCGGGCAGGGCCTAATTTGACCCCAGGGCTATAATTTGAACAATCTTGGCAGAGGTCCACTAGATAAAGCTACATGCCAAATTTGGTAGCTCTAGGCCCTATGGCTAGGTAGAAGAGGAATTTTAAAGTTCTCCCTAAATAAGCCCATGTAAAACTTGTGACCCCCGGGGCGGGGCCAATTTTGACCCCAGGGCTATAAATTGAAGAAACTTGGTAGAGGTCCACTAGATAAAGCTACATGCCAAATTTGGTAGCCCTTGGCCTTACGGTTTCAGACAAGAAGATTTTCAAAGATTTTCAAAATTTTTCAGTTTTGTTGCCATGGCAACCAGAGTTTTTGAAGGAATTAAATTCTTTCAAGAAATTCTGAAGAGGACCATGGCAGGATCATTTCTGTGAAGTTTCATCAAAATTGGATGGGTAGTTTCAGAGAAGAAGACGTTTTAAAAAAAAGTTAACGCACGGACGGACGGACGCACGGACGGACGGACGGACCAACCTAATAGTGTTAAGGTGGTAAATACATTATGTGGAAAAAAATGTCCTTCTTTATGTTTAAACAAAAATGATACCAACATTAGGGGTTTATGGGGTTTTATGGTTTACGGGGTTTGATGTCCAAGATAAGGTGTAAAGCTGTACTGTCCATGCTTTCGTTTTCACAGCTGAATTCTTATTATGAATATCAGTAAGTATATCAAAAAAACACTTGAGCCATCACATGATCATAATTACATAGAATCCATTTTAACTTAAAATCAACAGAATCCTGAGGGACACTGGTCCTTTAACTTACATAAAATTGACCAATAGCGAAAATTTTCGGCCTAGGTCAGCCTGTGCAGGTTAATCTTGGTCGATATGTTTCAAATTTGCATTAAGCCCCCTTTTAACAGAGCATGGCTCACTTTTATGTGGAAATGTATTTTAACCCTTTACCTAACAATCCCTGGTTTTTACGGCCCTGAGACAGAAGCCTTTTGAAAACATGGTGGGAAAAGGAGAAAATGCTGGTAACCAGCATTTTCTCCTTTTCCCACAATGTTTTCTACCCTGCTCGAAACAAATTTCAGTTTTTGAGTTACGTTTGTCATCTACAAGTGCTTTCAATTTGGACTAGTCTAAAATTTTGTCGTTTGGTAAAGAGTTAAGCTAAAATAAATACATGCCCATATCAGATGAGCTTGTTGATTAACTAGAATAAAACAACTAGGATAATTAATAAAAACAACTTGGATAATTCATTAACAAACTATTTATTGAAAATTACTAGTTATTTCTTCAAACAAATCATTCATAAAAAAAAAAAAAATCTTTCCTTAACCGTCTCCGTGAAATAACAATTTTCAGATCTTTCAATTTAAAAACTAAGTGCAGAAATGTTTTCAAAACTGGGACAAATGTGTGAAATGACAGTCAAATTTTGAGCAAACAAATGTAGGAAGAGGAGAAATTGCTTGTTTAGAGCAATTTCTCTTATACCCAAATTGTTTTCATAAACCATCTACTTCAGACATGGCACAGCAGTCAGTATGAGGGAAAGGGTTAACCAATTACTACCTGGAATGTAATTAGCCATATAAAAAAGAAGCATCTGACAAAATGGAAAATGTTTAGTTAGAGTTAAGGACAGTATTATTTTTTCCAAGATGTATTAAACCCTGGGAAAAAGAGGAATTGCTCATAAGCCATTTCTCTTTTTCCTGTGTTTTCAGAAGTTTGTTTAATATAGAGACTTAGAAACATATTCCTTCTGTAAAGCGTAAAACACAAACATTTTCACTTTGATAATGGGATGACAGTTGAAGACATACAAAGCTTCCTGCAGTAGTTATCAATAGGAAAGGAAGACAATATAACATATTCTTTTCCTAGATGCTTTCTTCAAAATCAAGTTCACATGGATTTTTCACCAACATCGCTGCAGCAACACCTTTTCATTCCATAGCATCAACTGCTTTCTTACAATACTATACATGAGACGCATGCATTAGATTGAAACAACTGGAAGGATAAAAAGCATTCTGGCAAATGAAGAAATTGCTCATTAGGAGCATTTTCTCCTTCTCCTAGAATTTTTTTCAAGTCTCTCACTTCAAGGCCATACAAAGAAGGGATTATCGTGTAAGGGGTTAAACAACAGGTCTACTACAGTCATTATCAATTAACTAAAAGAAACTGTAACTTTCTTAAACAACAGGTCGACTAAAGTCATTATCAATTCACTTAAAGAAACTCATTTATTGTATCCCGATCCTCTATACTTATGTTTCTACTGCATGTTTCAATGTTAAAAAATTGTAAGAAAAATTTGCTTTCTTACATACATATAGATTGTAAAAAGTGCAGCACATATGTTCCAGCAAAATTTGTATTTGATTATTCAATAAATACCCATAAAACTGTTTAACACGTCCATCTTTATGTAATCAGTAATGAATGCTCTTTCAATGTCAAATTGCAGTGGAATAAAAGTAGAACATTTGCAGGCAGGTTTATCCGCTATAATCATATTAAACAAGAGGGCCATGATGGCCCTGTGTCCCTCACCTAAGCCTTTTCATCAAACATGACCCATTTCCAATCTCTTCAGAGATATTAAGACAAACATTGACAAACACTCATTAGTATTGGGATTACAAATATGGCCTCTGCAGTGCACACAAGCTTTTTCTAGAATTTGTCTCAGCAGCCTACTCGACATGTAGAAATTATCCAGGCAAACATTCTGACAAACTTTCATAAGTATACATGGATCCGTGGAAATCGATATTTGACCAATCAGGTCATCGCATTTATTCTACCCGATGTGCATCGTTGTGTTCTGCTATTTCGGCTCACAAATAAGCGACTGTTAACGTTGGAGGGATGCAATGCTATTTATTTATTTTGTGTTTTTAACGTTTGAATTTAAGAAAAACCTTGAAATATGTGCTTTGCGAGCATGTACCACTGACGTGAGATCACGCAGAGGCTATGGACAATTTTGAATTATGATAATGACAGAAAATTTGGACTAATTTAAAAGGTTCTGATGAGCGCTGGAAAATGGATTAATTCAAATAATGTTTACCCCTCTGAAAGAGAAAAATTGAAAACAAAGGTAAAAATAGACCTATATGAAATACTAATAAAAAGAAAATACGTTTACTTGAATATCTAACCTTGTTCAATAACCTATTCGAACCTATGCAGATCCAAAAAGTGGCCGCGTAACTTGTCACAAATGTTTCAGTTTGACATTAATCTTAACCCATGGTACATGAAGAATATGCTAAATGTGTAGATATAGATCAGACTGAAAATTACATGATGTTTAGTCTTGGATTTAAAGTACTGCTATTTACAATAAGCACTTCAAATGACGTGTACTTCTTACTTCCTCACTAAGAGTAGATTTCAATTTTAAAAAGGTTTATCTTTTGTACCGGTGGAAGTTTAGCTCAATGGGCAACATGTTAATTTTTCTCTCGACTCAGCTTTTTCAACCATTTATCACATAAACTCGAGTTTTAATGACCCTTAGAAAACTTAAAAGCATCGCGGAAAAAGGAGAAATGTTTGTAACATCCATTTTCTCCTTTTGTGACAGCGTTTTGTGCTCTTTCAAAAACAAATTTCAATTTTTGCATCATTTCTTTTCTTGTCTACAAATTTTTGAGGTTGGATTGTTCTAAAAATGTTGTCATTTGGTGAAGAGTTTCATTGGATTAGCAAATCTGAACATTAGCTCAAAGGGTATTTTAGTAAACTATCAATTGATAGGAAGCATGTTTGATTGCAAAGCAATTTGCCGCTCTGATCAACTTGACCACCCGTTGTCATCAGTATATCATAAGATAAACTACCGTCAATGATATTAACAATTTTCTTAATTGACAAGACACTTAACACATTTTATAATCATCAGACAACCCTTTTCCCCTTAACCTGATATTGAAATTTTTAGTTTAAACATATTTATTTTACATCGATTGAGAAACAAGTTCTTACAACTTATACTAATCTCTCTCGATTCTGCTTCCTGGGAACTACACCAGTACTCGCGCCGAATGTGTGGGCCAATGAAAAATCCCAAAGTTGACACCCGCTCCCAGGTATCGAACTCAGGACCTTTAGGTTATGAGGCCGACGCTCTACCCCACGACCACGGACACTTTTTCATTAACTTAAACCTCTCTGTTGAATCAGACAGTCTATAAAGTTTTCGAAAGGTTTGTAATTCAGTGTTAATTTAATTTGGTATGGTGCTGAAATGACTTTACTAGCCAAAAGAAAGCAATCAGTATCTGTAGATCTAATTCTATAATTCTGAGGCAGAACGGAGATGTGTTTTTTTTTTTCCTTTCGCATTGGAGGTCGAAATTTTGTCCCATTACCACACAATCCCTACTTTTGACGCCCCTGAGAAAGAAGCCTTTAGAAAACATTGTGGGAAAAGGAGAAAATGCTAGTAACCAGCTATTTCTCCTTTTCCCACAATGTTTTCTACCCTTCACAAAACAAATTTCAACTTTTCAGTCACCTTTATTTTGTCGTCTGCAAATGCTGTCGATATGGACAAACCTAAAATATTGTCGTTTGGTAATGAGTTAAACATGTATATGTTACATTGTCCGTTGACCTGATAATTCTCCCTTTTAATACATAATCCGTGTGTAAATTCGTTCAAGCATCTTTAAATTACTTACCGAGAATTTATCATCGACAGAAATATACGATTAAAATATTTTTTCCGAAATTTTATTGAGAGAAACAGTCACAACAGCACGATTTAAGTAGCCTATCTGCTATACTGTATATGTATTGACAGCGTTTGTTTGTGAGTCCTTGGCAACAGTAACTAAGGTAGTCGGTTTATCTTATCGCCACGGATCCATGTATTGAGAGAAAATGTGGCCTGTAGGGTGTACAAAAGGTTTTACCCAGATTTGACCTAGTGACCTAATTTTTTATCCAACATGACCAATATTCACATTTGTCTAAGATATTATCAAGACAAACATTCTAAGCAAATTTCAAGATTATTGGACTGAAAATGTGGCCTCTAGAGCCTACACAAGGTTTTTCAAGGATTGAACTTGGTGACCTAGTTTTCAATTCCGCATGATCCATTTTCAAACTCATGCAAGATATCATCATGACAAACAATCTGACCAAGTTTAAAGAATATTGGACTGAAAATGTAACCTATAGTGTGTACAAAAGTTTTTTCTGATATCTGACCTAGTGACCTAGTTTTTTATCCAACATGATCCGTTTTCATTCTAGTCTAAGATATTATCAAGACAAACATTCTGACCATATTTCAAAATTATTGGACTGAAAATGTGGCCTCTAGAGCGTACACAAGGTTTTTCCAAGATTTCACCCAGTGACCTAGTTTTTGACCCGACATGACCCCTTTTTAAACTCATCCAAGCTATCATCATGACAAACATTCTCACAAACTTTGAAAAGCATTGAACTGAAAATGTGGCCTCTGGAGTGTACACAAGGTTTTTCTAAGATATGACCTAGTGACCTAGTTTTTGACCTGACATGGCCCATTTTCAAACTCGTCTGCGATATTATCAAGACAAACATTCCGACCAACTTTCAAGAGTATTAGAGAGAAATGTGGCTTCTGGAACGTACAAAAGTTTTTTTTTAAGATTTGACCTAGTGACCTAGTTTTGGACCAGACATAGCCCATTTTCAAACTTGTTTCAGATATCATCAAGGCAAACATTCTGACCAACTTTCAAGAGTACTGGACTGAAAATGTGGCCTCTAGAGCGTACATAAGGTTTTTCTAAGATTTTACCTAGTGACCTATTTTTTTGACCCGACATGACCCATTTTGGAACTCGTCCAAGATGTCATCAAGATAAACATTCTGAATAAGTATTGGACTGGAAATGTGGCCTCTAGCGTGTACACAAGCTAAAAGCTGACCACGCACGACGAACACAGCATGATCAAAAAAGCTCACCTTCAGCACTTTGTGCTCAGGCGAGCTAAAAAGCCGCCATCCTTAATGTCTCTCTAAAAAAAAAAATGTTTTTTGAACTGTGTAGGAAACCTTAAAGGTACTAAGCCTTTTCAGGCTTTACCATAACTGAAACAAAAGCACATGTAACTTTACATTGCTTTAAAATTTTATTCAGAACCTTTTTAACCCTTTCCCTCAAATGCAATTTTAACACTCTTCCAAAATGAAGGCATCAGATGAAAAATATTAAAAATTGACAGTAGTGTTGTACCTTTTGATAAAATAGAAAAAAAAAAAAAAAAAAAAATTAGGAAAAGTAAAAATTGTTTCCAACATGTACTCCTTTTCTCACAATGTTTTCAAAAGCTGTTTCCCTCACAGGATTTGAAGGTGTCTATATCAGGTTAAAAGTTAATTTGTTTAAAGTCTGTTAAACACATTGTTCAGCATTATTTCAGTTATATTACACCGGTTAGTTCACCTGTCCACCTGTTCCTGATATTTTCTTGCCAGTACACACCAAACATTCTTTCCAAGCCACTTGGTCCTGTGGCGACAGATGAATGAATCAGGATGCATCGACTTACATCAGACGTCTAAAATAATGTTGGGAAAACTGGTAATCTAACCTCTCCAAGCCCCCTTATTACAAGTCAACATTGCTATCAACTGCACTATCAAGGCACAGTGAACATGTCTGCACACATAATGTAACTAACATCTAAGAACACGAAAAAATTTCTATCATGATTTGAACACAACAGATGCTAAACAAGAGGCCAAAGATTGGCCTAGTTTACTTGCATGTATGATTTGCAACACAATTTTAAAAAGATTTGATACAGTGACTTACTTTTTGAACCCATCCAACCCGAGATGGAACTTGACAAAGATTTCACGAAAACAAAATGATAAAGCTTAAGGAAGATTTGGCAAAATATATATAAACAAGGTTTAACCCTTTACCAAACAATGCTGCCTTTTGACGCCCCTGGGAAAGAAGCCTTTTGAAAACATGGTGGGAAAAGGAGAAAACCAGCATTTTCTCCTTTTCCCACAATGTTTTCTACCATATCCAATACGTAAATCACTATTTAAGCTAAACGTAATTTGTCGTCTGCAAATGCTTTTAATTTGTTCCAGTCTAAAATTTTGTCGTTTGGTAAAGGTTTAAGGCAAGATTTGAATTTTGATAAAATATACCCATATGTACTTTAATCCTTTCCCTCAAAGACTTTTGATGGGTCAGCAGTCAACTACTTTTGAAAACATTACTTTTGAAAACATTGTAGGAAAAAACTTGCAATTTCTCCTTTTCCCGCAATATTTTCTAATATGTCTTAAAAGCATACCTTCAAATCACCAGATTGCTCTTTTTCCAATTTTCAAATTGGGAGAATCCAAGATGTCATATCAGAGAAAGGATTAAGCTGATGATATCACATGGTTATAATAAATGCAATTTTGAGATTCTTTTATATCTTTCTTTGGGTCATGCCGTCACAGGCTACTGGAAATTACAGATGCCTTCATGACATGCTTGCAAATATGTTTAAATTCACTTAGTCTTGGCAGCCATATGATGAACTTTCTTTTTTATTGTTTCCCAATGCCTTTTTGCTAACTGCCCACCACTGCACTTGCTCAGGCTTATGGCATGAAGGCAATCTTCCATGCGAGGACATTTTTTTGATCTATCTAAAAATTCTTTGAAATATTCTTCTATCTCTTTTTCTTCATCTTCGGTCCACTTCACTCGAGTAACTGACAAAAAAAGAAAGGGAACAGAACTAACTAATAGATTACTGTCAGGCATACATTACACAATAACCAGAGCTCAGACCTGAGACAATTTCTATTTACAAGAGGGCCATTGGCCCTGGAACGCTCACCTTAGACTATAGCTTATGAGTGAAATTCAATTCTTGGAGCAACTTTGGTAAAGCTTCACCCAAAGAACATCCCTGCCAAGTTGCATCAAGAAGATTCTGCATACCAAATATCAAAGCTCTGCACCTTCAAGTTTCAGAGAAGATTTCTAAAGTTTTCCTTCTTTGTTGTTTTGTTCGAACCTGTGACCTCCCGAGGCAGGGCCAGTTTTGACCCCAAGGGCATAATATGAACACACCTGGTAGAGATCCACTAGGAATTGCTGCATGCCAAATATCATAGCTCTATGCCTTCTAGTTATAGAGAAGAAGAATCTTAAAATTTTCTTTCATTGTTCCTATGTTCGAACTTGTGACCCCTGGGGCAGGGCCAGTTTTGACCCCACGGGCATGATTTGAACAAACTTGGTAGAGGTCCACTAGGAGATACCACATACCAAATATCAAAGCTCTATGCCATCTAGTTTCAGAGAAGAAGAAATTTAAAGTTTTCCTTCTTTGTTCCTATGCTCAAACTAGTGACCTCCGGGGTGGGGCCAGATTTGACCCCAGGGACATTATTTGAATAAACTTGGTAGAGGTCCACTAGGAGATACAACAGACCAAATATCAAAGCTCTATGCTTTCTAGTTTCTGAGGAAAAGAATTTTAAAGTTTTCCTTCTTTGTTCCTATGCTCAAATTTGTGATCCCCGGGGTGGGGCCAGTTTTGACCCCAGGGACATAATTTGAACATACTTGGTAGAGGTCCACTAGGAAATGCCACATATTAAATATCAAAGCTCTACGCCTTCAAGTTTCAGAGGAGAAGATTTTTAAAGTTTTCCTTCTTTGTTCCTATGCTAAAACTTGTGACCCCCGGGGTGGGGCCAGTTTTGACCCCAGGGGCATAATTTGAACAAACTTGGTAGAGGTCCACTATGAGATGTCACATACTAAATATCAAAGCTCTACGCCTTCAAGTTTCAGAGGAGAAGATTTTTAAAGTTTTCCTTCTTTGTTCCTATGCTCAAATTTGTGACCCCTGGGGTGGGGCCAGTTTTGACCCCAGGGGCATAATTTGAACAAACTTGGTAGAGGTCCACTAGGAGATGTCACATACTAAATATCAAAGCTCTACGCCTTCAAGTTTCAGAGGAGAAGATTTTTAAAGTTTTCCTTCTTTGTTCCTATGCTCAAACTTGTGACCCCCGGGGTGGGGCCAGTTTTGACCCCAGGGGCATAATTTGAACAAACTTGGTAGAGGTCCACTAGGAGATGTCACATACTTAATATCAAAGCTCTACGCCTTCAAGTTTCAGAGGAGAAGATTTTTAAAGTTTTCCTTCTTTGTTCCTATGCTAAAACTTGTGACCCCTCGGGTGGGGCCAGTTTTGACCCCAGGGACATAATTTGAACAAACTTGGTAGAGGTCCACTAGGAGATGCTACATACCAAATATCAAAGCTCTACCCCTTCAGGTTTCAGAGGAGAAGATTTTTAAAGTTTTCCTTCTTTGTTCCTATGCTCAAACGCGCTAAAACGCGTTATCCCCAGGGGCGGGGCCAGTTTTGATCCTAGGGGCATAATTTGAACAAACTTGGTAGAGGTCCATTGGGAGATGCTACATACCAAATATCAAAGCTCTACCCCTTCTAGTTTCAGAGGAGAAGATTTTCAAAGATTTCGTTTTTTTTTTTCGTTTTGTTGCCATGGCAACCAGAGTTATGGGTGGAATTAAATTCTTTGAACAATTTTGGTAGAGCTTCACCCAAGGAACATTCCTGCCAAATTTCATGAAGATTGGCCCAGTGGTTTAGGAGGAGAAGATGTTTAAAGAAATTGTTGACGGACGACGGACGCCGGACATTGGGCGATCACAATAGCTCACCTTTAGCACTTTGTGCTAAGGTGAGCTAATAAAAGAGCAAATGGAAATCCTGCTTAATTCATTTAAATAACATCCTAGTTCAGCCAATACAACCAAATCCTGAAAGATACTATGCAACTCCAGTGAATTTGGTGTTTCTAGAAAAACAACCATAGGACAAGGCTTTAAGGTTGATCCAGGATATCACTGATAGAGTAGTATACCATGGCCTTCTCATGCTACTCCTGATATTCATTAAATTAATACAAGAAAAACACTTTTGACACTTCTGTGGTTGTTCAATTCTGTTTCCAAGAGATTGTGAGAGAGAATACACACTGCCTCTCACAATCAATATCAGTGTCATCTCAACTGTTCCACGAGCATTATTTAACCTGCAGTACACATTAAACTTGATTTTGACCAAAAACTATTTAAAACAAGAGGGCCATGATGGCCCTGAAGTCACTCACCTGAGTCTTTTGACCAAACATGACCCATTTTCAATCTCTTTTCAGATATCATGACAAACATTCTACTGAGCTTTTATAATTATTGGACTGAAAATTTGGCCTCTAGCATGTACACAAGCTTTTTCTAGAATTTTTCTCAGTGACCTACATTAGAGCCAACCATAGCCAATTTTCCCATTGTAGATATTATCAAAACAAAGATCCTGACCATCTTTCATAAGTATTGGACAGAACATGTGGCCTGTAGAGCATACACAGGCTTTTTCTAAGATTTGACCTAATGACCTAGTTTTTGACCCAACATGACCGCTTTTCAAAGTCGTCTGAGATGTCATCAAGAAAAACAATCTGACCAAGTTTCATGAGTTTTGGACTCAAAATGTGGCCTTTAGAGCATACACAAGGTTTCTCTAAGATTTGACCTATTGACATAGTTTTTGACCAAACATGAATGATTTTTGAACTCTTCTGAGATATCATCAAGTCAAACATTCTGACAAACTTTCAAGAAATTTGGACTGAAAATGTGACCTCTGTATACAAGGTTTTTCTAAGATCTGACCTAGTGACCTACTTTTTTGCCCTACACGACCCATTTTCAAACTTGTCCGAGATATCATCAAGACAAAAATTCTGACCACATTTCAAGAGTTTTGGACCAAAAATGTGGCCTCTAGAGCATACACAAAGTTTTTCTAAGATATGACGTAGTGACCTACTTTTTGACCAGACATGACCCATTTTCAAACTTGTTCGAGATATAATCTAGACAAAAATTCTGACCAAATGTCGAGAGTATTGGACTGAAAATGTGGCCTCTAGAGTGTGGACAAGGTTTTTCTAAGATTTGAGCTAGTGACCTAGTTTTTGACTCAGCATGACCCATTTTCCAGCTCTTCCAAGATATCATCAAGACAAATACTCTGACTAAGTTTCATAAGTATCTGACTGCAAATGTGGCCTCTAGAGCGTTACACAAAGTTTTTCTAAGATTTGACCTAGTGACCTAGTTTTTGACCCAATATGACTCATTTTCAAACTTGTCCGAGATATCATAAAGCCAAACATTCTGACCAAACTTCAAGAGTATTGGACTGAAAATGTGGCCTCTAGAGTGTGCACAAGGTTTTTCTAAGATTTGACTTAGTGACCTAGTTTTTGGCCCAGCATGACCCATTTTCCAACTCGTCCGAGATATCATCAAGACAAAGATTCTGACCAAGTTTCACAAGTATCTGACTGAAAAACAGGCCTCTAGAGCGTACACAAGGTTTTTCTAAGATTTTTACCTAGTGACCTAGTTTTTGACCTGCCATGACCCATTTTCAAACTCATCTGAGATATCATTAAGACAAACATTCTGACCAAACTTTCAAGAGTTTTGGGCTGAAAATGTGGCCTCTAGACCGTACACAAGGTTTTTCTAAGATTTGACCTAGTGACCTAGTTTTTGATCCGACATGACCCATTTTAAAACACATACGAGGCATTTTCAAGACACACATTCTGACCAAGTTTCATGAGTATCTGACTGAAAATGTGGCCTCTAGAGCATACACAAGATTTTTCTAAGATTTGACCTACTGACCTAGTTTTTGACCTGACATGTCCCATTTTTGGCCTTGTCACAGATTATCAAGACAAACATTCTGATCAACTTCCAAGAGTTTTGGACTGAAAATGTGGCCTCTAGAGCGTACAGAATGTTTTTTTAAGATTTGCCCTAGTGACCTAGTTTTTACCTGACATGACCCATTTTCGAACTTGTCCGAGATATATCAAGACAAGCTTTCTGACCAAGTTTCATAAGTATCTGACTAAAAATGTGGCCTCTAGAGCGTTACACAAGGTTTTTCTAAGATTTGACCTAGTGACCTAGTTTTTGACCCGACATGACCCATTTTCGAGCTCATCCGAGAAATTATCAAGAGAAACATTCTGATCAACTCTCAAGAGTATTGGACTGAAAATGTGGCCTCTAGAGCATACACAAGGTTTTTCTAAGATTTGACTTGATGACCTAGTTTTTGACCAGACATGACCCATTTTCGAACTCGTCTGTGATATCATTGAGACAAACTTTCTGACCAAGTTTCATGAGTATCTGACTGAAAATGTGGCCTCTAGAGTGTACACAAGGTAAAAGTTGACGACGGACAGAGCACGATCACAAAAAAATATGATGGAAAATGAGATTTCAAGTTGTTTTCCTAAATTCATTTACAGCTTTTGATTCAGGGTACATTAAAAACAGAAAGAATTTGTAAGAGTTTGCTAATACACCCTATGATTTTCTTACACAGGAAGTTAACCCTTAAAGCCCAAAATAAACAAAATTAAGATTTTCAGTAAGGAAAAAAAGACTCAAATTCATGTATTTCAATTTCAAGGCAGTAAAAATTAATAAAAAAAAAAAAAAATCCCAAACCATTTCAATTTAAAAGCTGTCTCAAGCAAGAACATGGCTGACAGTGTAGATTCGGATTAGACAATGTTCTGTGCAGTCCGTTCTTGATCTGCACTGGCTGCAATATCAAGAAAAGTTGCACTTGGTGCTCTAAGGGTTAAAATTGGTCAAGGAAACATTATTCCATTGCAACGACTTGTATTAAAAGTCTGAATAGAACTATATTGTATGGTGTTTAACACCACATCAACAGTACTTCAGTTATTTCAATGAGACAGATCACAGATCCATGTTTCCTGGAAATTTTTAACAAGTACTTGACATGTCACATTATTCTGACACTGGCAGGCCAGTCGTAATGCCATGCCATTGAGAACGCCAGTGGGGGAAGCCACTACTACCAATCTTTAAGTCTATGGTATGACCAGGTAGGAGACTGGACCCTTTTCCTTACAAGCACAAGGCACCAGCTCTAACCACCAGGCCACAGCGCCAGTAATAAAACAAATGAAACAAAGGTGACATACCTGTTTTTGCCTTCTTTTTGCCTCTAAATGGCACTGAAAATAAATGGAAAGTTGTTATCAAACTTCTGTTCCCAGCATTCTTCAACATTACATGAGCTTAAATTTGAAGAAGTCGTTTCATCAAAATGTGACGATTTGCAATTTGATTTCAGTCAAATTACTATAGATGTCAATGCTGATAGCCAATGTTCATTTTAATCATTGCACTTACATAATCAACTTTTTAGGAGTTTACAGCAAAATGCATTTGAAAACAACTTTAGAAAATTCTGCAGATGCTTTCAATCTAATAGACAGCAACAAGGTTAAGCTGTTTGATTTGTCTATACACTAACTGCAGTATAAAACTGTCTTATGATGTGGAGGAATAATTAGCTTTGAGGCTTTTTGTTCTTACTCAGTTCATACAGAAATAAGAAAACAAAATTCTAGGTGTGTTCCAGGACTTTTCAGGGATACTCAAGATTTACTCAACATTTCAATTACCTTAAATTCTTATCCTTGCTTACAGATAGTTTGTTATAAGTTTTCACATTTGCACACAACCCACAAATTTTAGCAATTTGTTTTGGGAAGGATAGAAAACACTGTGAGAAAAGGAGAAAATGCTGGTTACCAGCATTTTCTCCTTTTCCCACAATATTTTGAAAAGATTTCTTCTTGAGGGTCGTTAAAAGGTGGGACTGTGTGGTAAAGGGTTAATGGGACTTAACCCAAATAGTAATCTTTTTATGAATTGTTATTTAATCAATTAAACACAGCGAAATGGACACTCATCTACTTCTAAAAATATTGAAGTAAAAATACCTTCATCAGCTTCATCTGTGCCATTCAGAAATTCTACTTCCTCATTTAACTCCCTGTCCTGAATGTCCTCCACCAAAGATTGTGTTTCTCCATCCAGATCTATGAATAGTAGATCAGATTAACGTATCACATTTATTCCTGAATTAACTCTTACCACATGGCGAAATTTTAATTTCATAAAAACTAAAAGCATTTTCAGACCACAAAACAAATGTGATTCATCTCTGGAAGGGTAGAAAATATTGTTGGAAGAGAAAATACTCGTTACAAGCATTTACTCCTTTTCCAAAATTGTTTTCAAAAGCCTTCTACCTCAAGGGTTGTACATACCAGAGCTTATCTGGTAATGGGTAAATGCTTGGCTTGACTAAAGTAATTTCACTCTGTTCATTGCATTTTTATTTTTTTTTATTGATAGCATTGCTCCTCCATTTCGTTGAAGAAAGTGACATGACTATGTATCATGACATTATACTTGGCATCCTTCTCTATAGTTCAGAACCAATGCTATCTCTATAACCTTGAACACTCAAACCTCCCAAAATGTAGGCGGCTGCCTCTCATGAAAGGTGAAAGAGTGGCGCACCATGCTGAATAGTGCTCCTGAGATGCTGAACATAAAGAAGGTGATTTACAGTTTACTCAGACTTGCCATCTCCCTTTTAAATCTAGATCATCATTAGTTTAAACATATTTATTTTACATCGATTGAGAAACAAGTTCTTACAACTTATTTTAATCTCTCTCGATTCTGCTTCCTGGGAACTACACCAGTACTCGCGCCGAATGTGTGGGCCAATGAAAAATCCCAAAGTTGACACCCGCTCCCGGGAATCGAACTCAGGATCATCATTGACAAGATGTGATATATTACAACTGTAATCAAGGGATTACATACATTTGTTTTGTTTGTTTGTATCAGAGTCCAACATCATTTTAACAGCAGAGGTCATATAGTGGTCAGTATACACACCCATTGTTTCCTGGCTCTCGGACACAAGTACTGACACAACTTTCTTTCCAAACCACTGACTACTTTCTCACATGCACAAGAGGACAGAGGCAAAACAATTGCCAGAAAGAAAGTTTGCCGCTATCGGGGATCGAACCCACAACCTCCAGGTCATGAGGAAGATATACTACCCACTGTGCTACCCGGTTGGGCTGCGTTTGTTTTAATAACTACATGTACTCGATGACAGCATTCTATTGTAATAAAAACTGGCAAAGCTCTCTTTGATCCCTCACCTTGAAACTGTATTTCTGACAGTTTTTTTCCCGAAAATTTCCCAACATTGTTTTTTTCCTGAAGAAGCATAATCTTTGCAATATCTAGCCTTTCTATGAGTCCTGACGTTGCCCGGTAGTGAGTTAAATGGACCTTAGCAGTATGTCCCAAATGGTTGGTGAGCCATTTCAGCTCATGATCCTGCAAACCCATCACCTGTTTAAATGTAGATAAATCACAAAGTAATTATTCCATTGAAAGGAAGACTAGTTCAAGTACCAAACCAGTACCTTGTAACATTATGCCAAGTCAGCGGCAGTGTTCTGTGGCAAATTTTATATTTCTCTCAAGATAAAAATAAATTTGGGCTCACAATGACCCCATATTAAAATTTCGGTTTTCAAATCATCACTTCAACTAGCCTTTAATAAGCAGTCCTTAATCATACCTATAACTAAGACACAAATGTGACATTTAAGTACCAATACACCTTCACTGATAATAAAATAAATGTAAGTGTTTTATCACGTGATTTAGTTCTTTGACTGACAAAGGACAAACAAACAACAAAAACATACAATAATGAGCCTATCACAGACCTTATCTTTACCCCTTTTCCTAATATGCCAGTTTCAGGCACTTCAGAAATCATCTAAAGTAAAGTCTGCCAAATTGTGGACAGATGGGAGTAAAATTTTCTGACACTGTGAACACTTAGCAAGAAAAGAAAAAGAAAGGAATTAATAGCTTGTTACAAGCCATTTTCACTTTTCCCATAATATTTTCAAATTTCCTCTGCAGTAGATGCGTCAAAGGTCTATTTATGGAGGAAAGGGTTAGCATTCAATTTTTTTGCTGTTAAAAATGCATATTGCACCTTTTCTTGCAGGTGCACGATTTGATTTTTATCCCTTTTACAAACATGTGGGTTTTTTTTACTTTTTTTGTATATATGTCTTCAGTAGAATCTTAAGGCTTGGTCAGACCGGCTAACGGATATGTAACGGGGGGGAAATGGACAAAAACATGCAGAACTTGGTTATCCGGTGACAAAATTCATCTCCTCTGCCGCTCGAGGCTCACACGATCGGTGTGTGGAGCGAGGAAGCCACACAATGACCGCACGAGTACCGCACGTGTAACGGAAAAAAACGCACGTTTAACGGATATGTACTGGGTAATAAACGGTCTATTAACGGATATCACCGTACGAGTAAGGGACTTGTACCGGATAAAACGGAAGTGCAACGCATGAGAACCGGACAAAACGTACGATGAACGGAAATGTACCGAACGCCAACGTACGAGGAACGTACCGGTCACGTGACATGCCGAGGGTATAAATTGTCAGATGCATCCAAAGTCTATCATTTGCGTGTCTCTGTCTGTTTTGTCCGGTGGAAAGTTTTGAACATGCTCAAAACTTCCCACCGGACGGAACGGACATCGCCGGACAAGTAGCGGATTCACCGGATAAGAAACGGACATAAAACGGATACGAACGGACACGAACGGATAAAATGATTTTTTATCCGTTACTCGTCCGTTAGCTCGGTGTGACCAAGGCTTTAAGAAAACATTGTTAACAAAGGAGTCATGGCCTGCAAAGAGCAGATTCACATAACTGATATAAGTTTTATACCCTATTAGTGAAATTTCCACTAGGTCCATTTCTACTAAATCTAAGAGCATCATCTGCAAAGTCTCTCAGTTTTGTCGAGCCTAAAATTTGTTGTTTGGAGAAGAGTCATGAAAAGTAGGTTAATGACTTGCCTGAGATATTGTAGCTGTGTGCTTTCGAAGGTTTGTGGCTAAGATTCGATTCGGGTATTTTAGGTTAGCCTCATATTTCACTATATCCAAGGCATTTCCAGCACGAACTGGTTCATGGCCTGTTACAAAGAAATACCAAAGTAGATGATAAATAACAAATTCTTTAACCTGGATCTGTTTGGATTTAGATTTGGTTATTTCACTGACCTATTTGTTTCATCCTTTACAAGATAAGCCCTGGTTTTTGCTGCCCTAAGCTAGATCGTTCTTGAAAATATTGTGGAAAAAGGAGAACATGCTCATAATGACCATTTTCTCTATTTCCCAAAATGTTTTCTACCCTTCTGGGAAATAATTCAATCACTTGTCTTCTACAATTGTTTTCAATTTGGACGTGACCAAAAGTTTTGTAATCTTGTTAAGAGTTTAATATAAATTTCTATCTTTCACTATTTACCACCACATTTTACACACTTATGCTTCCGAGTACTGGAATTTACACACTCTTAAATGAAATTTGAGTTATATCACTGCAATAGTTCACTTATACATAATTCCTGGTTAACGACTTGTACTAAGGCTAAGGAAAGGGGCCATTTTCAAAAGACACTTCAACCACAAACAGCGTCTTTAGCAGGAAATAAACTCCGAGACTCCTGGGTGCACATCCAAAGCCATAACCACCGAGTCATGCTGGACTGTCTGTGCTTAAAAGAGTTTTTTTGCAAGTAAATACCTGAACTGGCAAACACATAGGAGTTCTTGTCTGATATGCCAACTGTAGCCCGGACTGTGGAATCTGTAAGGAACTTTAAATGTTTTTTCACTTCCGCTGGTAATAAAACAGGAACCCTCTTCCCAGTCTGAAAAAAGTGTATCATACCCAAATATTGACATTTGTTAGATCAACCAGTTTTTAATCAAGCTATGGGGTAACAAGGCATTTAGTTAGAAAGTAATGCAAAATACCTAAACATCTAATCATAAACACCATGTTACTGGTTTCAATTCCTGTTGACAGTAGGTCAACCTTGGGGATTTCTCACTGGTTCACAGTTGGCGCAAGGACTGAAGCAGTTTCCAGGAAGCAGAATCAAGAGAGATTAGTATAAATTTGAAGAACTTGGTTCTCTATCGATGTGAAATTAGGTTTTAATTAAACTAAAACTACAGCAACACAAAAGACGCATGCTGCCTGGCTCCTCACCAGTACTACTAGCAAAAATCATTCCGATCCTACTTAGTGCCATCCCCGCATGCAAATGGGGGACCAACCTCTTTTGAAGACAAAAAAGGTATTCTGTTTATATAAGCAATTCCCTTTGCCCTTTCTCCAATGGAAAATGAAAAAAAATGCTCACAACAAATATATTTTCCTTTTCCCATAAGGTTTTCAATTCAAATCCAATCATTTGAGCTACAATAATTTGTCCTCTAAAAATGCTTTCAAGTTGGACAACAAAATTGTTCATCTGGTAAAGCATTAAGCCCAAGAAATTATACCGAGGGAACTGGTTACCTTTCCTCTGATTTCAACAAGCTCTTGTGATCGGAGTAGCTTCTTCTCCATCTCTGTAAGTTCATCACGTAAACTGAGATCACTTTCACTTACACCCAATGAACGCTTCTTGTAGGATGCAATCCTGTTCAAATGTGTAAAGATTGGTGACATTTTTTAAAAATTTACACAAAATTCTCCTATTTAATACCTTGGAAACTCTAGTTGTCATAAAATCAAATTTTCTGTACAACTTTGAAAGAGCTGGACCCAAGGAAAATTTCCATCATGTTTTACCAAAGTTCTTTAACTGGTTTTGGAGAAGCTGTTTAAACCCAATTTTCCTCATATTACAACTTTGGACTCTTCAAATTTGAGACTTTCAAAGGAGAAAAATTGGAGATTTGTTAACTTCAAAGAGAACGAAACATTGTGGGAAAAGGTGAATTTGCACATTATGAGCAATTTCTTCCCACCATGTTTTCAAAATCTGACTGCAGATCCGTCAAAAGTCGCAAAGGGGTGAAGAAATTGTTGGCAGATGTACCATGGAGCCTGATACACAATAGCTCACCTTCAACACAAATCTGGAGTAGTTTGTGCTCAGTTGAATTGAAGCATTTATAAATATCCGCTGTATATCCATTAATCCGAATCAGTACCCTCAGACTGCAAAAGCAAGTCCGAGATCCATGATTTGTTCAGAATGTTTTCAAACCCTTTGCAAATGCGGCTAAAACAGTGCAAATATGGGAAATTATTATTTGACATACAACATGCAAAGTTGGGCCTTCTGTCCTAGCAAGATAATCCAGGACATCACTTTCCGTCTACATTAATAATATTCGGAAAGGAGACCTTTGTGAAACAGAAAAATCACACAAGAACTAAAAAGTGACGTGTCAGATTAGCCTGTGTGGGCAACACAGACTGATCTGGGATGACACTTTACGCAAATGTCCCAAGGCCCAAAATCACATTAACGCAGGCCATTTTACAGACTAATAAATACGTACGAGAAAGCTTCCAGCTCTCCTGGCCTCCGCCTGTTATACAGAATAAGTCTTGCTTCTGTCAAGATGATTGATCTTCTAAACGTACCAGGATCTGCAGCAAGATCAAGACTGTTAAGATTATTAATCAGATACTCAGCTAAAACAGCAACGTCCTGGGGATCTGGCAGTTCATCTTGTTTGTTAAATGATCTCTCTTCCAGTAGTATCTTAGCTTGTCTCCTGACCTTAATTTTCCATTCCTTTTCCAGTAAATAGGCAAATCTTTTTGCTTCTTTTCTGTTAACTTCATCTCTTTTTTTAGAGTACAAGGTCATTTTAGCTGCAACAAGGCGCATCAAGTCATACCCCATTTTCAGTGCTACACTAGGGTGTTTAAGTTCATCATCAGTATTTGTCCCACAAGCTAGGAGAGCAGCTTTGGCAAAGGTATCAAAGTTCTCCACCACTAGGCAATCAGACATTGTAGCCAATGGATCTTGCAGTTCTGCACGAACTATCTGCAACAGTCTTGCACACAAACGCATTCTGTAACTGGAATAATTCTTTCTTTTAAGTTTGTTACCCATGTTATTGATAAAGTGCCACTCCCCAATAGCTACAATCAGCGTGTCATGCAGTGCAATGCCTGTTATATCATCTTTATTCATAGAAGGAAATACCTCTGATTTCATCTTGTTACTAGCATTTTCTGAAATCTTTCCTTTATAGATATAGGACTGCACAATAGCAACTGATGTAGAACACTGTGTGTTTTTAGGGCAGTTTGGTCTATGCTTTAGGTAATTGTCTTTTAAAATCATCCATTCCAAGCATTCTGGGCATGGTCCATAGTCTTCCGAGCTGAAATTTCCCTTCCTCCGTCTACTTACTAACAATTCTCCTTGTTTTTTCATCATGACATAATGGTTATGTTTATTGTCACCTTCATTCCTGATAAGAGTCTGTTTCATTCGTATTTCATTTCTAAGAGGCGATTTCTTGTCTTCAATCTCCGCTTTTTTCAGATAGCGTTGAAGTTGAACAATTTCTTTAACACGTTCTTCTTGCCCATGTTTATTTATCATGTGTGTATAAACATTTGTCATCAACATCCCACAATAAAAGCATGCGTGAACTATATCAAATGTGCGCCCCGTTATGGACTTTTTGTTTCCATCAGTCAATTTCTTAACATAAATCAATGGGTATTTTTCACAAAACAGCATCTCTTCTTTATCCAAGCATCTACAATGTCCACCCCATTGAGATGAACCACTGCTGGTAATGTCAGAATCTTGGATCAATTCATCTTTTTCCTTTTCATCTAAAATAATATCTACAGCTGTCAGAATTTTTGTCCGGTCCAAAAATTCTGAATCTATGAGGCCTTCATTATCTGAATCACTGGAAGCAGCCACCATACACTCTTCTTCCTGGTCTTCCTTGAATTCACAATAATCTCCCATCTTTGACTCAATAACAGGATACGTAAGTGAGTCATTGGATTCAGACTCTGGCAAAAAAAAGTCTGGATCTCTTATTTCATCATCTCCATCTTCAGAAAAGCTATCACTTGTGTACTTACTGTCTTGTGTTTTCAGATCCGTTTCGTCAGCTTCTTTGTCACTTCCATAGTTTTCAAAATCACTAATCACATCATCCCCTTCATTTGAACTGACACTTGTGCACTGGGTGTCTTGAGTACTCAGACCTTTATTGTCATCCACTGTATTACTTTCCCAGATGGCTGGATCACTTATTCCATCATTTCTATCTACTGAACTGTCACTTGCGCACTCACTGTTTTGATTATTCAGAACAGTACTCTCACCTGCTTTATCCATTGCATGCTTATGTGGATCTCTTAACTCAACATCTCCAAATACTGAACTATTATTAGTGTACAAACTGACTACAGTACTTAGACCTGTATTGTTACCTGCCTTATCATACTGGTCAGGTCCATCTCCATCTACATAAAAACTATCACTTGTGTATGTGTTTTGTGTACTCGGACCCGTATTGTCAACTTTATCACTCCCATACTTTTCTGCATCTCTCATCAAACCATCTCTGTCAAATGAATTATCACTTGAGTACTTATTGTTTTGTGTACTTGAACCTATATCATTAAGTGCTTTTTCACTTCCAAACTTTTCTGGGTTGCTCATCAAATCATCTCCGTGTACTGAATAATCACTTGTATACATACTGTTTTCAGAACTCAGACCTGTATTCACATCTGCTTTATAACTCCCAAACTTTTCCGGATTTCTCATCACATCTTCTCCATGTGCTGAACTAACTATTGTGTACTTATTGTCATGTGTATTTGGGCCTTCCCCGATTTTATCACTCCCATAATTGTCTGGATCTCCCATCACATGAACTCCATGTGCTGGACTATCAATACTACACTTGTTGCCTTGAGTACTCCAACTTGTTTCATTATTTGCTTTAAAGCCTTTATCAATTATATCCCCATCTTCATAACTATCACTATCATTTATATTGTCATCTTTCTCCTTTTCACATTCAACATCTCTTTTCTTCCTTGAATTTAAACCTAAAATACACAAGCAGAACAATTTGCAACAAAAACACAATTCAGGGGATGACAGTGATGGCAGACAAAGTGACAACTGTTATAGCTCCAACACAAGGCTACATATTTCATGTTTGTTTTATGTTAAGTTATTAATAAGATGCATAAATTTCCCAATAACAATGGCGTCTTTTTTTTTTTATCATGGATGACAAAATATTGGTCTTGTCCAAATTGAAAGCGTTTGCAGAAGACAAAGCAACAGTGGCTCAAATGATGACATTTGTCTCTGAAGGACTGAAAACATAGGAAACACAGAAAATGCTCATTATGAACATTTTCCCCTTCTCCCACAATGTTTTCAAAATCTTTTTTCCTAAGGACCGTAAAAATTGGGGCTTATCCGATAAAGAGTTAAGAGCTTCAACAAAGTATCATCCAAGAACCAAGTTAAATGTAGATCTAGGCAAGATATGTTACCAATCTATCCAGTAAACAGATTATAATTGTATGTGTAATGGGGGATGACACCATTGTAATTTGCAAGATTTTTAATACTTTTTTTAAAATTGACAAGATACTTGTCGTTTGAAGTTTCATATGTCATAACCAAATTATTCCCCATCCCTAATACAACATTTATAAACCCAAATTGTAAAAACCTGCTGACAACACATCAAGACTGCTACAAATGGAAGTTTGAGATACTGAAGTGAAAGTGTAGAAAACATTGTGGGAAAAGATGAAATTGCTCAATCTCATTGCTCCGAGTCCATTTCGCCTGTCCATAATAGGACTGAAATTGAGTTTTGAAGATTTAGATAAACATGTGTTAATCTTCTTGACAGTATATGTCCCTTTAATATATATTGTATAAATCAGAACATGTGCATTCAACTTACTTGAAGCCCACTCTATGTCATCCTTGAAAGCTTTCAACAAACTTGGCTTTCTTTTCAGTACAGCTGAAACACATAGAAGATAAGTGTTAAACTTTTCCAGAGAAGCCCTGGTTTTTACGTCCCTAGGGTTTGTTTGTTTGGTGTTTAACAGTACACCATTTCAACAGTATTTCAGTTATTGGATGCCGCTAGAAAGCGGCTTCCAGTAGGAATGTACCTGAACTATTTACCATGTAGATGATCAGTAATTATTTGATTGGTTATTATTTTTGGAAATTTTCTATAAATATCTTGTTAGTGTTACAAAATTACTCCACATGGCTCTTTCTTAAATATTCAATCAGACCTACATGAACATCAAGTCTGGTTTTCTCACAGTACAAGTTCATTCCCAAATAACAACGAAAATGCAGAAAACTAAACCTCCTTTTATTGGCTAGTCCCCCGAACTTTTCCAACTGAAAGAATTCCTTTCTTGTTCCCAAACGAAATTGTAATGCTTTACTGTCTGTCACAGGCTTTCCCACCTCTAAACGGTTTTCGCATTTGTCTACTTTTTTACAAGACAAAATAATGATAATTATGAGGTGGAGAGCATCTTAGAATATGATGATCAGAAGCAGTTTTATGTACAAGTGTTTCGTCCAGTTTTAATCTGTACAGATAATAGGGCGGTTAACCTTTGATCAAGTTATAGACTGGTTACCTCCCTACACAGTTTAACCCATTACCACACAATCTCTACTTTTGACGCCCCTGAGAAAGAAGCCTTTTGAAAACACTGTTGGAAAAGGAGAAAATGCTGGTAACCAGCATTTTCTCCTTTTCCCACAATGTTTTCTACCCTTCTCAGAACAAATTTCAATTTTTCAGTCACTTTTATTTTGTCGTCTGCAAATGCTTTCAATTTGGACCAGTCTAAATTTTTCTCGTGTGGTAAAGGGTTAATCGTATTACAAAGAGTAGTCTAATTCAGTTGGACCTGCCCAAGTATACCTCGGACTCTCCTGTTGTAAGGGCCAAAAGGTCCGGGACCCAGCTTGTATTATCACTGTTTTTCAGCCCTGCATTGTACCCTATGATTTTTGAAGTGAACAAAAGTTGCACCTGCACAGTAAGTCAATATGCTACATTTTCATTTTTCACAAGGACAACGTCACAAAATTGCAGCCTTAACAGAAAATTAAAGGGGCAAAAAGATTCTGTAATTACTGAAATATGAATTTTTAACAGGGTGGGTAGCAAAATGTAACCAAACAACATTGTCACAAAGGCACAATTAGTTAAAGGGTGGACCTTTAACCCTTTACCCCGTAAGACATTTCTATGGTACCTTTAACTGACATGAAATGACAGAAAGGATGAAACGCTTACCTTATATACATGTAAATAGCGCAGAAAACATTGTGACCAAAGGTAAAATTGCTCATAATGAGCAATTTTACCCTTTGTCACAATATTTTCCAAATGGTTTCTTCACCCAATACGTATAATTGAGTATGTATGGAGTCAAGGGTTAACAAACATTGTGGTATCAAAATAGCTCACATACAGCACTTTGTGTTTGGATGAGCTTAACGCTTTTTATCCTGCTTCAAGAATGTCAGTAAGGTTACTGCATCTAGGATAATGTTAGCCAAGCAATTACTTATACTTTCAAAAGAATGCAGTAATGAGATAAGTTTTGGAATCTGGGTCAAAATTCCAAAGATTAAAGCCTCAAAGTCGAAAGGCTTTGAAACATACTGTTAAATGTAACAGAAATTTCCGCCATTTTTCTAGCTGGCAATAGACTACAGTTATTAATCCATCACATGCCTTTGCAATGTACAGAAAGCAACAAAATCTTTATTTATATAGTATTAACTCGAAAATTAATATCAAAGCAAGCTTAAGAACAATAACTTAATGCATGCACAAATTATAATGAAACAAAAGAGAAGGAGAAATACATGCAAATCATGAACAAACTGTTTTTACCTATTCCTTTATCATACAAGTCTTTATCTGGGAAAGCTCTTAATTGCTCTGCTCTTACTCTAAAGCTACAACAGTGAAATATTATACATGTACCAGTCAAGTTCGTAAGAGTGTATGTGACAATGGCTTTTGTACTGTAGAGAAGGGTAATAACTATGCAGCTCATTCGAACCTTCCAATTTATCAAGAGGGTAAAAATGGCCCTAAATCAATCACCTGAACATGTGTGCATTGTAAGGGTCATGAGGAGAGGGGTTTCAGAGTTGTTGATAGTCTGGTACCCTGTCTGACTGTTAGAGTAGGTCACGCAATGCACAGTTATGGCGGCCCATGTTCATGCTGTCTGAGCAGGTCATGTTCTTTTACGTTTGACCGTTCGGCAAACATCTGGTGATACGTTGTTGATCAAAGTCGGATATATCCAATTTGTGTTTGATCCATATGAAATGTTACATTTTAGGTTCGGTGATACGTATTTTGCACAAAATAAATCCCATTTTATTTACTGATAAAACTGATCATTTGAAATCGGACAAAATACTAACAAAAGCATGTAACGCTGGTGGCCACAGAGGGAAGCCACCATTATTGAGCATTGCCTGACCTGACAACGTAGTGTTAGGGGCAGATAATCCAGACTATAAATTGCATAAGTCTCCATCAAAACCTATGTACATAGATTGATGTCTCATTAGAATCATCCCATCGAGCTGATATAGGTTTTGGACAAATACCTTAAGATTTTGGTACGGGGTAACTTCCCCTTACCTGGACTCTGAATACGACACTCTCTGCCCCATAGGGATTTCCTGTGGACACTACAATATCCCTATATCCTTGGGGCAGAAAATAAGTATGTGTCCGGATAAGTTTGAACAAAGGTTGTTCCGGAATGATACCTTTTGACAATACAAGCAAGACTAATTATTTATTTTCTGACGATATGGCTTGTGTATATATTGTAATGTAACTACATGTACATGTATTTAATCAACCTTTACTTGGGTTTGCAGCAAATGGATTTTGCAATTTAAATTCTGTACAGCTTTTGAAAGTTAAATTTCTTATATAATTTCCAACCCATCTAAAATGGAATGAACTTGTGCCTATTGCACTGGATATATATCTATTTATTTCTAGATCTATAGACTAAAGCAGAAGCATTCTCTCAACTCCTTTTTCCAATTTTTCTTTTACAGGACTATGATTGTAAAAATGAATCCTGGAAAAGTCATCAATGTTCTTAACCCCATATCCCCATATCTAATAATAACATTTAGACCTGTCCAAGTTGAGAGTTTGAAGATGACAATCTTAGACTGATAAAGGGGGGAAATTTCTCAAATATGGTAAAAAACAACCATGAGAAAAAAAAAAAAAAAAGAAATTGCTTGTTTTGAACAATTTCTCTTTGTCCCACAATGTTTTCCAGAGATTTGTATTGCAAAAAAGGATAGTTTGTTTTAGGGTCAAATTAAAAACAGCAGTAACCCTTAGAGCGCCAAATAAACAAAATGGACAGTTTTAATCAGGCAATAAAATGCTGAAATACTGCCATTTTTGATGCTTGTTTTGGCCATAACATCTCAATATAGCTTAGTCCGTAATATCTCAACATAGTGGACAGAGTAGATCCAAGATCAGAATGTTCTGGGCAGTCTGATCTTGATCTGCACTGATCACAAAAGCAACAACAGTTGCGTTTGGCACTCTAAGGGTTAAATCTTACAATGAGGAAAGAATCTCATGAAAGAGAATGCATAAATATTATTCTTACTAAGCATCATCACTGTGGCAATAAACATCCACATATTCTGCCACTTCACCCTCAAGTAACTGCACAGGCCATTTCAAATGCCTTGGTACTCCTGGCACTATACTGAAGTATGCCATCTGTAATGAACAAAAATAAAAGAGTATGAACCAATACATCTGATTTAAATTGAGAACACAATGATGACACCCACACTGTGGAAAAGCTGTTGTCCAAGTATTTCCAAACCACATACTGAAAACACTTTACTGAGATGAGAGAGTCGGAACATGGGTATGAACAATAAAAAAGTCTATCAAATAACAATTGCATAGAATGCAACATAAAGACTGGACTCTGGACAGGATAACCTTAATCTGAAGATGCTGGACCACACTGAATACCACATTACGTCTGGACAGATGGCACATAATGCCTAGATAGTAGAACAGCTACTCTACAGACTGCAATACAACAATATATAGCATTGAATTCCATTATGTCTGGAAAAGATACATGTAGTTGGCACATAAGGTGTGACCTACACCTAAAGACTACCTAAAAAAGACATATTGCTTTAAAATCGACATAATGTCTGGACAGTATAACCTGTACCTAAAGACTACCACAAAGATGGATTACATAGAATATCACATTATGTCTGGACAATAGAGTTGTACAAACCTATTCCTAAAGACTACCAAATAAAGATGTTTTACATTGAATGAATACCACATTATGTATCAACAATAATAAAGATGGCACATAATGTCTGGACAAAAAAACCTGTACTTTCAGACTACCTAACAACGTTTTATTATATTTAATACCACAATGTCTGGACAATGAAGTTGGCACATAATGTCTGAAGAATAAAACCTGTACCGACTGACTTCTACAAACAAAACGTATCACATTGAATCCAACATGTATGGACAGTAAAACCTGTACATAATCAAAGCCTTCAAAACGCTGATGTGGCATTTGTCAAGGAAGCCTTGTGTGGAATTAATAATTTGAAAAAAAAAAAAAGAGAAATATTATTTAAATATTAACTTGAAAATCAACCTCATAAGCAAATTACTATCGAATTAAATTAGTTCATACCTGAAAACTATGATTTTGAGATATCTTTGGCCATCAGGATCCAATTCCCAACACTGCAATAATTTTTTTGACCCATAAATATTTATGCACAATCAAATGGAGTAGCGTGCAATCATGGGACGAACAAGCACAGGGACAAACTTTTTTTGGAACGAACAAGCCCGGCACCAAAGTGGTCAGTAGACAAATTTTGTGTATCACTGCGCAAATAGAAAGCTATGAGGGGGATGAAGCTATTTCCACGACCGATGGCCTAATGCAGTTTATTTCAATACGCCTTTATCAATTATATATCTGAGTGCTATCAAAAAACTCATTTGTCTGAGAAAAATTGGGTTTAATTGGGTTTATTTCCTTCGGTTTTGCACAAAATACGATACATGGTCTTCAAAATTCAATATTGAACTTTCATTATTGAACTCATAGTGGCACTGTCTTCGACAAATGCCACAAAAACTATCTCACAAAGATGGATTACACTAACTACCACATTATATATGGACAAGAGAGTTAGCACATAATGCCTGGACTGAAAAAATAAAAAACTATACTATAGTACCACCAAACTAAGATGGATTAAAATGAATACCACATTATGTATGGACAAGACAATTGGCACATAATGTCTGGACAGTAAAACTGTGCTTATATTAATTTGGTCTTTGGTAAAGAGTTAAAGGTCAATTACATTGAATACCACATTATGTATGGACTAGAGAATTGGCACACCATGTCTGAACTGAAAAAAAAAAACTGTATTTAAATACCACCACACAAAGATGGATTACAATGAATACCACATTATGTACAGACATGAGAACTGGCACATAATGTCCGGACAGCAAACCTGTGCCTAAAGACTACCACACAAAGATGGATTACATTGAATACCACATCATGTATGGACAAGAGGTTGGTGCTTTATGTCTGGACAGTAAGACCTGTACCTAAAGACAACAACCAAAAGCCGTTTATCATTGAATATCACTTTATGTTTAGACAATAAAATTGGCATATTATGTCTAGACAGTAAAACCTGTAGTGTAGCTAAAGACCAGTAGACAAAGAGGTTTTACATTTAACGCATTATGTCTGGACAAGAGATCTGGCACAAAATGTCTAGACAGTAAAACATGTAGGGTACCTTTAGACTACAACACAAAGATGCATTGAATTCCACATTATATCTGGACAAGAGAATTGGTCCTTAATGATTATGTTTGGACAGTGAAACCTGTACCTAAGGACTACCGAAGAAAGATGTATTACATTGAATAACACATTATGTCTGGACAAGAGAATAGGCAAGTACTGTCTGGACAGTAAAACTGTATCTAAAGATTACCAAACAAGTAGGTATTATTTTGATTTTAACACAATGCCTGGACATAAAACCTGTATCTAAAGACCACCACACAATGATAGATTGCACTGAATACCACATTATGTATTGACAAGAGACTTGGAAAATATGTCTGGACAGTAAAACCTATGCCTAAGACAACCTCACAAAGATGAATTTCATTTCAATACCTCATGTATAGACAAGAGAATTGGCACATAATGCCTGGATAGTAAACCTGTGTCTAAAGACTACCTCACATAGATGGATTACATTGAATGCCACATTATACATGGACAAGAGAGTTGGCACACAATGTCTGGACAGAAAACCTATACTGAAAGACTACATCACAAAGATTGATTACATTGATTTCATTTCAATACCTCATCATGTATAGACAAGAGAATTGGCACATAATGCCTGGATAGTAAACCTGTGTCTAAAGACTACCTCACATAGATGGATTACATTGAATGCCACATTATACATGGACAAGAGAGTTGGCACACAATGTCTGGACAGAAAACCTATACTGAAAGACTACATCACAAAGATTGATTACATTGATTTCATTTCAATACCTCATCATGTATAGACAAGAGAATTGGCACATAATGCCTGGATAGTAAACCTTTGTCTAAAGACTACCTCACATAGATGGATTACATTGAATGCCACATTATACATGGACAAGAGAGTTGGCACATAATGTCTGGACAGAAAAGCTGTACTGAAAGACTACATCACAAAGATGGATTACATTGAATATCTCATTGTACATGGACAAGAGAGTTGGCACATAATGTCTGGACAGAAAACCTATACTGAAAGACTACATCACAAAGATGGATTACATTGATTTCATTTCAATACCTCATCATGTATGGACAAGAGAATTGGCACATAATGCCTGGATAGTAAACCTGTGTCTAAAGACTACCTCACATAGATGGATTACATTGAATGCCGCATTATACATGGACAAGAGAGTTGGCACACAATGTCTGGACAGAAAACCTATACTGAAAGACTACATCACAAAGATGGATTACATTGATTTCATTTCAATACCTCATCATGTATGGACAAGAGAATTGGCACATAATGCCTGGATGGTAAACCTGTGTCTAAAGACTACCTCACATAGATGGATTACATTGAATACCACATTATACATGGACAAGAGAGTTGGCACATAATGTCTGGACAGAAAAGCTGTACTGAAAGACTACATCACAAAGATGGATTACATTGAATATCTCATTATGTATGGACAAGAGTTGGCACATAATGCCTGTACTAAAAAAACCTATACCTAAAGACTAACTCAAAAAGATGGATTTCATTCATTATGAATGGAGAAGAGAATTGGCACATAATGTATGGACAGTAAACCTGTGCCTAAAGACTCCCTAAGACTGCCTCACATAGATGGATTAAATTAAATACATGTACCACATTATGTATGGGTAAGAGGTTGGCGCATAAGTCATTATGCCTGGTCAGTAAAACCTGTGCCAAAAGGACAGAAAGGCTGGGGTCGACACTAACAGTGTCCCACCATCCCGAGGACACCAATATTTTAGAATGGACACCTAAAGTTCTGCATTTTATAACTAGAGCTATCACGAAAGGTGATTAATACCCCCCACCGCCTCCTTGTCAAGAAATAATTTTTTCTGCTCACCAAGATTTCTTTTGATGAATTCTATCGATAAGTGCTTAAATCTTTTAAAAAGATATGACTTTACCAGTATGATGGTATAATTACTGAGCAATAGAGTCAACAATTAAATCAATCAATGAGCCACAACTCATTGGAAAATCACTCAACATGCACTTGTTTGCTTTATAAATATTAAAACTTCCTATGAGGTCTGACTGAAATCCATCATGTAGTTACTGAGAAATAGAGCAGACACGAAAAATTCATGGAACATAACTCCTTTAATTAAAAATCATTAAACCATAACAAAATTATACTATGCACATCTTGGCTTCCTATGAAATTTGACTGAAATCAGTCCGATAGTTATTTAGAAATAGAGAGGGAAAAAAAATATGAAAGGGCCATAACTCATTGGAAATCATTCAACCATTACGAAATTAAAATATGCAAATCTTGGCTTCATACTGAAACTTCCTATGAAGTTTGACTGAAATCAGTCCAGTACATGTAGTTAATGAGAAATAGAGCACACAAATAATTCATGAAAGGGCCATAACTCCTTTGAAAATCATTCAACCATAACCAAATTATAATTTGCACATCTTTGCTTCATACTAAAAATTTCTATGCAGTTTGACTGAAATCCATCCAGTAGATATTGTGAAATAGAGCAGACAAAAAAAATCAATGAAAGGGCCAACTCCTTTGAAAATCATTCAACCACAACCAAATTATAATATGCACATATTTGCTTCATACTAAAACTTTCCATGAATTTTGACTGAAATCCATCCAGTAGATATTGAGAAATAGAGCAGACAAAAAAATTCATGAAAGGGCCATAACTCCTTTGAAAATCATTCAACCGTAACCAAATTATAATATGCACATCTTGACTTCATATTGAAACTTCCTATGAAATTTGACTGAAATCTGTCCAGTAGTTATTGAGAAATAGAGCGGACAAAAAAAAGCTACAGACCGACCGACCAAATGACCAACCAACCGACACGGTGACTCCTATGCTATATACCCCCCCCACCCAAAACAGAGTTTGTGAGGGGTATAATTAAGTTAACCGTCCTGAATTCTGGTAACTTTTGACTGTGAGACACCTTCCAATAAAGTGTCAAGCCCTGAAAAGATGTTTTTCATTGAATATCACATTTGAAAAAATGTATTTCATTGCATATCACATTATGTCTAGACAACACAAGTGGCACATAATGGCTGGACAGCAAAACCTGTAGTGTACCTAAAGACCACGAAACAAATATCTATTTCATTTAACATTATATTACATTATGCCTGAACAAGATATTTGACACAAAATGTCTAGACAGAAAAACATGTACCTACATACAACACAAAGATTCCACATAATGTCTGGACAGTAACACCTGTACCTAAAGACTACCTCAAGAGATGAAATTCATTTTATACCACATTATATCTGGACAAGAGTTGACACATAATGTATGGACAGTAAACCTTTAGCCAAGGACAAGTGGTTTGTTTGTTTGAATGGTGTTTTACGCCGCTTTCAACATGATTTCAGTCATGTCACGGCGACAGCTCACATAATTATTTATGTTTTCCTCAGTTTCACCATTACTAGGCTAGGCTCTGAAGTGTCTTGCCCATGGTCACTCCTGTGAAAAACCCAGTGGAGCCAGCGAGGCTCCAACCTGGGGCCTCCAGGTCACAAGTCCTACGCTCCACCACTGAACCACGCAGGACCCATAAAGACTAGTGGACTACCGCACAATTTTACAAGGATGTATTGACACGGGACTCTGTGTTTTGACACTTGTAAATTAAAAAAGACCCTTATTTGACACATGGAAAAAATAGAGCCAAGTGTCATTTTGACTCCCACTTTCAGGCATGGCGAATACCGTTAGATATATGACAGTTAAATAATGGGAGGACTGATTAAATTATCTGTACTGTCGGACCGACTGTCCACCCCATTTAAAGCAGAACATGGTGTGTTCCTTACAAAAAAGAATTTATGTGCACTTGCGGTGCACTAGTTCTATTAAACTAGTCCCACACTGATTGCTAAATAAAGTAGCAATAGCAGCTTTAAACAAGGGACCAGTGTTTCCATGTTTTGTTCTTGTTTTCTGTCTGACAAATTTTGATTCCTTCAGGCAAAACTTTCATGACTGTCAGACCGAATGGCCGATAAAAATTTCAAGTTATTCGCCAATTCTGTGATTTTATGCATCAAAGTGTCAATGTCATTTAATGACATCAAATAGTCACCAAAGCAACCCAACAAATACTGTTTATCTAGACATATATCAAGTTGTTTAAGCGTGAAGACTTAATTGTTGTTGATGGCACTTATTATTGGCATGTTGTATGCCTTTTTAACTTGATACGTCAGTGCAAACACAGTATCCAGGCTGGGCGATTAACAATCTTACTGGAAAATGATGGAAAAAGTATGCCATAAGATTATTTAACCCTTTACCGCACAATGCCACCTTTTGACGTCCCTGAAGAAGACGCCTTTTGAAAACAATGTGGGAAAAGGAGAAAATGCTGGTAACCAGCATTTTCTCCTTTTCCCACAAGGTTTTCTGCCCTATCAAATAAAAATTGCACCATTTGAGCCACACTGAAATTGTTGTCTGCAAATGCTTTCAATTTGGACAAGGCTATAATTTTGTTGTCTGGTAAAGGGTTAATCAATCAGTTCTACTGATGTCATTTTAACATCGAAAAAGCAAACTCTTTTCTCGTACCTTAGTTACTGAAATGTCATGGGTTTTCATGCATTTTGAAAAGGCAGATATTGCAGGGAATTTGATACAAAACTGCCTTAAAATGGATCAAATATGTCATGTACATTACCAAAAATAGCACAGATTGTTTCATTTTATGATATTGATTTAACTCTTTATCAAACGACAAAATTTTAGACTAGTTCAAATTCAAAGCAATTGCAGATGACAAAATAAATGTTGCCCAAACATAAAAAATTTCTTTTGGGACAGGTAGAAAACACTGTGGGGAAAAGGGAAAATGCTGATTATCAGCATTTTCTCCTTTTCCCATAATATTTTCAAAAGGCCATTTCCTCAGGATCATTAAAACTCGGGATTGTGAGGTAAAAAGTTAATCTAAAGAGAAATTTATCCCAAGATTTCTTTTTTACTCTCATACCGTGGGTAGGGTAACTTAATTTGTAAGAAAATCATTCATTCATTTTATGTTTACTAAGTTTTTTAAATGAAAATATTAACAGTATTTCCTGCATAAAATTAAAGACTATCTCTAAGTTCCTTGATTTTCGTTTTGCTACAAAAGGTGTACGTCATTGTCTCTGATCCAGTGTGTGTGTTGGGGGGGGGGGGGGGGGGGGGGACTACTAATGACTAATACATGTATATAATTTTTTCAACAAACTATTGTACCAGAGAAGGGTTAAGTGTCAAATAAACTTTTTAATGAAGAAGAAAAAAAGTTAAAAGCATTGTTGAATGAAACTAAAAATTTTGACTTTTGAGATTTAGAGTTCAAGAGTCATTGACTCGGATTTTTTCTCCTAGCGAGGACCCCGTATTGTAGACCACATTATGTCTGGACAAGAGTTTGCAAATAATGTCTAGACAGTAAAATCTGTACCTAAAGACAAAAGCAAAAGGACAGATTACAGATTGTCAATTTGAATGCCACATTATGTCTGGACAGAGTTGGACAGTAACATTTTGTCTTTAAAATAAAGAATCTGCAGAAAAGAAATGAAAACATGATTTCATTGATTCATTGGGTGGGATTTAACACCATTTTCAACATTATTTCAGCCATACATAAGGACAGAAATGTCTATCTTACCTTACTCAATACATACATGTACTTCCACTATGTTTTCACTACAAAACCCTAATACACAATTCAGGTCATGGTCTGAGTTGATCTCCAACCCATAAAGTTGAATGATCTGTTCTCCATTTATTATGTAAGTGTGCAACTTACAAGTCATATTTTTTTCTAAGCACAAGGCTACAAGCCTTATTAAAAATGTGGACCTAAAATACACTTTATACATCCTACTGTGCATTTCTAGTCCAAAACAAGAACAAAGTGTTCCATCTTCTGCTTACAACCAGCATAAGTACGAATATTAAAATTAAAAAAATCAACAGTAATGTTAAGTACACTATGCACAAAATGTCAAGCACTTGTTGCTCCATTTTCAAAACAAAATGGCCGTTCAGAAACTTCCTATCTTGGCCCACAATGTATGAACAAAGTTAGTCCAGTTATAAGGGTGAATGTTTGATATGAGGTATTGTATGGCAAGATACCACTCAAAATTAATGTTGTGTGGTGTTCTTCATTACTTTCCATGAATATTTTTTGTCAATTCATTACCAAACAAAAAATTGTAGGCACTCTAAAAATTGAAAGCATCTGCAAACCACAAAATAAACTTGGTTAAACAAGATTTTAGGTTTTTTTACCTTGTGTTACAGTAAATATTGTGGAGAATAGAGATATCGCTCATTATAAAGTAATTTCTCCTTTTCCCCACAATATGTTCAGAGATTTATGCCAGATAGGTCGGGATTGTTTTGTACACAATAAGGGTTGAGGTGGGTGTTCTGGTATCATTTATGCCGGTTGTTTTGATATTCCCAAAGTCAACTAATAACAAGTGAACCAAATTCACTGTATATGCACATATCTCTTTTTAAAAAAAATCTTGCCATACAACATGACTTGATGAAGTTTTTCTATGAAAAAATAGAAGATTCAGCAGCTGTGCAAGCAAAACAATACACTTCTGCCAAGTTTGGATAAAACTTGACAAACACTTTACAAGATCGAGAGAGTAAAAACTTGGTTGGTGTTTCTTTTCAACACTATTTTTCACTTTATTTAGAATGGAGTGCACCAAAACTCAACTGTAGTGCTTGGTTTATCTGAATGTCCTGCAAGAATCTTGTCTAGGACCTAGAAGTTATGAGCACAGCTTAAAATACAACTGAAAATTCTTTTGAGGGACAGAACCTTGACCCAACCCAATAAGAAAATCTGCAACTCACACCCTCCCTCTCCCCAAGTCCACATCCAAAAAAAAAAAATGAGCAGGGGTTCCGTTTAGCGGCTGGGCAGAAATGTTCCCTCCCATCCACAACAACCCAGGCCATAAAAAGTCTTTGGCAAAGACAGCAAAGGAAGAGTGGGTGCATGAATTCTATAGTGAACCAAAGTATTCAGAGCACTCGCTCCTTCAGAAGGATAGATAAATTTAAAAGAAATATGCTGTAAATAAAATCACATTACCACATCTTCCAGCTGACTGTAAAGTATTGCATCCTTTTCTCACATTTTTGGAAACCTAACTGTTATTTTCATGCCATCAAAGAGACAAAAAAAGCATTGATTTACCAGTAAGTATGTTAATACACAGAGAAAGAGTAAGAAACCACTGATGGACATTTTTGGACAAGGGGGAGGAGGTACACCTAACCAGTTTATCATAGCAAAATTATCCCAAAAATACATTTGATTGCCATGAGAAATTGATCAGACGATTCTTCTCAACTTTGTGTATCAATTCGAAGAAAACAGAGTAGTTCCTATTGTAATCAAATAATGTCATGGAGGGGGTATTCATGAAGGTCACAGCCTCTACACTTTCTACAGGTGCAGTTTCTGAGTCATAGTTTGAAATCATGGCCACTTAGTGTAAATAAATGTTGTGTTGTACAACAACTAATGAATAATGGGGGGGGGGGGGGGGGGGGGTAAATATGGTTTTTGATAAAATGTGACTTTTTTTTTTAATGCAATTTTCTTGGCGGATTTGCACGAATCACTGGATCGTTTTCTGGGACCTTCAAGCAGACATGTTAAGACTCCCGGAAATGCCGTGAGTACCACGGAAAATAACAGCGGCAAACAGCTCACGCATTTTTGGAATAAACTCCCGAAAAACATAAACTCCAATTTTTTTTTTTAAGGCCACAACTTGTATCCCGGAAAAAATACGACTAGAGACCGGTAGGGTCCGGAAATCAGATCTCCGCAAATGCTTTATTCATTGCTACCGGATGTCTAACCATATAGAGCGTTTACAGGGACTTGATCAGACATGCGCATTAAACAAAACTGAGAAAAGAGAAAAGATGTCGAAGTGTGCCCTTTCACTAGGGCCATTAATGCCGAAAAAAAAAGACAGAAAAAAACTCCAGTACGACACAAAATACAGCATCGATTTTGAGAAAAAGTATGACTGGGTTCGGAAAAGCGATTGCTCTGCTACACAAGCGTTTTGTACGGTTTGCAAGCGGCATTTCAGTGTAAGCCATGGAGGCATTGACGATGTAAGACGCCATGGTGAGGGAAAGAAACATTCTGAACTTTACGCCGCTAGAAAAAACAGCAAAGATGTGAGTTCATTTTTTATGGGAAGCAAACACAACACAGAATTGGACACCAATGTAATAAAGGCTGAGACGTTATTTTCTATTATGATAGCTGAACATAATGCACCCTTCTTGCTGGCAGACCATTTTAACAAGATTGTAAAGCGAATGTTCAGGAAATGCCAGATGGCACCAAAAGGCACCATTTTTTTCAAAATTTTCCGGGGGAGCATGCCCCCGGACCCCCCCTAGCAAATCTTCGTGCCTGCGGCGCTTACATCAAATACGGGCTGTCTCACTGATTTTTTTTCCAGGAACTTAACATGTCTGTTCAAGTCCTGAATTCCAGAAAATTCTCATGCCTGCAGTCTCTACCAGATGACTGATTTTGGTCTCATCCAAAATGAAAGCAAATTGATCATACTCGAGACCCCTGGAAAATATGATCTTATTGGTAAATATATCCTAGGGAAAAGATCAGGTGAAGAGCATTTCTAATAGTTCATCAGATTATATCATAAATAGGAACTCTTATCCTTAGTTCAGAATATTGTCACGAAAAAATAGATCGCCAAAAGAGTGTGAAAACCCATGACACTACAATGAGCAGCGTGGCATCGTCCGATCAGGGGAACTTCAAACTATCTTCTTATCTTTAATAAAGAATTTTAACAGTGAATTTAAACAAATCTCTGAATAAAGCAATAAATGAAAGCTAAATTTCCGTTCATGAGTGAAAAAAAATGTTGTTATATGAAAATATAGATCTATAGCAGACAGGGGGTGGGGGTGAAGAAGGTGGCATCGTCTGCAAATGCTTGAAATATGGCGTATTCTTTTTTTTAACTCGTTTGTAAATTAAAATATACGGAAAAAAAAGAATGGTATTGAAAAAAGTTAAAAATTTAACTGTAAACTATTTTTATGGTGATTTTGGCATGAGAAATGAGTTAAGTCTACTTTCCCTTGCCCAGAAATGATTTCTGACACTTTCTTTGTCTATTGATGTGCCAGAATTAAATCATTACTTTGTTTGTCTCTTTGAAAGATGGAAAACACCAGTAAGGTTCACACATCTTTGAGAAAAGGGCATATATGCAGTAAAAATGGTCATTCAAGTCTGGAAGTTTGGACCAGTGATAATGTCATAAGGACGAGTAACTTTTGCTACTCACTCGTCCTACAGGACAAGTAGACAAAGAAAAATGTTTACATCCCTGCCTCATGTACTTGCCGCGATCAGGGTAACTTCCATTTCGCGAAACTGGGTCAAAGTGGCGGAAAATACGAATGCTGAATTTCTGCCTAGCGAAACTTGGTTTGATTCTCAGTGTGGTACAGGTGCGGAAGAAGTAATAATGAAATATTATATGAGACAGTTTAACTCGGAAAAGTTTTGGTATTGAGCTTTTTTTATTATTCAAAGTTATTACTGCGGCCGCGGTACCTTCGTAAACCCCGCCCCCCTCCCACCAAACTGGAGACGTTTACAAATCAGTTATTCTAAATAACAGAATATAATGCCATCGAAAAACACTATAAATATGCACACTAACAAAGCACTGGAAGATAAGAGATGTAGAAGACAAATCGACAGACTTACGTGATTCTACTATCAACGTCTCCTTTTCTGTTGTAATATGGCCGCGTGTAAGTAAACTTCCGATTTCCGCAAGCTCTATTGACTGGTTCTCGGCGGTCAACGACGCATGTAATACAAAGTATTACAATAAATGTTTCACGCAGGGAACCACATAGGCGGGAGAAATGTACTTAGTCGCTGTTACTATAAGGGATGTAACTCGTACTTCGCACATGGACTTCGGACGGATACCAACCGTCTGTCATAATGTTGAAAAATTAACCATAGGTTAAATATACACATTTCAACATAAGGATGTCCAAAATGTCCAAATGTAAAAGTTTATGTGGTTAAGCACATAAAACCAAAAACCACATAAACCTGGAATGGACGACAGTCCTTTCCGAACGAACCTGAAATGTTGGCGCGGACGGACGCACGCACGCACGACGGACAACAGGCCATGACATAAGCCCGCTGGCCTTCGGCCAGTGGAGCTAAAAATCGTAATTGTACAGGCGTGGGTCAATTTTGTTGCACTGTGAGCATAGCCTCTGTGCAAAATAACAATTATCTGTCATATAAGCCAAAAGAATGATAACGAAGAATCATGAAAATTAAAAAATAAATTGAAATGTGCTTTGGAAATATCCCTCAGAGTAAAATGATGAGTAAAATGATTAACTCATCCTAGCATTGTGACCAAAGTCTTGGTCAAAGGAGGAACATATCTGATATACACTATCCTTCTCACATATACGTAACATTAAACGCTTTGGCCCTAAATAAGAAGGCTTTTGAAAATTTGTGGCAACAGGAGAAACTGCTGGTAATCAGCATTTTCTCCTTTTCCAACAATGTTTTCTACCCTTTCGCTGACAAATCGCATAATTTGAGGCAAGTTTAATTTGTTGTCTACAAGTTCCTTCAATGCAGATGAGTCTAAAATTTTGCTGTCTGGTAAGGGGTAAAGAAGTGAAATCATTGTAGCATGTCCTGCAGTCATGTCAAGAATCTATACTCTGAGCAAAAGCAAATTAACTCTATCAGTCCTAAAAAGGCGATATGGATATTTTTTCTTTGGAAAATAACAGACCAAAACATTGCAGATTCGATATTGTTCTTGTGTGAAAATTTCACCATAAGCAGATGGTGTAGATCTGAAATCAGACAGCACATTGTGAACAGTCTGATCTTGATCTACAATGTCTACAAAAGGCAGTCTAATCTTGGCCTCTTTCGCCTACAAAAACCAAGTAGTGATTGAAGTATTTCACAAACTGCACTGTTACAATACCTGCTCTCCCTTGACTTTCCGACAACAGGGGCTCCATATATTTTTGACGGGTCATATCTCTTTACAGCTGCAGCTGCAGCAGCAGCCCCTCCTACATCTGCCCTGTTCCTTGCAGCTGAAAATGTTGTTCCCATAGAGATAATCAGTTAGCCCATTATCTCATTTTTTGGGCAATTGACATTTCTTTTTTTTTTATAAATACAACCAACCATAGGCACATTTTGAAAACATTGTGAAAAAAGCAGCAATTAAATGCAACAAGCAAGAAGATGCTTCACTTCACAAAATATTTTCCACATCATTCAATTCTCTTCACATGAAAATTTTTTAGACTTTTCTAAATTAAAATTATTAGCAGACAAAAAATAAGATATGATCAAAGGAAAGAATTTTTTCTTAAAAAGGACAGAAAATATGGTAGGAAACAGAGAAGATGCTAGCTATCAGCATTTTGCCCTTTCCACACAATCTTTTCAAAAGCCTTTTTCTGCAGGGTCATTAAAACATGGAATTGTTTGGCAAAGAGTAAAGAACAAAATTTTCTGTACCTCTAAATGTTACCACCTTGAGTCAATCATAATTGCATTTGATAGGTCTATAAACAATGTGTACAGTAATGGGTTAAGATAGGATGTATTCCTACTTATTCAGTGTTCTCTTTGTGGATAAGTTATCTTTAACTGTATACTGAATAATAATATTTAAGACCTGTTGAAATTGAAAGTATTTGCAGAAAAACAAATAAAATCAGCAATACAACAAAATGAAATAAAAACGGTAACCAGCAATTTCTCCTTTTTCAACAGTGTTTTCAAACGCTTTCACTATCAGGGTCATTACAACTCTGGATTTGTGGTGAAGTGATCAAAGAAAATCTTTAGTAAGAAGTTCAACTTACGTTTGCATGATTTTACACCTTCCTGTGACACAATATAGTAAAACTTTGATGTGATGATGATTAAACAATGTGACAAAAGCAAACATTGCTCATTCAGAGCAAATTTAACACTGAAGAAATTTTCAAAAGCTGTCTACATTGGATTATGTTTGATATTCATTGAACCTGTTAACAACATAAGAATTTGCAGCCTACTCCTCACCCATGTAGGACATCAAGCTACAACTAAATAACTCTTCACCAGATTAAAGGGTTTTAGACTCGTCCACATTGAAGCATCAGAAGACAAGTTACTTGTGGTTCAAATATTGAAATTTCTCTCCAAAACAGTACAAAATATTGGTGACAAGGATTTTCTTTTCTTTCCCAAATTCTTTCAAAACCCAAAACCTTAGTCAGACAGACACAGACAAAGTAAAGTAAAACAGAAGTTGTACCTGAAGGTGGTCTAGCAGCCTGTTTAGGAGGGGGAGGTAATGCTCGCCCTAGTTTATGTCCATGCATCACTGTGTGACTGAATTCTGATGAAAGTTGCTGAAATGAAATGTTACGTATAACCAGAATTTTCGACTTGTACCACTATGTTTTCTACCCTTTCAACTAAAAATTGCATCATTTACACCATATTTAACTTGTTGTCTGCAAGTGCTTTCAAGTTGGACAGGTCCGAAATTTTGTCATTTTGTAAAGAATAAGTAAAAAAAGAAAAGGGGGCATAACTGTGTGAAAAATATTGTAAAGCTGACCTTTCTGACAAGGGTGTCTCTTTTGATCGCTTACAACTAGCCCTGGTATGAAGCAACTATCTTCAGTAATGACAGATGTATCGGAAAATGTTGGACAGTTTCCATGATTTACATGTACCAGTAATTGACATTCAACTTTATACAACCATTTGATATAAAGGACAACCAGCAAATGTACCTTTCAGTCTTGCAGATTGATTGAATAGTGATTTATGCTGTTTTCAACATTATTACAGTCACATCACTGGAACAGTTCACATATTCATTTATGTCTTGGGTTTCACTAATACTAGGCTAGGGCTCTAAATTGTTTTGCCCAAGGACACTCCCACAAAAAAACCTAGCGCTTTAAGTGAGGCTTAAACCTGGGCCCTCAAGGCTACCATTCCTACACTCTACCACTGTGCCACGCAAGATCCATGGCCACACAGAAAGTCTTCATCTCATTTGTTTACTAGCCTATCAAACAAGAATTAAATTATACGAGGTTAAATTATATGAGGCAGTACAGTAGATACTCTTCAAACAGAAAGCCAACATACTGCCGAACAAAATGCTAAATTCTGCCTGTCTGAAATAATATAATTTTAGAAAGGAATACTGGGCCCAATTTAACTGATCTTTGATAAATGACACTTGCGAAATGGACAAACCGTATATTTCCTCTTCCTGGCAAATTATACAACAATATTTTACCTCTTGTGTAAGGAATTTTGGTATTCGTTGTGATAGTAATGGTTTTTTCAACACAGAATTAATGGATGGTCTGTCCCTGTAAAGTAAAATATATATTGCATGTACTGCAGACTTCAAGGAGTAAACTATGTCCTTCCTGTTCTGTAAACCTGTGCATTTTTCATGGTTTAAAAAGTTTTTCTTTTAACTCTTTACCACACAGTCACGAGTTTTAACGACACTGGTGAAGAATGCTTTTGAAAACACTGTGGGAAAAGGAGAAAATGCTGGTAACAATGTTTTCTACCCTATCAAAGACAAGTGCCACTATTTGAGTCATACTTAAATTGTCGTCTGCAAATGCCTTCAATTTAGACAAGGCTACATTTTTCTTGTGTGGTAAAGAGTTAATGGAAATTTTTAAATAGATTTTCAGTAGTTCAACATTTATGATAAGACAATTCTTTCCTTCTTTTAGCTAAGCTGGTAGCTCAATTGGTAATGTACAAGGCTCGAAACCAGAGGATTTTTGGTTTGAATCCCCACTTCAGCAAATTTCTTTCCTAGGATTGATGAAAATCAGTGCAACAGGATTTATTTCTCTCTCACCGTTGATCTTTGTCTGACACTATAATGTAGGGAGCAGCCAGTGGTCTTTGGAAGAATATAGTGCTATGTGCTTTAACTTGGCGATTCTTTCAAATTTGGTCTGCTGATTTTTTAATTGAAGCATATGCAGGGAACACTGGCAATGAGAAATGACATTAAGATGTTAAATTAACAGCAATTACAATTACCTTGGTGCTCTTTTAAAGAGTTGTGCTATCAAATTTCTAAGTTCATAACTGTATTTTGGTGATACTGGTGGGTAAGATCCTCTGAAATATATGTGAAATGATATAGATAACAAACTGTCATACTTTATTTGAGCTGTGCTCCGGCAAAAGGCATCTCTGTGATGTATAACACCAAATAAATCAACACATATTCATGAATCCATAAAATCTATTTTGTCAAACAACAGATCTAATAATGAGGTAGACCGGTTGAACATGTAGAAAATTAACAAATAGCAAAAAGCTTAGACCCAGGTCAGCATGCGCAGACAGCGTAGGGTGACCTGGGTCAATACTTTTTGCAGATGAATTAAACCCCACCTTGCCAGGGTGCCACTCATATTTATGTGTATGCATTCAAAGTCAACTGTAGGCAGCCAGCAGCCAGAGTAGCTCAAGTAGTAGAGCATGGAATTTGTAATCTTGGATATACTAGGGAATGGCTTCAGTTCTCACAGCTTGCAAACTAAAATTGTTTAAAGTCTTTCTGATGGGTCTTTTAAATCTAGGTCCGCTTGGATGTTTGGATGTTGTTATATACATCTCGCAGGTTAAAGAAATATGACCTTGTAACATAGGATGGGTTCGTCCTGTATCTTGTTCTATCCAAAATAACATAAAATTATAAAATTACTAACAGCCTTTTGAGCACAAGTCAAGGAGGGGTGGAGGGCAGGGGCAGGAATAGATGAATTCAAAAACAAATATTGGTTTCAAAAGGTAACAAATTAAGAGTGTATAAATATCACTTGCTCAAATAAAGCATAAAAGTCTCGCTGTAAGACAGCAAAGAAGATTGTGGCAAACTGAAAACCCCCTTTTTTTCCACACAATGTCAAAATTTATCATAGTGCTTTTAAATACTTCTAAAACAGGGGCATAAAAAAAGCTTTAACATCGAAAAGGGTTGAAGTCTCTTACCTATAGAAAAAAAAGTCACTGAAATATAAAACTGAATCTTACCTTATAATTTTCAGCACTAAATTTTTCATATTGCCAGCTTCAAACTGAAATAAGAATACAAGAAAAACAAGATCCAAATGATACTTATCCCTTTATCACACAATTCTGACTTTTAACAACCCTAAAGATAAAACCCTATTGAAAACATTCGGGAAAAGGAGAAAATACTGATAACCAGCATTTTCTCCTTTTCCCGCCACTTTCAACAGTAAGGCATGGTAAAATCTCACTCTTTCAGGTCTTTTGGTTTATCCAGGTCTGTGATGCCTTGCCAAAGGGCACATCCACCTGACCAGCACCTTAATGATACACATATCAAATCTGATTAATGAAGCAGGCACAAATAAAAGAAGAGGAACACATTCAGGTGCCAACACTCACTTCACTTGCTTTGACAGTAAAATTCTGAGTCGAAAAATGGGGCATAGCTGCATCAAAAACTTCTTGTATGGGTTCAGCTACATGCAGTTCAATTTGAAGTGAATATCTTCAGTAATAACAGAAATTATGAGAAAATGTCAAAGTTCTTGGCATCATGACCAAGACTGTGAGCATACTTCAATGAAATCAGCCAAGGTAACAATGGCTTTAACTGGAAATCTGAAAAAGCTTCTATTACTTACTGCATGTTTGAGGGTAGCCAACTCATAAAGAACACAACCAAGGGACCATATATCACTGAAATAACATAGGATAAAATGTCAAAGAAATTGAACTGACTTCAGTGTATCAGCATATGTACCTTATTAGTCATAATTTTAACATATCTTCAAGGGACATATTTTAAGTACTGGAAAACAGTGGAGAGTTATGTATATAACCAATACCTGTGCAGAAATGATTCAAAGATTCCCTGAAAGTATTAACCTTGGACCTCTACACACTTTTCAAACCTCAAAATCCACTCCAAAAATGCATTTTTAACTTTTCCTTAGGTATACTGTTGATACGCTTGTAACGTGCACTTTTGAAGGCACTTGGGGTTTCAAACTGGCGACCTTTTAAATAAGATTTGATGAAAGGACTGAGCCAAAAGTCACAACAAGAGAGGTCAAGACTGTAAGGAGAATGTGGTAAAATATCCATTCTCTGTTCCTCTAAATAAGCTCAAACAAGGGCTACCATGTTTTCTGCACTTTCAAAGACAAATTCTATCGTTTGAGCCTTTAATTTGTCGTCTGCGGATTCTTTCAATTTGGACAAATCTAAAAACTTCTTGTGTGGTAAAGGAAAAAAAAAAAAAAAAAAAACCCACCTTTTATTATTGTAAGGTTTATTTTCACAAATTTCTGGACTAAGATAGTAGGGGGTACCTATACAGGTTCTGGCTAGTTCAACAGTACTGTTCAACACTTTAGCTATACCAAAATCACCGAGTTGTATCATTCCTTTACTAGTCAGGAAAATATTCTGAAATAGTAACAAGAAAATATGAAAATAAACAGAAATAGAAATAACCTTGTCTTTAAACTGCAACTTACTACCATTACGATAGACATAAATTAAGTTGCCAAATTTGACTTAGCAAATCCAGGACTTTGAAAAGATCCTCTTCAAAAATTTATGAATTATTAAACAGAATCAAGGTTTAAAATTTTACAAAACAATCCTGCTTGAACAACCCTGTAGAAGAAAGTTTGTAAAAATAGTGTACGAAAAAGGAGAAATTACCAGTAAACAGGATTTCTCCTTTCCCCACAGTGTTTTCTACCCTTTCAAATGTGAATTCCATCATTTGAGTCACACTTGATTTACTGTCTGCAAATGCTTTCAAAATGCAAAGCGCTTTGCAAAAACTGTGAATCAAAATCAGACTACACAGCATTGAATAATCTCCAAATTTGAATACGAGGGGTTTCCTGCAGATCAAAAATTAATGTTGTATTGATCTAGGCCTTTAGCTAATTCCTTCCTGGAAACAAGTTTTCAGCACAGAAGACATATTAGACAACATCCCTGTTAAACATGGACATATGTAAAAAGGTTGTATAAAAATTAGAATTGGCTTGTTACCCTACAACTTTTAGCTCTCCATGGTTAAAAAAAGTCAAAGTTTCAGGCAAAAAAGAAACATTTTAAGATAACAAACATTATTTCATGCTTTCTGGAAGTTTATCGATAAGGGTGAAATATTTTTCGATATTTCATGGTTACGACCAGTGAAAAATACTGATTCTTATCTTCTTACTCTTCAATTGAAGGCCGAAACAGTATTTCCCGCACACTAATAACCTAGGATAAATGTGCGTGCCTCTCAGCAAGATGGAAATATGAAGTCATTTATCCTACATTTCTCGCGCTTTACATCATATTGTAATGCGTTGCTATGCGGAGGGGGTACGCCATGGGGAATAACCGAAAAGAACTGTACTGGATTTTGATGTAAGTTCTGCCCAAAAATGGGTTAGAAACATGAAATAAATAGAATACTTGTTTTTTTCGGCAAAAGATCGAAATTGATTTCATCTCGTAAACATCATTGGTAATATTTTTATGAGCGGCTGTGCCATTTGTGAAAATATTATCGATGATGTTCACTCAATGAAATAAATTTCGATCTTTCACTGCAAAAAACAATTATCCTCTATTTCTATTGAAGAAATCCTATAATCTATTCACCTGAGACTTGATATCTCTGTGTAGAATCTTTCTGTCATGTATATGTTTGATGGCAAGACACATTTGTACAAACCAGTCCAAAATCTAAAAAAGAACTTACAATTAGACTTAACTATTCATTTTAAACATGTACCAAACAATCCCATGTTGTGACAAGGAAGGCTCATGAAAACATGGTTGGAAAAGGAGAAAATGCTGACAGCCAACATTTTCTCCTTTTCTCATGATGTTCTACACCCTGTGTAAAACAAATCCCATTGATAAAGCCAAAATCACTTTGTTACCTGCTAATACATGTATTTCTGATTTTGACCAGTGTAAAATTTTGTTGCTTGGTAAAGAATTAAGGAAAGATTTTATTTTTCTAATGCACTGTGGGATGGCTCTTTAAAAAAAAAAAAAAAGATTTTTAAAAACACAATTAAACCATACTTCATATGTACAGAAAAAGGAAAGATGAAAGCAGTATATATCTAAATCAAGAATGAATAATATCTACTGCAACTGTGACCATCACTTGGCATAACTTTTGATACAAAAGAAGCCACCACTATATGACACAAATGACATTTAGCTTCCATTTCATACCTGGTCTTCTGAGAAGAGGACGCCTTTCTGTATATTGATCTTCGCATATAAATCACCTAAAATGTACAACAACAAAAAAAAAGATGCTGTAAAACTTTCATCCTGACTATTTATGAGCTATGCACTATGAAAAAGATTTAACTCTTTACCAAACAACAAAAATGTAGACTTGTCAAAATTCAAAGCATTTGAGGACGACAATTTAAATGTGGCTCAAATGGTGCAAACTTTCTTTGATTAGGTAGAAAACATTGTGGGAAAAGGAGAAAATGCTGGTTACCAGCATTATCTCATTTTTCCACTATGTTTTCAAAAGGCTTCTTTCCGAGGGTCGTGAAATGTCGGCATTGTGTGGTAAAGGGTTAATGCATTTACAAAAAGTAATGACCCAGGTCAGCCTGTGCAGTTGGCGCATGCTGACCCGAGTGGTAACTTTTAGCTATTGGTCAATTTCATGCATGCAAAAAGACCAGTCTACCTCATGATTCAGTCATTTATTAGACAAAATGGATTTTATCATTTTATGATGAATTGCTTGGTGTAATGGATCACAAAACCCTGTTCTTCACAGGGTAATTACTATTGTGTTTCATTTCTTGGGATGCTGTGGGCAGTTATAATTGCTTGTATGTGAAGGAATAATAGAGCACACTTCCTAAAAATTTACCTGTCTGTACCTGCTTTCAGACAAATAAAAGACAACTGACTTCACTGTCTCTGATCTACACTGTTTTGGAGCCAATCCGCTTTCCAAATTACTCACTTTCTCATCTTGTTACCAGGATGAGCTAAAGCTAGCACGCCATACAATTTTTAATTAAGTCTTCATTATTTTTACCTTTACTATACAACCCTTTGTTGTAACCAACCTGAGGATAATAGCTTTTAAAATCATTGTGAGTAAAGGGCAAAATTGTGGTAACCAGCGTTTTCTCCTTTTCCCATAATGATTTCTATCCTTTCAAAGATGATCTGCGACAAATCAAATTTGTTCTCTGCAAATGATTTCAAATTATTGACAAGTCTAGAAGTCTTCTTGTCTGGCAAAGAGTTAATTTCTTGTAACGACTAAGGTCTCAAACACAGGCTTTCGTACTTACCTCCAGCACAGTAGTCCATAACAATGTACAAATTTCCATGCTCTGAAATGAATGAAACAAAAAAAAAAACTTTATGTCTTAGCTCTTTACCAAACCACAAAATTGTGGACTAGTCCAAATTGACAGCATTCGCAGACAACAGGGTAGAAAACCAGCATTTTCTTCTTTTCCTACAATGTTTTCAACAGACTTCTTTTTCAGGGTTGTTAAAAGACAGGATTGTGTGGTAAAGGGTTAAAATACTGTTTCTCAACAAATTTAATTCTGTATGTGCCTGCTTTTTGTTTGAAAAGTGTTTTAAATATCTTTTCCCTATACCACTAAATATCATGATTTAACGACTCTGATGAAAAGGCTTTTGGAAACATTGAGGGAAAAGGAGAAAATGCTGGAAACCAGCATTTTCTCCTTTTCCCACAATGTTTTCTACCTTATTAAAAGAGAAACCCCATCATTTGTAATTTGAATTCAGTTTGTCTGCATTCTGACTCCTCAATGGTTTACTTTTGAATGTTAAGGGGCCTTTAATTTCAAGTATTTTATACACAGACTAAATCATTATCATCACATCTCTCCAACACTTTGTTGTTTTTAGGCAGCCAAAATAAGGAATGGCAATGTGGCACACTTGGAAAAATAAATTGACCTTATTGGTAGAATATCCATTTTCACTAAAAAAATTTATAAATTGTATAATACAAACGATTCATTTACCTTCAAATGATTCCCGATATGCGACAATGTTTGGATGATTCAGCTGAGCAAGTACCGACACCTGGGAAAAAATGGAAAAGAAACATTAACCCTTTACCACACAATCCAGAGTTTTAACGATCCTGAAGAAGCAGCTTTTTGAAAACATTGTGGAAGAAGGAGATACTGCGGTAATGCTGGTAACCTTTTTCCACAATATTTTCTACCCTATCAAAACAAAATTCCATCATCTGAGCCATGTTTAAATTGTTGCCTGCAAATGCTTTAAATTTGGACAAGTCTAAATCTTTATTCTGGGTAGAGAGTTAATTATACACACACCAGATCATTTTATACCATATTTACACTAAGTGTGTTCAAAACATTTAAAAATGAAAGGTGGTGTTTCTATGAACAACATTTTATGATGCTTTCAACAGTATTTCAGATATATCACCCTTACCTATTCGTGTCTTTCTTAGGTATGACCAGTACTGAGTTTGGGCTCTGCTGTGCCTTGCCCAAGGTCACTCTTTCTTTCCTAGTCCTGCCATTCAGATAATTCAATTTTTTTTTTTCAATGCAAACTACATGTATATATCATGAATCAAAATACTCCAACATCTTTGAACCAGTCGATCTTGTTTGTATATCAGCAGTGCTCTAGCAGAAGAAGGTTTAATGCATCCCTGTAATGCATTCTATGAAGCAAGCCGTAACATAATATATAGATTAAGCTTATCTAAAAAGAGACTCAGATTTTGATTGATTGTACTGGAGTTTAGCTCCATTTTAACAGCCTAAGTCATACAGTGTATCACAGTGGTCAGTGTGCATGTGTTTTCTGGCTTTCTCATACTGGAATTGACACAACTTTCTTTCCAAGCCACTGACTACTTTTCTCATATGCATCAGAGGTAAGAGGCGAAAAATCAATATACAGAAAATTTACCTCAACCACCATGTCACAAGTTACTGAAGTCAGATAAGCTAACCACTGAGCGACCTGCCTCAGTCCTGAGATAGAAGGGTCCTTTAACATGCAGAAAATTGACCAATAGGAAATAGTTTTGATACAGGTCAGCCTGTGCAGCCTTCACACTTCACAGGCTGACATTGTTCAATATTTTCTGCAAATGCATTAAACTCCCTTTTCACAGAGCATGACTCACAGTTATGCACACAGAGCATAGGAACATGGACCATAACTTTTATACCTAAAATTACGGTAGATATAAATAAAAATACTCAAATATTGCAATTATGATTATTGTCATCCCATGATATGAAAAATGTATGCTGTAAAAGTAAAACACACTGATCCTAACCTCTTTTCGTGCCTCTTCTCTTTCTTTTGAACCCATCTAAAAAGAAAAAAAGATACTTTATGAATACATCAAAAAACATCAAATGGAGCAAAATCATTACACTTGGGTCACATTTTCATATGAATATTTATTAAACCTTATTGTGATGACAGATATGACTAGAACTTGTGTTTCTACAAAAAAACAGATATCTCCCCCCTTTTTGGTGTCAGAAGGATTGATATGTCACCAAGGCAATTTCTAACTGAAATAATGGTCATTTTTCTCTAACGGTTTTCGAGTTATAGAGCGGATACTAAATTGTACGTAAAATGAGTAAGGAAAATAATCAAACGGAAATAACTCGAAAAATATACGAGCCAGAGTTATGGTTCCTGTGCATGACACTTTGTCTCTTGGTGCTTTACAAATGTGTGAAGTTTTATCAAAATATCTTAAAAGGTTTTCGAGCTATAGAGCGGACACGATTTGTGATGGACAGACAGACTGATGCACGGGGAAAAACAATATGTCTTCCAACCCTGACAGGGGGAGACATAATAAAAACAAAGAGACTTTTAATAAAATGCACAATTTCCATAGAGGCAACCATCATTTATGCCACAAATCTCACACCACAGGAGCAATAAGAGCTTTTATCATACTTTCTCCAAAAGTAAACATTTTTCCCTGTACCAACCCATTTTGATAAAGGTCTTCTTGAATGTTAAAAAGGTCTTTTCTCTCTTTACCAAACAGTAAAATTTTGGACTAGACCAAATTGAAGGCATGTGCTGATGAAAAAATAAACGTAGCTCAAATGATGATTTCTGTCTTTGATAGAGTAAAAAACATAGTGGGTAACAATTGCAAAGAGACAAATCTGTTATTGAAATGGCTAAGTTGTACCTTTCTACTGCATTTAGCCACCTGGTTTCTATATATTTGCAGGAAAAGTATACTTTGTAGTATTATCAATGTTTAATACCTTAGGATACCCTAGGATCTTCAGTGGATGCTGGCTGTTGTGCCACTGTATCCACCTCTCCTTTATTTCTGGATTTTACATCCATTTCTATGTGACGTCCCGTTTTTGCCTTCAGGTTATTGTCAACCTTAAAAATGTACTTTACTTCCTGATCACTCCAATGTCTATCTAGTTTTATTTCAAAATCTTTAACCCTTTACCACATAATCCCTACTTTTAATGACCCTGAGAAAGAAAGCTTTTGAAAACATTATGGGATAAGGAGAAAATGCTGGTGACCAGCATTTTCTCCTTTTCCCACAACGTTTTCTCCCCTTACCAAATCAAATTTCTATTTTTGATTCCCATTTATTTTGTCGTCTGCAAATGCTTTCAATTTGGACTAGTCTAGAATTTTGTTGTTTGGTAAAGAGTTAACTTTAGTACATAATACTATGTCTTCTGGGTGGCTATTCCATATATAATTACTCTTTGGCTGAATAAATATTTTCTAAGATTTGAATGGCAGAAGCTTTTGTTTTTGCTGTGCTCTCTTGTTAATCCTTTGCTGTTTATTTCAAATAAGTTCTTTGCTACCTCCTTGTCATAGATCCCAGATGTTTTCATATCCCCCCTTTTACGTCTATATTTCAAGGTTGGTAATTTCAGTTGTTTGAGGCATTCTTCATAGTCGAGGTTGCTGAATAAAGGAATCTGTTTTGTAGCACGTCTTTATCATAAAATGATAAAATATGCAGCAAAAAAATTCTAAATAGGCCCATTTCAGTATTTCCAAATTAAGCAAAACTAAATACATGTATACACATACCCGAAGGATATTGATTTCTTTGATCACCATTTGGCTGTTGTCTTTCTTTCGTTTAACAAGATCTGCCTTTCCGAATGCACCTTCTCCAATTTTCCTTACTCTCATATACTTTTCCATGTTGATCAATAAAATATGTATCCGAACTTCAACAGAAAAATTTAAGATTCAGCCTTGGCTCCACGAAAAAAAAAGGCGACAGTCCTATGAGTAGAAGCTAACTGTTAAAGATATTTGTAGATACATTTTTCCTGTAGTAATTGTGAATGATTTTTTAAACGCCCAAAACTATTTTAAGAGTTAACTTTTGTTTTCATCGGTATTTTCTGACGGAAGTTTATATTGACTACGAAACATCAACTTTTCGAATCAAAATTTGATGAAATAATTTAACTGCGCACTGACAAATATGATATACAGTATATAACTGAGAGTGAAAGATTTTGTCTATTGTATCTTTTTTTTTTTATAGAAAATAGTGATAATTGTTAAAAATAGTTGCTTACTTTATTCAAGTACTTTAAAATAACTTTTATTATTTCGTTCAGATTCCAAGGTTAAAAAGATGGCTGCCGCTGTCAGATTTGGAAAACATCTGAAAGAACTGAGATTGCATCTATGTCAAACATCACCTGCTAGCCAAGGAGTTAGGTAAGTTGGACGTGAACAAATCTGTTTAGTGTTCAATTTGTTGTTGTTATTGTTTGTATCATGAACCGAAAGTGACAGAGTCTTATACGTCATTGGATTTCGCGTTTTGTTACAAAAGGCTGAGAACTTTTCATTTTTGACGGCCTGTAGGCTTACTGTCGTAAAAACAACGGGAGAAGTGCGATAGTTTTTTGGGTTTTTGGCATTCAAACCGGGATCGAATGCTTAAGGATCTGAGCTTACCTCCTAGGTGCCATGACTTGACATGATCACCACCCTCAATAAATACGGTACTCCCTCCTTCAGCTTTTTCTTTTGATCCTTGATTAAGTGCTGCATACCTGCACACTGTTTTACCTGTCATCAGTGTAGAGAAATCTAAAAAAAAAAAAAACATGCCGGTGCTGGACAAAAAACCAAGGACTTTCAGTGATGTTGCATACCAATACTGGCCTTGAAATCAGTGTGGGGGAAAATGGATATGGGGAAACAGCGTTTCTCTTGGATTACTTTCTTACTTGACAACCAGCTGTATGGACTTCCACCGAGTCAGAAGCTTCTAGACAAGAATTTATAGACTGTGAGTTTATAGCCTACAGACATCCCTGAGAGACAGGCATCAGAACAAAACACACTGGAAAACACTTCATCTTCTTATCTCCAGGGTGACAAATGGACAATAAGTTACAATGATAGCAGAATCTGTGTTCAGAGGTAGTAAGAAGAAAAGTCATTGTTGTAGGGCTGTTGCTTAACACAAGTAAATTTAAGACATAATGTTGAATAAAACAATATTCACCAAACCTTTCAAAGCACGGTCACAGGTTAGAAAGACTCTGGGCAAAAAGGTTTTTTTAAAAAAAAGGAAATGAGGAAAAATGAGATTATGCTATAAGGCAGCATTTTTTCCTTGTTCCACAGTACTTTATGTGATTTTGAAGAGAATTTTCATTTTAGAAATGCGTCTGCAAATTAGGGTACTGAACAGCTTCAGTCTAAAAGCTAGACCCATGTAAAATCACTTTATAAATTTCTTTTTATCTGGAATGTCCAAACAGTGTGGATCAAAGATCAGACTGCAAGTTTCATGGAGTCTGATTTTGATCTACTCTTCTGGCAGAGGCAATTATTGTCATGAAAGACCCTTTAACTCTTTCCCACACAATCCCGACTTCTAACAACCCTGGAAAAGAAGGCTTTTTAAAACATTGTGGGAAAAGGAGAAAATGCTGGTGACCAGCATTTTCTCCTTTTCCCACAATGTTTTCTACCCTATCGGAGACAAAAATCATCATTTGAGCTACATTTTTTTGTCATCTGCAAAATTTAATGCTTATAATTTGAAGGAGTCTAAAATTTTGTTCTTTGGTAAAGAGTAAACTCTTGATCAAATAATCCTTGGTTTTTAACAATACAGAGGAAAAAGGTTCTTCAAACATTATGGGAAAAATAGGAAGTACTGGTAACCAGCTTTCTCATTTATTTCCACACAGTTTTTTGAACCCTATTAAAGATAAAATGTTTTCTTTTGGGGTTGTTAAACCTCAGGATTGTTTGGTAAAGGATTAAAATAGCCTGATGAGTAAAATGTGTGAATTATACCCAGAAAATATATTTTCAGAGATTTCATCAATGGAAATTATGTGGCTATAAAGAAAAACAATCCAAATCTGCCCATACTCATCCGGGAGTGCAGTGGAGTACAACCAGTTGTATATGCAAGATATGGTAAGTCAGATATGAGTTTTGTATTTAACCCATCAACATTATTTCAGTTATAATGCTGCCAGTGGACCTAACCATGCTTTCATGGAGTTTGGTTTACTTCACATAACACAATGTCTAAGCCACTGGCTGCTTTCCTATTATACGTCAAAACTATTCATTGGTGAGATAGGAATAGATCCTGATGTAGTGACTATCATCAATCCTGGGAGAGAATTTTAAATAGATCTGCAAATCGAATCAGTGACCCCTTGGTTTCAAGCCCAGACAATGAAACACAACTTCTGATTGGCTAAACCATTTAAAACCAAATGGTTTAGCCAATCAGAAGTTGTGTTTCTTCAAAATTCAGAAAACTCCTGAGAATTGGACTCAAATCGTCCGCAATAATGGTTGGTGACTATGGGCTGAGATGTCTGCTTAACTTATTCTTTACAAAACAATCTATACTTTTAAAACCTTATAGAGCAATGAAGGCTTCTGAAAACAAAACATTCTGGAAGAAGTGCTAGTAACCGGCATTGTTTCCTTTTCCCATAATATCTAAATGTTTTCAAAGATAAACCACTTCATTTGAGCCAAGTTAAACTTTGTTGTCTGATTAAGTCTATGACTGGACAAACAAAGATTTGTCATCTGGTTAAAGGTTAATTAATTCACCAATCTAAAGATTATCCGACTGCATACTCACGTTTTGTTTGTATGTTCTATAACCCTGTCCCAAACTACAAAATTTAGACACTTTCGTATTCAAAAGATCTGCAGACAATAAATTCAAAATAAGTACAAATGAAAAGAACCTCTCTGATAGGGTTGAAAACACTGTGGAAAAGAGAGATGCTGGTTACTAGCATTTTTTCTTTTTCCCACAATACTTTCAAAAGTCCTTTTTCTTGGGGTCCTCAAATTTCAGGATTATGTGGTAATGGGTTGATGCTGTTTTAAACACTATTTCAGTTATATCGCTGCTGCCAGCTCACCTTTCCATGCTTTCATGGAGTTTTTTCTACCAATACTTTGCACAACGTTCTTCGCAAGCCACTGGCAGATAGACATTGTCAAAAATCAGTGGTGACAGAAAGATGAATGGTTTATGGCATTTTCTCTTTTACCTGCCAACTTTTCCAAAAGCCTACTTTCTAAGGGTCATTCAAGTTCATCTTTTTTTTTTCGTAAATTTGGTTTATTTTTGAGCACTGAGTTGTTGCAATTTCTGTTGTAGAGTATGGTAAAGAAGCGAAAGTTGGCCTATCAGGAAAATCAGCGGCTGATGTGTTGAAAGCCATAGAACAGTTGAATAGTTAACTATCAAAGACAATGTGAAGTTCTTTTATACTGATTTTTGATTTGAATTTATGTTGGTATTGTGCTAGATGTAATAAAATGTGAAAAACTTATCCTTAAATTAATTTTTGTTGTATCCTGCTGGCTTTCACTGGTTAGCAAATGGCAAAATTTTTACACTCTTCAGTTGAAAACATTTGCAGACGAGAAATAAAATGTGATTAAATTGATAAAATTTGACTCTCAAAGGGCAGAAAACTTTGTGGGAAAAGGAGAAAATGCTGGTTACCAGCATTTTCTCCTTTTGCCACAATGGTTTCAAAAACCTTTTTCTTCAGGACTGTTTAAACTCAGTACTGTGTGGTAAAGAGCTAACTCTGGAAGACTTGAAAACATAGTGAGAAAAGCAGACAATGCAGGTGACCAGTATTCTCTCCTTTTCCTGGAATGCTTTCGAAAGCCTTCTTCCTTAGTGTCATTAAAACATAGGATTGCTTGGTTCAGGGTTAACTCTTTACCAAACAACAAAATTTTACACCAGTCCAATTTGAAAACATTTGCAGACAATAAAGTAAATGTGATTCTAGAATTGAAACTTGCTTTTGGATGAGTAGAAAACATTTTGGGCAAAGAAGAAAATGCTGGTTACCAGCATTTTCTTCTTTGCCCGCAATGTTTTCAACAGCTGTCTTCTACAGGGTTGCTAAAACTCCAGATTGTGTGGTGAAGGGTTACACCGAGGAAAGGGAAATGCCATGGAAAGTAAAGTAACTGCTCTGTAAGCCATAGTGGTGATGTATACCGACAAAACAGATATAAACATGTAAGACAACAAATTTATAGGTAATAAAATTTATTTGGTAAATGTAAATTGTCATAATAAAGCACACCATGAGAAAAGCTAGCGAACAAAAATCAGTAGTATAATAAACTTAAACCCAGGAGCACCTAATGTTTACTTTTTTATTTTATTTTTTTTTAAATCAAAACTCATTTTATCTTAACACCAAGGTTTTCAAACTTTCTTTGGTAAAAACCAAGATTCTAAGAGGTATTTTGATTTCTTAGACAATCTGATTATTGCACAACTTTTGAAGGAAACACAATCTGGGCCCAAGCAACCATTCTGAAATAAACGAAAAAAGAAACCCAAGATTAACAGTTTAGGCTACTGACCCGCTAAAATATTAGGAGCACCAACTTAACTTGTTTGATAACTAAAAGTACCAAAAAAATTTTGGCTATTTACTGAAAAATGTTATGTCTAACAATACACAAAATATATGATCAAACACTGCATTTTAGAAAATAAAGTGTTTTACCAGTGTATCTTTTTCTGTTTGGTAAAAATAGAACTCCTAGTCTTATTCTGAAGATTTTTTTAAATTTCAATGTAAGGCACATTATGATTGGCCAGACCAGTAGGCTAAGCAAATCAGACTTTGTGTTACATTTGGAATTCAAAGTTTAATCAAGACTGTTATCTATATTGGTTGGAGAATATTGGGCTTGGCATACAGATTGTGCAGTCTGATCTTGGATCTACACTGTGTACTATTTCGCAAGATGTTCTGACAATTATAACAGAGTTGAAATTACAATATCTGTTTCTTTTGAATACAAGGAGAATGTTGAATGTTTGTTACATTTGTTAAGCACTACAAGGGTTAAAAACAAATTACATTAAAGGTGACTTACACCTTGTGATAAAAACAAATTCTAAAGGTATAGTTATGTTAAAGGCACAAAATGCCTGTGTTACAATGAAAAATATTAACCCTTAAACTGCCAAGTGCAACTCACTGACCTTTTGCTGGCAGTGTAGATCAAGATCAGATTGCACAGAACATGCAGTCTGATCTTAGATAAATACTGTCCTATAAGGAGATGTATTCCCCCTCATAATAAATTGAACTAACATAATTTGGGTTTTACTGTCAGCCTGAAAGTTTCATTTCATTTACTTAGCAGGACAAGGGTTATAACTCCTGGTTAGAAAAGAGACTTTCAAAGTGACGAACACCTTGTAATAGAAATACTACAAGTACACATATATTTAACCTTTTACCACACAACCTCCACTTTTAACAATCCTAACAAGGAAGGGTTTTGAAAATATTGTGGGAAAAGGAGAAAATGCTGGTAACCAGCATTTTCTCCTTTACCCACAATGTTTTCTGCACTATGAAGGGCAAACTTTGTCATTCGGTCCATCCCTTAATTTTTTTTGTAAATGTTTTGAATTTAGATTTGTCTAAGATATTGTTGTTTGGTAAAGGGTTAACAGCAAATATAAGAGTTATTTCATCTTAGTAAACAAAAACATAGAAAAGCCTTAACTCCTTACCACACAATCCTGACTTTTAACAACCCTGAGACTGAAGCCTTTTGAAAACATTGTGGGAAAAGAAGAAAATGCTGGTAACCAGCATTTTCTCCTTTTCCCACAATGTTTTCTATCCTTCCTACAACAATTTTTAATTTTTCAGTCACACTTATGTTGTCGTCGGCAAATGCTTTCAATTTAGACTAGCCTAAAATTTCGTCTTTGTTGTTTGGTAAAGAGTTAAACAATGGTGATTTATAGCAACAGATTTTACCCCTCTATGCAAGTAATAGTATTGATATTTAGAGCTGCCTTTCACTAAACTGCGTAGATTTACGTAAATTATTTGTGATTGTATATACACACATACAAACCTGCCTTACCAAAAGGTTTGTTCTGGCATACAATTATGCAAATATTTACTCAAACTGTAAAGTTATACAGTATAGTGTCTTACAAACAAAGTCCGTAACAAAGAAACAAATGCATGGCAGAAATAAAGGGACTGGGCAAGATTCGAACCTAGAACTCCCAGACGAAAGGCCAATACCATAACCACTGAGCTAAAGAGATGTCTCCCTAACGCAGTTGTTAGGTACTGTATTTAAATCGGGACGAAGCCATGCATGAAGGAGTGGTCTCCCGTAACACACCCCCTCTTAAAGTCATCATTTATTGATGACTGAAAGCCTTATTAGGCAGTAAGTCTATTATTTAGACAACAAATGTCCGTTTTTGGACAACAAATGGGATTAATGGCTCAATGGCCAATCCCGCATGAGCCCTCATCTTACGAACAAAGTCCGTATCAAAGAAACAAATGACGAAATGCATGGCTGAAACACAAACCGCATCTGGCGGGATTTGAACCCATGGCGGACAAGATCCTCGTTTTCCCGAGGTTCAAAAGACCAATACCTTAACCACTGAGCTAAAGAGATATCTCTCTAACGCAGTTGTTAGGTATTGTATTTAAATCGGGACGAAGACATGCATGAAGGAGTGGTCTCCCGTAACAAGTGAAACTTGTTTTTCAGACTTTATGCTTGCTTACCTAAACTGCGAGACGCAAATTTTATGCATACACAGTTTAGTGAAAGGAAGCCCTAGAATCTAGCCCCCTTCTGAAAAGGCTCTCTACAGGTCCAATGTGGATTCAGATACTTTGTACTCATCTGGAGACCGTTTTACTAAACTACTTATGCAAACGTAACTAAGATTTTCGTAAGTTTTTAGGTAACTCCCGAGTTTTGCGTTTTACTGAAGTTTTCGTAGCTAAGTTCGAACGTAAGTTTTTGCATAACTCTACGTACAAAAATATCGGTCGTAAGTAAGAACATAGGCTGAAATCTGTAGCCATTTTTTTATATTGCGTAGTTATAGAGGGAGAAATTTGAGAAAACATTATAATAATCCTCACAGATATCCGCAGAAGTCATAAATTTCAATTTTAGAACACTTTTTTTTCACACGTACAGTATCCATGTTTGACGGAAGACAACATTAGGCGTGGGAAATGTAGGGTAAATGTGCATAAATTACGTCACATTTTCCTCTAGTTGAATGGCACGCGCTGTTTACCTAGGTAACAAGTGCGCAGGAACTACTGTTTCTGCCTTCAATTGAAGAGTTACGGAAATACTTACTTACGCAAATTCAGAAACTTATGAAAGTTTAGTAAAACGGATTTACGAATTTCGTAAATCTGAACGTAGGCATAAAGTTACAAAAAATCTTACGTGAAAACTTATGAATTGTTAGTAAAACGGTGCCCTGGTATTGTAATAGCAAATTCATTGAATTCTATATTCAGGTGAGAAATACAGAATATTACGTTGTTCCAACTTTCCTGGTGCATGTAATTGATTAGAGCAGCGGAAGAAAATTCGAACTCACCAAATATCAAAACTTTCTTTCACTGTGAGAAGCAAATATAAGCACAAGGACTGATTGATTGATCGAATGGTGTACTACACTGCTTTCATTATTATTTCAGTCAAATCATGGTGACTCTCACATATTCATGTATTTCCTGAGTTTCACCAGTTCTTGGCTAGGGCTCTGAAGTGTCCTGCCCAGGGAGAGCCCTATAAAAAACCCAATGGATCCAGCGAAGCACGAACCCTGGGCCTCCAGGTCACGAGTCCTACAACTTACCGTTTAGCCAAGCAGGACCTCGTAAGCACCAGGAAAGTTACTACGTGACATTCTTCTTATTATATACCTACAACTTTCACAAAATACTACAATTATTGAGATTCTCCTTATCATATACCTACAACTTTCACAAAATACTACAATTATTGAGATTTCATTCGAAAAAGGTTAACAAAATAAAACAAACAAGATGTCTGTTTGTAAAACAGTCATGCCCCCCTACTGCCACATTGATACAGGAAGTGGCACAGTTTATAAACTGATATCAAAAGAATAGATTGGGAAATATCGATGTTATCTTTTTGATTTATAGCCCACTTCAATTGTTAAACGTGATAATGTGTCAACAGTTCGCATAATTATACATACCTCCGTGTGTATATATACAAGATTGTAAACAGTCGCCGATACACAGACTGGGTTATCGATTTTCTTTTTGGCACACGCGTTCGACTTCCGCTTTTTCCCAGTCGACTTCGATGCTTGCTACATACCCGATAATACGTGAATAAAATGTTGGAGCCACAAGTTGAGCCACATATGATGATTTTTGAGACACTTTGATTTTTTTTGAGCGATTGGCTCATGTGGCGAACGGCAGTGCGGGCCCTGGATCATCTGGTGGTCACTGTGACCTTGACCTTTCACGGATTAACCTTAAAATTGATAGGGATCATTTACACTCCAAGATGAATATCTGTACAGAATTTGAAGGACCTAGGTCAATTCTGTGTGTAGTTATCATCTGGACAAGGATTGGTGTATATATCATTAAGTTGAAGGCCAGTGTGACCTTGACCTTTGATGGATTAATCTCAAAATCGATAGGGATCATTTACACTCCGAGATGAATATCTGTACAGAATTTGAAGAACCTATGTCAATTCTGTGTCTAGTTATCATCCGGACAAGGTTTGGTCTATATATCAACATGTTGACGGTCACTGTGACCTTGACCTTTGACCGATTGACCTCAAAATCAATAGGGATCATCTACACTCCGAGACAAATGTCTGTGCCAAATTTGACGAACCTAGGTAAATTCTGTGTCTAGTTATCATCCGGACAAGGTTTGGTCTATATATCAACATGTTGACGGTCACTGTGACCTTGACCTTTGACCGATTGACCTCAAAATCAATAGGGATCATCTACACTCCTAGACGAATGTCTGTGCCAAATTTGACGAACCTAGGTCAATCCTGTGTCTAGTTATCATCTGGACAAGGTAAGGTCTACCGACCGACCGACAGACCGACCGACATTAGCAAAGCAATATACCCCCACTTCGTTGAAGGGGGGCATAATAATGGATTAGTTGGTAGTAACTTCATTTTTATGAATAGCAAATGAATTTTATAGTGTAACATTTTGACAAATCAAATCGCAAATCAATGCATGCATATTCTGTATACCGTATTTGGAACTGCATTTGACATAGATTGTGTAGATACATAAATATTTTTTTCTGTTGTGTGTGATACTTTATTCATGTGTGATGCATGTATCTATGCAGCCAACTTACCCCGTGTATATATTAAGAGTATTTATACATGTATATCCTTCATGGCAGTACAATTTCCAAGCTTTGCTTGCAGCTGAAAAAAATATTGATGTACATTTGTAATAATGAAATACGGTATGACCGACTATATATCAATTTATAAAATTGAAAAAAAAAAAAAAAATTACAGAAAGGATACAGAAAGTATGTGAATATAGTTGTCCTTAAATGCATGAGAATAAATCAAATGACTAGTTATCCTTGAATATATTGGATGAAAATATCATTTTAAGAAATCTGGAGAATTCTTTTTGTTTAAATACAAAAGTACAGTAAATGCTAAATTGTCAATAAAAGTATACACAATATGCCAGTTGTGAATAACAGTAAGGACAATATTTAACCCTTTGCCAAAGAATCTCATGGTGAAGGCTTTGTGAGAAAAGGGGCTTGTTACCAACATTTTCCCTTTTTCCCATGTTTTCTGTGATTTGAATCACACTATTCATCACCAGCAAATGCTGTCAAATTGGATCTTTCTAAATTTTGTAGTTTAATAGGAAAGAGTTCATGCAATTACTTTGATTTCCAGCATTTTTGAAGCTGTCTATAACATAAGTATGAAAAGATGTATTTGTCTAATATTGGGTTGAGAGCAAAACTCGTATGTGCAAATTTTTTACTCTATTGTAGCTATATGTTTTTTCAAAACCAAAGTGACAAATGGAATGACTATTCATAATGAGGACTTTGTCCATTTTCCTCAATGTTCACCGATAAACATCGAAACTAAACAATGTTTTTATTTATCTTATGAGTTTTTTGTTGCCAAAAATAAATGGAACATAGCATAATGGGTGAAACTGAGGACTAAACACTGTCCTTACTTAGCACTTTGCAAGACATAAAACTTACCAAACAAAAAGACAACGGGGAAAAATATTCTCAGCCAAAAATATCGCAACTGAGTGACATCTAACCTTTACCAAAAAGTCCCAAGTTTTAATAACTTTGGAGAAAAATACATCAAAAACTGGGAAAACGAGAAAGTAACAAAAAAAAAAAACAAAACATCAAGTGGCCTGGCAACTTTTTACCTAGTTTTAAAATTCAGTTTTCTGCCAGTGACTTAGGCCTGGACCACCATACAGTAACAGATTGTTATCATCACAATAACTCCCATACTTTACAATGGTATGATTTAAAGTTAAATACATGTATATTTAAGCACCTGCATTGTTTACTTTAAGCTGTCACTGTGCCTTTAGCTCAGCCCCTAGCATTAACTCTTTCCATACCATAGACGACACCAGAAGCTTTTGTGGACAGTGTAGATCAAGATCAGACTGCACAGAATGGGCAGTCTGATCTCTGATCTACACTGTCCACTGCTTTATTCTAGATTACCAGTATGTCCAAACTGTCTTTTGATCTTGCAGAGGAAACATATTTTTAGCCTTTGAGAAAATGCAGTGAACAGTGTAGATCAAGATTAAACTGCACAGAATTTGCAGTCTGATCTCTGATATACATTGTCCACTGCTATATTCTGTATTACCGGTATGACCAAACTGTCTCTTGATCTTGCAGAGGAAACATAGTTTCATCCTTTGAAGAAATGCAGTTTATTTATTCAGTAGTGAAAAAGTTAATGTGATCACAAGTACCAGAGCCATACCGATCTGATATGTGGAAGCTAAGTTCCTGACTAGTGCATTGATAGGCGCGGCGCCATTGGCAATATTAGTACTCCCTGTACATCTTAGTCTTGACTCACAATACATTGAACCCTTATCAACTATTCCTATGTGTTAACTCTTTGCATACCAGAGACGATACCAGAAGCTTTTGTGGACAGTGTAGATCAAGATCAGACTGCGCAGAACGTGCAGTCTGACCTCTGATCTACACAGTCCACTGCTATATTCTACATTATAACTAACATGTCTCTTGATCTTGCACCGAAACTGTATTTGTAGCCTAGTGAAAATGCAATTTATTTATTCGGAAATGAAAGAGTTAACAGCCCTTGGAATTTGAAAACGTGGGAAATGTGGAAGATGCTTACTGGTAATCAGCATTTACTCCTTTTCCCTAGATACTGTCTACCATTTCAAAGAGATATCCAATCACTTGAGCCTCATCTTATATGTGGTCTGCAAGTGCTTTTAATTTTGGCAACTCTACAATTCTATCATGTGGTACAGGATTAAATTTTCACAACACAACAAAATTTTAGACCTATCAAAATTGACAGTATTTACAGACAACATATTAAATGTGGCTCAAATAATGAAATTTGTCCTTAAAAAGGTAGAAAACTCTTCCATGCGAGTTGTTAAAACTTGGGACTGTGTGGTAAAGTTTTAAGGCAACACATTCATTTATCACTGTACAAATATGACTTTCCTAGTCCTAACAATAACATTAAGCAAACGGCACACTTGCATGTTTAAAGCAATTTCTTGTATTCCCCCATTTTTTCTATACAATATAGAAAGATATGCTGCTTCTTTCCTTAAAAAATTCTCCTTTCCCTCACTCTTACACAAGTTACATGTACATGTATACACTAAACCAAAAAGAAATGCATGGAAAACATTTGATGCTTTAACTATTGAACCACTTATTTTATATTATATTTTGGGAACCATCAGCATTGTTTGATGACTCTTCAAACACTAGTAATACTGTAATGAAATTCTGGCCCTATGTTGAAAAATATTAAGTCTAGCAATACATCAAATAATCAGATATTGAATCATACAATTCAACTTTATTTTCCCATATAAGTATATAAATGTATTCCTAAACTGTTTAAGCTGCTTTTCTTTTTCATTTAGTGTAACATTCATCACTATACAATATGACTTTCATAGTCCTAAAAGAAACATTATGCAAAAGGAGCAGTAGTTTGTTTCAAGCAATTTCCCAGATACCATCACTTTTTGCCCAAAAAACCACAGAACATATGCTTTTTTTCCCTTCTGGAGATTCACTATTCTCCCGAGCAATTTCTTGTATACCCCTTTTTTCGCTCAAACAGTAAAAAAGATATGCTTCGTCTTTCACTTTTCTCTCTCTCATACAACAGTTACATATGTACATATATAGTTCATCTCTGTACCAACAGGACTCTATTTCTTTCATAGTACAAACATAAACATTAACTCTTTAGCAAATGAAAAGATTTTGGACTTTACCAAATTGTATGAAGGCAACACAATAAATGTTGCTCAAATGATGATTTGTGTCTTTGGTAAGGTAAAAAACATTGATGGAAAAGGAGAAAATGCTGGTTACAAAAGCCTTCTCTTTCAGGGTAGTCAAAACTTAGGATTGTTGCGTAAATGGTTAGGAAAAGAAGCAAAATGATTATTGCACACAATTTCTTGTATTCCCACATTTTTCCCATCACAGTTATGATCTATTTATACTTTTGCTTTCCCGTAAGACTTTCACCTTTCTCTCATTCTAAAGGCAATTACATAATTAATCAGTATACAAATGTGACTTTTATAGTGCCAACAGAAACATAAAGCAATAGGAGCAAAAGCTTGTGACAAACAGTTTCTTGTATTCCATTATTTTTTTTTACCCATACAATAAAGAAAGATCTGCTCTGTCTTTCTTAACAAAAAAAAAAAAATCTTTAACTCTTTACCCACAATCCCGACTTTTAACGATCCTTAGAAAGAAAGCTTTTGAAAACATTGTGGGAAATGGAGAAAATGCTGGTTACCACAATGTTTTCTACCCTTCCCAAATCAATTTTCAATTTTTGATTCACACTTATTTCGTCGTCTGCAAATGCTTTCAATTTGGACTAGTCCAAAATTTTGTCATTTGGGAAAGAGTTAAACCTTTTCCATAGACAAATTTTAGACTTTTCAAAATCAAGAGCATCTGCAAGCAAGAAATCTGAAAGTGATACAAATGTACCAAGGTCCTTTGACTGGGTGAAAAAACATAGTGGGAAAAGGAGAAAATGCTGGTTATCCAGCATTTTCTGCTTTTCCCTTGATGTTTTCAGAAGACCTCTTCATCAGGGTCGTGAAAACTCTGGATTGTTTGGGAAATGGCTAATTCATCTCTATACAAATATGACTTTCGTAGTCTCAACAGAAACAACACCTCTTTCACTATCAACTCAAGAAATCCAACTTTATGTCGAGGTCTAAAAACTGATTTTCACTGCCATTGAAAATGAATTAAGTCATAGTCTAGCATCAGGTAGTAAATTGTTTAGATCCAAGATCAGACTCTATATTCTCTGCAGTCTGACCTTGATCTACATAATCTGGAAAAGGTATTTCACTCTTTACCACACAAGACTGAAGTTTTCACAGTCCTGAGAAAGAGGCCTTTTGAAAACACTGTGGGAGAAGAAAATGCTGGTAACCAGCATTTTCTCCTTTTCCCACAATGTTTTCTACTGTATCAAATACAGAAATTACCATTTAAGTTACATTCAAATTGTTGCCTGAAAATGCTTTCAAATTGGTTCAGTCTATCATTTTGTTGTTTGGTAAAGAGTTAATTCGTTGTTTATACTGGAAGAGTTGAGCACAGAGACCAGTTGCTTTCTAAGGGCAATTTCTCATATTCCCTTTTTTTCACCCCCATAAAGAAAGATTTTCTTTTCTAAAAAGATTCACATTAATCCTTTTCATACAGCATGTACCGGTTCATATTATTCTAACATGTCGTGTGAATTTGGCACTATAAACACTGTGCAACAGAAGCGTGGTAAAATCAATGTCATTCTATAGTAAGTTGCCATGCCTGCTGTTCCTGTGTCCGCCCTTGGATATTTTAAAATTAAAGTCACTTGATGTGAACAAGTCATCTGCTACTCAGATTTACCAATATTTATGAACATGCTTTACTTTGGTCAAGAACTTGTCCTTTCAGAATCAAAAAAATCTTCTTTCTATTGTGGTTTATCGTTCAAAAACCACATTGTGAGTTATGAGGCGCAATGAATAAACCATTCTGGCTATAACCCTCGTGATTTATTTATTGTGCCTCATAACTCACAACCATTGTTTACTCATAACTCACAACCATAGAATGTTAAACCGCGATAAAAAGATCATTTCTTAAATAATTCATATCTATACAATTTAACAAACATAACTTTCATACTTTCTGGGTTCGAACAGAAACATTGGGCCAAAGGAGCAGTTGCTTGTTACAAACAATTACCATTACCCCCTCGGTTTCACACCATACAATTAAAAAAGATATGTTTATTATTAAGAGCAAGAAATAAATATTCTTATCTTTCACCAAAAAAAAAAAAACCCAAATATTTTCTCTATCAATCTCAATACCCTAATTGCCTCCTTGAAACCTTCACCAGTCAAGCCTGATGTGGGTATTTCAAAAGGCTGGCCCTGCTCATCAGAGGGTTCTTAACCAGAAACATTAGATATGAGAGGCCGACACTCTAACACTACACCAATACAAAATATGAACCAAGCTCTGAGAAAAAAGGGGCTTGATACATCTGCAAACTGTATCAACCCACGTTGGACTGCGCAGTCTGTGCAGGCTAGCCACGAGTCAAAACTTTTTGCTTTTTCAAAATTTTCTGCTTGTTGAAGGACAAGTTTACCTCATGTTTTTACACAGTCTGCTGTATGGCAAAATGGATTATATGGAATCATATAATGACTTGCTTGGTACAATGCATTACCAAGGTGCATTAACTCTATACAACACTGAGTTTTAATGACCCTGAAAAAGGTTTATGAAAACATCGTTGGAAACCATGGTAACCAGCATTTTCTCCATTTTCCACCATGTTTTCTGTCCTTTAAAGAACAAATTTTTTCATTTCACTGCCTTAAATTTGTCGTCTGCAAATGCTTTCTATTTTTCAAAGTGTAATATTTTATCGTTTTGTAAAAGGTTCAATCCTCAGTTTAGCAGTCATAGCTCATATGTCAAACATTGTTACAGGAGATGCAACTGATACCAAAGCTCTGTGAAATAGTGAAATAATTGATATGGTGAAAAATTGCAAGCAAACTGAATTGGCATGTACATAGCAGGGTTCAACCTTGTTTTAAAAATGATGGGGCCATTTTGACCCCTTCAATCTGCATTAGTGTGGAAAAGGAAGCATTTTATCCTTTAACCAGATGTCAAAATTTTGGACTCATCCATATTAATAACATTTGCAGATGACAAATTAAATGTGGCTTAGATGATGAAATTCGACTGCAAAAAAGAAAAGGAAAACACTGTAGGAAAAGGAGAAAATGCTGGTTACCAGCATTTTCTCCTTTTCATACAATGTTTTCTAAAGCGCTCTTTCACAGGGTTGTTCAAACTAAAGGTTGTTTGGTAAAGGGATATCGGGTTCTTTTGACCATCACTGCGATGCCTGGTATAGAGTTATACCCCCATTCCACTAGGCTGTGATCTACGGCGCTCTCTGCACTCATACAGAGCACCGTAGATCGCCTCAGATCGCTGCCGGATTGGTGATTATGAGGACACTCCCGCTCAGATAACAACCAGATGACCGAGCGCTTCTGCATCTCTAATGGTCGCTATCGGATCACATCGGAGAACGATGACCAGCATACTGGCGAACATTTTCGCTCTTGAGCGATCCGACAGCGCTCCAGTTACGATGTTTACGTTCAAGTTGCGTTTCGATAGCGATTTAAGCGATTAAGTAGCGATGTGACAGCATTCTGAACAGATCGCCATGGATCTTTGTGCAAGGGAGTAGACTGATGGCGATCTTGGCGATCCGTTAAGAGATCTGTTAGCGTTCTTTGCGTTCTTGGCGCTCTACATGGCGATCTACGGCGCTCTGTGAGAGCGCCGTAGATCGCAGCCTAGTGGAATGGGGGTATTACTACAGTTATTTTTTTTTCCATAGTATTACTTGACCTAAATTGAGGTCGATCTAAAAATAGACAGTATAGCAAAGGGTCAAGGTCATGTACAATACCAAAAATAACATTGGCACAATCTCCCTTTCTACCATTAACATTTATAAGGATTATGCTTGTACCCACCTAAAACTCGATGGCAGGAAACAGTTGTGGAACAGCTAAAAAAAATACTTGAAAGCATTAAGTAGGAAATGGAATGTCAAAACTAAAAAAAAAAAATCTCAACTTAACGCAACAAAAAATATAATAAAGCTAAATAATACTGAAGCTACATGTAAGTGAGATTTCAAAATCGTTGCCATGGAAACTATTTGTGAAGCTCTATATTCAGCGACTTTCCTGTTTGGATTCTCTTGGTCTTTTCCCCACCATAACAGAAAGCATCCACCAGGATGGTCATCCTCCACAACCTTCCAGGAATGATCCCAAACTTTCTCACAAAAATTTGTGGAGTTTTTAAACATCTGTTCTATGGTAATGCAAGGCTTGTCATTGGGACAGGCTGCAAAACCTGAAGTCACAAATATGGCTAGTAGCAGTAACAACAATATTCCGACACACTTGAAACAAAACAACATGACATAAACAAAGGTGGTAGAAGGTAAATTGCAATATAGTTTTTGAGTGAGGTAACGGCAACAGTTTTCTACTTTCAACCCTTTACCACACAATCCAAAGTTTAAATGAGTAACGTAGTGGAAAATTGATAAAATTCTAGTACCCAGCATTTCCTCCTATTTTAACCATATGTTCAACCCTGTCAAAGGACTTCAGTTAATATGTATTACTTTCGAATTCTTGCTGCATAAGAAAATTTGACATCTATTTCGACCTTTGGTGTCACAGGATAAAAATTTTCTCACACTATTTAAATCAAATACAAGCACCAGCAAAGTTACAGCAACATAATATTCTGTATATATCCTGGGTTTCATCGATACTAGGCTCGGGTTTTGGAGTGTCTTGCCCACAGATACTCAAATGGAACACCTAGTGCTTCCAATGAGGTTTAAAGCTGGACCCTTCATGTTACTAGTCCTACACTTTACCACTGAGCCACGCAGGACCCAATAGTATTGAGACTCAAAATTTCAGCTGATGTGATATACAAGAAATACTATTGTAAATGGTATTTCACACCAAACAAAACTAGTACTTACCTGATGACCAATTAAAGCCCCTTGACCAATTATCTATACATGTATAATCATCCTTGCAGTCCTCCCACCAGGCGTCACATTCCTGTTGACACAATGGGGCCCCGACATAGCGCTCATTCCGAATCTTCATGGCATCCACCTTGCAAAACAAGGTACTAAGTAAACTATAACCATCACAAATGATCAACTCACAGAGCACAGACCTCACAGCTTTTAAAGAAAGAGGACCTTAAAGTCCTAAAATGCTTACCTAGAAAATGTTGGAATAGAAAAAATCCACAGTTGTCAGTACCCATTGATCCCTTATTAGGTGGAACAATGTTTAGCGCTCTATCAGTCAACTAAAATTTTAGACTCGTCCATACTGAAAGCTTTTGAACTTGTACATACCAAAAACATTTGCAGGATTACCAATACATGTAATACCCATAGCAAGGTAAAGTAGCTCAAATGATTGGATTTGCCTTTGAAAAGGTAGAAAACAATGTGGAAAAAGAAGAGAATGCTTGTTATCAGCATTTTTTCCCTGTCCAAAGATCTTTTCTTCATAAGACTTTTTTCCATAGAATTGTAAAACCAGCATCGCTTCTTGATAGGGTTAACAGAAGTATTCTGCACAGTAATCTTTCAGCCTAATTTCTGACTCAATATACCAAACTTTTGAATTTTGCCTACATAATCATCTTGAAAAACACATAAAGTGTCAGGCAGATTGGATGAGTTCTTTAAAAACGAGAAAATTTTAGACTCATCCAAATTCAAAGCATTAGCAGATGACAACTTGAAATTGGCTAGAACAATAAGATTTGTATTTGAAAGGCAGGAAAACTTACGGGGAAAGGAGGAATTGCTGCTTTATCAGCATTTTCTCCTTTTACCTCCATGTTTTCAATAGCTTGTTTTTTTTCCAGGGTTGTAAAATCAAAGGCTTGTTTCTTAATGGGGTAACCCTTTACAGGATAATCCCTTGTCTTTATGACCTTATGAAAGAAGGCTTCTGAAAACAATGTGGGTAAAGAAGAAAATAAATGTAACACACATTTTCTCCTTTTCCTATGATGCTTTTTTTCTCTTTTACTATAAGGAGCACAATAAACCTTTTGTCTGCAAAAGCTTTTAAGTTGGACAAGCCAAAATTTTGTGATCAAGTAAAAAGGAGGGGACACATACCTGGGCTAACCAAGGTCCGAGATTTGGAGAACACTCATACAAACATAGATCCTGCAGAAATCTGCCCCGACATTGGGTGGACAAGTTTTTGTTACAGTGATTCCAGTCAAGTTTATACCAAGCTTCACTGACATGTAAGTTCTTGGAAATCTCCTCTGTGCAACAACTCCGGTCTTTCCATGGTTCACACTAAAATTAGAATTTTTTTGTTTTTTCATGTTATTTGGTAATTTATCGAGAAAGAATTGGTGGAAAATGGTTTGATATTTCATGGTAATGACCAGTGAAAAATATCAATATCGTATTTTCCAATGCTTCAATTGAAGGTGGAAACAGTAGTTCCAGCACACTAGTTAATAACCTAGGCAAACAGCATGTGCCATTCAACCAGAGGGAAATATGAAATAATTTACCAAACATTCCTTGCGCCTTACGTAATATTGTAATGCATTCTTATGTGGGGGAGGTACACAATGGGGAATTACCAAAAATCAACTGTACTGGATTTTGACGAAAGTCCCAACAAAAAGGGGTTGGAAAATATTACTGACGATATTCACTCGACGAAATAAATTTCAATCTTTCAGTGAAAAAAAAAAAACAACCAAATATCCTCTATTTATTACCTCCAGAGGAAATTAGGGACTTCAAAAAAGTTTTTCTGAAACAGGATTATTTGGTAAAGGGTTAAAATCCCAGAGAGAATGCATGAGAGAATAAGGCTGACTCAGGTCCAGGCATCTGTGTATGACTTATTCCATCCATACAAATATTCAAGTAATAGTTACTGCAATGAGACGGTAGGTCTATGTTCATTTCCTTTCAAAGTTTTTGTACATGAAATTCTTGTATAAAGTATACTAGTAATGGTATAATAAGGTTAGTTTGGGCATATGGAACACTTAATATACAAATGTAAGTCTTTGCCAGACAATAAGATTTTAGACTGACTAATTTGAAACCATTAGCACATGACAAAATTAACCCTTTCCAACATAGCATATTGTAGACTTCCAACTTAAAAACACCTGTAGATGACAGGTGAAAACAAGAGGGCCTGATGGCCCTGGATCGCTCACCTGAGTCAGTAGGCAAAATTTCACTCCAGGGTCATGATTGAAACTCTGACCAATTGTCAGGTCAATTGAGCTTTAAATGTGGCCTCTAAAGCGCCCTCAAGGAATTTCCATAAGTTGACCTAGTGACCTAGTTTATGACCCCATGTGACCCAATTTTTATCTCATCCAAGATTTTATCAAGACAAACATGCTGACCAATTTTCAGGTCAATTGAGCAAGGTTTTTTGCATCTAGAGTCCATACGGAATTTCTGTAAGTTGAGCTAGTGACCTAGCTTATGACTCTAGGTAACCCTATTTTGAACTCATCCTAGATTTTATCAAGACAAACATTCTCAGCAATTTTCAAGTCAATTGAGCAATAAATGTGGCCTCCAGAGTGCTCACAAGATTTTTCTTTAATTTGACCAAGTGACCTAGTTTATGAACCCACATGACCCAATTTAGAACTCATCATAAAGTCTATCAAGACAAACATTCTGAACAATTGAGCAACAGATGTGGCCTCTAGAGTGCCCAAATAAATTTCTTAAATTTGACCTACTGACCTAGTTTATAACTCAATTTCAACCTCATGCGTTATTTCATCAAGACAAACATTCTGATCAATTTTCATGTCAATTAAGCATGAAATGTGGCCTCCAGAGTGCCCGCAAGGTATTTCTTTAATTTGACTTGTGACCTATATTATGACTCCAGGTGACCCAATTCTAAACTCATACTAGATTTCATCAAGACAAACATTTCAACCAATGTTCAAACCAATTAAGCAATAAATGTGGCCTCTAGAGTGCCCACACAGTATTTCTATAATTTGACCTTGTGACCTAATTTATGACCCAAGGTGACCTAAGTTCAGACTCATGTGAAATTTTATCAGGACAAACATTCTGAATAACTTTAAAGTCAATTGAGCAACGAATGTGGCCTCTAGCACGCCAACAATATATTTCCTTAACATGACCTAGTGACCTAGTTTATGACCCCAGGTGACCCAAATTCAAACTCATCCAAGATTTCATCGAGACAAACATTCTGACCAATTTTCAAGTCAATTGAGTTGAAAAATATGGCCTCTAGAGTGCCCGAAAGGTATTTCTTTAATTTGACCTAGTGACCTTGATTAAGACCCAAAGTGACCCAAATTCAAGGTCATCACAGACTTCATCAAGAAAAACATTCTGACCATATTTCAGGTCAAATGAGCAAGAAATGTGGCCTCTAGAGTGCCCACAAGGTATTTCTTTAATTTGATCTAGTGACCTAGTTTATGACCACAGGTGACCCATTTTCAAAACTCATTGAACATGTTGTGCTCAGGTGGGCTAACAAACTTAGTACAGGTCCACTAGGAGATAATACGAGATACCAAATATCAAAGCTCTACGCCTTCCAGTTTTAAAGAAGAAGAATTTTTAAGTTTTCCTTCTTTGTTCCTATGTTCGAAATTGTGACCCTCGGGGCAGGGCCAGTTTTCACCCCAGCAGGTTTTTTTGAAAAGACTTGGTAGAAGTCTACTAGGAGATACTACATTCCAAATATCAAAGCTCTACACCTTCCAGTTTCAGAGAAGAAGAATTTTAAAGTTTTCCTTCTTTGTTCCTATGTTCGAACTTGTGACCCCCGAGACAGGGCCAGTTTTGTTTCCAAGGGCATCATATGAACAAACTTGGTAGAGGTCCATTAGGAGATACTACATACCAAATATCAAAGCTCTACACCTTCCAGTTTCAGAGGAGAAGAATTTTAAGGTTTTCTTTCTTTGTTCCTATGTTTGAACTTGTGACCCCCGGGGCGGGGCTAGTTTTGACCCCAGAAGCATCATATGAACAAAGTTGGTAAAGGTCCATGAGGAGATACTACATACCAAATATCAAAGCTCTACACCTTCCAGTTTCAGAGAAGAAGAATTTTAAAGTTTCCTTCTTTGCTCCTATGTTCGAACTTGTGACCCCCGGGGTGGGGCTAGTTTTGACCCCAGTGTCATCATATGAACAAACTTGGTAGAGGTCCATGTGGAGATACTACATACCAAATATCAAAGCTCTACGCCTTCCATTTTCAGACAGGCAGAATTTTAAAGTTTCCTTCTTTGCTCCTGTGTTTGAACTTGTGACCCCCAGGGTGGGGCCAGTTCTGACCCCAGCGGGTTTATTTGAGCAAACTTGGTAGAGGTCCACTAAGAGATGCTAAATACCAAATATCAAAGCTCTACACCTTCCAGTTTCAGAGAAGAAGAATTTTAAAGTTTTCCTTCTTTGTTCCTCTGTTTGAACTTGTGACCCCCCAGGGCAGGGCTAGTTTTGACCCCAGGGGCATCATATAAACAAACTTGGTAAAGGTCTATGAGGTGATACTACATACCAAATATCAGAGCTCTATGCTCTCCAGTTTCAGAGAAGAAGAATTTTAAAGTTTCCTTCTTTGCTCCTATGTTCAAACTTGTGACCCCCGGGGGTGGGGCTAGTTTTGATCCCAGGGACATCATATGAACAAACTTGGTAGAGGTCCATGAGGAGATACTACATACCAAATATCAAAGCTCTACGCCTTCCAGTTTCAGAGAAGAAGAATTTTAAAGTTTCCTTCTTTGCTCCTATTTTCGAACTTGTGACCCCAAGGGCAAGGCCAGTTTTGACCCCAGCGGGTTTATTTGAACAAACTTGGTAGAGGTCCACTAGGAGATGCTACATACCAAATATCAAAGCTCTATGCCTACCAGTTTCAGAGAAGAAGAATTTTAAAGTTTTCCTTCTTTGTTCCTATGTTCGAAATTGTGACCCCCGGGGCGGGGCCAGTTTTGACCCCTGGGGCATCATATGAACAAACTTGATAGAGGTCCACTAGGAGATGCTACATATCAAATATCAAAGCTCTACGCCTTCTAGTTTCAGAGGAGAAGATTTTCAAAGATTTTGCAATTTTTTCCTTTTTGTTGCCATGGCAACCAGAGTTAAGGGTGGAATTCAATTCTTTGAACAACTTTGTCAGAGCTTCACCAAAGGAACATCCCTGCCAACTTTCATCAAGATTGGCCCAGTGGTTTAGGAGAAGAAGATGTTTAAAGAAATTGTTGACGGACGACAGACGCCGGACAGAGGACGATCACAATAGCTCACCTTCAGCACGTTGTGCTCAGGTGAGCTAAAAATGGTACAACTGAGCTTAAGTTTTCTGATAAGCTAGAAAACCGAGTGGGAGAAGAAGAAAATGCTGGTTCTCCTTTTCCCACAATGTTTTCAAAAGCATTCTCCCACAATGTCGTTAAACTCAGATAATTTGGTAGAGGGTTAAGTAAAACAGACAAAAACTTATCAGGTGAAGGCATTATGGAGAAAATGTTGGTTATCATCATGTTCTCCTTTTCCTTCAAAGTTTTCACAAGCTTCCTTTTTCATGACTCCTGTCTCAATGACTATCATCAATCGGAGCAGAGAGAGAAATACACCAAACTTCAATGCTGTAAAAGCTAGCTCAACAGCTAGGCAAGTTTTACGTGCTAATACATCGAACCTCTCTCCATCTCATTACTTTACCCTATGAGAGGTCTACAGCCTGACACTCATATACAAATAAACAAGGGGAACATGCAAGGGTTAGGCAACTCCAGTCTGGCCTCTGCCACCAAATGTAACATACATTGCCTGGTCACCCCTCAAGGCACTAACCATAATGCACGCTGCTTAACTTGCAGAGAAATACACCAAACAACATCATTGTAAAAGCTAGCTCAAGGAGGTGGGTTTTAAGTACTATTCAACCACTCTCTGTGAAGATAAAAATGTTCTAAATGTTCTAGACTGAAAAAAAAAAAAAGCACAGGATATGTAATCTGTACACTAAAATTATAAGTGTTTGATTGCTTCACACAATATTTGGTATATAGCAAGACATAACATTTTTCAAAAATGGCCAGAACTTCATTGCCATATAGCTTGTATTTGTAATTTTGTATTGGTATTTTGAGTGGATCAGTACTTATCCCATCAAATATCTACCCTGTATTTTTCTGTTTAGTTTATTTAAGTACTCCTCAATAGTGTTCAGACTTCAGATGGAGGAGCATGTTGGATACATAATCTATCAACATTATACTATGACAGTTCAATCTTATATGGCCTGCAACACACAAAAAGGGGCATTCGGACATTTGCATAAAGTGTCGTCTCAGATCAGCCTGCGCAGTCCGTGCAGGCTAATCCAAGAACGACACTTTCTGTTTTTATGTAATTGTCTGTTTTGTGCAAGTCTACTGTAGCACAAAATGTAGTTGTAAAGTGCCGTTTCGGATTAGCCTGCGCAGACTGCGCAGGCTGATCTGAGAAGACACTTTACACAAATGTCCCAGTGCCCCTTTTAGTGTGTTGCAGGCCATATAATCCTGGGTTTAATAGAGCCTGAAGAGGAAGGCTTTTAAAAACATAGCAGGAAAGCAGAAAATGCTGGTAACTACTATTTTCTCTTTTTTCCATAATGTTTTGTAACACAAAAACAGCAAAATCCATCACTGGAGCCAAACTAGATTTTTTGTCTGTAAGTTTTTTCAGTTTGGACAAGCCAATTTTTTTTTCATTTGGTACAGTGTTGATACAGAAAGAATTTAAGAAAGAAGAAAAAATACCTGTGAGAATAAGGTAGACTCGGATCCTGGCTTCTGTTTATGACTTATTCCATCCATACAGATATTCAGGTATTCATCTACTGTGTTCAAATGGAGTAGCCTGTTGTATCCATGGATACTACCAACACAGAGCACCAAGAGAATAACTGTACCAATCATCTTCAATCACAAACCTAAAATATTGATGACAGTGAAATTTGAAGATACACCTATAGATACTCGTTTTCAGCCAGTTTTTAACCTACTTCATCCTTCTTTTATGAAACTATAATCATTCTTGTATCTTCATATCAAATGTTGCCCCTGATAGCTGCAAGGTTGCACAGATTATGACAGACAGAAAATGCATTTCATGCTTTGGAGGCCCTCCAAGCTATTGCTATTGTCGTTTCTAAATGAGGTGAAATCCCTTGAGTTTCTTTATCCCATACACAGTATTTATTTATTATTTACCTATGTTTACACAGCTGACCAATATCTGAACAATTATACAGACTATAAAGTTTTAACTGTTTTTTTCTATCTGGCTGTAGAGATGTATCTTTAACCCTTGGGCATGCTGCACAAAACAAGCTTAACCCTTTACCACACTGCAAAATTTAAGACCTATCCAAATTGAAAGCATTTGCAGATGACAATTTCATAGTGGCTCAAATGACACAACTTTTCTTTGATAGGGTAGAAAACTTTGTGGGAAAAGGAGAAAATGCTGGTTACCAGCATTTTCTCCTTTTCCCACAATATTTTCAAAAGGCCTCTTCTACAGGGTCGTTAAAAGGCGTCATTGTGTGGTAAAGGGTTAAGGAGTTAACACTTTACCAGAGGACAAAAGTTTAGACTGGCCCAAATTGAAAGCATTTACAGATGACATACTAGGTATGTCTCAATTGACGGAGTGTATCTTTAAAAGGGAAGAAACCACTGTGGAAAAAGGAGAAAATGCTGTATACCAGCATTTTCTCTTTTTCCCACAATGTTTCAACAGCTTTTTCGCCCCGGTTGGTAAACCCAGAACTGATAGGTAAAGGGTTAGGTTTTCTCCCTGGAAGGGATGTATGTCAGTAACCCTGGGAGAAGATGAATACTGCTAAAATGATGCTGTCAAATTTGTATTTCATCTTACCCTCTCTGGGGCATCCAAGTTCAGGTAAACAAGAGTTGTGGAAAATAGCTTACTCTTCAAGAGTCTTCATACATGGCCTTTTTCTGCTCTCTCACTTAAAACAATGTTACTGACACAAAAATGTTGATAAGAAACTAGTAAAAAATGTGTTAACAGCAGTTTTCAATAAAATCACATAGCCAGAAAGGAAATTGTTACTGCTTTCTTTTCATTGTTAAGGGCTGTTTCGCTTGCATTTGCACCATTCCACGACACTCTCACCAATCTATGTTTTAGGGGAGGATACATGTAATCCCCCCTTCTGAAGAGAGTGCCAGCTACGCCCATGGCGTAATGTAATTCGTACAAAAACCCAACTGCTGGCGGATGTTCCGAAGGATTTTTCGATTCAGTAAAGAGACATTTTAATACATGAGCATGGGAGACTAGCCCCAATGCTTATCTTTTTTGTGCCACACTTCACTTAATCGCAACAAGGTACGGTGGATGCACGTGTTTAGTATCTGGCATTCCGCATTAGCACTAGGCCTACACCAAATTCGTATCTCTAGTAGGAAACAAAACGTTATACAACTGTTAAAAATAAAATTAAGGCTATCAAGAAGTATGCTTATGTTCGAAGTGTGATCACAAACCCTGAACGTGGCTTAACATACAGCTCAACCTTTCAGCCCGATACTATTGCATAAGGCAGTGTCCTCGGTTCTTTCCCTTCTTTTGAATAAGAGCCAAGATATTGGTAAAATCGCTGCCAGGTGGTAACAAACAGTTTCTCTTCGTTAAGGAATCAACGCATGAAAGTAATGAAGAAATGATTTGGACGTAATAAAATAATATGAAAATAGGCAAAGCCTAGAAACGGGCGAAAGAGACTTTTTTCTCAGACATATTAAAACAAACGACCCAACCAACCCAAAACAATGCGACAAGCACTCTTCTTATCTCTTTGTCCCAAATCTCATTAAATATCTTTATCCAATCCTCTACATGTATGCCAAGCTTTTCGAACATCAACGGCATTCCGCGTGTTCGACTTCTATTACAGTTAATGCAGAAGATTGAATTGTCGATAAAATACAAAATTCGGGATCCATAACATGTATTTTGTAACAATATAATATTTCAAATACTGAAATAACTTACTATAGATTAGGTTTATAGACCAGTGTTGCTATGGTATTCCCCCTTATTCAATGGAAAAACCCCCAAAATATCGATGCAGCCGACAACGTAAAGTCACATGACAAGCTGGATTCATTCAAGGTGCATTGAGGGGCGAACTACGGGTTATTCTATTCCCTAATTATGCGTTATTTGATTGATAATTGACACAATTAAATGTTCGATTACCAACTAATTAGAAATTCTATCATTTGCCTGACGACAGTGTTTTGCTTTTGTAACAGAAAACTTTGTTACTTTATTGTTTCAATGGTAATATCTTGTGTAAAAAATGGTCGACTATTTGTTACTGTCTTACATCTTAATTCACCAGTTACATCATTTTAATTTATGGGTCAAGCCTGACAAATACACAGATAAATGACACGGTGGTTTGTCCCAATCTCGGTCATATGATTTGTCTCGCTCGCTCTATCCCTCCTCCCCGCCCCCAATGCGCACACAAAAATCATTCAAAAACAAAAAGTAAACAATAAGAGTAAGTAAACAATAACAGAAATACCAGCAAAAACTGTATTTCAATCACTATGTGACTTTTGTGCTATTTTAGGACTTTTTCCTTATTCCTGTAGTGTGTAGATCTACATCGATGAGATAGGAAACAAAATTAAAACGAAACATATGAAATCACATTTTATTTGAAATATACAGTTTTCACAGGTACGTATTTCTTGGCTAAATAATGTTTATATTTTTTCTTTTCTATGTGGGGGCGGGGGTTGAGACAAAAAAAACGAGAGTGGAACAAATCACCGCGTCTTTTACATGTATATGAAGAAATAAAGTGGTAAATATTGGACCTATCACGCGGAGTCACTTCTCAAAATAGGGACATCCTCTTGCAATCGATATAAACAATATAAAACTACGAAACAATAAAAGATACACCAAATGTAAGTGAAGTACTGCATTGAAAAAAGTAGTGAAAAAGACTGAAAGTGAATTACCCTTGGGAACCCAAATATAAATTGCCCAATCAGATAGCACGAATCCGATAGGAAGCTTCCATTTAACTCAGATCATACGATGTTGACCTATTTCAAGGTAAATGTTTACAAAGTAGACGTTTTTACTCAGTCTTTGACTTTTGCATGTTGTTTAAGGAATTTTATACATTTTATAAAATATAATAAAAGTTATGACACGCTTTCATGTATGCGCATGCGCCGCTTCGAAAATTAAGCCGCACGAATTACCAGGAGAAGAGCGTATATATACATGTAGTACCCAACTATGTATCCCTAGTCCTCTTGTCAGCTTTCTCAAAATCAACAATATTTACAATACTCTTTTTCTTCATTAAATAACAATTGGAGAAGTAATTTTTTCATAAGTCTCGTGAACAAAGTTTTAAAAAACACAAGACCTAGGTAAGGGTGTTGAAGAAACCAAAGCGAACACGAAATAACTAAGGCGAACTGTAAGAGGACGAACGGGATCAAGCCCGAAATCAAAAAATGACGTCAAAGCAAGGATGTCGCACTGCGTAGTTCATACGTCATTGAAACTAACAATATTGTTATTTTTTTTCCCCAATATTTTTGTTATGATACACGAACAAAAGGAAATGTTGTAGATTGATAACATTTTAAGAAATTTTAACTAAAATTAATTAAATTCAATCTTGTGGATTTAGTCTGACTGTGTTGAAGTCTTCTTTTAATAAACCAAGCTTCTGGTTGTCAAGGAAGTTGATGTACGGACACAGTCCAACTTTTTGTCAATATGGAGAAATTCAAAATGGCCAAAAAATTGTTCTTCAGGGTTGAGATATGTCTTTATACATGTAACCTATAGGGCGATCTTCAGACTGCGCCTAAGGCGCGGTCTTTCGCCCGTATAAAAAATGCGAAGTGCTGACACATGTTTAACACAGCTCTCAACATTATTTCTCTTATTCATTTTTTGAGAATTCAAAGTACTTCCCGTATAATGAAGAATACATCTTTACATAGTCGACATTGCATGTATAATAGCTTCTATTGCTTCATTTGTGAACAATGAAAATTAGTTTGGGCAAATGGAATTTGTCAGGTGCCAGTTAGTAATAACAGGGATCGTATATATAGATTTACTTGCTTCATAGCGCATGCTAGCCAAAAGTACAAACGCCTGATAGATAATTGGGAGAACAGTGCATTCAATAAAATGTCCTCCTGTACATGTGTCAATCGTTAAATAACTCTTTAGTCGACGACAAAATTTCAGGCTTGTTTAATTGAAAGCATCTGTTGACGACGAATTAGATATGACTTAATCTATGGGATTAATCGTTGAAAGGGTAGAAAACGTGTAGGAAAAGGAGAAAACGCTGTTTACCAGCATTTTGTCCTTTCCCACAATGTTTTCAAAAGGCCTCTTCCTCAGCATCGTTGAAGCTCGGGATTGTGTTGATTGAGGATCCTGTGCCTGATGAGCGGGATCAACTTTTGGAACTTAAACGGCATTATAGAGCGCATGATAAGGTGAATTTTATTACTAGGTAGAAAGTTACTGGGTTGCTCTATCTTTTGTTTATTTTTATCTAATAATAATAATTAAAAAAAAAAACGTTCTTCTGCCAGCGAATAACGCGTGGACCGACCGCAAAATGACAGATTACCACCCTCAAAATAATTTCCATACTTTTAAAAGGTATATAAATTCATATTAACACGTTAATTGCTTACTTTTGGTCGCTGCTGGGCCTTTCAGGTTCTACAAAGTTTCAGAAAACGCAGATCTATCCACTTTTTTATGGTTTGTAATGGAACTTATCTTTACAGTTTCTATATGATTTATATAGAGGATAATCAATTGGTTGTGTGTGTGTGATATTAAAAATCTGTCACTAGAATGGGGTGTGATGCGGTTGAAAAACGAGTCCGAAGGACGAATTTTTAACCGCATCAAACCACATTCGAGTCACAAATTTTTAATATTACACACAACCAGTTGATTATCCTATTTATTATATTCTTAATTCACCTTTTTTCTAAAATTCTAATCATTATCAAGAATGGTACGATATGGGCAATATAGGAAAAAGTAGTTCCGGCAAACATTCTAAAACTATATCGTCACTAGTGATGATACCGTAATTATCATCACTAGTGGTGTCATTCACTGTGAAATTCCGGCAATTCACTGATAAGAATATGATAAATGAAGCCATGACGGTAATCATGTCCAATGTAATGATGGTATGAATATGAGTCATCGACAACGATAGGAGCCTTTTAGATTAACTTATTGATTGTATGTGTTTAAAGTCGTTTTCAACATTATGGCAGTTACATCTCGGCGGCCAGTGCTCATATCCATGCTTTTCTGGGGCGTCTTTTCACCATTACTTCACATAATGTTCTTCTAAGCCACTGGCTGCTTTCACACATGGCTAAACATGATAAGTGGTGAGAGAGGAATGAATCCTGTCGCAATGACCGTCTTCAGTCCTTGGAAAGAAAATGGCCGAGCTGGGGAATCGATCCAGCGACCCCTTGGTCTAGAGTCCTTCGCGCTAACGGCAGTTCTACCTGGGTTCTCGGCAGCTTTTCAGAGTGCTTGGCGAAACTTTCACAAACTTCGTCACAGTACGCGCATGCGATTATGTACATACTTGCAGGTCGGTAACACGGTCGGTAATCTACAGGGAGTTGGCGTTCCGAATGCTCCGCTCTGCAAGTTTCTCCCAGATGATCGATTATAGGCGTTACGACAGGATTCGCTCTCTCACCGCTGAACATTGTTTCGACGATGGTTCATGAAATAGAAAAGCAGCCAGTAGCCTGGGAATAATATTGTGCGTCTTAATGAACGAAGCAACTTCGCGAAAGAATTGATTGGCGCACTGGCCGGCTCGATTAAGCCGAAATAATTTTGAAAACGGCTTTGAACACCATACAAGCAAACAAATATGAGCATACATGTATGTATTTCAAATTGCGAGTCGGAGAAGCCCCACAGAAACCCGGTCAAGGAAAACAATCCTGAAGCAATAAGTAGCCGGTTTCCTTTATAAAAGTTCTTTGATTCCCGCCCTCAAAACCCCATTACGATGACAAGAATGAGGCTTAGGGACAGGAATTAACGCTTGACCGAACAGTCTTGTGTTTTAGCAACAGTAAATTTACTAACAACGCTAAAAATGAAGGCTTTTGAAAACATTGTAGGGAAAAGAGAAAACGCTGTTGACCAGCATTTTCCTCATTTTCCGACAATGTTTCCAATCATTTCAAAGACAGATATCATCTTTTGGGCTGGATTGAATTAGTCGTCAGCAAATGTTATTAAATTTGGGTAAGTTAAAAATTTGATCAGTTGGCAAAGTGGTCAGAGAGAGAGAGAGAGAGAGAGAGAGAGAGAGAGATTGATTTGTAGTTTTAAAAGGTCCGTCCGTGTTCTAGGCATACTTGTGACGGACCCTGTAGAGAGATTGGATTGATTGAATTTGCGTTTATTTATCGTCGCCACCGGTTGCCCATATGGGTGACACCCCCTGAAGACTGTTATAGTTTTGGTACGGGGGATGGTGCAAGATAGAGGACGAAACCGATCCTGGTTTTTTAATGTGCTCGCTGTATAGCACCGTCACACTGGACCTCGGTTTAACGTCTCATCCGACAGACTATTAGTAATTTTAGATGACCAGCTGTGGGAATCAAACCACCACCCTCAAGTGACCCTAAACATTACGATCACGAGTCCTACGCTCTATCTGTTGAGCTATGCGGGCTGGTCACGTTGGGAGAGATAGAAGAGACTTCCTTTTCAATCATTGATTAAAAGACGTCACGACACATTGAACCAATCAAAACCGATCGAATATCAAACCGATTGAACAGATTTTCAAATTATCTATATTTGTCTTCGGTGCATGACTCAATTGGAATATCACTGATATTTCTGTCTGAAAGTGGTATTTTACTTTTATCTTCACAGCATGAAATTGAGTATATTGTGTTTAATGACATAATATGTTGGTACGTTATCTATCATATCAAACATCAATCGATGTGTTTACCCGGCGATAAAAACCTTCAGATTAAAAAAAAAACAAATGTGTGCATATCATGTTTTGTTGGACGTTGAGCACTGACAAATGTACAACAGATCTTTTTGAAATCAGGACCGGCGGTTACAGTTCCAGTCAATAAAAGACAGTGGTTAAGCGCATTTATACTTATATTTATGTGCAAAATTCAGAAAACCGGTATTGACTATGGGCTAGGCGCCAAACCTCCCCCCCCCCATAAAAAAAAAAAAAAAAAAGAATGGGTGAAACAGCGCATCCAAGAATATGCTTGATATTATAGTCAGCACTCTCTTTAAAGAAGGATGGCCACCGCACTAGTAAGCCCGTGGCTCTAATAATCGAAGAAAACTGAGGAAAGCCTAGCACCGTCACGCAGGACCTAGGTTTAACGTCTCATCGAAAGACTTTTCAGTAATTTTGGATTGCCAGCCCTGGGGATCGACCCAACACCCTCAAGTGGCCAGATATAGTGTGGGTTCGATTCAATTGAAATTAAGGCCTTTACTCGTTGCAACTCGCTGGTCGTAGGGGGCTTATGTTCAGGATAGATTCATAAATATAGATCTAGTAAACACTTGTTTATACTTCATGCAATAATGGCTTTTTGTCGTCAAAAGGACGACTTTCAAATGCATAGAATGCAGAAAGGGTATTTACGTCAACAAAATGCTGCCTTCTGTAATAAGGAAAGTGTTATTGATAGAATGATTACTTCCCTTTCATAAATGTGCACATTAGAACTTTTTTATTTCAATGAAAAAAAAAGGCCTTACGTCATCAAAATGCTGCCTTTTCAAAAAAAGGGAGGTTTACAGCTGAATTATCACCCCTTTTATAAATGCAAATAACGACTTCTTAATATACTGCAGAAAAAGGTCTTAACGTCAACAAAATATTGACCTCTTTGTACAGGGAAAGTGTTTATCTCCCTTGAATGCAAATACGAAGTTTGCTGGGCAAAGTGAAGAGGTGCAGCCGAGGCTGAAGTAATACTTACCCTTGAATGCAAATAAGAAATTTGCTGTGATAAGTGATGAGGTGCAGCCGAGGCTGAAGTGATTCTTACGACATGTCCAATGCCTCCAGCTTTTTGCCTGCATTAAAAAAGTGACGACAAAGTGAAAGTTGCCAAAATCATGAAATCTGCATCCAATAGGGTAGAAAACATTGTGGGAAAAGAAGAAAATGCTGGTTACCAGCATTTTCTTCTTTTTTCCATGATGTTTTCAAACAATTTTTTCCCTGAGATTGTTTGGTAAAGGGATAAGTGCTCCAGTTAGGCGACTAAGCTGCAGTAGCCCATATGGCCTGCAACACAGGAAAAGGGGCATTCGGACAATTGCGTAAAGTGTCGTCTCGGATCAGCCTGCGCAGTCCGCGCAGGCTAATCCGAAACGACACTTTCCGTTTTTATGTAATTTTCTGTTTTGCGAAAGTCTACTGTAGCACAAAATCTAGTGTAGTCGTAAAATGCCGTCTCGGATTAGCCTGCGCGGACTGTGCAGGTTGATCCGAGACGACACTTTACGCAAATGTCCGAATGCCCCTTTTCGCGTGTTGCAAGCCAATTTATTATTATGTCTGGTTTCTTTTGTATGTTTTCTGTTGCGATTTGCCATTCATATCATTTGAAAGGGATGGAGAATATTGTGAGAGAGAAATAATTTGTTCAAAAAAGTCTCCATCTGCCACAATATTTCAAATAATCTGTTCGTTGAACGGGCCCAAAAGAATTTTTTGCTATTTTATAAATTTTCTGCTTGACCAAAAACCATTCTTTCTCATGATTCGGTCGCTTGTTTGACAAAATGGATTTTATGGATTCCTTAATATTTGATGACTTGCTCGATAAATTGTATCATTGAAATTCATTAAACCCCCTTTTACCACAGCGTCGCTCATTTTTATTTTAAAGCAGGTGGAAGACATTAAAAGAAGATTCGATTGGTTAATGATTAAAATAGTTTTTTTTTTAACTATTTCATTGAATGATCATGGTTGATTGTTTAGTTTCGAATATCTGATCCAGTGACAAAGAAAGTAGACGTAAATAACTTGTAAATCATGCAAGAAAGCAAACACCAGACCTCTCGAAAATGAACGAAAATCCAAACTAATCACTGCCACCATCCCGATTGATCACCCTTGCAGGGAAAAGGGGCGATTCCCTGTCGTCTTTATTGATTGATCATTTTTTATTGAATTCTGTTGCCAACACTTTAAAGGTAGCTATTATTTTTTGTAATCTAACCAAACTTGAAAAATGATTCATCACTGAATCAAACAAGGTGGTCTAGCTCCGACGAGCCTTCAGTTAAATAGAAAGACAAAAAAAATCACGTGGTCGATTATGTAGAATGGCATTCAAGTAAGTAAGTTATGATGTCATATTTGATCTCGTTTATAAAAATGTTACCGATTTATTTAAATGTTACCATTTATTTGAACGACTACTATATTTGTACATTTATACTAAATAAAATATGTTTAAACTAAAGGAAAAAAATCTTAAAGGGTACTTTTAAATGTATCACTGTCTTCACAACAGAATAACACAACAAAACCTTGTGTTGTCGCCCTTATAGAAAACCATATTGGCTCTTTAACGAAAGAAAAATCTTAGACTTGTCCTAATTGAAAGCACCTACAGACGAGATATCACATTTTACAAGAATTTTCCTTTTTTACCACAATCGTTTTAAAAGCCTCGCCCAGGGTCGTTTTGGAATTGTCTGGAAAAGAGTTAACAATTCTCGCGAAGTTTTAGAGGCTGATTGAATATCTTAAGCTCACCTTGCTCTATGTTTAAAGCCTGAATAGTTGACAACAGCAAACAAATGAGTGTTCAAATGCACTTAAGTTTCATACCATGTAAAAGTATAGAAATTATTGTAAAGCTGACAATCTGTTATTGTACGGTCGGTCCAAGAGTAAGACGCTGGCAGAAAATTGAATCTCAAAATCAGGCAAAAAAGCAAACAAAAGACAGAGCAATCTGGGAACTTTTCACCCACTATTAAAATTCATTTTTCTACTAGCGACTAACACTTTGACCGACCGTACGATAACAGACTGTCATCTTCAAAATGATGTCCATACTTTTAAATGGTAGGATTTAAATTTAAATGCATTTTAACTATCGCTTTGTTTGCTTTTGGCGGCTATTTGGGCTTTAAACATATAAAACGTCACGTACACATGAGTGTATGATAACGTTCTATACCATTTTTTCGCATTGGAGAACGAATCTGTTAAATTCTTTACCACGAAACCTCAGGTCTTAACGACCTTTAGCAATAGCTCAGATGAGCCATCCAGGGCCGTCATGGCCCTCTTGTTTATTACTATTTTTACTTGTAACGCTCGGGCTTTAGATATCGCTTTCATGATAGATGTTCTGTTCTGTGAAAAGGGGGCTTATTGCATCCGCAAAAAGTATCGACTAATGTCAGCCTGCGCAGTCCGCGCAGGCTGACATAGGTCGATACTTTTTGCTAGAGGTCAATATATCGGTGTCAAAGGACTATTCTACCTTGTGATTCAGTCGGTTATTAAACAAAATGGGATTTTATGTATCCATAATTAAGTGATGACTTGCTTAGTGTAATGCTTCACGAAGATGCTTTAAGCCCTTTTTTGCCAGAGCGCAGCCGATATCTATTTGTCGGAAAGTGTTTATAGTCGACCTTGCACAGATGTATAGCCTGACCCTAAAATGTACTCAGGATAGAACTGTCAGAATAAATTTTTCAATATTAAGCAGGAAGAGTAAATAGTGCAAAATGCCTTTGAAATTACACGGAGATTGTAAATCTTTCAAACAATTGCACAGCTGTATTTACATGTAGTATTTTCGGACTGAATAACCCAATGGGCTTCTAGTTGATTGGATTTGATTTTGTTGCTGTTTTTCTTTTTTAGCAATGTTTCGGTCGTATATCACGGAGCACAATTTCCTTGCCTATTGACTCATCTACTCGCAAGATGTATATGAAGGACTAAGAAGTTCAGACTACGAGTAAATATCAAAATTTTGACGACCCGTTTGAGGAGGATGTGCGTGTTGGGGGGTGGGGGGTTTGCGGGGTTAAGAAGTATTACGAACATGCCTATTTCGTTTTCTCAAAATAATATTTCTAAAACGAATTAGCATTTCACTAAGACGAAATGTTATTTCGTTTTTCTCGACATTAGAACTTGTTTAAATGAATCATTTCTTCAATATATCGAATTAGTAACGTTATTTCGTCAAAACGGAATACAAAAAAATGTGACACATGAGTTAATTGAAGTAGGTTTCACCTTTAATTACGTAAGATAGATTACCGTTTCGTGGTGCAATATGTTGTACATGTCGTAAAAGATTTGACAGTGACGATAACGTTTGTTCATGCTCATTTGAAGCGTAAAGCTTTGTAACACAGTAGATGACCTTGTGGGCGATCTTCACATGGTGATCAAGGTCAGTAATCACCAACCATTCTTAAGAGCATTCTTTGTTCTTATTCTGAAGAATTAGCAGAATTTGAAAGTAACACAAGATCTGATTGGCTAAACCAAGTTGTATTACAGTCTAAATCTATATAGCATAAGACTAGGAATGACACTAAGAATGGTTGGTAAATACGGGCCCTAGGAAGTGCGCGAAAATGAAGAAAAAGTTCCAATTTCACTGAAACAGACTTCATTGATGAATACATGTTGAACCTTTTGCTCTGAGATGAATTTCCATCTCTCTCTCTGTCTCGCCGAGTCCCAGTAGCTCAGTCGGTAGCGTGCAGGACTTGAGAACAAGGGGTCGTGGGTTCGATCCCTGGCTCGGCCAATTTCTTTCCGAGGATTGATTATAGTCATTGCGACAGGATTCATTCCTCTCCCACTGCTGACCATTGTTTCGACAATGGATATGTGGGAAAGCAGCCAGTGGCTTAGAAAGAAAATTGTGCGGAGTACTGGTAAAAGAGACTCCAGGAAAGCATGGATAGGTGCACTGGTCGCCGCGATATAACTGAAATAATGTTGAAAACGGCGTTAAACACCACACAATCAATCAATCAATCAATCAATCTCTCTGTCTTTCTCTTTCTTTCTGTGTTTCTCTCTGTCTCTGTGTCTCTGTCTCTGTGTCTCTATCTGTGTGTGTATGTCTCTCTCTGATTGAATTCTTATTACCAGCATTTTCTCCTTTTCCCGCATTGTTTATACGATTTCATACTCAGGATCGTAAAATCACGGTATTGTTTTGGTATTGCGTTCAGTCTCCATCTCCTGATAAGCTGCCAATCAATAACCAGCTTACAGTTAGCTCTAACAGAAAAACACAGGGAACTATCCGTAATATCTGATGTTACAGCACGATTTCCCGAGATTACTGGTTTCAGAAAACGATGAAAAATGGGATTAAGTCTTCACCTGACGACAAAATTTTCGTCTTGTCCGTTTAATTCTAATTTCCATAAGTTGAACTCTTCCAGTTAACCCTTAGGCTGCTAAGCGCGACTTACTGACCTTTTGCGGACAGCGTAGATTAAGATCAGACTGCACAGAACGTGCAGTCTGATCTTGGATCTACACTGTCCGATAAGGAGATGTCATTCCTCTAAATCATATCTTTGAGATAACAAAATTTGGTATTTTACTATCGGCTTGAAATTTTTATTTTTTTTTTAGCAGGATAAGGGTTGAAGACGCGTTTAGACTTACCGACGGGACAACGCGTAAAAAAAAATCAATGACATGATTATATGAAGTACAATAAATGCATCCATTTACGCTAATGGAGGTCAAATTCATTGCTTTGAAGTGTGTGATAAGCGTATGTAGACTTTCATTTTTCATCCATTATTCACGTTTTGGATTTGTTCACATTTTTCTATGTAACGGGCACCGTAAATGGTCTGATAATATCACGCTGTCTTGCGAGACTTGTTCATATTCTTACCGAATGTGCCAAAGACTGGTGGAAGAGAGGTAACTCTATCGGACGGGCGATAGAAAGTATTGTAAGTATTTGCACTCAAAAAAGTTTTGTGTAACTCAAGGCCTGTAAAAGCACAAGAATATTTAATAACGGATCCACTTTTATCACATAACTCCCCTTGTTTTTAATGTAATACAGCCATTACGAATTTTCTTGTCTCACACACGTGTGAGATAAGAAAATAGTGCTGTATTGGTCAACACGGTGTAATTATACACCTCATTTCTAAAACATTGCTGATCTAGGTTCCTGAGTGAAATTAACGGTCAAAATTTGTAATCATGATAAAGTTGTTAATTTAATCACTTTTAGATTCAAAACAAAATCAATATATGCAATTTTCTTTGGAACTACTTTTCGTTCGTAATTACCTGTCAAAGAAGCGGATAGGCTTCATGTAAATTTCATTACACATTATACATGTATGCCTATGTTTTAACATATTATGGACTATAATTCTTGTTATACAGTTATTTGATAAAAAGAATCTGACATTCGTTGGCTTTTGAGGTAAAAAGATATTAAACTCGTCCACAAAAAATGTTATTAAGCTCGCCGAAGGCTCGCTTAATAACATTTCTTGTAGACTCGTTTGATAAAATTTTTTCTCAAACACCAACTCATCCTATATATCACCTGCCAAAACGAATTTGGTTTGTTTGATTGTGTTGGAGTTTAATGCCGTTTTAACAGCTTAGGTATATCAAGGCGGTCAGTGCACAGGTCTACGCATATGTTCCCTAGCTTTCTCTCGCCTTTATTGATATAACTTTCTTTCCAAGCCGCTGACTGTTTTTCTCACATACATCAAAGGTGAGACGCGAAAAATCGTCGGACAGAAGCTTTGTTTCAACCGGGTATAGAACCCGCAAACACCAGGTCACGAGTCAGATACGCTAACCACTGAGCTACCCGGCCGAGGAAACAAATTTGGATCAGAAGATTTTGAAGAAATAATGAAAAACAAGAGCACTGCATTCGGATGCCAAAGCTTGGAGGCGTTTTTTTTTCAATAAAATTTAAAGCAGAAAAGAGGGCACAGCATAGCATACATGTAACTAAGTCAAAACATTTTGAGAGTTGCCTGTTTTCTGCTATGGGTTCCCATTTTGATGGTTAACAACTAGTATAAGTTTGAAGTGAATATATCTAATAATGACAGAGAAACGAGAAAATGTCAAAGTTTTCGCACAACGACACGCAGACAACGATGGGGCTTAGACAATACAATCGTTCATTGACGTTTTCTTTGAAAACAGCAAGACAGACATGTTCATTGCACGTTATTTGACCTGATAAGTTTCGACAAGTCTGTCGGTGACCTAAGTGGCTAGAATTCGAATTTAATCAAATGGTCATGGTCATCGCTACTAGACTGATAAATCTCTCATCGTTGACCATTAATTAGACGAAGATTATGTGGGAAAGCAGACAGTGGTTTGGAAAGATTGTCCAAGTGGCTGCTGAGATACAGCTGACAAAATGATGAGAGGGAGAAACCATCAACAAACCAAAAAATCCAACGAAAGAACCAACGAACGAACCAAAGAAAGAACGAACCAACCAATCAACCAACGAACCAACCAATGAACTAATCAACTAACTAAATAAGCAACTAATCAATCAACTAATCAACCCGCCAGCCAGTCAGCCAGCCGACCGACCGACCGACCGACCAACCGACCAACCAAAAACAAACAAACTAACTAGCTGTATGTATCAATCGAGCGAGCAAGCCGACCAGCAAACTAACCAACCAATGATCAAACCAACAAAGGAACCAACCAACCAACCAACCCACCAAGCAACAAACCAATCAATCAACCCACCCGCCCACCCAGCCAACCAACCGACCAGCCAACCGACCGACCAACCAACCAACCAACCAACCAACCAAACAACCGACCGATCGACCGACAAACCAACCAGTCAACACCAATCAGCAAATCAGGCAGCCAGCTGACCGACCGACCTACACCGAGAATCCAAAAACCAACCAAACAACAAACAAACAAACTAGACAGCAATCCAGCCAACAAAGCAACCAACAAAGCAACCAACACACCGCCAACCAACCAAGCGGACGAACGTACGAACGAACGGACGGACGAACGACCAAACAAACAAACAAACAATGTTTCTACAGATAAAGTTCTCATGCAATCGATTTTCTTTTTCGAACAAAGATTAATCGTGACCTAAGTCAGCCAAAAACATGAATCCAAGGTAAATATAAATCCTTATCCTCCAAAAACGCGATAAAAGATTCTTTAAGGAGAAAGTTTAGACAGACTAGTGCAATTAAATGCAGCCTGATCTTGTTCTGCTTTCACCTCTTTTATACGTGTAGTTTAAGATTAATTCGTCATCCAAATAACCCTTAGGCGGCTAAGGGCGATTCAATAACCTTTTTGCGGATAGCGTAGATCAAGATCAGACTGCACAGAATGTGCAGTCTGATCTTGGATCTGCACTGTCCGACAAGGAGATATATTTCCCCCAAAATATCTTTCAAACAGTAATATTTGGCTTTTTTACTATCGGCTTTAAAGTTTCATTTCTTTTATTTAGCAGGATAAGGGTTAAATGCAAAAAATCTATTTTTCTTACAGTCAACATAACAATTTACCCTTTTTAAAGATAGTTCCTTGCTTTTACGATCTTGAGAAAGAAGGCCTTTGAACACATTATGGGAAAAGAAGGACATTTTCTCGTTTACCCTTAACGTTTTTTACACTTTTTACCCTTATCCTGTTAAATAAATTAAATTAAACTTTCACGGCAAAAATACAGACCCGAATAATGTTACTACAAATTTACTTTTTTGGGAAAAATATCTCCATATCGGACACGTTCTGTGCAGTCTGATCTTGATCTACACTGTCTGCAAAAGGTCAGTGAGTCGCGCTTAGCAGCCTAAGGGTTAAAGACAAATCCATCATTTGCGCCACATTTGGGTCTTTTTTTTTTGGTTTTCAAGGCATTCAAGCTGCAAGAAACTTTAATTCTATCATCTGGTAAATAACGTTAGTTTAGCAAAAGGTTTAATCCTTTACGGCACAAATACGGTCTTTCATGTCCTGACAGTAGACTATTTTTGAAAACATTGTGGGAAAAGAGAGAAACTGATTATCACAAGCAATCGCTACATTTCACTCAATGTTTACCATATCACTATAGGGGAAAAAAAATCCTTTCGGTAAAAAAAATTTACCATTTCTATCACTCAAGCTTCATTTTGGTAGATCATAGACAAAAAGCTTCTTATATCAGCTGGGTTAGGCCAATACATGAGCCATGTTCTGGCAAAACGGGGCTTAATGCATCTCCGTGATGCATGATACCAAGCAAAACATTACATTGTCATGGATCCATTTTGTCTAACAACCGCTTAAATTATGAGGTAAACTGGTCCTTGAACATACAGAAAATTGAACCATAGCGAAAAGTTTCGGCCCAGGTCAGCCTGTGCGGACTGCGCAGGCTCACCTGTGTCGATACTTTTCGCAGATGCATTAAGCCCCTTTTCACACAGCACGGCTCACATTCAAAGATTAGTGACTTCAGCTTTGTCTCTGCAGGGGGTTGTCCCGCTAGATCAATTGTAAAGGCACTAGATTCGTAATCAGGAAGTTCCAGTTTTATCATCCTGGTCACGTGGGAATGTCCTTAGTCAAGGCACTACGTAGCCTCAGCCTGATAATTGTGAAACCCAAGATAGACATGATAGATGAGCTGTCCCCGCATGATGACTGAAATGCCGTGAGAAAGCGGCGTGTATCATCATTAGCTCTTTCAGCGCCATTCTCTGGTGAAAGGGGGTTTAATGCATCTCCGTGATGCATCATACCAAGCAAGTCAACACGGATTCATAAAATCCATTTTGTCTAATAACCGAGTGAATCATGAGATAGAATAGTCCTTGGACATGCAGAAAATATACCGATAGCAAAAAGTATCGATCCAGGTCAGCCTGCGCGAACTGCGCAGGCTGACCTGGATCGATGCTTTTTGCAGGTGCATGAAGACCCCTTTTTACAGAATATGGTTCATTTATTTTTACTTACGAAAAAGGATATTTCTTCTGCAGCAGAAAGTGAAAGTAAATACCGTAAAAGTAGATATTATTGCGGGTCTAAAATTTCGCGAATTACTAAATACTGACCTTACGCGTGTTTTAATTTCCTCAAGAGCTAAAGACGGAATTCCAAAATTCATATTCTAACTGTGTACTGTAAAACTTCCATATTATTAAAAAAAAATAATAAATTTCTATTTTTACTTTGATGAAACGAGTTTAATTAGCAGTATTGTCAATACGCGAAAATCGCAAAAATTTCCACGACGCGAACATTTCCAGTTTTACGGTAGTGTTTGAAAAAATGGGACTGCCCATCCCCCCTTTTCCATACCAACTTGCTTTTTGGCGAGGGTCTTTTTCCAAGTCCCAGTTCTAGTATATGTGCAAGCCTCAGTTTCTTTTACCACTGTCATTGTGCCAATTTGCACAGTTTTTGACATCACTATAGTTATATCAAAGCAGTCAGAGGAAATGTTCACAGTGAATTTCTAGTATTGGTTAACTCTTTGCCACATGACAAAATTTTAGACTTATCGAAATTTAAAGCATTTGCAGACGACAAAATAAAGGTGACTCAAATGGTGGAATTTGCTTTGAAAAAAAAATGGGAAAAGAATCATCATCATCATCGTCGTCGTCGTCATCAGCATCATCATCATCATCATAGAAAAAAAATTTTTGGGGAAAAGAATCATTATAATCATCATCATCGTCATCATCATCATCGTCAATGATACTTCTACCACAACTTGTTGTTGTTGTTCTCCTCCTCCTCCTCATCATCATCATTATTATTATTATTATTATAGTAAATTCATGCCAGGAATGAACCCAAAACTTGTAAGACCGCACATAGAGCTCTCTCACCACGACACGGAAAAAAAAAATGAAAAGGAACATGTATTTCAAATCATAAATTTCAGTAAACATCGAAATACCCTCCTTTTATATGCAAAAAAAAAGGAGAAAACCAATCTTAATTTTTTTTTACGTTGAAAAACCACATTTACGAAACCAAAACAAATAAACAAGAAAGAGTTCTTTTTTTTAGTGTCTAAGGAAAGATTGGTCCACATGTAAGTTATTGCATGTCGCAGTTTCGCAGATAAGACGGACTGTAATGAGTACCTTATCAACCCATACCTTCCTGAAATAATTTTTTACCAGACAAATTTGAAAATAGATCTGCAAATCACTGATGTGAGCCATGCTCTGTGAAAGGGGGGTTAAATGTATCAGCGAAAAGTATTGACCCAGGTCAGCCTGCGCAGTCCGCTTTTTGCTATAGGTGACTCTTCTGTATGTCCAAGGACCATTCTAACTGCAGATTAAGTCGGTTGTATGACAAAATAGGTTTTATGGATCCATTATCACGTGACGATTTGCATGGTATAATGTATCACGGAGATGTATTAGACCCCCTATTGCAAGAGTTCCACTCAATTATTAAAATAAATCGAGTTTTAAGGATAGGGCACCCTAATGGGATTCGTGTAACATCGCCTTTCATCTCAAAAATCGTACGAATTCGGCTAAGACTCGGGTAATCCGTAATCAATGTCGGGAAGCAGCATCTATCGGCCGATCGATTACGGATTAACAGAGTCTCAGCCGAATCCGTACGTTTTTTCGGCGATGAAAGGCGATGTTACAGAAATCCCATTAGTGTGCCCTATCCTTAATTGGTGCATTACAGATAGAAACATTGTTGCGAAAGGAGGAATTGCTCGTAACGAACAATTCCTCCCTTTGCAGCAATGTTTTCACTACAATGAGTACGCTATCAACACATGCCTTCTGGGAATAAACGTCAGCCAGTCTACTTCGAAAATATTCTTGCAGGACACCGACAAATCAACATAAATCAAGGTACCATAAACGAAATACACGTGAAAACATTGTTGGAGAAAGAGAAAATTGCTTGTGACGAGCAATATCTCCTATTTACAGCAATTTTTTCGAAAGTAGTCTGCCGAAAAACGAAATTAAAAATGTCTGCAGGACGTACTCTGTTCATAAATCCTGTTTTTTTCTTTCTTTTTTGCTTTTTAAAGTATAAAATGATCTTTTATCATAAATTATGAGTGGGCTTCTACTTGAAAGTAATCTGGCATTAGATAAACTGGGCAAACAACTCGATTTCTTACAATTTTCCTTTCCCTCATAAACTTTTTTTTACCAAGCTGTATAAGTTATTTCAGGTAAAATTACATTTCAGCCCCTCTTGCGCCGTTTATCTTTTTTTGTTACCAGACTAAACGATCGAATTTTAGTAAATCGATGTTTAAAAAGAGAGACGGAGAGAAAGAAACTCAAACACAGACGGACAGTACCATAAACAGAGAGAAAAGAGAGAGAGAGACAGAGAGACAGAAACGCACAGACAGACAGTCAGACAGATTGTCTACAAGTGTAAATACATGTATATGAAAACATGAGGAATAGGCATTGTGTAAAGCAGGCACTATAAATCTTAATCCCTTAGCGCGACTCAGTGCTCCTTATGCGGATAGAGTAGATCAAGATCAGACTGCACAGATCCTGTAGTTTGACTTCGATCTACACTCTCCGATACTTATGAAGTTTTTGCAAAGACAGTTTTAAAATAACAACATTTGACTAGTTACTACTGGTTTGAAAATTCCAGGCCGAGCCCCCGTGGCTCAGTCGTTAGCGTACAGGACTTGAGAACTGGAGGTTGCTAGTTCGATCCCCGGCTAGGCCAATTTCTTTCCGAGGATTAATGATAGTTATTGTGACAAGCTTCATTCCTCTGTCACCGGTGACCATTGTTTCGACGAGGGTTATGCGGGGAATCAGCCAGTGGCTTTGAAAGAATACTGTGTGGAGTACTGTTGAAAGAAAATCCAGGAAAACATGGACAGGTGCACTAGCAGCCGCCATAAAACTGAAATAATGTTAAAAACGGCGTTAAACACCATACATACATTTGTAAATTCCATTCGATTTAGTAAGCAGCCTAAGGGTTCACATTTTCTTCGTGGTATCTAACTTCCTAATAAATATCGCCATATCGCCAACAAAGTCAGATAAAGTGCGACCGAAGTGCAAAAATCACGAGCAATCTTTATTGGTATTATCATTCTCTGATACTGTGGTTCTGGGAAACGCTGATGTCTTCGCTAGGTAAGCTGACTGACAGAGAGAGAGAGAGAAACAGAGAGAGAGAGAGAGAGAGAGAGAGAGAGACAGAGACAGCGAGACACAGAGAGAGAGAGAGTCAACCAATGTTTAGAAAGAGAGAGATAGAGAGACAGAAACTCACTGGGAGACGGACAGTAGCATAAAACAGACGGAGAGAGAGAGAGAGAGAGAGAGACAGACAGACAGACAGAGAGACAGACAGACAGACAGACAGGCAGAGAGAGAGAGAGAGAGAAAGAGAGAGAGACAGAGAGAGAGAGAGAGACAGAGAGTCAACCAATGTTTAGAAAGAGATAGAGAGAGACAGAAACCCATTGGGAGACGTACAGTAGCCTAAAACAGACGGAGAGAGAGAGAGAGAGAGAGAGAGAGAGAGAGTGTGTCAGATAGACAGACAGACAGACCCACAGAGGGACGGACAGACAGAGGGGACACACATCTTGACACAAAAACAATTTCATGCAAGGACTTGAAAAGATGCATTCATTAAAATGGACTTATTGATCACTGCGATTCCATGACATCGGACTCAGCCAATTATGCAAATGATTCTGGTAACAGATATTAGAAATATGATAAACGTTTCACTCTGAACACCTCAAACATGTTGTGATATACTGTGCAGCCTTCGCACTTAGTAAAAAATTGACAAGGATATAACAATATTTAATTCATGCTTTGTGAAAAGGTGGTTTAATGTATCTCCTTGATCAATTATACTAGGTAAATCCTCACATAATTATGTATCCATCAAATCCATTTGTGTAATAACCGGATGAATCCAGAGGCAGAACGGTCGGTCCTTGGATTGGAGAAAATTTCAAAAAGGCAAAAAGTTTAGGCCCATGTCAGCCTGCGCGGACTGCGCAGGCTGAGATGGGTCGATACTTTTTGCAGATGCATTGAATCCCCTTTTCACAAAGCATAGCTTATTTTAATTTTGCTCTCTATTTACACCACCATCAATCACAATTCGAATTCTAGACATGTATTAACCAACCATTCTTGTTTTCATTCTTAGTCTTATTCTAGAGTTAAAAAGTAACACAATTTCTGATTGGCTAAACCAAAACTTTGGCTTAGCCAATCAGAAGTTATGTTACTTTCAAATTTAGAATATTCTTGAGAGTATGACTAAAAATATTTTTAAGACTGGTCGGTAAATACGGACCCCATGCTAGATTTTAAAAGTAACACAACTTCTGATTCGCTAAACCAATTGGTTTAGCCAATGAGAAGTTGACTTACTTTCAAAATTAGAAATTCTTGAGAATATGTAGAGGACAGTTTTTAAGACTGGTCGGTGAATACGGACCCTATCCTAGATTTAAAAAGTAACACAACTTCTGATTCGCTAAACCAATTGGTTTAGCCAATGAGAAGTTGTCTTACCTTCAAATTTAGAAGTTCTTGAGAATATGACAAAGAATGTTCCTAAGACTGGTTGGTGGACACGGACCCTATTTTAGATTAAGAAAGTAACACAACTTCTGAATGGCTAAACCAATTGGTTTAGCCAGTCAGAAGTTGTGTTACTTTAAAACACTGACTGGTGAATACGGACCCTGTTCTTCAAATACTATAAGTTTGAAAGAGTGCACAATCTGCATAGTTTGCTATTAGCATCTTTAATCATAATCGTAACAAATGTTTATAATTCTGTCAACATGGTCCATACTGGTTCCTGTTTCTTACAAGTTCAAATGCGCCTTTACTCCTAACGCAATCATACAGGGTAGACAGTCAGCTTTTCATCCTAAAATCTGAAAAAGAAGCAACAAGAACTCTGATATTCAAGAACACTTCACAAACACTGTGTAATAGTGACATGCAGTCGTACGTATACACATGCAGAATCATAAGTATAGAGGATTCACATTAACAAAGGAAATCCCTTTTATACCGAAGCTTGGCCAAAATTCTTTCAGGAACGTTATTGCAAAAAGATTTATTATTCGCTCAAAGATGACATAATGGTTTCGACTTTGTTCGTGTGGGAAAGCATCGAGTGACTTGAAAAGAGTCTTCTGCGCTGGTCTGATTAATATGAAAACCGGGAAGGCTTTAATGGACGCTCTGGCTACCACGATATAACTAAAACACCATGATGTACATAAACAAACCAACAACTTCACATAGCCATACCTACTTTACCAAAATAACTAGAGAGAGGGGTTCATGAGTAAATGACCGACCAAACCTTGACCGATATTCATCGATGCTGAATAAATCAAGGTCATAATGACTTTGCTATAATAGGAGAATATCAATAAATGTTAATTTAGCAAAGAGATTGTTATTATTTCGTTACTAGACAACACAATTTTAGACTTGTCCATATTGGAAGCATTTGCATACAACAAATTAACTCTTTACCATACCACATTTTAGACTTGTCCAAATTAAATGCATTTGCGGGCGACAAATTAAATGTGGCTCAAATGCTAAAAGTTGACAATAAAAATGTATCAGCTACAAAATACGTAGCTGATACATTTTGACTAGACATAGACTTAGTAATTGTAGTATGCTGTATGGACCAACAGTAGCCTCTAAACACCTTTAAAGGAATAAAAATGAATGGGTGTATATTGATTCGATGAAAACGTTTGACTGATATTCCGATTTGAAAGCTTCCTTGGACAAAATAGTATCTTTTGGCACAGACTTTAGGTATCTGAAACAGAAAATCAGACTGCATGTTTTCTGCCGCTTGATCGTCATTTACACTGTCTGCAGTTGAAACTAAAATGATTTAGGTGCGAAATGGTTGACTTCGAATAATTTTTTTTTGCCTCTTATTATAAATAACTTGGTGTATAACCGACATGAAGTCATACATATTGCGGTTTCCTGATTTTGACTCTTTATGACAAACAGCAAACTGCAAAAATTTCGCTAATTAATGCCACACAGATTTATACCACTGACTATGCAAAATCAGCATCGACCCAGTGACTCATTTAGGATTGGTCATGGGCGTACAAAGGTTTAGTCGGGCCACTCTATTTATAGCTCGTGAATGCATATCTGATAAATGGTTATCTCGATTAGATTACGATGAAAATGCACGAAAAATATGCCCTACCCTGAAATCTACCACAATGGTTATTATGACGAATCAAACACAGCCCCCTCATTGGCATTCGGCATACTTCGGGTGATGGGAGCCATCAAGTCCCTCGGCTGTATCTGGTAGCTCGATACGCACCTACACGGTACATTTCTTCGCCGGAAATACACCTGTTTACCGTTATGAAAATTGTAGGGCTCCTCTTAAAAAAAAATTGAGTCTCAATTTTTTTATTGAAATCTTTCTAACTATATTTCACTTGACATACAGTTCGAACATTTATTTGTTAACGTGGTTTATTAATTCCGATTGAAGTTTTCACCGACATGTAGATAGATGTGAATAGCTTCATCGAGGTTGTCCACGTCGTTGCAAAACGACTTACAGTGGCGCCGCCATGTATAAGATCACGTGATTGGCAGTTCCAATGAAAACCACCGTTATACAGAAGAGGTTAGATGTAGGTACGGAATCGGCCGAGTTGTGACGAGTGCCTCATTGGGCCCGTATAATGTCCCAATCGGCAAACCTCTGGTCACCCCATGATCAAATCCCTCGGCTGTATTACTAACGTTACTGCATGGTGGTATTCTTATACGCCTTACATTTCTTTGCCGATGTGGTTTCCATACAGAAAATAATATACGAGTTCCAATATTCGACCGTAGTCTTTCTCTCCATATTTTTCGTCGACAGTTTGCAAATTTTTAGCATGACATATCAATTTCATCGGCAGTTTTCACCAATGGATTGGCTTTGGATAACTTACCAAAGCTGTTATTGTTGATGAATGGTTTTCATGGGCGCCGCCATGTTTTCGATCATGAGACTTAAAGGATTTCCAAAGGAAACTTTTCAGGACAAAACGGTGCGACCAACTTGATGGCAAAAATTCCTGGAATCAGAAATCATCGGAATTTCGACGACTGAAATATATACGGGAGTCGAATTCCTTGTTTGGTAAACGGATGAATGCTTTAGGAAGAATGGTAGTACATGTACTATATTCCTGAATGCCTATATCATCAGCGATGAGCTGTACGCATAATGGGTAAAACTATGGTACAATCGTCCTAATTTGAGATTTACTGTAAATTTGGCCCTACAAATACTAATTTAATTAAATGGAATTTTCAGTCAACATTTAAACAACAACAACAACAACCCTCAAATTTTGTGATTTCGAAATCGTTTTCTGTGGAAAAGATCGCATGTTATCGTACAGGTGTGTGCGCGTTTCGTGAAGTCTGATCTTGATCTATCCCGTCCTTAAAAAACCTCATTTCTCCCCTGAGGTGCTGAATTCGAAAGGGGTTAACCCTTTACCAAAAAATTCAGACTTATCCAAATTCAACGCATTTGCAGACAACAAATTAAATTTAGCTAAAACGATGCCTTTGTCTCTGAAATTTTAGAGAACATTGTGAGAAAAGGAGAAAATGCTGGTCTTTTTTTTTCTTAGGGTCGTTAGAACTCGGGATTGTGTGGTAAAGGGCTGAACTGCAATTAAGCATTCATTTCAGAGGTTTTAATATATGAGATAACACCCAGCTGATGTCATTAGATCTACAGCTGTCTGAGTAACCGACCACAAAAATATCTTTCTAAAACATGGGTATTCAACACGAATTAAGGTTTCATACATACAAATCATTGGAAAACATTGGGACAAAAGGAGAAATTGCTCGTGACGAGCAATTTCTCCTTTTGTCGCAATGTTTTCAAAAACGATCTATCCCACGACGTAAAAAAATCCTCCTATGTAGGGGGTAAACTATTATCACGAGACAACGTTATCTTGAGTACATACATGCGCTCAACAGGAAGCAAGTATTGGACCCTTAGGATGCTAAGCGCGACTTAGGTACCTTTTGCGGACAATGTAGATCAAGATCAGACTGCACAGAACGTGCAGTCTGATCTTGGAACTGCACTGTCTTATAAAAAGATATCCCCCCCCCCACAAAAAAAAAAAAAAACCCACACACTTTTGAAGTAACAAATTTTGGATTTTTACGATCGGCTTGAAAGTGTCAGTTCACTATTGTAGCAGGTTACGCGTTAAGATCTGCTTTCTTTTTCAGATTGCAACCAATAGAGGACCGTGCATATTGTGTTTTTGTTTCACCTATCGGGTATTATCTCTTGATTCAATAATGATAAATGGACATTGCGTGGTGAGTGATCCATTCTTTGCGGTGCATTTATAGCATGTGGTAAAATTTTATTTTTTTCAAATACCGCAGTGATTGAAGTACGGGTATTTTAGTGTAACAGAGCAGTTCTAATATTCGTCGCTTGCTATACTGTTTTCTCATTTGTCATGTTTTATTCGTTGATTGAATGCTGTAACACGAAGATTGGATAATAAGTTATCTATTAGTCAGGATGTATGATAGAATACTGTGAAATTTACTTTTATTCAAACCCAACGGTAATTTAAATACACTAAGTATTTTTCGTGCTTTTTCTTGCTGAGATACTGTTTTCATACTTTATTTATTTATTGGATAATGATATATAATATATATGACGATTTAATTATTAAGTCATCCATTTTTTACGGTGTACTTATAGTGCATTTCTTTTCTTCAAACACGCAGTGATTTAACTACATTGAAGTTTTTTTCGTGGGACAAGGCAGTTCTGTTTTTTTTTCCTACTGCTATACTGTTTTTTCTGTTGTCTCGTCAAATTCATTGGTTGAAAAATGTTCTATGAAGACTTCTAGTTATCTATTCTTTACTATTTATGACAGAAATCATTGATATTTAGCTTTATTCGAACACCGGGGTGATTTACCTACATGAAAACTTTTCGCGGAACACAAAAAGTTCTGATTTTTTTCTGTCGCTGTATTACTTTCTTTTTTGTCATTTTTTTCTTTTTTTAGTAATATGTGTGTGTGTGTGTGTGTGTGTGTGTGTGTGTGTGTGTGTGTGTGTGTGTGTGTGTGTGTGTGTGTGAAGATTTAACCCTCATCCCGCTAAATACCTAGAATGAAATTTTCAATTCGATAATAAAAATCTAAATATTGCTATGTCAACGGTATGTTCTGCGGAAAAATATCTCCTTAGCGGACAGTGTAGATCCAAGATCAGACTGCACGTTCTGTGCAGTCTGATCTTGATCTACGCTGTCCGCAAAAGGTCAGTGAGTCGCGCTTAGCAGCCTAAGGGTTAACAACGAGTTACCCATTTTTTACGATGTATTTACAGAATGAGATGAAATTTCTTTCATTAAAAATCCGCGGTGATTTAAATATGAAATATTTTCGTGAAACAAGACAGCTCTAAAAGTCTGCTGTTGCTACCCTGTTTTCTCTGTTGTCGTGTTTTGGTTATTTGTTGAAAAATGTTCTACTAAAAAATGAATCCGTTTTTTACAGTGTATTTACAGAATGCCGTGAACTTTTCTTTTATTCAAGCACAGTAATGATTTGTCTTCATGTACGAGTATATTGTCTCATACGAAGAACTTTTGTAGAGCTGGGTTGTTCTGATCGCTTTTTCTACTGTAAAATTTTCTCTATTGCAGTGTTTATATTGATAGATTGATTGATCAACTCGTTTTTCTATGAAGAATTAATGGTAAAGTATCCATATTTTATCCGCATTCATATGAGTTATGCCAAGACAACGTTACTGTAATATTTCGCATTTAGGTTAAGAACCAGTTGTGCATTTTTTCTATACAATAACATATTATAAACTGTATTATCTATTCATTGAATAAGGATATAAACGGATTTTTAGAGTAAATCGCAACAAGAGGCAAGTATTTACTTTACAATATCTATTCACTGAATAAGGATATAGAGGATATTTGTTTTTTTACGGTAAAAGATCGAAATTTATTTCATCGAGTGAACATCATTGGTAATATTTTCACGAGTGTTCACTCGACGAAATAAATTTCGATCTTTCACCGAAAAAGCAAATATTCTATTTATTTCATGCTTTTAACCCCCTTTTTTTTGGGGGGGGGGGGGAAACTTACATCAAAATGCAGTACAGATCTTTTCGGTTATTCCCCGTGGCGTACCCCCTCCGCATAGCAACGCATTACAATATTACGTCAAGAAGAGAAATGTAGGGTAAATTACGTCATATTTCCATCTGGTTGAGAGCGTTGTCTGCGCATGTCATATTCTTCCTGTTCAGATTCGACCTGTCTGCTATGACGCATCACCCATCCCCGTTTTGGGGAAAAGACGGGCTTATACCAAGCTATTACCCAAGCCTGTAGGGGCTGTTTTAATAAATGTCCGATGCATAGGTTACATGCTAGCTGATCATAGCTGAATGAATCGCACCAGGTAGCGTTTTATTGAGTCAAAGTAACAGTTGTCGTTTTAAAAAGTAGTCCGGATCTGTACCCAGAATGCCCAAATTAGATAGATGTGTATTTGTAGAATGCCATCTAGCGGGAGATAATGGGTTGAAAGGCACGCACATTTTACCTCGGTAACTAATGCGCGGAAACAACTGTTTCTGCCTTCAATTGAAGATTTAGTATATAAAAATCGGTATTTTTCACTGGTCGTAACCATGAAATATCGAAAAATATTTCACCGTTATTTCTCGATAACCTACCGAAAAGCATGAAATAAATCTACGTAATTTAAAGTAAATCGCAACAAAAGGCAAGTATTTACATTACTATGGTGAATTTCTTTTTTTCTTTTTCACCGTTGTGCATTTACCAAGCAGGTCATCACATATTTATAGATCCATAAAATCATGTTTGCCTGATAACCATCAGTATCAAAAGGTAGACTGGTCCATTGACAAAAGAAAATTGACCCATAGCAAAAGGTTTCGGCCAAGGTCAGCCTTCGCGGACTGCGCAGTCTGACCTTGCTCGATAGTTTTTGCAGATGCATCACGGTGTATGGCTCGTATTAAGTTCACATTTAAAATCCATTTTGTCTTACAACCGACTAAATCCTAGGTCATGATGGTCCTTGGACATGCAAATATTTTTGACCCATAGCAAAAACTTTCGACCCATGTCAGCCTGCGCGGACTGCGCAGGCTGACATGGATCGATACTTTCTGCAGATGCATTACACCCCTTTTTCACAGAATATGGTACATAGGTATATCTCTCGGACGGCGAAATGACTTATGATAATACACCTGCACTTTAATCATGTAATCATTGCAAAGTTTTTAATTCAAATCTTTTAGATAACAGAATAGAATGGAACAGCAATGCTCTGAGAAAAGTGGGCTTAATACATCTGCAAAAAGTAGTAACCCATGTCAGCCTGCGCAGTCCGCGCAGGCTAACATGGGTCGAAACTTTTTGCTATTTGTCAATGTTATGCATGTCAAAGGACCACTCTACCTCTAGATTCAACGGTTGTTAAAGATAATGGATATTTACGGATTCCTAGTTATATGATGATGTGCTTGTATGATGCATCACGGAGATGCATTAAGCCCCCTTTTGCCAGAAAATGGCTCATATAGATACATGGTGAATAGGAATAAGACATATATCATGTACTATTAATTGGTACAGCCTCAATCACATTTTGCTGTACTCTTTCGAGGGCAAGAAAACATTTCATATTCATCACGGCGTGGTTTCCGTAAATCCAAGCATCTGTCCAAATGTCCGTCGCCAGTCAAACATTTCTTTTGTCGTTTTTCCACCTATATTCCTGGGGAAAATACAATCGAAGGTCTGGGGCTCTAGTCATGGGTTCTGGTTTTCATCCCGCCCCCCCCCCCACATTATTCTGGATTTGTTTTTTAAATATCTGGTTGTGGTTTCAAGTTGCGTACTTATTTTTCTATCTCTTACTCCATCATTAATATTTTGATGAAATCAAATCTAGTTTATATGATACCTGTGATTAGATGGCTACGTCTCGACAAATCTGCCATGCTCTGGCTAATGGGGATTTAATGCAACTCCATTGTACATTATACCAAGCATGTTATCACATAAATAAGGATCCATAAAATCAGTCTAACAACTGACTAAATCATGAGGTGAAATGGTCCTTGGACATGCAGAAAATTGACCAATAGCAAAAGTTTTGATTCAGATCAGCCCACGCGGACTGCGAAGGCTGACCTAGATCGATACTTTTTGCAGATACATTAAACCCGCCCCCCCGTCCTTTTTTTTTTATTTACAGAACATGACTTATATGCACATTGGTTCATGACCAGTAGAGTGTCTAAGGCCCTCGAGGGCCTCTTATTTGACGTGGTGCAAGTTCTGAATACGATTTTGAGCCTTAGTCAACGATAATAATAATAATAAAAATAATAATAAACAGGTAACTGTGAACAGGACAGAGTAGATTTTTAGCCAAAATAGATGCAAAATTTGGATAGAATTTGACGTTAACCCTTGGGCCTGCTAAATAAGTTAAACTTTCAAATCCGTAATTAAAAAAACCCCAAATAATGCTATCTCAAACTTATTTTTCGGAGAAAAATATCTCCTTTTCAGACAGTGTAGATCTAAGATCAGACTGCACATTCTGTGCAGTCTGATCTTGATCTACACTGTCTGCAAAAGGTCAGTTAGTCGCGCTTAGCAGCCTAAGGGTTAATACCAGTATCAAAGTAATTCGTCTATTAATCCTTTACCACACAATCCCCAGTTTTAACAACCCTGAGTAAGAAGCCTTTTGAAAAACACACACACACACACACACACACACACACCCACACACCCACACCCACACACACACACCCACACACACACACACACACACACACACAAGCAGACAGACAGACAAACGTACAAACAGACGAGCCAAAGACAAAATGCCCTCGATCTCCTATTTAAGGGGGGATAAAATGCAAGAAACTGTGGAATTCAAAAAAAGTAGTACGTGCGGATGAATACTTGTATTTGATTATGTTAGACGAAAGACGAATTGTTTGTAAAATATCGAACAAAATAAGGAAAAAAAAAAATTCATTTTCACCTCCTTAACGTAAACAAACCTGCACATTACATAAACTGTTTAATTGCATTCTTTTACAGCCAAGGGCCACAAGAGCGGCCTATAAGGACGACATAGGTTAAGATCAGACTATAAAAGAACGTGCAGTTTGATCTTTGATCTGCACCATTCACTGTTTCCATTCAAATTATGTTTAAAATTCCATAATTTGGAGGGAAATTATAATTACTACCGTCGGGAAAAAAAATCAAAATCGATTGTTTAGTAGTACAAGAGTTAAGCCTTTACCCAAAGAATCCTACGTTTTCACGACTCTTCGGGGAGTCTTTTGAAAACATTGTAGGAAAAGGAGAAAATGCTGGTAACTAGCATTTTCTCCTTTTCCTACAATGTTTTTTATCCTGTCTAGGCAAAATGGTTATCATTTTAAAACAGACATGTTTTATTTGTCGTGTGGTAAAGAGTTCAAATGCCGTCTGCAATGCAGTGTTATGTAAACAGAACCCCTGTATCAGCTAAAAAAAAATGATGTACGCCATTTCGTTCAATACTGCAAACAACAGCAGAATTTATCTAAACAACTCAATATGGAAGAACATTTCAAACTCTTGAGGCGTGCTAAAGAGCACAGATATCATAAGTTTTTATCAAACAATCCCTGACAGATAAAGCGACCCTGAGGAAGAAGGCCTTCTGGAAATATTGTGCGAAAAGGGAGAAAAATACTGGTTATCACGATTTTCGCCTTTCTTTCAATTTTTAAAGACGAATCCGATCATCTTTGAAACAATTGATTTGTCGTCTTCAAATGCTGACAATTTAGACACACCTTAAAGGCCAGGCCCAGTAAAGGCCGAAATATCAAAGCAGGTGTCATAATATATTTAAAATTTAAATCATACCATTTAAAAGTATGGAAAATATTGTGGAGATGACAGTCTGTTATTGTGTGCTCTGGCCATGTGTTAGTCGCTGGCAGAAAAAAGAATTTTAAAATCAGGCAAAAAGTAAACACTACCTCGAGGAAGAAGCATTTTGAAAGCATGATGGGAAAAGGAGAACATGCTGGTAGCCAGCATGTTCTCTTTTTCCCATCATGCTTTCCACCCTATCAATGAGATGTTCTATTTTTTGTTTTCACTTTTAAATTGTCACGTGCAATTTGCTTTCAGATTGAACAAGTATATATTTTTGATGTGTGAAGAGTTATTCACTTATTGGTACACGTATTCATGAATGTATTGATTGATTGATCGTGAATTATTGACGAGTTGATGGAAAACTGAACCATTTATCGATCTACCGACTATAAAAACTAGCAGACTGGTTGATTAATTTTATCAGTCTGCTGGTTAATAATTGGCTGACTGATAGTTTGGTATTTAGGCATTACTGTCTACAAACATATATGCACCTATTATCTTTCTCAAAAAGGTCAAAGATTTTTTTTTGCTTACAATGAAACATAAACGATTTCTCCTGACCCCTTTATCTAACTGGCATTTTTCAAACACATTCATATACCTATCTGATTTGGTCATTCTGGGCACAGCACCGGACTACTTTTCCAGATGCCAATCGATGCAGCGAGTTTCAACATAAAATATAGGTTTATTCAAAACAACGCTGACTGGTACAATAACATCCACCCATGATTGGCTAGCATGTAAACTATGCACCAGTCAATGATGATTTTTGAATAGATAGGTAAAGTTAGCTACTAGTAGCCAGCTACTTGAGCTGATAAAATTGGTTATTTGTAGCCAGCTACTGGTAGCCACCTTCTAGTAAACAGTCACTTGTAAAGGAAAATCTGGCAATTCGTACCCAGCGACCAATGTATAGGTAACTAAAATGGAGTTTTTTTTTTATTAGTTTCCTAAAGATACAAGTAGCTGGCGAACCAAATGTCGACGCCTTAAACGAAATGTTTTTCTTCCATCCAGCATACTATATAAATGCATCAGAAAAATCAAAATCAAATAATTTCCTGTATTAAAGGGTCAAGCTGCGAGATCTGTCAATATGAATTTTTTTCACATTTGTTTTCAATTAGGGATTCAAAATGTACAAGTAGCTGATGAGATTAAGACAGACATTTCAAAATATTTCAAAGAATCACATTCACTGTACCACGGAGAAATTGAAAATATCATTTTCAATTCATTTCTAATTATTAAAGGGGCCAGCTACTCGTCATGATCTTTTAACTTTTAACCATACGACCAGATTTTTAATTTGTCCAAGTTAAATGCATTTGCAGACGACAAATAAAATGTGGCTCAATTGATGGAATTTGTCAGTCAAAGAGTAGAAAACAGTGTAGTATAAGGAGGAAATGCTGGTGGCCACCAGCATTTCTCCTTTTCCCACAATGTTTCCAAACTTTGAGCCTCCTTATTCCAGGGTTATATAAAAAAATATATCAGGCTGCCGTGGTTCACGATACGAAGATAATGAATTTGTAAAATGTCAGTAGATACTTGCTTTTATTTTGTCATAGGCACCTATTTACTTTGAACCGGTAGAATTCTAGGTAAATCTGTAATAAACATACTAGTACCAGACGACAAAATTTTGAACTTGTACAAGTCCAAAGCATTTGCAGATGATAAACTACACATGGCTCAAATGACGATACTTGCATGTCACAGAGAGGAAAACATTGTGGTATAAGGAGAAAGTGTTGGTGACCAGCATTTTCTCCTTTTCCTACAGTCTTTTCACAAGACTTCTATCTTGGGGTCGTGAAATCACGGAAAGTGAGGTAAAGGTTTGAACAAGTATCGAACAGTGCAAACCAGTCATATGACTGCTATGTAGATCAAAATATGATAAAACTGGTTTGTAAATTGCCAATAGTTACTTGTTGTTTTGGGTTAGGAAGGCTGACTTACTCTTCAAAAGTGAACCGGTAGACTACAAGATAACTTTAATAAACAGTTTATTAAACAGGAAATAAAAGGCGATTTTAAATAGAATCTTTAAAATCTGTGCACAGTGCGATCTTGAACAGCTGTACTATGAGTAAAGATACCAATTCCTTTAGTGTTCAAAAGTTATACAGAGTTATATTTTAATTTACTTACAGGATACAAGTTAAATGTTGGACGAATCCGTAAAATAAGTCGTGACAGAACACGGACATTTGCAGAGGAAATAAAATAATGACATACTGGATTAAATTCATGATCAAACGGGCGAATTAACAAACACTATATGACTAGAGAAGATTTTCATTCATCAAATGGCACTGGTGAATATTACCCAGTTTACCGTTGATGCACTGGTGTATTTGACTCGTGAATACAATAGAACCTTAGAAACTGGCCATCATGGCGTAGGGCGAACTACAACACGAAATGTTAGTTATGATATCACTCAGAATGCAACGCCAACTATTGAAGAAAACACCGCACAAGTTATCTTGGAATTTACCACTCAAGAATTCAACAACACAACACTCTCACAAGCGTGGGATGAAGAAGAAGAAACGTTTGCCGAATTCGTGGCGTCAGAGTGGTTGTGGAAGGTATTTCCACCCATTATATTTATGTTCGGATTGACAGGGAATATACTTACACTGTTTGTTGTTCGGAGAATGGGAATCAAGAATCAGCCTACTCTGGTGTTCATCACATTTCTTGCCATCACAGATTGTGTTGTGTTGTGTACTGGCTTACCCAACTACTGGATCAGCTATGTCTTTGACTTCAGTTTACGTGGTGCATCAAACGTTAACTGTAAACTCTATCTCTTCTTCATTTATACGTCCATGCAATACTCCTCTTGGATTCTTGTCGGTGTGTCCGTTGAAAGACTCATTAAAACATATTTTCCGTTTCGTTATAGGAGGTTGTTTACGAACAAAAAAGCGGTGATCGGTCTTATAGTTACTTTATGCGTCCTTTGTTTAATAGACGGCCATTTGCTATTCACGAACGGTATTAACGAATACACGGAGGGATCGTGTGGTTCACTCAGTGAAATGCAATTCTGGTTTGACGAGAAAGTTTTTGTATACATAGATTTCACCGTTCTCAGTGCATTGCCATTTCTCGCCATGCTCTCCTGTAATATTTTCATAGCCAAGACGTTGCGAAAGATTCAAGTTGAAAGGCGCACCATGGTTCGTCGAGAATCACGAAAACGTGCCAATCGTGTAAGCGTTAAGATGACCAAGATGCTGCTGGTGTGTACGTCTTTCTTCCTTGTAGCCACAGCACCAATTTCGGTATATTTTATACTAGACTCGTATTTAACACCAAAATATGAACAGCAAAATGACCTAAAATCTCAAGCCAGAATGGAACTAGCCTGGACAATTTCTTACTTACTGCAGTTTACAAATTACAGTATTAACTTTTACCTCTACACAGCTGTAAACAGCAGATTTCTCAGAGAACTGAAGGCTCTAATACAATGCCAACCGAGGTAATACGATTTAGCTTATTCTTATAAAATATATGAGCCATGCTCTGTGAAATGGGGGCTTAATGCATCTGTTATTTAAAAAAAAAAAAGAGATATTGATCCAGGTCAACCTGGATCGAGACTTTGCTTTTGGCCAATTTTCTGCATGTCAACGGACCAGTCTACCATATGATACACTTGCTTGTTAAGCAAAATAGATTTGATGGGTCCTTAATACTACGATGAAGTGCTTGATATTATGCGTAGATGCATTTTGCCAGAACATGGCTCATATCCTTGTTTCCGCCAAACCGACGAACTTTCTCTGTTTCCCTCGACTCTGCTTTTTTCTTAATCGAAGGGAAAATCAGTATTACAAAGGTCGATTAGTTTTTTTTTTTTTTTATTTTCGGGGAAAAATTGGTAAAATAAACGAAAAATATCTTTACAAAAACAGCAAAAGAGGTAGATCTACTGGAATATTAATATTGAAGCTCTTTCGCAGATCAATATGAAGAGAAAAAAAATGAAAAGTAGCCTCGATAGTAGCTGCCTCTTTCTCCTCATTACTTTGCATAGTGTTGAAAAGTGTAATTTTTAGTTGGATATGTGTTTCAAGATTAGATGTTAGTTCAGATCATCAATAGAAAAGGAGTAGTTGTTGCTAAAACTAAAATGTTAATCTGAAATTACATGTAGACATACAGTAATGGGTTTATAGTCTCATAGGGTAACGCTTAAAAATACATTGCATTACCAATTAGTACAAGAAAACGGTTATCCCCGGTAGAGGGCAGTGCTTATTAGCGATAGCAACCTTTCTATAGTGGTGTCATAAATGTGCACGCAAATACGTCCAAAGTGGCCCGCCGAATAAATATTTACACTTTTTTGACCAATTGCAAATTACCATTTATTCATTTGAGCGTATCGATACCAAGGAGCAGGTCCAAAGCCAGTGTACTCAGAAAAAAATCCAGCTACCTACCAACCTGCGCCATATTTCAGTACGTTGGCTAATAGCAGAACCGTTGTAGACCATCTCCACTATTTCGCATATCAGTGGGCCTGTTGATTTTGTAACTTGGGATAAAAAACTTCCTCAAACAATTTTATTTGTTTTCATTTCTTTTTTTTTCGTTATCTTTGCATTGACTGTTAAAAGCCGTAGTTCTATTCACCCTTTTCTAGACAAGCCCGAGTTTAACGACCGTGTGGGAGACGCTTTTAGAGGAAAATACTTTTGAAAACAATGTAGGAAAGGAGAAAATTGTGATAACCAGCATTTTCTTCTTTTCCTAAAATGTCTTCTTCTCTTTCAAAGACAGTTTATAGATCGTTTGCAAATACTTTCAATTTGGACTAGTCTATAATTGTGTCGATTGATAAAGAGTATAGGTATACATGTATGTAAATAAAGTAACTTGTTTATGCGAATCAGACCCATCTTTACGTATCCCAACGCATCCTCTTCTCATCGTTTTTTTTTTTAACATTTCGTCTTTCCATGAGTGCGTTTTTCAATAGGAAACGCAGGAGAGTGGTCTTACGCCAAACCAAATGTATTATGATTTTATCGTGTATTATTATTGATATTACTATTATGGTCCTGGCCGGGTAGCTCAGTGGTTAGCGTATCGGACTCGTACAGGTGGTTGCGAACTCGATACCCCGTTGAGGCGAGCTTTCTTTCCGGCGAATTTTCGCCTCTCACCTCTGATGCAAGTGAGAAAAGTAGTCAGTGACTTATAAAGAAAGTTATATCAGTACTGGTGTGAGAAAGCCAGGAAACACACGCATCGGTGCACTGACCGCCGTGATATGACCTAAGATGTTAAAAGCGGCGTTAAACTTTAATACAAACAAAATACTATTATGGACTTTTACGTTGTTAGAATAATTGTAGCAAACAATAGTTTTCAATTGAGTTGTGCTCGATTGTATTCCTCATTAGATCTTAAACGACTTTGTACTTCAAACTACATCCCTAAGCAACGGCTTGATGCCTACAGGTAAATTTCAAGAAAAATAAACTGAATGATATGTATTACTCTCCTGACTACCAAGGCTGCTTATTCTACAGTTGCTAGAGTGTCTCAGTACTCACGGACTTTGTAATTGTTTGTTTGTCTTTCCCAGTTGACTCATGTTGGAGATTTTTCTAAGTTAATTGCTTTATCTTTCTTTTAGGTTATGTTGAAGCGAGGCATCATTTGGGTAAAATAAAGTTGGCATTGTGCTATTTCATAACCATCAATTATTAGACTCTAATCTAGTTAACAGCATTTTGAGCAATTAAATGATTTGCTAAAATCGCTTTGATGTATAAAGATGCATGTAAAAAAGTGCGTATTTATTGTCAGTTTATGGGAGGTATGCATGGCTTCTGGAATGTTCAAAGTGTAGTTCAATGATTTCATTGTGACTAGGCATTTGCAATAACTAAAATGTACTGTATTAAAAAAAAACATACTACAATACAATAAATTTCATTTGCTTCAATGTAAAAAACTGCACATTTAGCAACATAAAACATGAAAAATTCTGCAACGACATACACAATAATGAGCCGTGCTCTGTAATAAGGGGGCTTAATGCATCTGCGAAAAGTATCGACCCAGGTCAGCCTGTGCAGTCCGCACAGGCTGACCTAGGCCGAAACTTTTCGCTATTGGTCAATTTTCTGTGTCAAAGGACCAGTCTACCTCATGATTGAGTCCGTTGTTTTAAAAAAAAAGTGGCTATTATGGATCCATAATCATATGATGACTTGCCTGGCATCATGTATCACGGTGGTACATTAAGCCCCATTTTGCCAGACCATGGCTCACATTGATGTCATACGCTGTCAAAGGAATACACAGCCTTTCAGTTGTTTAGAGTTTCTTTCCAACTCAATACAAACGTCGTTAGCAGACAAATGTTTCAATCCCTATCCTGCTAAATTACTAACATGAAACTTTCAAGCCGATTATAAAAACCCAAATTTTGCTATTAGTAGGTACTTTAGGTACTTTTTTTTTTTTGAAAGAAAAAATATTTCCGTATCGGACAGTGTAGATCCAAGATCAGACTGCACGTTCTGTGCAGTCTGATCTTGATTTACACTGTCCGCAAAAGGTCAGTGAGTCGCGCTTAGCAGCCTAAGAGTTAAAATGGAATCAATCCAGGTTTCGTTTAGCAAATTTTATTTTTCTAAGAAAATCTTAACGAAGACTGCTACCTTTTATTTGCATACAAAAATGGCTCACAAATTTGAAATAGTGTTAACCATTTTTTTTTTAAATATAAAGATTACATTGCTCCCTGAATCTGAAAATGAAAAAGGGAAAACAGGGCACGTATATTTTTACCAGAAATCTTGATAACTTATTTTGTTTGGTTATGCCGAGTAAAGCACCACGGAATCCCGAATGTAATGATGTTATTTAACTCTTTACCAAACTACAAAATTTTGGACATGTCTAAACTGAAAGCATTTGCAGACGACAAGATAAGAGTGGTTCTAATGATGGTATTTGTGTCTGAAAGGGTAAAAAACATTGTCGGTAAAGGAGAAAATGCTGGTTACCAGCATTTTCTCCTTTTCCCACAATGTTTTCAAATGACCTCTTCCTCAGGATCGTGAAAACCAGGGATTGTTTGGTAAAGGGTTAACCAAATTTTTACGTTTGATTATGTTTGATTTACGTTTGATTCCCGCATACCTATTACCAATACAAATTTTGAATGATAATCATTACGCTGTAATTTTAGACACAGTGCGCTTTCGCGAACAGTGTAGATCAAGAAAATACTGCATAGAATATGCAATCTGATCTTTGATCTTCAATGTCCGAAACGGTTCTGTTGTAAAAATCTTTAAAATAGCAAGTTTGGGGTTGCCACTATTGGCTTGACACTGTCCAATCTTATTTCATAGCAGTTTTTGGATCAAGATGCTTCTTTGTGTAAATACAGAAAACCTTTCTTTTTCAGTTTAAAAACCATGAGGACCTATACACTTAGAAATCAGAGCAGCAGCAGGCGGGTTTTAGCGCCAGCGGACCCCACAAGCATTGGACTGGAGAAATCTCTCTCGGACGAAACACCTAGCTGACCAAACTTTTTCTGACCACTGTCTTTCCTTTTATTTTCTTATCATCTGTTCATGTTTGTGTCCAGTAAGTGTTTGACAAAGTAATGTGGTCTTGGCTTACGTCTTTTTCCATGCAAAGACAATGCACTTGTCCAAATTAAAAATATTTCCGGACGAAAAATCAAATGTGGCCCACATGATGGATTTTTTTGTTGAAAGGGTAGAAAACGTTGTAGGAAAAGGAGAAAATGCTGGTTACCATTATTTTCTTTCTTTTTCTACAATGTTTTTAATGGCTTTCTTCGAAGGGTCGTTAAAACACGGAACTGTTTGTTAAAAGGTTAACCATCTACCAACGCAAACGACTTTCTCGTCTTGCACTAGAGCACCTTTGCAAACATCGTGGAAAAGGAGCAATTTCTCCCCGTGGAAAAATGTTTTTACTTGTTTTCACCATAAATTCATACCACTTAAACGTATGAAAATTATCGAGAAGATGACAATATGTTACTCAACGGTCAGACCAAGTGTTAGTGGGTAGAAGAAAAATGAAGTATAAACTAGGTAAAAAGTTGCAAAGTCGTTCTATCTTTTGTTTACGCCTTACCTGGTTTTATAATTCAATTTTTAATTTTGGCCAGCGAAAACACTTGGACCAACAGCCGAATAACAGATTGTCATTTTCACAATAATTTCCATACTTTTTTCCCCTCATTGTTAATTTTTCGCCGCTTTTGGGACTTTAAGAGAGTGTCAATAAATGTTGGAAATAAATATGTACGTTCCAAAGTATTTTGCCTATTTTACTAAATAGCAGACCTTGTTGGTCAGCTTTCAACAATTCTTTAGTCACCACAGTTCACATATTCTTGCATTTCATTTGTTCTAACAAGGCCAACATGGGGTCTAAACTCTCTTGCCTAATGGCACTTCCGTGAAAAACCAAAACCTTGTTGTATGGGTCAAACCTACATGTACGACTGCTAGACCATGAATCTTTCATCTTCACCATGCAGGACCCCTAGAGATCTGGAAAAAGACAGTATGAGCAGTACTCTAGCAAAAAGGGGTTTAAATCAAGCAAGTCATCATATATCCATAAAATCCATTTTGTCTAAGTAAAACGTTGCAAAGTCGCCCTATCTTTTGTTTACTTTTTACCTGGTTTTAAGATTCATTTTTTCTGCCATCCACTGAGACTTAGACTGACTGTACAATAAACAGATTGTCATCTTTAAAATAATTTCCATACTTTTACACGATAGGATCTAAATTCAAGGATTACGATCCCTAACTCATCGGTAAATATCGTGTAACATTGACGTTTTCGTAAAGGCTATTTGGCCAATCTCAACACTTCTGTCTTTTAATATGAGAGTAAGGGGCGGTACACTCACAAACTCATCGGTAATTATCGTGTAACATCGACATTTTCGTAAAGGCTATTCGGCCAAACTCGGGAGCTTCCGTCTTTTAATATGAGAGCTAGGGGCCGTAGACCTTAAATGAATCATAACGCCTGCATTGCTTACTTTTGGCCACCACAGGGCCTTTAAATTCAGTGCTGGAGATTCAGAGGAAATGTTTGACCCTTTACCAAACAATCCCCTGTTTTCATGACCCTATGGATCAAAGCTTTTGCCAGACGTTGTGGGAATAAAAGCTTCGCAGAGCGGCGCATATACGCCCGAAGGGGCTTGTCAGTGAAATGGGTTAAAATGAAGGATGTACCATGAATGAACAAGACACAGGACAGTTAAGGATCACATATGAGACCACAGAGTTATTTTGCACAATAAGGAAAATAAGTCTTGATCATCTGTAATAGTTTATTAAAAAAAAAACAAAAAACATTTAACCCTCTACCATAAAGAAATTTATAATGTGAAAGTTCAAGGGCATATAACTCTGGAATACCTTAAGTGATATAACAAAGACATGGGGTATGTACAACAAAACATCAAAGAAATATATTGTGGTAAATTTCAAGTTATTGTGGTGAAATCCATATGGGAAGGAAGCCATTGAAGAATTTAGTTATTTTTCCATTTCAAAAATCAAGGTCAGATAACTCTAGAATGCCTAAAGAGATCCAAATGTAAAGAGTCACATGCACAACTACACTTCATAGAGATTCATTGTGGTAAGTTTCAAGTTGCTCCAATGGAAACTGTAGGAGAAGATAGCCGCACAAGAAATTGGTTATTTCATAAATCAAGGACAGATAAATCTAGAACGCCTAAAGAAATCCAAATGTAAGGAGTTACATGCACAACTGCACACCATAGAGATTCATTGTGGTAAGCTTCAAGTCATTCTGATAGAAACTGTAGGAGGAGTTGCGCACACAAGAAATTGCTCACATAATACGACCCTTCGGGCGTATAAAAAAAGAGAAAATGCTGGTTAATAGCATTTTCTCTCTTCATTTTACTAATTTTTCTTTTCATCCAATAAAAAGTAATTCCTATCATTTAATGCATATTTAAATGATTGTCTCTAATTGTTTTCAAACTGGACAAGTCTGACATTGTAATACCTTGCAACAAAATGTCAGACTTGTTAAATGTTAAAGAGGGAGGTTGTCTCTGATAGGGTAGAAAACATTGTGGTAACAGGAGAAAATGCTGGTTACCAGCATTTTCTCCTTTTCCCACAATGTTTTCAAAAGGCTACTTTTACAGGGTCAGTAAAACTCGAGATTGTGTGGTAGAAGGTTAACATGAAACTAAACTCAAAGATTGACCCTTTACCATGCAGTCCCATGTTTTTCGTCTCTAACGAAAAGGCTTTGGAAAACATTGAAAGAAGAGGAGAAAATGATGGTAACCAGCATTTTCTCCTTTTCTCACAATGTTCTCTACCCTTTCGATGATGAACCTCATTGTTTGTGTCATATTCAATTTGCTTTCTGCAAATGCTTTCCATTTGGACGAGTCTTAAGTTCTGTTGTTTGGTAAAGGGTTAAGGCATGCGGGTCAGCAAAGATGCATTATGGACAATAGCTATAATTAGCAATTTCTAAAAATATAGCCTTTGGACAGTTGAGCTCTTTTACAAGCACTTCACACAATATTCTTTCGAAGCCACTGGTTGCTTTACCCCATAGCGATTGTCGGAACAATGGTCAGTGGTGAAAGGAATAAATCCAGCTGCAATGACCATCATAAGCCCTCGGAAAGAAATAGACTGAGTCGGGGATCAAAACAGTGACCTCCTGTTCTCAAGTTCTGTACTCTACAGAGCTACCGGGGCTCGGCACCGGTAAAGCAAAGGTTCATGATGTAAAATCTAAACAAGAGGGCCATGATGGCCCTGTATCGCTCCACTGTCTAATACATAAAATCCCTAGATGCCAAACATTACAATACTTGGCCAATTGGTTTTGAACATAAGACCCCTGACACAGGACTAAAATTGGTAGCCCAAGTTCTTATGGTAAGTAACAAGAAAATATCTAAAGATTTCACTACATAAGCCCATGTAAAACTTCTGACCCCTGGGGTGGAGTCAAATTCGACCCTAGGGCTATAATTTGGGTACTCTTGGTAGAGGCCCACTAGATAAAGCCACATGCAAAGTTTGGTAACCCTAGGCTTTATGACTGAGTACAGGGAGATTTCTAAAGTTTTGTCTATATAAGCCCATATAAAAATTGTGACCCCTGGGGCAGGGCCAATTTTGACCCCAGGGCTATAAGTTGGGCACTCTTGGTAGAGGCCCACTAGATAAAGCCACATGCAAAATTTGGTAGCACTAGGCCTTGTGGCTAGGTGCAGGGAGATTTTTAAAGTTTACTCTATATAAGCCTATGTAAAACTTGTGACCCCCCGGGGTGGGGTCAAATTTGACCCCGGGGCTATAAGTTGGGCACTCTTGGTAGAAGCCCACTAGATAAAGCCACATGCAAAATTTGGTAACCCTAGGCCTTATAGCTAGGTACAGGAAGATTTCTACAGTTTTCTCTATATAAGCCCATGTAAAACTTGTGACCCCCGGTGCGGGGTCAAATTTGACCCTAGGGCTATAATTTGAAGACACTTGATAGAGGTCTACTAGATAAAGCTACATGCCAAATTTGGTAGCCCTAGGCCTTATGGTTTCAGACAAGAAGATTTTCAAAGATTTCCAATATTTTTGTTTTGTTGCCATGGCAACCAGAGTTTTTGAAGGAATTAAATTCTTTCAAGAAATTCTGGAGAGGACCATGGCAGGATCATTTCTGTGAAGTTTCATCAAAACTGGCTGGGTAGTTTCAGAGAAGAAGATGTTTAAAATAAAAGTTAACGCACGGACGGACGGATGGACGACGGACAACGGGCCATGACATAAGCCCGCTGGCCTTTGGCCAGTGGAGCTAAAAAACAAAAGTTTGACAGTTTTGCCAACAACTCATTCCCACAAAATTCCCCGTTTTAATGAATCTGAGAAGGAAGGCTCTTTTAAATATTGTGGGAAAGGGAGAAAAACCTGGTAACCAGAATTTTCTCCTCTTTCAAATACGTTTTCTACTACTCCAAAGACAAATGCTTTCATTTTAGCCTCATTAAACTTTTCATCTGCATATGCTTTCAACTTGAATAAGTCTGAAATTTTTACATGATAAAGAGTAAAAACAAGAGGGCCATGATGGCTCTGTATCGCTCCACTGGCTGATAAGTCAAAACACAACAAGCCAAACATTACAATACTTGGCCAATTGGTTTTAAACTAGAAGACATACAAAATTTTTGACCCCAGGGCAAAGCCATTTTTGGCCACAAAGCTACAATTACTTGAATCCTGGTGGGGGTCCACAAGATAAAGCCCCATACCAAATAATAACGGTCCAGAATGTGTGGTTATAAACAAGAAGATTTTCAAAGTTTCCTCAATAAAAGGCCCTCTAAAACATGAGATCCCTGAGACAGGGCTAAATTCAGTAGCCTTAGGTCTTATGCTAAGTAACAAGAAGATTTATACAGTTTTCACTATAAAAGCTGATGTAAAACTTGTGACCCCTTGGGTGGGGCCAAACATGACCCCAAGGTTATAATTTGGGCCCTCTTGGTAGAGGCCCACTAGATAAAGCTATATGCAAATTTGGTAGCCCTAGGCCTTATGGCTAGGAACAAGAAGATTTTTTAAAGTTTTCCCTACATAAGTCCATATAAAACTTGTGCCCCAGGGCTATAATTTTGGCATCCTTGGTATAGACCCACTAGATAAAGCTACATGCAAAATTTAGTAGCCCTAGGTCTTATGGCTCTGTACGAGAAGGTTTTTAAAGTTTTCCCTATATAAGCCCATGTAAAACTTGTGACCCCCGGGGCGGGGCCAAATTTGACCCCAGGGCTATAATTTGGGCACTCTTGGTAGATAGCCACTTGATAAAGCTACATGCCAAATTTGGTAGCCCTTGGCCTTATGGCTAGGTACCAGAAGAATTTTAAAGTTTTGTCTATATAAAACTTGTGATCCCCAGGGCGGGGCTAATTTTGACCCCAGGGCTATAATTTTAAGAAACTTGGTAGAAGTCCACTAGATAAAGCTACATGCCAAATTTGGTAGCCCTATGTCTTATGGTTTCAGCGAAGAAGATTTTCAATATTTTTCAATTTTGTTGCCATGGCAACCAGAGTTTTTGAAGGAATCAAATTCTTTCAAGAAATTCTGAAGAGGACCATGGCAGGATCATTTCTGTGAAGTTTCATCAAAATTGAATAGGTAGTTTCAGAGAAGAAGTTTGAAATAAAAGTTAATGCACAGATGGATGGACGCACAGACACACGACGCACACCGGGCCATGACATAAGCCCGCTGGCTTTCGGCCAGTGGAGCTAACAATAAAACTGAAACAGCTTCCTGTACAGTTTAACATACATGTACATGAAACTAAAATATGATGTGTCAACCAAAATTTATTGTCAATCAAATTTACATGCTTTGGCTGAGCGTTAAGATTGAGATCAAACTAAATAGACTGGATTTACACCGATCAATATAGTCATAAAAGTGTGAGATGATATTTAAACTTTCAACTCATGATCATGTGTTTTTCGACCCTTGGGGAATATAATTTTTGAAAACGTTGTGAGAAAAAGAGAAATGCTGGAAACCAGCAATTTTCTATTTCCCACAATGTTTTCTACCTTTCAAAGAGAAATCTAATATTCTATGCTACATTTGTCTTTTGCAGATGTTTTTACCTAGGACAAAAGGGGTCCTGCATAGCTCAGTGGCAAACAGGTAAAGATAACATGTACGCCCCATGTTCGAGCCTCACTGGAAGCATTTGACCTTAAATGGGAGCATCTTTGGGTAAGACACTTCAGAGCCTCACCCTAGCAGTAGTGAAACGAAGGATATAAATGAATAAGCAAGGTGATCTTATATGACTGACATAATGTTGACAGCAGTTCAAAACACCAATCAATTAGTGAGTTAATTCAGATCAGTTTTAGGTATTTTTGACTATTAACCCATTACCACACAACAGAAAGGTAGACTTTTCCAGATTGGAGGCATTTGCAGACAATAATCTACATGTGGCTCAAATGATGGAATTTGCCATTGATGTGGTAGAAAACATTATGGGAAAAGGAGAAATTGCTGGTTACCAGCATTTTCTCCTTTTCCAACAATGTTTTCAAAAGGCTTCTTTCTCAGGGTCGTTAAACTCGTCATTATGTAGTAAAGGGTTAAAGATACATACTCGATCTATAGCAAACAGCCAAATTAGGCTTGTCCAAATTCAAAGCATCTACAGACAACTAATAAAATGTGGCAAAATTTGTCTTTGGTAGGGTGGAAAAGATTGCAGGAAAAGAGAAAATGCAACTTCACACAAAGTTTCAAAAAACCTTTACCCTTAGGGTTGTTAAAACTGGGAACATTTCGATTAATCCTTTACCAAACAATCTCTGGTTTTACCGACCCCGAGGAAGAAACCTTCTGAAAACACTGTGGGAAAAGGAGAAAATGTGGTAACCAGCATTTTCTCCTTTTTCCACAATGTTTTCTACTCTTCCAAAGTAAAGTTTTAATTTTAGAGTCGCATTTATTTTGACGTCTGCAAATGCTTTCAGTTTGGACTAGTCTAAGATTTTGTTGTTTGGTAAAGAGTTAAGGGTAAATGCTTTACCATACAAACCCGAGATCCAAATAATCCTGAGAGAGACAGCTTTAAGAAAATTGTAGTAAAAAGATATAATTATGATAAGCAGCATTTTCTCTTTTTCCAACAGTGTTTTGAACCTTTAATAGACAACTCTTATTATTGAGCTGCATTTATTTCGTTGTCGGTGAATCCTTTCAATTTGGGCAAGTCTAAAATTTTTTTGTCTGTTAAAGATTTACGGAGGTATGGAAAGAAAAACCTAATCACTCTTTTGTATGAAACCGCTTCGCTTCACGGTTTCATACAGTGTTATTATACCCCCGTCACACCAAACTCGTTCTCACTCTTCAGAAAATTGTTGCCAAATGGACTGAAACTGTGTTCCGACAGACTGGACATATTAGCAACCTTTTACGATCTGTTTATGAACTTAATGGATGGGTTAGGACGGGAAGAGTTCTCCAGAACTTTGAGCCTGCTCAAAAATTTTTTGCCGTCCATCCCGTCCTGTAATTAGACAGAGTAACGTCATACTTTAAACGAGATGGACATACTATATATGGAACTGCCGTACTTCGATCCTAACAGAGTGCAATCAGGCATGCACTGGCAGTGGGTTTGCATTTTACCGACTGAAATTACACGTTCTATCCCAACCGCAGCCTGTTTTACGATTTTGTTGACCGAGGGAAGACTTTCTAAGAGCAGGTTTGGTGAGACAGGGGCTTCAGGAATTATCGGGCCAAAATTAAATGTTCTACCCCGACTGCAACTCGTTTTCCGATTATGTCAAGACCGGGTAAGCCGTTCTAAAAACTAGTTTCATGTAGTGGGGCTTTAGGTTTTTTTTTTTTCATACCTCTATAAAAGCAAAACAATTCTCTTCATTCCATGAATAAATGACCAAAAAGCATGAAATAAAATACATGTACTTCCTGAAGACAACACTTTTGTTCTGAAACAGACAACCTTTTAACCTTTTACCAGACAACAAAATTTCACCCTTGTCCAAAATGAAAGGATTTACAGATGACGAATCAAAACTGACTTAAAAATTGAAAACTGTTTTATGACGGGTTGAAAAGTCTTCTTTTTCAGGGTTGTTAAAACACCTGATTTTGTGGTTAAGGGTTAAATTGATTGATTGATTATATGATGTTTAGCGCCGTTTTCGACATTATTCAGTTATATTGCCGCTGCCAGTGCACCTATCCATGCTTTCCTGGAGTTTCTTTTGCCAGTACTCCGCAAGTCAAGCCAAGCAATTGGCTGCTTTCCCACATAACCATTGTCGGAACAATAATCAGCTACGAGAGAGGAGTGAATCCTGTCGCAATGTCTATCATCAAGCCTCGGAAAGAAAATGGCCAAGCCGGGGATAGAACCAGACACACCCTGTTCTTCAGTCCTGTACATTACCGACTGTGCTATCAGGGCTTGGTAGGTAACAGGGTAAAACATTAAGACAAGATTGCTCATACTGTACATATTAAGCAATTTTTTGTTTTTCTGCAATGTTTTCACAAGTTTTCAAATACTAAACCGCTAATTTTGTTAATTATCCCTATTTTACAAGAATGTTTTAAAATTTGCATTAAAGGAGCAACAAAATTAAAATATGAAAGAAAATGGTGGTTATGGCATGGAATTTTCGATTAATTGTTCTGTTTTCCACCAGAGAAGCTCTTGAAAGTGTCTGTCAGTTGCTAAAGCTGATGGGGTAATTTCTTCTGAATTGTCATAGTAACCATTACCTTGACCTTCCAAATCTGGTGATAAGGCAACATAGAGAGGAGTGTCAGCCCCTTGCTCTCCACTCTGCAATATAAAGGAGACGATAAATAAAAAAAAAAAAGAAAATATAAATGTTAATCAAACTTCGACATGTATAAACCCTTTCCTAAACATTGCTGTGTTTTGATAAATCTGAGAAAAAAGGCTTTAAAGACACTGTGGGAAGATGCTTCACAATTTTTCAACCCTATCAAAATCAAATCCCATCACTTACCGTAACTACAATTGATATGTTGTCTGCAAATGCTTTCAAATCATACATGTCGTCTGTTAAAGGGTTAACCTTTTACCAAACAATCCAAAGGTTCAACAACTCTAAAGAAGAACATTATTGAAGAAATTGTGGTAAAAAAGGAGAAAATGGTGGTAACCAGTAATACCTCGACATTTTCATTGAAAACAGCTGAGCTAATAACATGAAAATGCATAAACATACCAGATAAAACAATTTTGTGGTCACAGTAATCATGGGTTGAATTAACCAATGCAAATGCCTTGTTAGATTGGACTCAACAATTCCAGGATGCAAACTGTTCACTACCACATTTGCTTTCTTCTCTCGTAGTAAAGAATTTAAATAATTTCCTGCTGCAACTATCATTAGTTTTGAATCACTATAGGCTTTGTGTGGAGAATATTCAAACCAATCTTTACACCTGTAGAGAAAAACAAAAGTCTTGTTCAAGTCTCTTTTTTAACCCTGTACCAAACAACCACAAGTTTTAACAGCACTGAGAAAAAAAAAAACATAAGAAAACATTGTACGAAAAAGGAAAAAAAATGCTGGTTACCATGATACAGAATCCCTTTAAGGCTGAAAAAGTAACAAAAGAGCTGTTTTTAGGGAGTTAACCTTTTACCATACAATCCCAAGTTTTTATGACCCTGAGGATGAAGCCTTTGAAAACATTGTGGAAAAAGGAGAAAATACTTGTAACCAGCATTTTCTTCCAGTGTTTTCTCTTTTTCCCACAATGTTTTCCACCTTTTAAAGACAATTTTTCCCCATCTGAGATTCATTCAAACCGTGGCCTGCAAATGCTATATGGTTAAATATTTTGTTGTGTGTGTATAGAGTTAAACTATTTTTTTTTATATTTAAAAATGTTTTATCACCTAACTTCCCTATTGTTGAGAGAGCAAATCAATATCAGACTGCACAGAACATACAGTCTAATCTCTAATCTACATTGTCCACAACTTTATTCTAGATCATGACCGACCCGTCTCTCCATCTTGCTGCAGAACTGCATTTGTAGCCATTGAAAAAGATGTAATTCATTTACCAGTATTTGGTAGTGCAAGAGTTTATGGTTTCATATTCTGTTAGTTAGTGGTACAGTAATTATTGTATAAATGTATTTCTAACATAATGGCATATCTGTTTGCCTCATAGGTCAGTAGGTAGAATGGTCTACTATGGTATTGAAGGTTATGGGTTCAAGTCTCACCCCTCAAAGGCATGTTTCCTTAACCCTTTACCAAACAATGCCGACTTTTAACAACCATAGGAAAGAAGCCTTTTAAAAACATTATGGGAAAAGGAGAAAATGCTGGTAACCAGCAATTTCTCCTTTTCCCACTATGTTTTTTACCCTATCAAAGAAAAATTGCATCGTTTGAGGCACAATGAAATGTTCGTCTGCAAGTGCTTTGAATTTGGACAAGGCTAACGTTTTGTCATCTGGTAAAGGGTTAAAGCAATTTTTTCCTCCCAGACAAGCAATAAACAAAGGGTAATTAATAAGGTCCCAGCAATTTTTTCCATGTAAATTATCAACTTTCTTTCCACAAAAAAAATATTTGGATAAAAAACTGGTTTTTTGCCCTTTAGCCCTTTATGACACCATCTGTAGGTTTAACGACCCTGAGAGAGAGGGAGAGAGAGAGAGAGAGAGAGAGAGAGAGAGAGAGCTTTGGAAAACATTGTGGAAAAAGGAGAAATTGCTGGTAACCAGCATTTCCTCCTTTTTCGACAATGTTTTCGATCCCTTTTCAGACATATTCTTTTAATTAAGTCACATTTAATTTGTGATCTGCAAATGATTTCAATTTTCATGAGTCTAAAATTTTTTTGTTTGGTAAAGAGTGAATAGATGACTAATGAGCCTCTGAAAGGATGAAAAACATTGTGAAAGCATTTTGTCCTTTTCTAACATTGTTTTTAAAGGCTATCTTCCCTTGGGTCAAAAAAAAATAAATATCTTGTATGGGTCTAATTCTTTATATGAAAAACATCTAATACATACCTATGACCAAGTTTCTCTAATTCTGGATTGCCGATAGCTTGAAGTGATGAGGATATATTGACAATTCTGGGAAATGAACTTTCTGATACGGAGGTCTCTAACTTATCTAGAAGTAGTTGTGTTAGATAAAAATGTGCTAGATAATTCACTTGAAATGTGCTTTCATATCCGTCAACTGTTTCTTCATAGGGCGCAAACATTATACCAGCTGAAAAAGAGTTAATTAACTCTTATAATACATATCCTGGGTTTAAACAACCATAAAGAAGAAGTCTTAAGAAAACAGTGTAGGACAAAGAGAAAATGCTGGTAACCAGCATTTTCAGGGCTTTATCCAGACATTTTGGGAAAAGGCCCCTTGCCAAATTGGGAAGAAAATCATCTACAAATGTCAAAATTGGAGGAAAAAATATCGACAAAACAAATAAAGTTTGGAACACATTTAACCTTACAATAAATTTACTACGGCATTTAATTTGCTACTGAATCAATGCTACTTCTTTTTTTCAAACTTCTCTCTTTGTATGGATGTGCTCTCTTTTGTCTTTTATACTATTTTCAGTGGTCTTAGCTGTAAGACACCACCCTCCTCCTATGTTAAGTTGTTTTTTTTTAAATTCTCTTGTAAAGATATCTGTTTTTCTGGTGAATGAACAGAGGAATTAGTTAATTTTTCTCCTTTTCACACCATCTTTTCCACCCTATAAAAGAAATTTTCCATCATTACAGCTACATTTTACTTGTCGTATGCAAATGCTTTACTCCTTAACGACAATGTTTTCAATTTCATTTAGAATATAAAACAGATATTTCCCTCCTTTCAAAAATTCCGTCCTCATGCACAACAGAAAATTTTATGTCTAAAAATACAGTTGTTCAATAGATTATATTTTTTGTGTGTGCCTGCTTTTTTGTTTGAAAGGTGTTTTATGCATCTTATCCTTTTGCCAAACAAAATCACGATTCATCAACCCTGAAGAAGAAGACTATTGAAAACATTGTGGGAAAAGGAGAAATTGCTGGTAACCAGCATTTTCTCCTTTTCCCATAATGTTTTCTACCTTTTTAAAAATATATCTTAACATTTGAGCTATTTATAACTTGTTGCCTGTAGATGCTTTCAAATTGGACAAGTCTAAAATATTGTTGTCCTGTAACCACTTAACCCTTTACCACACAATCCTGAGTTTTAATGATCCTGAGGAAACAGCCTTTATAAAAACTTGTGGAAAAATGAGAAAATGCCGGTAAACAGCATTTCTTCTTTTCCCATGAGGTTTTCTACAAAGTTTAACAGACAATTATCATTGTTTCAGCTAAATTTACTATGTCATCTGCAAATGCTTTCAATTTTGACCAGCCTAAAATTTTGCCGTGTGGTAAAGAGTTAAACATCCTTTAATTTCAGTCATTTTACGACAGTATTTAATTTATTCCTGTGTGTCCCTGGTTGCACCAGTACTAGCCTGGGGTTCCAAAATATCTTGCCTAAGGACACTCCCACTAAAAATCCAATTCCTCCGGAAATGCGTGAAGAATGCGAAAAAAACTAATTTAATGCCATCATCAAAGAAAAGAAAATTTATTTTGTATGCTCACCATTATTTATCAAAATGTGGAGCTGCAGGTTTCTAGACAAAAATTCTTCTGCAAAATCTTTGACGGATTGGAGTGACAGTAAATCCAGTTTGATAAAATCAGCTGTAAATAAAAGTAACCTGTTTAACACTTCATGAAAACAGTGTGGGAGATGGTAAAAATGCTGATAATAAGCATTTTCTGCTTTTCAAACAATGTTTTCTATTGTTCAAAGACATATCCAATGGTTTTTGTCACTTTCAATTTGGTTTCCACAAATGCATGTAAGAAGAATCTACAATTTTCTCAACTTATAAACATTTATTTCTATGTTGTTGTAGAAGGCTTTGGAAAAGCATTGTGAAAAAAGCTGACACTCCTCAAATGAGAAATTATTATCCTTTTCGGTTTCAAAATTCCATGCGCAAAGGTAATACATTATCTCCCATTGTTAAAAATGTAATTTTTTACTCAGTTTGATGTGTCAAGAAACATTATGGCAAAAAGGAGCAACTACCTGTCAAAAGTATTAGAAATTGGAAAAAAAAAATACAAATTTGCAAATAAAGCCTAGAATTGCTGGTTTAGTATATACAGTTTTGCAACAAAAACCAGTCATCCACATTTATATGAAGTCTATGAAACAATTCTGAGCTTTCACTGCCTTGAAGAAGAGCTGATTACCAGCATTTTCTCCTCTTACTACAATGTTTTCAAATGCCTTTTCCATTAAAAATCAAGAATGTGTGATAAAGGTTAAACAATCAATGCTTTAACACTTAAAGGACCAAATACATGTACATCAAATTCGCATTTCCATTATAGGAAGAGGGGCCAACGAGAGCAGAGTCAAGGCTGCTGTTGTCCAGCATCTCTCTGCAAAGCGGACAGTGTAGATCAAAGATCAGACTGCACAATGTTTGCAGTCTAATCTTAATCTACACTGGGTGCAATTATAGTCATAAAATGCATGTTTTTACAGTCTGATCTTGATCTACACTAGTAGCAACAGCAACTATAGTTGTGATAGGCGTTTTAAGGTCTGAGAATCCAGTTCTGCCTATACATATGAGGTAAGTAATTCATGCATCATACCTTTAGCATTTGGAAATTCCTCTCTTATCTTTGATATTGCTTCTTTTCCTTCTGCGGCTGTTTTACAACCTGCAATATCAATTGTAATTCATCAAAGTACTGAAAGTATGAAAGTGTGTTTGAATGTGGTTTTCAAAAAGCTTTAACCTGTTACCAAATTATTTAGTATTTTAACGACCCTAACCTATACTACAGCCTTGTCACATGAGGGTGCCAACATTTGACTACAGTTGCTCTTAGTGAAAATTCTGAATTGAAAAAGGAGCATAACTGTGTAAAAAATATTTTAATGGATACCAGCCCCTTTTGTATAGGTTTCCCCTTTTGATACTTAATATCTAGTCCAAAGCAAATACCTTCATTAATGACTGAGATATTATGGTAGGAAAGTGTCTATATAAAATTTAGGCCAAATTGCTGAAACTGTAAGAAGAGAAGAGTACACAACACTATCTACTGACCGATTGATGGACAGAAAGCCAGACAGCTGATTCCAGTAAACTCAATCTCCAATTTTGTTGGAGCTGGAGGTTATTACTAGTTCTTTTGTGGGTGGGTATTAAAATCTATGTAATCTTTTATATCTTTACACCACAAACTCGACTTTTGACGGCCCTGAGAAAAATACGTTTTGAGACATTATAGGAAAAGGAGAAAATGATGGTGACCTGTCACCAGCATTTTCTCCTTTTCCGAAATTGTTTTCCATCCTTCCCGCAACAAATTTTAATTTTTTGAGCCAAATTTATTTGGCAACCAGCATTTTCTCCCTTTCTGAAATTGTTTTTCATCCTTCCCGAAACAAATCTTAATTTTTGAGCCAAATTTATTTTGTTGTCTGCAAATGCTTTCAATTTGGACTAGTCTACAATTTCATTGTTTGGTAAAGAGTCAAACACATGATTCCGAGTTTTAACCACTCCTGGGACAGAACTTTTGAAAACAATGTATGATAAGGAGAAAATGCTTGTAATCAGCATTTTCACCTTTTCCGACAATGCTTTCTTCTCGGTCAGAGACAATTTACACCATGATTTGAGTCATATTAATTTACTCTTTTTTGTGGTCTGTAAATGCTTTGAGTTTGGATGAGTCTAAAATTCTGTTGTTTAGTAATTTAATCTAGAAGAAATGTCCATGAAGGTGCATCAATGTTTTGACAACCCCCCCCTCCCCCCCCTTTCACCCACACAAACAAATTACAAGTTCCAAGTTCAAGAGGAGATAACTCTCTTTACCAAACAACAGAATTTTAGACTGTTCCAAATTGAAAGCATATGCAGACAACAGATTGAAAGTAGCTCAAATGATAATTCTTGCCTTTTATACATGTAGGGTAGAAAACATTGTGGGAACAGAAGAAAATGATGGTAACCAGCATTTTCTTCTTTTCCAACAATGTTTTCAAAAGGCTTCTTCCTCAAGGTCGTTAAAACCTGGGATTGTGTGGTAAAAGGTTAACTCTTTACCAAATAACTAGAGTGTAGACGTCAAACTTGACAGCATTTGCAGGTGTAAAGATTTAATGTACCTACCAATAATGACATGAACATTTTTTTCTACCAAGCCTTTCGAGATGTAGAAACCAATCCCAGAAGCCCCTCCAGTGATGATGGCTACTTTTCCTGTCTGTAGCGGAATACCTGTTTTATCAATAGATTTACCTTTTACCACATGACAAAATTTTAGACTTGTCCAAATTGAAGCATAGAGACAAAAATTTGAATGTGGCTAAAATTGTGAAAGGTTTATTTGACTGAGTAGAAAACATTGTGGAAAAAGGAGAAAATGCTGGTTACCAGCATTTTCTCTTTTTCCCCACAATGTTTTCAAAAGTCTTCTTTCTCAAGGTCTTCAAAGTTGTGATTATGTGGTAAATTGATTGATATGGTATTCAATGCTGTTTTCAACATTATTTCATTTATATTGCGGCAGCAAGTGCACCTCTCCATGCTTTCCTGGAGTCTCTTATATTAGTACTCCACACAATTTTCTTTCCAAGCCACTGGCTGCTTTTCCATATAACCATCAACGAGACAATGGTCAGCGGTGGGAGAAGAATGAATCCTGTCGCAATGACTCATCAATCCTCGGAAAGAAATTGGCCGAGCAAGGGATCGAACTCACAGCCACTTGTTCTCAAGTCCTGCATGCTACCAACAGAGCTACTGGGGCTTGGCACATTATCAATTTCTATGGGTTTTCAAACAATCTTAGAAATATAATGTATCAATAAAGTATGAGTCATGCTCTGACAAATGGGTGTTTAATGCACATCTGTGATGCATTATGCATGTACCAAGCAAGTCTTCACATAGTTATGGATCCTTCAAAGACATTTTGTCTTACAATGGACCAACATATGAGGTACATGTAGAATGGTCCTTTGCCAAGCAAAAATTGACCAAAAGCAAAAAGTATTGATGCATGTCAGCCAGTGCTTTAACGACCCTGTACATGAAGACTTTGGAAAATATTGTGGGAAAATGAAAAAAAAAAAAAAGGCTGGTAAATGATGTTAAGTAACCAGCATTTTCCCCTTTTCCCACAATGTCTTCTTTCCTTTCAAAGACAAAGTCATCATTTTAGCCACACTTTATTTGTCGTTTGCATATGTGACCCGTCATGCAAAAAGGGACCTTCTGGGAACTGCGAAAAGTGTCAACCCTGGTCAGACTGCGCGAATTGCACAGTCTGACCAGGGTTGACACTTCTCGCCTTTAAGATATTTTCTGTATGAAAAGTGGTCATTCTACCTTGTTATACAATTATCATTTAACTATCAACTTAAAATTGACCTGCACTATCGTTGATCTGTTTTCATCTAATTGATGTACGGAATTCCCAGATGGTCCCTTTTTGCAGGATGGGTCACATATGCTTTGAATTGGGACTTGTCCAAAATTTTGCAGAGTGGTAAATGCTTACCCACTGAGCCATAAAGAATCCCCGATGAACTCAGTTTCTCTGCTTCATTAATCTTTTTATAAAAAATGTTTCATTTTTCCTCCGAAAAATTGTGCATCAGTCAGTGTTCCCATTCACGTACATATGGGCATAATTAACGCACAGAAAAAAAATCACAGCACAAAAATCTTCAGTGAAACGTGCATGCAGGCAAAGATTATGAATGTCTAAAATAGTCATAGATCTAGTAGATCTATTTTAAACAAGAGGGCCATGATGGCCCTGAAGTCGCTCACCTGCGTCTTTTGACCAAACATGACCCATTTTCAATCTCTTTTGAGATATTATGACAAACATTCTACCAAGATTTTCATGAATATTTGACTGAAAAAGGTTTTTCCAAGATTTGACTCAGTGACCTATTCACTGACCCGAATTGACCCACTTGCAAACTGGTCCAAGAAATCATCAAGACAAACATTCTGACCACGTTTCATGAGTATTAAACTAAAAATGTGGCCACTAGAGCGTACACAAGGTTTTTCTAAGACATGACCTAGTGACCTAGTTTTTGACCTAACATGACCCATTTTTGAACTACCGGTAGTCTGAAATATCATCAAGGCCAACATTATGACTAACTTTCAAGAATTTTGGACAGAAAATGTAGCCTCTAGACCGTACACAAGGTTTTTCTAAGATTTGACCTAGTGATGTAGTTATTGACTGGACATGAACCATTATCAAAATTGTTTGAAATATCGTTAAGACAAACATTCTGACCAATTTTCAGAAGTTTTGGACAAAAAATGTGGCCTCTTGAGCATATACAAGGTTTTTCTAAGATTTGACCTAGTTTTTGACTGGACATGACCCATTTTCAAACTTGTCAGCGGTATCATCAAGACAAAGATTCTGACCAACTTTCAAGAGTTTTGGACAGAAAATGTAGCTTCTAGTGTGTACACATGGTTTTTTCTAAGATTTGACCAAGTGACCTAGTTTTTGAAGAGACATAACCCATTTTCAAACTTGTTTGAGATATCAAGACAAACATTCTGACCAACTTTCAGGAGTTTTGGACTGAAAATGTGGCCTCTAGAGTGTACACAAGGTTTTTCTAAGATTTGACCTAGTGACCTAGTTTTTGACCCGACATGACCCATTATCGAAATCATGCGAGATATCATCGAGACAAACATTCTGACCAAGTTTCACAAGTATCGGACTGAAAATGTGGCCTTTAGAATGTACACAAGGTAAAAGTTGATGACGGGCGACGCACAACTGACACAGCACGTTCACAAAAGCTCACCTTTAGCACTTCGTGCTCAGGCGAGCTAAATAAGTTGTTACCTTTTTCGATAGAAATCGTTATGTAACTGCCGATAGAAAATTCCAGTGGACCCCACCATTTATTATATAAGCTACTATGACCAGGAGTAATAAACCAACGCACCGTTGGTTGCTATTGAAACATGCCTTGTGATTGGTTTTTCTTTTTTCGGACAACCAATCCAAAGCCGCATGCATACTGCATTGTCATGTAAAACAGTGTCCCTTACTTCTTTGTGTTTCTTTGGCAAAAAAAATGTCACAAAAACTTACAGGTTTGGAAAACGGACTGCATCGGAAGCTATTGGCCATTAGGTCGAACAATTTTGATGAATCTCACTTTGCCGTCATCTACTGTTGAAAACAATATGGAAAAAGCAGTAACAGTTGTTTGTAATGAGCATCATGTCTCAAAAGTGTAAGTTTTCAATTCACCTGACCCTCACCTGTCCTCCCTAGAAGCTCTAAAATTAGTATTGTCTAAAATGCCTTGCTTTGGAAAAAAGATTAAATTAGATCTAGTTTTTTTTTTTACAGTAGTAGACACGCCATGATTTAAGTGCACTCCCAGAATTTCTCATGCACTCCTAAAATTTTTACCCAGTGCGTGCATGCACTCCCAAAAACAGGTGAGTGGGAAGACTGATCAGTGGCATGCCTTTTTGGCACAATCTTATTTAGAAACTGATCACTGCTATCTTCGCGAAAAAAGCGCCTGGCAACACTGACTAGATAAATTACGCGACATTTTTTCAATGCACAAATTTACAGTATTTCTACTATGATGTACCTGTGATCCTGTTGTGCTTTTGAAATATTTGAATAATTAAGCAGTAGAGACCGTAACTATACGTTAAAAAGAAATGCCACAACAATGACAACAGGAAATAAATCATCTTGGTTTGAATGTGCGTCTATTAGACAAAGACTCTTCTATCTAAGTCGTTTATTAAACGGTGCCTATTAGCGAGATTTTATATTGATAACTCGTTTGCCGAACCATCCTATAGTTCACATCCCAAGAAGATTCCTTATTTCAAATCTCACCCAACTAGCTATTCACATTATTCCGATGACGCCACATTTGACCTTAAACTGGGGAAGAAGATGACAAAGCGAACAACCAGCTGGTCCTACTAAATACCACAAAGACGCACAAAGACACAGAAAAGGAAAAAAAATATTAGTGTTTTGAGCTGTTTGCACTATGCTAGGTTAAAAAAGGCACAAAATTACGCACACACACACACGTGGGTTAGAGCATCCGCCAGGTCAGGCGGAGATTTTTCTACTAGTTCTGCTGATTTCATATCTTACAAATAGCCTATTTCCTTGAACAATACGGTGAATGTTTGATGATGATGACGACGAAGATGATACTGCTGACAATGATGATAAAGATATCTACTTGTTTGCATTTTTCTCGAAAACATTTTGTAAAGTTCACTTTTGCACATTTAGAGACAAAAACGACAATTTATCATTTACCAATTTTCTTTTTTTTTCTTACACTGCTAAGCTTGTTAACTAGCAACATGTATTTACCAAACGACAAAATATCAGAATCCTCCAAACTCAAAGTTTTTAGATTACCAGAGATTAACTGATTAACAGGAGAATAAAGTTTGCAGGAAATGACCCGGCACATGCTCGGACGCGATTTTTGTGCATTTTTATCCTAGCATAATGCAAACAACTCAAAACACTATTTTTTTTTCCGTTTTCTACGTCTTTGTGCGTCTTTGTGTGACTTTGTGGTACTTAGGTTGTCTTTGTGGTAATTAGTAGGACCGAATTCGCACCTTGAAATCATGTTCCGGGCTTGTTCGTACTTTGACTAGTTCATACCAAGACTTGTTTGATATGAGGCCACCAAGTTCTAAAGGATGAACGACCTGGGACGAACAAACCCAAGTATTGGTATGTGTATCAAGGAGCTAATATTCCATTACTGCTTTCATTTGAAACTAAATTCAGTGTTGTTTTCTATCAAACGAGATTTTCAGCATTATGGCCAGATTTCTATAAACCATGCCAAATAGTAGAGAAAATCACACCCATACTTGAATAACAATAAAGTATTGAGATGATCGTATTGTATTTAATATCAAACGAAAGGATTTAAATAACCTCTATTTGAAATTAATCAAACCAATCAATTGAAGGATTTAATTGGGAGCAGGATTTTGAAATGAACTTATCATTCATCAATATCGGATTGGAAGTTTCAAAGAGCTAGAATCTAGTCAGAGTTTGGGGGGGGGGGGGGGGAGAGAGAGAGAGAGAGAGAGAGAGAGAGAGAGAGAGAGAGAGAGAGTGTGTGTGTGAGTTTACTACAGATAAAATCTGTCCTCGAAGGCGGTTTGAATGTTTGACTAGTCTCCTCCGGTACAGTGCGCAATAAATGTCCAAAATAAAAAAAGAACACCATTTCCAGCTTTCGTGTGAATAGATGGACTAGATGCGCAGTATACCATAGCACATAATAGTAGGCGTATGCCAAAGTACTCAACCATGTATGAACAATATCCATGAAAAGTTGAATGGAAGGATTGCATTAGATCTAATAAATTAATAAATGAAATGATTTCTGTGCTCGGGTCTGATATCGCCGAAATGTTTATAAAACAACTCTTATTCCCAACAATTCCTCCACAGATACAAAGGCAAGCATTACAACAAAAACTAGATTTATTACATTAACGATCATATGGTTTAATTAAGTGGTTGGTAACATTCAGAGAAGAGGTATAATTTGGGGGTTAAACGAACGGGATAGGGAACCCTATCCATTGTCATAAACTAGATCTATACATCATCACAACTACTCGCATACGATCCGATATAATCGGCGGGTACTCTTCATCATGGGACCAATTGATTAGCTATGCGTTTATTTATCGTCGCCACCGGTTGCCTATATGGGCGCCCCCCTGTAGGCTAGCTGTTAGTATCATAAAGGGGAATAGTGCAGATACAGGACGAAACCCGCCATAAGTTACGCCTGGTTCTTTTACGTGCTCGGTGTATAGCACCGTTACACGGGACCTCGGTTTAACGTTTCATCCTATTTAACACTATGAGTAATTTTAGATAGCCAGCAGTGGGAATCGAACCCATACCCTCAAGTGACCCGAAACATCACGTTCAAGAGTCCTACGCTCTAAATATTGAGCTATGCGTGTTGGTTAATCATGGGACTGTTTTTGACTACCCTCTATTAACTGATTATCAAAGTACTAGAAACCACAGGTCTTTGAAGCTCTATTTGTTTATCACGGCACACTAAAATTTTCCTTGGTCGATCATCGAACACTTATAGCACAGTGGTGCATCGCATATATATCACGAAATATGCTCAAATTTTCATTAACACCGTTTCTATAAATAGCACATTGTCGACTCCCTCTATATCGTATAAACGACAAAGATGGAATCGCCAATGTGCTATTTATAGTAATGGTGTCCGATAATGAAAATTTCGTTAACCCTTGATAGACCAATGGAATTTTAGAGGCCTATGTAGAAACATAGTCGGACGCAAAGAAAATACCCCCAAAATAACACTTATCAGGAACAACAAGTGAATGTTGTTTGCAAAGCAGAAAATGTACAGCAAAAATATCCTTTTTGGCTTAATGCTAAGATATAGCTTTAAGGGTGTCTTCTCATGATTTTTCTGCACAGGCTATTTATATAAAGTACTATTTAAAAACACAAAGGATCAATTAAAGGGAAACCAGGGTATTTTTGAGAAATACTGTGACGCAAAAAGCTCCCATAATACTTACAGTAAATATTAGTAAATTTCAACACCTATATTTTGTTAACTCGTTGATATGACTTCGTTTTCATTAAAGTCACGACTTTCTCGTGATATTTTCAGGTTCCTCCCTCTTCAGAAACTTAAAACCAATAGGTTTACTGGTGCAGGTTTAAACTGTTGTTGTGCCACGATACAACCCTTCAACAATATAGTAAACATGTTAGAATCAAATCTCTCTCTCTTTCAATCCTTTGGCTCAGTCAGTAACGTTCCTGACTTGCAATCCAGGGGTCGATAGTGTTCGATTCCCAGCTGTTTCAAATTCTTTTTCAGGATTGTTCAATGTTCATTGTGACCTTTTTCATCGTTGATCAATGTTTCGACTTATTTACATGGGAAAGCAGCCAATGGTTCGGGAAAGATGATATCCAAACTACTGGTAGAAAAACATTCAATAACGCATGGGTAGTTGCATTGACCGCTGCGATATTACGTAAGTAATGTTGAAGTCGGGGTTAAAATATTAAGAAAACAAACACATCTGTCTCCAGCAATAAATCCAGAATTAGCACTACCATCATCACTACCAACTCAACCATCAAAACTACCACCACCATTATCAAAATCATCATCATCACCATCATCACCACCATCATCATGAAAGCAATGATTAAAAAGCGTTAAAACTCCATAGCTTTGTGTTAATTTCTTGCAAACTCTAAAAGAATTCAGGAAAAAACTTTCTCGATTGAAATCAGTTCCCTTTCTTTGATTAATATGAAAATCTTTCACAGCATTTCCAAATCGACAATCTTGACCTTTGAAAACGGAGATGATTGAACAGCAATTCGGTCGGTAGCGTACAGTACTTGAGACAGGGATTAGCCGGTTTGAATCCCCTGCTCGGCCATTTGTTTCCGAGGTTTGACAATACTCGTTGCGACAGGTTTAATTCTTCTCTAATCTCTCAAAAACAATTTTTACAATAGTTATGTGGAAAAGCAGTCAGTGGCTTGGGGAAAATATCGTGCAAAGTACTGGTTACTGAAAAGTATGGGTAGGTGCACTGGCCGCAGCGATATAACTCAAATATTGTTGAAAACAGTGTTAAACATATATAATCAATCAATCAATCGCTAATGACGAGTTCGGTAGCTTAGTCGTTCTTGAGACAAGGGGGTCACCAATACCTAGCTCGGAAAATTACTTTCCCAGGTTTGACGATAGTCATTGCGAAAGGATTTATTCTTCTCTCTTACTGCTGGTCATTGTTTCGACGATGGTTATGTGGAAAAGAAGCCAGTGGCTACAGTATAAACTACAGGTTTAAGAATTCCCAGGAAAGCATGGAGAGACGCATTGGCCGTTTTGATATAACTGGCATGATATTGAATACGGTGTGAAACACCATACACATACAATATCGCAAATGGTCATGCGTTATCATTTGATATTAAACAAGTTGCATTTAATCATATGGTGCAAACTTTTGTTTATTCGGCATGTTAAAAGTTAAAAGTTGAGGTCGATACAGCATTTAGAGTGATCCTGTATATTAATGCACAGGGCGATTATATAACTCTGATCACGTACTGTGGATACAGGCATAAGGCTGAAATAAGGGTAGAGACACATTTTAAGGGTTTGTGCGTACTTAAAGACGTATATTACGAATTTTTCGAACGGACATTTTTTTTTTTTTAAACTTTGCACATACAAAGCACATCATGTCTCTAGGAGATTACAGTTAAGAAAATGTGGGTCACCGTGCTCGTTTCTGGGCAATTCAGCTTATATTGGATTTATAGTGCCTCTCTTTAATAGTCAGTTAACCAGGAAAATTACAGGAAAAATATACAAATATACATCAATTTATATATTTTTGCACAAAAAATATATAAAAGCCTGGTTTTGAGCATGGTTCATGTACAGGTATGCATGTTATATATGGATCATTGAGTTAAAAAGGGAGATAATTTGACCGAATTAAGGGTTAATCTTAAATAAATATATACTTTCTAACGGACAGATTTTTCTTAAAATTTCCACACTTATATTATTTATAATTCCAAACAAAACGAAAAATTAAAAATGGCACCTATCCGTGCTTATCTCGTCAGAAAACAAGGGTGAAGGTCACTGTGGAAGTTTTTATTTTCAAGGAAAAAAATAGGATAAAAGCTCAGCAGACATGGTGGGAAAATGTGAAATTGCTCAATAGGAGTAATCGGAGTCATCATTTTCTAGCATGGCTCATTACGTATATTTATACAAAAATAGGCGTTTAATACGCTGAAAGTAAGTAGGAAATAAGATAATTTGTACTCATTAAACTGACTGTGATTTTAAGCAATAACGCGATCGGTAGAAAATTACTGTCATTTTTGACCAATCACGTAAATGTGCGAAAGATTGTGATACGTGTGACGCTGTGTGACAAACCGGAAGACACGCAATTTTTAGTCATCCCCTTCTAGATTTAGACTAAAACCCAGACTGAAGTCGGATTTTTATTTTTAAACATCTAGAACGGTGTTACCGCAAAACGACCTTTGTTCGTTATTAATGCACAGGGCGGTTCGATAACTCTGTATTATCTAACCGGTACGTTTCAGTTGTCAGGAACGGCAGTGACATTTACCAGTAAAAGACCTATTTCAGAATTGTAATTAGTTAATGATCTACATCTATTACAAAGCATTCAACATCAAACTTACGGTCTGAGGGAACATACTGACAAAAGACACTTCATACAGGCAAAGGGTATGAAGGACAGAAGGAAGATAAACTAAAGTAGAGAATACAGTTTTGGAAGAAAAGAGAAAAAACTCTGCGGCCTGTGAACTGGAGGAAACCCATAAGAAGAGGTAAGCTATGCTATCTAGTTAGTGACAGAGAGAGAGAGAGAGAGAGAGAGAGAGAGAGAGCCAGAGAGAGAGGGAAAGACAGAGCCAGACAGAAAGAGCCTGAGACAGGCAGAGAGATAGAGCCTGAGAGAAGCAGAGAGATAGAGCCAGAGAGAGGTAGAGAGAGAGAAAGATTGAGCCAGAGAGAGACAGACGGAGGCTGAGAGAGAGAGAGATGAAGCAAAAGAAAGGGAGAGGAGAAACAGAAAGATGCCGAGAGAAAAAGAGAGAGACACAGAGAGAGGAAGGAGGGAGGGAGTGAGATCAAAAGAAAAAAGGAGTCGGGAAAGGAGAAGAAATGGGTTAGACAGAATTAGAGAGAAACAGACAGACAAAAAGATACACAGATGGAGGCAGAGAGAAAGAAGACGTTAGACAGAGACAGAGAGACCGAAATAGTGAGAGAGAGATATGAAAGGAAAGAATGAGTGAATGACTGAGATATAAAGGGAAGGAAGAAAGAAAGAGAGACAGCTTCAGAAACAGGGATAGACAGAACGACAGACAGTGACAAAGTAAGGAAGAGAGTGAGACAGGGAAAGGGAGAGACAGCTAGAGAGAATGATACTAAGAGAGAGAGGCACATAGAAGGGGTGAGAGAGAGAAAGATAAAAAAAGGGAGTAAGACAGAAAAAAAGTGGGACAGAGAGAAAGAGCGATAGAGTAAGAGAGAGAGAGAGAGAGAGAGAGGACAAACGGTTTTGGGATAAAACTTACTGTCAAAGAATAGAAAGGGCACATTTGAAATGCCAGAAAAACGAGAATAAGGAAATAGCACCAGGGTTCAATGGTATTCGACATCGACTGATCGCTTAATTCCAAAGACTTAGGTCAAGAGCTCTAGGATTGCGGAAACAGTTCACAAAGTGGGGAAAATTGCACAGACCTAGTGCACACGCTTTTCGACTGGAGGTAAAACAAAAGTTTGGGTTATAAATAGAGAGATTACATCAGTAGAACAGAAAGAAAATATTGATCACGTACTGTGGATACAGGCACGCGGCATAAGACTGACATAAGGGTAGAGACACATTTTTCAGGTTTTGTGCGTTCTTAAGGGTGCAAAGTCACGGTGAAAGAGTGCGGAGAAGGGAAAATGGGAACATCTCACTGTGTGATGGTGAAAGATGACAGGCTGGGAGTAAAATCACAGTTTTATGGCCTGAAGCATAGGGGTCCGTAGTTTGATTCCTGGCACCCATAGACTATATATTATAAACAAGGGATTTAACTGTATGCAGCCCGTTACTCGCCCCCGGTTACAAAAAACAACGTATCTTTTCTATCCCATCAGTTATTCTCCTAATTTTTTCTACAGCTCAGAGCTAAAACATTTTTCTACCAGAAAAACACAACTGTTTGTCAGTGGCTAATACAGTTTGGCTGATACATTCGCTCGAACTTGTAAACTCGCTCAAAAATCTGCACCATTGACACGGGTTCGTACATCCGTTTTCAAGATATAAAATGCACTTTAGATCCAATGAAACGCAGCATTAGCGGCACCCACCCTTTAAACATGTTTAAAAATACTACTGACTTATAGTCTTTATCTTCAATAACGACGAAACGCCTCAGAATTCGTTGAATTTGTGATCCACGTTCTTATTTCGAACAGCTGCAGCCATCTTCTGTCATGTGACATTGTTTGGAACGAGAAATTTCATCGGTTGATATGTACTAAGAGTCGTGCATTCAACCAATGAAATTTCGTACAGCTGCTCACACCTTTTTGTCACGTGACAGTACGGTGACACTGTTTGGAACGAGAAATTTCATTGGTATATATGCGCGAACGTCAGTATGGAATGTACGAACCCGTGTCAATGGCGAAGATTTTTGAGCGAGTTTACAAGTTCGAGCGAATGTATCAGCCAGACTGCATTAGCCACTGACAAACAGTTGTGTTTTTCTGGTAGAAAAATGTTTTGGTTCTCAGCTGTAGAAAAAATTTGGAGAATAACTGATGGGATAGAAAAGATACGTTGTTTTTTTGTAACCGGGGGCGAGTAACTGGCTGCATATAGTTAAATCCCTTGTTTTAGTCTATGGGTGATAGAAGTCAAACTACGGACCCCTATGGCCTGAGGATCCATCTCACTGACTAAGAGAAGGATCTCAATTCCTTAGAAGACATGACACGGGAATGTGGGAATATCCTATGGACAGAGGGCACATCTTACAAACCTTGAGTACATCAGACAGGCATGGGGTATAGTCTTACAGAAAACGGGTAAATTTAAAGTTAGAACACAGTTCTCGGGCCTCAGGACACAGTTACTCGCTGAGGGTACATCTCACAGATTAAGGATACATCTCAGGGACTGAGGGTATGGACAAACAGGGCAAAGGATAACATTCGAGTAAGGTCAGTGATACAGTGCCTGACGGTACATCCAACTGACTATAGGTACGAGTTTAAAGTCTAAGAGGAAATGAAAAACACTGAGGGAACATTCCACGAACAGAGGATACAATCTTAAGAATTCGGTGTAATGGCTTGAGTTTGACTGTTGAAGATAATGGATGTGATAGCACAGACTGCGGGTACAAGCTCAGGAATCCGGGCGATCACATTAATGTAGATATACGGTTTCAGTGCCTAATGGTAATTTCCAACAATCAAGGGTTCGATTTTAAAGGCATACATGTAAATCAAATGAAACGAAGAAACTTTCTCGGATTGGAGGTGCATCTCATGGACTAAGCTTCATCGAACAGACTGAGGGTAAGGCCTAACGGCATTCAGTTAAAATCAAAGTAAATACCAGATTCTGGGCATCCATTTCCATTTGACCAACCAAGGGAACATCTTATGGAGAGAGGAAAACATATGCTTGAATAACGGTAAATCACACTGAAAAGTTCTTTTAGGAAGAGTGGCTGATCTCATGGACTGAGAGTACAGGATAATCAACTGAAGGAAAAAGGACTTGGCTAAATATCAAGCGTTTGTTGAATCCTCTCAGGAGCTAAGGGTACATTGCACGGACTGAGGGTACTAACTGACCGAGAGCTAGCTAAACGAAAGTAAAAACAACGATACTGACTAAACACCAACTATCTTGGACTGGAAGTATTTCAACCGTTTTAAAGGTACAGATATTTCGCGATTCAAAGCAGTTCCCTTTCTTTTTATTAATCTAAATGTCTTAAACAGGATTTCCAAATCAACACCCTATTGATCTTTAACTCCATAGATGATTAAAAACACCGATTCGGTCCGTAGCGAACGGAACTTGAGACAGGGTTTAGCTGGTTTGAATCCCCTGCTCGGCCATTCCTTTCCGAGAGTTAATGATACTGAGTGCAACAGGATTAATTCTTTTCTAACCTCCAAGCAGCAGTTTTGACAACAGTTATGTGGAAAAGCAGTCGGTGGCTTGGGAAGAATATCGTGCAAAGTACTGGTAACTGAAACTCTAGGATAACATGGGTAAGTGTACTGGCCGCCGTAATATAACTCAAATATTGTTGAAAACGGTGTTAAACATACACAGTCAACCACTCAATCAATCAATCGTGAAAGACTAGTTCGGTATCTCAGTCGTTTTCCGACAGGTCTAGAGAGAAGGAGGTCGCCAATTCCTAGCTCGGAGGATTAGTTTCCCGAATTTGATGATAGTAATTGCAATTCTTCTCTCTCAATGCTGTTCATTGTTTCACGATGGTTATGTGCAAAAAGAAGCCATTGGCTAAAATATTAATTCTGACATTTACCCTCTGAACACTTTTTAACAATTGCCGATTAAAATCTAGCACGGTATAGATATTTCGCTTTTCCGTCATTATTCTTTACAAATTTAACAATTTCTTCACCCACAATACAACCCTTCCACTATAAAGTGTAAATGTCGAAATCAAAAGGTCTCTCAAACTCGCTCTCTCACAAACTCTCTGTCTCTGTCTCTCTCTCTCTCTTAAAACCCAGAGGCTCCGTCAGTAACATTCCGGACGTAAAACTCTCGAGTGGAAGGTTCAACTCTCTAACTCTAGCTGTTACAATTTCTTTTTAAGATCCTTTTTATAAGTGAATGCGATAGGGTTTATTCTTTTTTTATCGCCGATCAACGTTTCGACTTGTTTATGTGGGAAAGCAGACAGTGGTTTAAAAAAGACAATGTGCAAAGTACTGGTAAACGAAACTTCAATAAAGCATGGGTAGGTGGATTGACCGCCGGGATATTACGTAAGTAATGTTAAAGTCTAAGAGGAAATGAAAAACACAATGGGAACGTTCCACGAACAGAGGATACAATCTTAAGAATTCGGTGTAATGGCTTGAGGTTTGAGTTGAAGACAATGGATGTGACAGCACAGACTGTGGGTACAAGCTCAGGAATCCGGGCGATCACATTAATGTAGATATACAGTTTCAGTGCCTAATGGTAATTTCCAACAATCAAGGGTTCGATTTTAAAGGCATGCATGTAAGTCAAATGAAACGAAGAAACCTTTCTCGGATTGGAGGTATATCTCATGGACTAAGCTTCATTGAAAAGACTGAAGGTATGAGCTAACGGCATTCAGTTAAAATCAAAGTAAATACCAGATTCTGGGCATCCATTTCCATTTGACCAACCAAGGGAACATCTTATGGAGAGAGGAAAACATATGGTTGAAAAACGGTAAATCACAGTGAAAAGTTCTTTTTGGGAGAATGGCTGATGTCATGAGAGTACAGGTTAATCAACTGAAGGAAAAAGGACTTGGCTAAATATCGAGCGTTTGTTGACTCCTCTCAGGGGCTAAGGGTACATTGCACGAACTGAAGGTACTAACTGACCGAGAGCTAGCTCAACTAAAGTAATCAAAGTACTGAAAGTACTGAAAGACTAGCGAATTTGAAAGAAGTGGCTATGGTAAATGTAAATCTTGGTTGGTTTTTACAAGACTGAAGAAAAATTATGAAATTTGGTTACTAAGTCCGTTCCAGTTCCATCGGTTCATTCCGGTTATTAAGTCCAATCCGGTCTAATCCAGATCCAGTTCAATCCATTGACTTTACCTGACGCTCTTGACTATTTACTTCTCAAACCAAGAAATATCATGAAAAACCTCAGTCTGTTAACTTTCAATTTCAAACAGGTTATTTCGTTGAGCTGAAATCTCCCGCCTAAAAAGACCTCTTTAGATAGAAACATATAATTGGTATTGTGTTTTGCATGTACACGTGGCCTTTGTGTTATTGGTCCATAATGAAATTATCCATTAAGCCCCCTTTTTCCATATCATAGCATTTCATGAGATAAAAAGAAATAATGATTGTCTGTGGCTTATGATAACAAGATGAATATGAAGTTTCATAAAATTTTGTCCAATAGTTAAAGAGATATCAGTCCATAATGGAAATATACATCAAGCCGCCTTTTCCGATGACACGGCATCAAATGAAAAAAAAAAAGAAAAAAAAAAAAAAAAAAAACGTTATCTGCGGACTATCGTAGGGCATACATGTATGAAGTTTCATCAATTTTCATCAAAGATGTCTGTCCGGACGGACGAACTGACAGACAGTGAAGATCAAGATCAGACTGCACAGACTGTACTATACTATACGATAAGGGGATATTTTTCTCAAAAATATAACTTTAAAATAGCAATATTCAGGTTTTTACCATCAGCCAGAAAGTTTTATTTAACTGTTTTTTAAAGCAGGTTAAGGATTAACTTGGATTATACAGTTAATCAAAAGCACAAGATGCAATAGTTGACTATTTAACTCTTTACAAAACGAAACATTTTACACCCCTCCACATTAAAAGCTGTTCCAGACCATAAAGTTAAATGTGGCTCAATTGATGAAAGCATAATCTAAAAGGTAACCAGCATTTTCTTCTTTTCCCGCATTGTTTTCAAGGGGCTTCTTCCCCTCTTTTGTGAAAACTCGGGATTGTGTGGTAAAGGGTTAATATACAACACGTAAAATAACAGTTTAACATATCAGTTTCACATTCACAATGACCTAAATAATGAATGACTGAAGGAACGAGAAGGGTTCCCTGGCCAGTGATGGTTTGTGTAGCTGGGATTTGCTACAAGTCACCTGGGGGTATCTATTTTTAGATCCATTCATACTTTTTTGTACTGCTGAGTAGGAATCAGTGATATGAGCCTGATTTGCATAGGTCACTTAATTTACATATAAGCAAACATCATGTACCTTATCAATGACATCTTGTACAATCTATTACTTTGTAAGTAGACATGTTCAAATTGGGATGGTAGAGATTCTGTGCTGTCTGTCAAAATTGTCATATATGACAGAATTTAGAATCCTAACAGTAAGGAGTTACTTTTCTCTGAGGCAGTATTTGGCAACTGTGGGTTTTTTTGTTTACATTGAGTCTGGCTCAAACTGGATGCCTATAGCCAAGCTTCGCTAGTCTAAAAACAATGATACTGACTAAACACCAACTATCTTGGACTGCAAGTATTTCAAACGTTTTAAAGGTATAGATATTTCGCGATTCAAATCATTTCCCTTTCTTTTATTAACCTAAATGTCTTTAACAGCATTTTCAAATCAACACTCTATTGACGTTCAACTCCAAAGATGATTAAAACAGCGATTCGGTCCTTAGCGAACGGAACTTGAGACAGGGTTTACCTGGTTTAAATACGCTGCTCGGCCATTCCTTTCCAAGAGTTAATGTTACGCACTGCAACAGGATTAATCCTTTTCTAACCTCTGAACAGCAGTTTTGACAATAATTATGTGGAAAAGCAGTCGGTGGCTTGGGAAAAATATCGTGCAAAGCACTGGTTACTGAAACTATAGGAAAAATGGGTAGGTATACTGGCCGCCGTAATATAACTCAAATATTGTTGAAGACGGTGTTAAACACAGTCAACCACTCAATCAATCAATTGTAAAGACTAGTTCGGTAGCTCAGTCGTTTACCTACAGGTCTAGAGACAAGGGGGTCGCCAATCCCTTTCTCGGAAGATTAGTTTCCCGAATTTGATGATAGTAATTGCAATTCTTCTCTCTCACTGATGTTCATTGTTTCAACGATGGTTATGTGGAAAAGAAGCCAGTGGCTAAAATATTAATTCTGATATCTACCCTCTGAACACTTTTTAACAATTGCCGATTAAAACCTAGCACGGTATAGATATTTCGCTTTTCCGTCATTATTCTTTACAAATTAAACAATTTCTTCATCCACAATATAACCCTTCCACTATAAAGTATAAATGTCGAAATCAAAAGGTCTCTCAAACTCACTCTCTCACAAACTCTCTGTCTCTGTCTCTCTCACTTAAAATCCAGACGATCCGTCAGTAATATTTCGGACGTAAAACTCTCGAGTCGATGGTTCGACTCCCTACCTAAAGCTGTACCAATTTCTTTTTAAGATCCTTTTTTTTTAAGTGAATGCAACAGTATTTATTCTTTTCGTATCGCCGATGAACGTTTCGACTTGTTTATGTGGGAAAGCAGACAGCAGTTTAAAAAAAACAATGTGCAAAGTACTTGTAAAAGAAACTTTAATAAAGCATGGGTAGGTGCATTGACCGCCGGGATATTACGTAAGTAATGTTGAAGTCGGCTTTAAAATACGAAGAAAACAAAAACATCTATCTCCACCAATAAATCAGGAATCGGCACTATCATTATCACTATCAACTCAACCATTAAAACTACCACCACCATAATAATAATAATAATCGTCATCATCATCAAAGCAATGATTAAAAAGCATTAAAAACTCCATAGCTTTGTGTTAAGTTCTAGCAAACTCTAAAAGAGTTCAGGAAAAAAACTTTCTCGATTGAAATCAGTTCTCTTTCTTTGATTAATCTAAAAATCTTTCACAGCATTTCCAAATCGACACTTTTTATCTCGACGTTTGAAAACAGAGATGATTGAACAGCAATTCGGTCGGTAGCGTACAGAACTTGAGACATGGGTTAGCTGGCTTGAATCCCCTGCTCGGCCATTTCTTTCCGAGGTTTGATGATACTCAATGCGACAGAATTGATTCTTCTCTAACCTCTCAAAAGAAATTTTGACAATAGTCATGTTGAAAAGCAGTCAGTGGCTTGGGGAGAATAGCGTGCAAAAGACTAGTTACTTAATCTTCAGGAAAGTATGGGCAGGTGTACTGGCCGCCGCGATATAACTGAAATATTGTTGAAAACGGTGTTAAACACATGCAATCAATCAATCAATCAAATCAGTTCCCCTCCTTTTATTTATCTGAAATATTTCACAGCATTTCCAAATCACGGTATAGATATTTCGCTTTTTCGTCATTATCCTTTAAAAATTAAACAATTTCTTCATCCACAATACAACCCTTCCACTCTAAAGTATAAATGTCGCAATCAAAAGCTCTCTCAAACTCACTCTCTGACAAACTCTCTGTCTCCATCTCTCTCTCTCTCTCTCTCTCTCTCTCTCTTAAAATCCAAAGGCTCCGTAAGTAATATTCCGGACGTAAAACTCTTGAGTCGATGGTTCGACTCCCTACCTAAATCAATTCCACTTTCTTTTTAAGATTTTTTTAATAAGTTCAATCCGACAGGATTTATTCTTTTCTTATCGCCGATGAAAGTTTCGACGTCTTTATGTGGCAAAGCTGACAGTGGTTTACAAAAAGACAATATGCAAAGGACTGGTGAAAGAAACTCAAGTTCTTGCAAACTCTAAACTGAAACTTCAGGAAAGTATGGGTAGGTGCACTGGCCGCCGCGATATAACTGAAATATTGTTAAAAATGGTCTTAAACACATGCAATCAATTAGTCAAATCAGTTCCCCTCCTTTTATTTATCTGAAATATTTCACAGCATTTCCAAATCAACACTTTATCTTCTTGTTTAACTCCAAAGATGATTAAACAGTGATTCGGTCCGTATTGCACGGAACTTGATACACGGGTTAGCTGGTTTGAATCCCCTGCTCGGCCATTCCTTTCCGATAGTTGATGATACTCATTGCGACAGGATTAGTTATTCTCTAACCTCTGAACAGGAATTTTGACAATAATTTTGAGGAAAAGCAGTCAGTGGCTTGAGAAAAATATCGTGCAAAGTACTGGTTACTCAAACTCCAGGAAAGCATTGCTAAGTGTACTGGCCGCCGTAATATAACTCAAATATCGTTGAAAACGGTGTTAAACACATCCAGTCAATCACTCACTCAATCAATCAATCGTAAAAGACCAGTTTGGTAGCTCAGTCGTTTACCTACAGGTCTAGAGACATAGGGGGTCACCAATCCCTAGCTCGGAAGATTATTTTCCCAAATTTTATGATAGTAATTGTAATTTTTCTCTCTCACTGCTATTCATTGTTTCAACAATGGTTATGTGGAAAAGAAGCCAGTGGCTAAAATATCAATTCTGATATTTACCCTCTGAACACTTTTTAACAATTGCCTATTAAAATCTAGCACGGTATTAATATTTCCCCTTTCCGTCATTATTCTTTACAAATTTTACAGTTTCTTCATCCACAATGCAACTCTTCCACTTTGAAGTAAAAGTGTCGAAATCAATGCTTTTAAACTAAATCTCTTACAAAATCTCTCTGTCTCTTTCTATCTATCTCTCTCTCTCTCTCTCTTTCTCTGAAAATCAAGAGGCTCCGTCAATAACGTTTCGGACGAAAAAGTTTCTGGTCGACGGTTCGACTCCCTACCTAAAGCTGTTACAATTTCTTTTTAAGATCTTTTTTTATATATTCAATTCGACAGGGTTCATTCCTTTCTCAGGGTTGCATCTAGAAATTTTCAAAGAGGGGGGCTGGCCCCCATCATCTTCAGAAAAAGGGAGGCACATCCCCCCTTTCAAGTGTAAAGAGGGGGGACAGATTTCGTGGCGGTTCCCATAATGTGGTAAAGTGTTAATATATTATTTGTTTTTGTGTTTGGAAAATTAATAATGATTATATCCATTAAAGGGTTATTATATCCTAGTCTTCTTTGTCAAGATGAATGTCTTGTAACTTCTTCTTTTAAACTTGTTACAGTACTATCACTGTAAAACAAGTAGACTAACCCCCATCCTACCCTATCTATCCTACGTTGTTTAACATTTTCATTTCATAAATTCAACGAATTTTTTACCTCAGTGTTAGACTGAGATTTTAGCTTCCATCTATTGTTTCATACAGATATTTATGTAGATTTACTGCTTAAATTCACTACCAAAGCTGAAAAAACAGTCTGAAGTGCCTCTGATCAAACGATGTCAAATAGACATTTTGTTGTGTCATGTGTTTTCGCGGTTTTTTGGATCGATCTTTTTTCATGTTTTTTAATTTTTTTAAAAAGTATTTCCACATGATATTGCAAAAATTTGTCAATAAGGGTTGCAGGTCACTTCAAAACATGTCACTTTACCCTAGATCAGTGGATTGATATCATCATCTCGCTTTTAATTACACGCCAGCTTGTGAGGTTGTGATAACCGGTGACGTGTGGCTCCGTCATATTTAATACTCACTGTTTATGACGGAGTTATTTTCTTTCAAGAATTTTGTAGCCTTAAAACATCACTTGTTTTTAGCAGATTCACCAGTGCGTCATTTTTCGACACATTTTTCCTAAATCGTCGCATTCAGTGATCGACAGCGTGGGCCCTGCAGTGAGGCTTTTCGTCTGCGTAACACAGATGACAAGCGTCTATTGATATGATCAAAATAACCCGACAGTCTACGATGTAAGTTTACGGTTTTAAGTTTCGAATGATTATTTGGGTAACCATGCATATTTTGTTATATTTTATTTCCCGAAGTTTTTTCTCTCTTTTTTACCGATTATGGTGCGCACGATCATGCATTTTTTGCGGGCTAGTTCGTTTTAGTGCGGGATTTGGTGCGCAAACAAATTTCGTTTTCGCGGGATTTTTTATTTTGATGCGGGATTTCGGCAATCCCGCACTCTAGATGCAATCCTGCTTTCTTATCGCCGAGCAACGTTTTGACAGCAGACAGTGGTTTAAAAAAGACAATGTGCAAAGTACTGGTAAAAAAAAAAACTTTAATAAAGCATCGGTAGGTGCACTGACCGCCGGGATATTACGTAAGTAATGTTGAAGTTAGCGTTAAAACACCAAGAAAACAAACACATCTATCGCCACTGATAAACCCGGTATCAGCGCTACCACCATCACGATCAACTCAACCATCAAAACTACCACTACCATTATTATAATCATCATCATCATCAATGATTAAAAAGATTAATAACTCCATATGTGTGTTAAGTTCTAACAAACTCTAAAAGAGTTCCGGAAAAAAACTTTCTCGATTGAAATCAGTTCCCTTTCTTTGATTAATCTATAAATCTTTCACAGCATTTCCGAATCGGCATTTTATGTTCACGTTTGAAAACAGAGATGATTGAACAGCAATTCGGTCGGTAGCGTTGAGAACTTGAGACATGGGTTAGCTGGTTTGAATCCCCTGCTCGGCCATTTCTTTCCGAGGTTTGATGATACTCATTGCGACAGGATTAATTCTTCTCTAAACTCTCAAAAGCAATATTGACAATAGTTATGTGGAATGGCTGTCAGTGGCTTGGGGAGAATAGCGTGCAAAGGACTGGTTACTGAAACTTCAGGAAAGTATGGGTACAGTGTAGGTGCACTGGCCGCCGCGATATAACTGAAATATTGTTGAAAACGGTGTTAACCACATGCAATCAATTAATCAAATCAGTTCCCCTCCTTTTATTTATCTGAAATATTTCACAGCATTTCCAAATCAACACTTTAATTTCACGTTTAATTCCAAAGATGATTAAACAGCGATTCGGTCCGTATTGCACGGAACTTGATCCACGGGTTAGCTGGTTTGAATACTCTGCTCGGCCATTCCTTTCCGAGAGTTGATGATACTCATTGCGACAGGATTAGTTTTTCTCTAACCACTGAACAGCAATTTTGACAATAATTATGAGGAAAAGCAGTCAGTGGCTTGGGAAAAAATATCGTGCAAAGTACTGGTTACTGAAACTCCAGGAAAGCATGGATAAGTGTACTGGCCGCCGTAATATAACTCAAATATCATTGAAAACGGTGTAAAACACATCCAGTCAATCACTCAATCAATCAATCAATCGTAAAACATTAGTTAGGTAGCTGACTCGTTTACCTACAGGTGTAGAGACAAGGGGGTCGCCAATCCCTAGCTCGGAAGATTATTTTCCCAAATTTTATGATAGTAATTGCAATTTATCTCTCTCACTGCTATTCGTTGTTTCAACGATGGTTATGTGGAAAAGAAGCCAGTGGCTAAAATATTATTTCTGATATTTACCCTCTGAACACTTTTTAACAATTGCCGATTAAAATCTAGCACGGTATAGATATTTCGCTTTTCCGTCATTATTCTTTACCAATTTAACAATTTCTTCATCCATAATGCAACCCTTCCACTATAAAGTAAAAGTGTCGAAATCAAAAACGCTTTCAAACTAACTCGCTCCCAAACTCTCTCTGGCTCTGTCTGTCTGTCTGTCTCTCTCTCTCTCTCTATTTCTCAAAATCCAGAGGCTCCGTCAGAAATGTTCCGGATGAAAAAGTTTCGGGTCGATGGTTCGACTCCCTACCTAAAGCTGTTACAATTTCTTTTTTATATGTTCAATGCGACAGGGTTCATTCTTTCTTATCGCCGATCAACGGTTCGACTTGTTTATGTGGGAAAGCAGACAGTGGTTTAAAAAAGACAATGTGCAATTACTGGTAAACTTCAATATAGCATCGGTAGGCGCATTGACCGCCGGGATATTACGTAAGTAATGTTGAAGTTGGCGTTAAAACACCAAGAAAACAAACACATCTATCGCCACTGATAAATCCGGTATCAGCACTACCACCATCACTACCAACTCAACCATCAAAACTACCACCACCGTTATTAAAATCATCATCATCATCATCAAAGCAATAATTAAAAAGCATTAGTAACTCCATAGCTTTATGTTAAGTTCTAGCAAACTCTAAAAGAGTTCCGGAAAAAAAACTTTCTCGATTCAAATCAGTTCCCTTTCTTTGATTAATCTGAAAATCTTTCAAAGCATTTCCAAATCAACACTTTATCTTCACGTTTGACTGCAGAGATGATTGAACAGCAATTTGGTCGGTAGCGTACAGAACTTGAGACATGGTTTAGCTGGTTTGAATCCCCTGCTCGGCCATTTCTTTCCGAGATTTGATGATACTCATTGCGACAGGATTAATTCTTCTCTAAACTCTCAAAAGCAATTTTGACAATAGTTATGTGGAATGGCTGTAAGTGGCGTGGGGAGAATAGCGTGCAAAGGACTGGTTACTGAAACTTCAGAAAAGTATGGGTAGGTGCACTGGCCGCCGCGATATAACTGAAATATTGAAAAAACTGAACAAACGGTGTTAAACACATACAATCAATCAATCGTTAATGACAATTTCGATAGCTTAGTCGTTTTTGAGACAAGAGGGTCGCCAATCCCCAGCTCCGAAAATTACTTTCCCAGGTTTCATGATAATCATTGCGGAAGGATTCATTCTTCTCTCTTACTGCTGGTCATTCTTTCGACGATGGTTATGTGGAAAAGAAGCCAGTGGCTAGAGTATAAACTACAGGTTTAAGAACCCAAGGAATGCATTGAGAGACGCACTGGCTGCCTTGATATAACTGACATAATTTTGCATACGGTGCGAAACACCATACACATACAATATCGCAAATGGTCATGCGTTATCATTTGATATTAAACAAATTGCATTTAATCATATGGTGCAAACTTTTGTTTATTCGGCATGTTAAAAATTAAAAGCTGAGATCGATACAGCATTTAGAGTGATCATGTATATTAATGCACAGGGCGATTCGATAACTCTGTATGATCTAACCAGTACGTTTCAGTTGTGTCAGGAACGGCAGTAACATTTAATACTAAAAGACCTATTTCAGAAGTGTAATTAGTTAATGATCTAATCTATTACAAAGCATTCAACATTCAAACTTACGGTCTGAGGGAACATACTAACAAACGATACTTCATACAGGCAGAGGGTATAAAGGACGGAAGGAAGATAAACTCAAACAGATATTACAGTTTTGGAGGAAAAGAGACAATTCTGCGGCCTGTGAACTTGAGGAAACCAATAAGAAGAAGTAAGCTATGATATCTATTTAGTGACAGAGAGAGAGAGACAGAGAGAGAGAGAGAGAGACAGAGAGACAGAGAGAGAGCCAGAGAGAGAGAGAGAGAGAGAGAGAGAGAGAGAGAGCTAGAGAGAGAGAAAGAGAGAGAGATAGAGCCAGAGAGATAGAGCCAGAGAGCGAGCTAGAGAGACAGAGAGAGAGACAGAGAGAGAGAGAGAGAGAGGATGGTAGGAAGACAGAGAACAAGACAGAGCCAGATAGAAAGAGCCTGAGAGAGGCAGAGAGAGAGAAAGATTGAGCCAGAGAGAGACAAAGTGAGGCTGAGAGAGAGCAGAGAAAGATAAAGCAAGAAAGAGGGAGAGGAGAGACAGAAAGATGCCGAGAGAAAAAGAGAGAGACAGACAGAGAGAAGAAGGAGGGAGGGAGTGAGATCAAAAGAAAAAAGGAGTCAGGAAAGGAGAAAAATGGGTTAGACAGAATTAGAGAGAAATAGACAGACTAAAAGATAGAGCGATGGAGACATAGAGAAAGAAAACGTTAGAAAGAGACAGAAACAGAGATACCGAGATAGTGAGAGAGAGATATGAAAGGAAAGAATGAGTGAATGACTTAGATATAAAGGGAAGGAATAGAGAAAGAGAGACAGCTTCAAAAAGAGGGATAGACAGAACGACAGACAGTGACAAAGTAAGGAAGACAGTGAGACAGGGAAAGGGACAGACAGCTAGAGAGAACCATTCTAAGTGAGAGAGGCACATAGAAAGGGTGAGAGAGAGAAAGATAAAAAAGGGAGTAAGAGAGAAAAAAAGTGGGACAGAGAGAAAGAGCGATAGAGTAAAGGAGAGAGAGAGAGGACAAACGGTTTTGGGATAAAACTTATTGTCAAAGAATAGAAAGGGCACATTTAAAACGCCAGAAAAACGAGATTAAGGAAATAGCACCAGGGTTCAATGGTATTCGACATCGACTGATCGCTTAATTCCATAGACTTAGGTCAAGAGCTCTAGGATTGTAGAAACAGTTCACAAAGTGGGGAAAATTGCACAGACCTAGTGCACAAGCTTTTCGACTGAAGGTAAAACAAAAGTTTGGGCACAGTTGTAAATAGAGAGGTTACGTCAGTAGAACTGAAAGAAAATATTAATCACGTACTGTGGATACAGGCACGCGGCACAAGGTTGTCATAAGGGTAGAGAAACATTTTCAGGGTTTGTGCCTACTTAAGGGTGCAAAGTCACAGTGAAAGAGTGCGTAGAAGGGAAAATCGGAACATCTCACTGAGTGATAGTGAAAGATGACAGGCTGGGAGTAAAATCACAGTTTTATGGCCTGAGGATACATCTCACTGACCAAGAGAAGGATCTCAATTCCTTAGAAGACATGACACGGAATGTGGGAATATCCTATGGACAGAAGGCACATCTTACAAACCTTGAGTACATCAGACAGGCATGGAGTATAGTCTTACAGAAAACGGGTAAATTTAAAGTTAGAACACAGTTCTCGGGCCTCAGGGCACAGTTACTCGCTGAGGGTACATCTCACAGATTAAGGATACATCTCAGGGACTGAGGGTATGGGCAAACAGGGCAAAGGATAACATTCGAGTAAGGTCAGTGGTTCAGTGCCTGACGGTACATCCAACTGACTATAGGTACGAGTTTAAAGTCTAAGAGGAAATGAAAAACACTGAGGGAACATTCCACGAACAGAGGATAAAATCTTAAAAACTCGGTGTAATGGCTTGAGGTTTGAGTTAAAGACTATGGATATGATAGCACAGACTGCGGGTACAAGCTCAGGAATCCGGGCGATTATATTAATGTAGATATACAGTTTCAGTGCCTAATGGTAAATTCCAACAATCAAGGGTTCGATTTTAAAGGCATACATGTAAATCAAATGAAACGAAGAAACCTTTCTCCGATTGGAGGTACATCTCATGGACTAAGCTTCATCGAACAGACTGAGGGTAAGAGCTAACGGCATTCAGTTGAAATCAAAGTAAATACCAGATTCTGGGCATCCATTTCCATTTGACCAACCAAGGGAACATCTTATGGAGAGAGGAAAACATATGGTTGAAAAACGGTAAATCACACTGAAAAGTTTTTAGCGAGAATGGCTGATCTCATGGACTCAGAGTACAGGATAATCAACTGAAGGAAAAAAGACTTGGCTATATATTAAGCGTTTGTTGACTCCTCTCAGGGGCTAAGGGTACATTGCACGGACTGAGGGTACTAACTGACCGAGAGCTAGCTAAACGAAAGTCAAGACAATGATACTGACTAAACACCAACTATCTTGGACTGCAAGTATCTCAAACGTTTTAAAGGTATAGATATTTCGCGATTCAAATCAGTTCCCTTTCTTTTATTAATCTAAATGTCTTTAACAGCATTTCCAAATCCACACTCTATTGCCGTTTAACTCTAAAGATGATTAAACAGCAATTCGGTCTGTAGCGAACGCAACTTGAGACAGGGTTAAGCTGGTTTGAATCCCCTGCTCGGCCATTCCTTTCAGAGAGTCGATGATACTGATTGCAACAGAATTAATCCTTTTCTAACCTCTGAGCAGCAGTTTTGACAACAGTTATGTGGAAAAGCAGTCAATGGCTTGGGAAAATATCGTGCAAAGTACTGGTTACTGAAACTCTTGGAAAACATGGGTAAGTGTACTGTCCGCCGTAATATAACTCAAATATTGTTGAAAACGGTGTTAAACACATACAGTCAACCACTCAATCAATCAATCGTCAAAAGACTAGTTTGGTAGCTCAGTCGTTTACCTACAGGTCTAGCGATTCGGTCCGTATTGCACGGAACTTAATACACGGGTTAGCTGGTTTGAATCCCGTACTCGGCCATTCCTTTCCGAGGGTTGATGATTCTTCCTGCGACAGAATTAGTTTTTCTCTAACCTCTGAACAGGAATTTCGACAATAATTATGAGGAAAAGCAGGCAATGGCTTGGGAAAAATATCGTGCAAAGTACTGGTTACTGAAACTCCAGGAAAGCATGGGTAAGTGTACTGTCCGCTGTAATATAACTCAAATATCGTTGAAAACGGTGTTAAACACATACAGTCAATCACTCACTCAATTAATCAATCAATCATAAAAAAAGATTAGTTCAGTAGCTCAGTCGTTTACCTACAGGTCTAGAGACAAGGGGGTCGCGAATCCCTAGCTCGGAAGATTAGTTTCCCAAATTTGATGATTATAATTGCAATTCTCTCACTGCTGTTCATTGTTTCAACGATGGTTATGTGGAAAAGAAGCCAGTGGCTAAAATGTTAATTCTGATATTTAACCTCTGAACACTTTTTAACAATTGCCGATTAAACTCTAGCACGGTATTAATATTTCGCTTTTCCGTCATTATTCTTTACAAATTTAACAATTTCTTCATCCACAATACAATCCTTCCACTTTAAAGTATAAATGTTGCAATCAAAAGCTCTCTTAAACTCACTCTCTCACAAACCCTCTGTCCCTGTCTCTCTGTCTCCCTCTCTTAAAATTCAGAGGCTGCGTCAGTAACATTCCGGACGTAAAACTCTCGATTTCTTTTTAAGATCTTTTTATAAGTTCAATTCGACAGGATTTATTCTTTTCTTATCGCCGATTAACGTTTCGACTTGTTTATGTGGGAAAGCAGACAGTGATTTAAAAAAGACAATGTGGAAAGTACTGGTAAACGAAACTCAATAAAGCATGGGTAGGTGCATTGACCGCCGGGATATTACGTAAGTAATGTTGAAGTCGGCTTTAAAACACCAAGAAAACAAACACATCTATCTCCACCAATAAATCAGGAATCGGTACTATCATCATTATTATTAACTCAACCATTAAAACTACCGCCACCATTATAATAATAATAATCGTCATCATCATCAAAGCAATGATTAAAAAGCATTAAAAACTCCATAGCTTTGTGTTAAGTTCTAACAAACTCTAAAAGAGTTCCGGAAAAAAAAAAAATTTCTCGATTAAAATCAGTTCCCTTTCTTTGATTAATCTGAAAATCTTTCACAGCATTTCCAAATCGACACTTTATCTCGACGTTTGAAAACAGAGATGATTGAACAGCAATTCGGTCGGTAGCGTACAGAACTTGAGACATGGATTAGCTGGTTTGAATCCCCTGCTCGGCCATTTCTTTCCGAGGTTTGATTATACTCATTCCGACAGGATTAATTCTTCTCTAACCTCTCAAAAGCAATTTTGACAACAGTTATGTTGAAAAGCAGTCAGTGGCTGGGGGAGAATAGCTTGCAAAGGACTGGTTACTGAATCTTCAGAAAATTATGGGTAGGTGCACTGGCCGCCGCGATATAACTGAAATATTGTTGAAAACGGTGTTAAACACATGCAATCAATCAGTCAATCAAATCAGTTCCTCTCCTTTTATTTATCTGAAATATTTCACAGCATTTCCAAATCAACACTTTATCTTTACGTTTAACTCCAAAGATGATTAAACAGCGATTCGGTCCGTATTTCACGGAACTTGATACACGGGTTAGCTGGTTTGAATCCCCTGCTCGGCCATTCCTTTCCGAGAGTTGATGATACTCATTCCGACAGGATTAGTTTTTCTCTAACCCCTGAATAGAATTTTGACAATAATTATGAGGAAAAGCAGTCAGTGGCTTGGGAAAAATATCGTGCAAAGTACTAATTACTGAAACTCCAGGAAAGCATGGGTAAGTGTACTGGCCGCCGTAATATAACTCAAATATCGTTGAAAACGGTGTTAAACACATACAGTCAATCACTCACTCAATCAATCAATCGTAAAAGACTAGTTCGGTAGCTCAGTCGTTTACCTACAGGTCTGGAGACAAGGGGGTCGCCAATCCCTAGCTCGGAAGATTATTTTCCCAAATTTTATGATAGTAATTGCAATTCATCTCTCTCACTGCTGTTCATTGTTTCAACGAGGGTTATGTGGAAAAGAAGCCAGTGGCTAAAATATCATTTCTGATATTTACCCTCTGAACACCTTTTAACAATTGCCGATTAAAATCTAGCACGGTATAGATATTTCGCTTTTCCGTCATTATTCTTTACCAATTTAACAATTTCTTCATCCATAATGCAACCCTTCCACTATAAAGTAAAAGTGTCGAAATCAAAAACGCTTTCAAACTAACTCGCTCCCAAACTCTCTCTAGCTCTGTCTGTCTCTCTCTCTCCCTCTTCCTCTCTCTCTCTCTCTCTCTATCTCTCAAAATCCAGAGGCTCCGTCAGAAACGTTCCGGACGAAAAAGTTTCGGGTCGATGGTTCGACTCCCTACCTAAAGCTGTTACAATTTCTTTTTTATATGTTCAATGCGACAGGGTTCATTCTTTCTTATCGCCGATTAACGGTTCGACTTGTTTATGTGAGAAAGCAGACAGTGGTTTAAAAAGAACAATGTGCAAAGTACTGGTAAACTTCAATATAGCATCGGTAGGTGCATTGACCGCCGGGATATTACGTAAGTAATGTTGAAGTTGGCGTTAAAACACCAAGAAAACAAACACATCTATCGTCACTGATAAATCCGGTATCAGCACTACCACCATCACTACCAACTCAACCATCAAAACTACCACCACCGTTATTAAAATCATCATCATCATCATCAAAGCAATAATTAAAAAGCATTAGTAACTCCATAGCTTTATGTTAAGTTCTAGCAAACTCTAAAAGAGTTCCGGAAAAAAAACTTTCTCGATTCAAATCAGTTCCCTTTCTTTGATTAATCTGAAAATCTTTCAAAGCATTTCCAAATCAACGCTTTATCTTCACGTTTGACTGCAGAGATGATTGAACAGCAATTTGGTCGGTAGCGTACAGAACTTGAGACATGGTTTAGCTGGTTTGAATCCCCTGCTCGGCCATTTCTTTCCGAGATTTGATGATACTCATTGCGACAGGATTAATTCTTCTCTAAACTCTCAAAAGCAATTTTGACAATAGTTATGTGGAATGGCTGTAAGTGGCGTGGGGAGAATAGCGTGCAAAGGACTGGTTACTGAAACTTCAGAAAAGTATGGGTAGGTGCACTGGCCGCCGCGATATAACTGAAATATTGAAAAAACTGAACAAACGGTGTTAAACACATACAATCAATCAATCGTTAATGACAATTTCGATAGCTTAGTCGTTTTTGAGACAAGAGGGTCGCCAATCCCCAGCTCCGAAAATTACTTTCCCAGGTTTCATGATAATCATTGCGGAAGGATTCATTCTTCTCTCTTACTGCTGGTCATTCTTTCGACGATGGTTATGTGGAAAAGAAGCCAGTGGCTAGAGTATAAACTACAGGTTTAAGAACCCAAGGAATGCATTGAGAGACGCACTGGCTGCCTTGATATAACTGACATAATTTTGCATACGGTGCGAAACACCATACACATACAATATCGCAAATGGTCATGCGTTATCATTTGATATTAAACAAATTGCATTTAATCATATGGTGCAAACTTTTGTTTATTCGGCATGTTAAAAATTAAAAGCTGAGATCGATACAGCATTTAGAGTGATCATGTATATTAATGCACAGGGCGATTCGATAACTCTGTATGATCTAACCAGTACGTTTCAGTTGTGTCAGGAACGGCAGTAACATTTAATACTAAAAGACCTATTTCAGAAGTGTAATTAGTTAATGATCTAATCTATTACAAAGCATTCAACATTCAAACTTACGGTCTGAGGGAACATACTAACAAACGATACTTCATACAGGCAGAGGGTATAAAGGACGGAAGGAAGATAAACTCAAACAGATATTACAGTTTTGGAGGAAAAGAGACAATTCTGCGGCCTGTGAACTTGAGGAAACCAATAAGAAGAAGTAAGCTATGATATCTATTTAGTGACAGAGAGAGAGAGACAGAGAGAGAGAGAGAGAGACAGAGAGACAGAGAGAGAGCCAGAGAGAGAGAGAGAGAGAGAGAGAGAGAGAGAGAGAGAGCTAGAGAGAGAGAAAGAGAGAGAGATAGAGCCAGAGAGATAGAGCCAGAGAGCGAGCTAGAGAGACAGAGAGAGAGACAGAGAGAGAGAGAGAGAGAGGATGGTAGGAAGACAGAGAACAAGACAGAGCCAGATAGAAAGAGCCTGAGAGAGGCAGAGAGAGAGAAAGATTGAGCCAGAGAGAGACAAAGTGAGGCTGAGAGAGAGCAGAGAAAGATAAAGCAAGAAAGAGGGAGAGGAGAGACAGAAAGATGCCGAGAGAAAAAGAGAGAGACAGACAGAGAGAAGAAGGAGGGAGGGAGTGAGATCAAAAGAAAAAAGGAGTCAGGAAAGGAGAAAAATGGGTTAGACAGAATTAGAGAGAAATAGACAGACTAAAAGATAGAGCGATGGAGACATAGAGAAAGAAAACGTTAGAAAGAGACAGAAACAGAGATACCGAGATAGTGAGAGAGAGATATGAAAGGAAAGAATGAGTGAATGACTTAGATATAAAGGGAAGGAATAGAGAAAGAGAGACAGCTTCAAAAAGAGGGATAGACAGAACGACAGACAGTGACAAAGTAAGGAAGACAGTGAGACAGGAAAAGGGACAGACAGCTAGAGAGAACCATTCTAAGTGAGAGAGGCACATAGAAAGGGTGAGAGAGAGAAAGATTAAAAAAAGGGAGTAAGAGAGAAAAAAAGTGGGACAGAGAGAAAGAGCGATAGAGTAAAAGAGAGAGAGAGAGGACAAACGGTTTTGGGATAAAACTTATTGTCAAAGAATAGAAAGGGCACATTTAAAACGCCAGAAAAACGAGATTAAGGAAATAGCACCAGGGTTCAATGGTATTCGACATCGACTGATCGCTTAATTCCATAGACTTAGGTCAAGAGCTCTAGGATTGTAGAAACAGTTCACAAAGTGGGGAAACTTGCACAGACCTAGTGCACAAGCTTTTCGACTGAAGGTAAAACAAAAGTTTGGGCACAGTTGTATATAGAGAGGTTACGTCAGTAGAACTGAAAGAAAATATTGATCACGTACTGTGGATACAGGCACGCGGCACAAGGTTGTCATAAGGGTAGAGAAACATTTTCAGGGTTTGTGCGTACTTAAGGGTGCAAAGTCACAGTGAAAGAGTGCGTAGAAAGGAAAATCGGAACATCTCACTGAGTGATGGTGAAAGATGACAGGCTGGGAGTAAAATCACAGTTTTATGGCCTGAGGATACATCTCACTGACCAAGAGAAGGATCTCAATTCCTTAGAAGACATGACACGGAATGTGGGAATATCCTATGGACAGAAGGCACATCTTACAAACCTTGAGTACATCAGACAGGCATGGGGTATAGTCTTACAGAAAACGGGTAAATTTAAAGTTAGAACACAGTTCTCGGGCCTCAGGGCACAGTTACTCGCTGAGGGTACATCTCACAGATTAAGGATATATCTCAGGGACTGAGGGTATGGGCATACAGGGCAAAGGATAGCATTCGAGTAAGGTCAGTGGTTCAGTGCCTGAGGGTACATCCAACTGACTATAGGTACGAGTTTAAAGTCTAAGAGGAAATGAAAAACACTGAGGGAACATTCCACGAACAGAGGATAAAATCTCAAAAACTCGGTGTAATGGCTTGAGGTTTGAGTTAAAGACGATGGATATGATAGCACAGACTGCGGGTACAAGCTCAGGAATCCGGGCGATCACATTAATGTAGATATACAGTTTCAGTGCCTAATGGTAAATTCCAACAATCAAGGGTTCGATTTTAAAGGCATACATGTAAATCAAATGAAACGAAGAAACCTTTCTCCGATTGGAGGTACATCTCATGGACTAAGCTTCATCGAACAGACTGAGGGTAAGAGCTAACGGCATTCAGTTGAAATCAAAGTAAATACCAGATTCTGGGCATCCATTTCCATTTGACCAACCAAGGGAACATCTTATGGAGAGAGGAAAACATATGGTTGAAAAAAGGTAAATCACACTGAAAAGTTTTTAGGGAGAATGGCTGATCTCATGGACTCAGAGTACAGGATAATCAACTGAAGGAAAAAAGACTTGGCTATATATTAAGCGTTTGTTGACTCCTCTCAGGGGCTAAGGGTACATTGCACGGACTGAGGGTACTAACTGACCGAGAGCTAGCTAAACGAAAGTCAAGACAATGATACTGACTAAACACCAACTATCTTGGACTGCAAGTATCTCAAACGTTTTAAAGGTATAGATATTTCGCGATTCAAATCAGTTCCCTTTCTTTTATTAATCTAAATGTCTTTAACAGCATTTCCAAATCCACACTCTATTGCCGTTTAACTCTAAAGATGATTAAACAGCAATTCGGTCTGTAGCGAACGCAACTTGAGACAGGGTTAAGCTGGTTTGAATCCCCTGCTCGGCCATTCCTTTCAGAGAGTCGATGATACTGATTGCAACAGAATTAATCCTTTTCTAACCTCTGAGCAGCAGTTTTGACAACAGTTATGTGGAAAAGCAGTCAATGGCTTGGGAAAATATCGTGCAAAGTACTGGTTACTGAAACTCTTGGAAAACATGGGTAAGTGTACTGTCCGCCGTAATATAACTCAATATTGTTGAAAACGGTGTTAAACAAATACAGTCAACCACTCAATCAATCAATCGTCAAAAGACTAGTTTGGTAGCTCAGTCGTTTACCTACAGGTCTAGCGATTCGGTCCGTATTGCACGGAACTTAATACACGGGTTAGCTGGTTTGAATCCCGTACTCGGCCATTCCTTTCCGAGGCTTGATGATTCTTCCTGCGACAGAATTAGTTTTTCTCTAACCTCTGAACAGGAATTTCGACAATAATTATGAGGAAAAGCAGGCAATGGCTTGGGAAAAATATCGTGCAAAGTACTGGTTACTGAAACTCCAGGAAAGCATGGGTAAGTGTACTGTCCGCTGTAATATAACTCAAATATCGTTGAAAACGGTGTTAAACACATACAGTCAATCACTCACTCAATTAATCAATCAATCATAAAAGATTAGTTCAGTAGCTCAGTCGTTTACCTACAGGTCTAGAGACAAGGGGGTCGCGAATCCCTAGCTCGGAAGATTAGTTTCCCAAATTTGATGATTATAATTGCAATTCTCTCACTGCTGTTCATTGTTTCAACGATGGTTATGTGGAAAAGAAGCCAGTGGCTAAAATGTTAATTCTGATATTTAACCTCTGAACACTTTTTAACAATTGCCGATTAAACTCTAGCACGGTATTAATATTTCGCTTTTCCGTCATTATTCTTTACAAATTTAACAATTTTTTCATCCACAATACAATCCTTCCACTTTAAAGTATAAATGTCGCAATCAAAAGCTCTCTTAAACTCACTCTCTCACAAACTCTCTGTCTCTCCCTCTGTCTCCCTCTCTTAAAATTCAGAGGCTGCGTCAGTAACATTCCGGACATAAAAATCTCGATTTCTTTTTAAGATCTTTTTATAAGTTCAATTCGAGAAGATTTATTATTTTCTTATCGCCGATTAACGTTTCGACTTGTTTATGTGGGAAAGCAGACAGTGATTTAAAAAAGACAATGTGGAAAGTACTGGTAAACGAAACTCAATAAAGCATGGGTAGGTGCATTGACCGCCGGGATAATACGTAAGTAATGTTGAAGTCGGCTTTAAAACACCAAGAAAACAAACACATCTATCTCCACCAATAAATCAGGAATCGGTACTATCATCATTATTATTAACTCAACCATTAAAACTACCGCCACCATTATAATAATAATAATCGTCATCATCATCAAAGCAATGATTAAAAAGCATTAGTAACTCCATAGCTTTGTGTTAAGTTCTAACAAACTCTAAAAGAGTTCAGGAAAAAAAAAAACTTTCACGATTCAAATCAGTTCCATTTCTTTGATTAATCTGAAAATCTTTCACAGCATTTCCAAATCGACACTTTATCTCGACGTTTGAAAACAGAGATGATTGAACAGCAATTCGGTCGGTAGCGTACAGAACTTGAGACATGGGCTAGCTGGTTTGAATCCCCTGCTCGGCCATTTCTTTCCGAGGTTTGATTATACTCATTCCGACAGGATTAATTCTTCTCTAACCTCTCAAAAGCAATTTTGACAACAGTTATGTTGAAAAGCAGTCAGTGGCTTGGGGAGAATAGCTTGCAAAGGACTGGTTACTGAATCTTCAGAAAATTATGGGTAGGTGCACTGGCCGCCGCGATATAACTGAAATATTGTTGAAAACGGTGTTAAACACATGCAATCAATCAGTCAATCAAATCAGTTCCTCTCCTTTTATTTATCTGAAATATTTCACAGCATTTCCAAATCAACACTTTATCTTTACGTTTAACTCCAAAGATGATTAAACAGCGATTCTGTCCGTATTTCACGGAACTTGATACACGGGTTAGCTGGTTTGAATCCCCTGCTCGGCCATTCCTTTCCGAGAGTTGATGATACTCATTCCGACAGGATTAGTTTTTCTCTAACCACTGAACAGAATTTTGACAATAATTATAAGGAAAAGCAGTCAGTGGCTTGGGAAAAATATCGTGCAAAGTACTGGTTACTGAAACTCCAGGAAAGCATGGGTAAGTGTAGGGCCGCCGTAATATAACTCAAATATCGTTGAATACGGTGTTAAACACATACAGTCAATCACTCACTAAATCAATCAATCGTAAAAGACTAGTTCGGTAGCTCAGTCGTTTACCTACAGGTCTAGAGACAAGGGGGTCGCCAATCCCTAGCTCGGAAGATTATTTTCCCAAATTTTATGATAGTAATAGTAATTCTTCTCTCTCACTGCTATTGTTTCAACGAGGGTTATGTGGAAAAGAAGCCAGTGGCTAAAATATCAATTCTGATATTTACCCTCTGAACACTTTTTAACAATTGCCTATTAAAATCTAGCACGGTATTAATATTTCGCCTTTCCGTCATTATTCTTTACAAATTTAACAATTTCTTCATCCACAATGCAACTCTTCCACTATAAAGTAAAACTGTCGAAATCAAAAACACTTTCAAACTAAATCTCTCACAAAATCTCTCTGTCTCTTTCTCTCTCTCTCTCTCTCTCTCTCTCTCTCTCTCTCTCTCTCTCTCGCTAAAAATCAAGAGGCTCCGTCAGTAACGTTTCGGACGAAACAGTTTCTGGTCGATGGTTCGACTCCCTACCTAAAGCTGTTACAATTTCTTTTTAAGATCAGGGTTCATTCTTTTCTTATCGCCGATCAACGTATTGACTTGTTTATGTGAGAAAGCAGACAGTGGTTTAAAAAAGACAATGTGCAAAGTACTGGTAAAAAAGCCTTTAATAAAGCATCGGTAGGTGCATTGACCGCCGGGATATTACGTAAGTAATGTTGAAGTTGGCGTTAAAACACCAAGAAAACAAACACATCTATCGCCACTGATAAACCCGGTATCAGCGCTACCACCATCACGACCAACTCAACCATCAAAACTACCACTACCATTATTATAATAATCATTATCATCAATGATTAAAAAGCATTAATAACTCCATAGCTTTGTGTCAAGTTCTAACAAACTCTAAAAGAGTTCCGGAAAAAAACTTTCTCGATTCAAATCAGTTCCCTTTCTTTGATTAAACTATAAATCTTTCACAGCATTTCCGAATCGATATTTTATGTTCACGTTTGAAAACAGAGATGATTGAACAGCAGTTTGGTCGGTAGCGTAGAGAATTTGAGACATGGATTAGCTGGTTTGAATCCAATGCTCGGCCATTTCTTTCCGAGGTTTGATGATACTCATTGCGACAGGATTAATTCTTCTCTAAACTCTCAAAAGCAATATTGACAATAGTTATCTGGAATGGCTATCAGTGGTTTGGGGAGAATAGCGTGCAAAGGACTGGTTACTGAATCTTCAGGAAAGTATGGGTACAGTGTAGGTGCACTGGCCGCCGCGAAATAACTGAAATATTGTTGAAAACGGTGTTAAACACATGCAATCAATTAATCAAATCAGTTCCCCTCCTTTTATTTATTTGAAATATTTCACAGCATTTCCAAATCAACACTTTATCTTCACGTTTAATTCCAAAGATGATTAAACAGCGATTCGGTCCGTATTTCACGGAACTTGATACACGGGTTAGCTGGTTTGAATCCCCTGCTCGGCCATTCCTTTCTGAGAGTTGATGATACTCATTGCGACAGGATTAGTTTTTCTCTAACCACTGAACAGCAATTTTGACAATAATTATGAGGAAAAGCAGTCAGTGGCTTGGGAAAAAATATCGTGCAAAGTACTGGTTACTGAAACTCCAGGAAAGCATGGGTAAGTGTACTGGCCGCCGTAATATAACTCAAATATCGTTGAAAACGGTGTCAAACACATACAGTCAATCACTCACTCAATCAATCAATCGTAAAAGACTAGTTCGGTAGTTCAGTCGTTTACCTACAGGTCTAGAGACAAGGGGGTCGCCAATCCCTAGCTCGGAAGATTATTTTCCCAAATTTTATGATAGTAATTGCAATTCATCTCTCTCACTGCTGTTCATTGTTTCAACGAGGGTTATGTGGAAAAGAAGCCAGTGGCTAAAATATCATTTCTGATATTTACCCTCAGAACACTTTTTAACAATTGCCGATTAAAATCTAGCACGGTATAGATATTTCGCTTTTCCGTCATTATTCTTTACCAATTTAACAATTTCTTCATCCATAATGCAACCCTTCCACTATAAAGTAAAAGTGTCGAAATCAAAAACGCTTTCAAACTAACTCGCTCCCAAACTCTCTCTGGCTCTGTCTGTCTCTCTCTCTCCCTCTCTCTCTCTCTCTCTCTCTCTCTCTGTCTCTCTATCTATCTATGTGTCAAAATCCAGAGGCTCCGTCAGAAACGTTCCAGACGAAAAAGTTTCGGGTCGATGGTTCGACTCCCTACTTAACGCTGTTACAATTTCTTTTTTATATGTTCAATGCGACAGGGTTCATTCTTTCTTATCGCCGATCAACAGTTCGACTTGTTTATGTGGGAAAGCAGACAGTGGTTTAAAAAGAACAATGTGCAAAGTACTGGTAAACTTCAATATAGCATCGGTAGGTGCATTGACCGCCGGGATATTACGTAAGTAATGTTGAAGTTGGCGTTAAAACACCAAGAAAACAAACACATCTATCGCCACTGATAAATCCGGTATCAGCACTACCACCATCACTACCAACTCAACCATCAAAACTACCACCACCGTTATTAAAATCATCATCATCATCATCAAAGCAATAATTAAAAAGCATTACTAACTCCATAGCTTTATGTTAAGTTCTAGCAAACTCTAAAAGAGTTCCGGAAAAAAAACTTTCTCGATTCAAATCAGTTCCCTTTCTTTGATTAATCTGAAAATCTTTCACATCATTTCCAAATCAACACTTTATCTTCACGTTTGACTGCAGAGATGATTGAACAGCAATTTGGTCGGTAGCGTACAGAACTTGAGACATGGTTTAGCTGGTTTGAATCCCCTGCTCTGCCATTTCTTTCCGAGATTTGATGATACTCATTGCGACAGGATTAATTCTTCTCTAAACTCTCAAAAGCAATTTTGACAATAGTTATGTGGAATGGCTGTAAGTGGCGTGGGGAGAATAGCGTGCAAAGGACTGGTTACTGAAACTTCAGAAAAGTATGGGTAGGTGCACTGGCCGCCGCGATATAACTGAAATATTGAAAAAACTGAACAAACGGTGTTAAACACATACAATCAACCAATCGTTAATGACAATTTCGATAGCTTAGTCGTTTTTGAGACAAGAGGGTCGCCAATCCCCAGCTCCGAAAATTACTTTCCCAGGTTTCATGATAATCATTGCGGAAGGATTCATTCTTCTCTCTTACTGCTGGTCATTCTTTCGACGATGGTTATGTGGAAAAGAAGCCAGTGGCTAGAGTATAAACTACAGGTTTAAGAACCCAAGGAATGCATTGAGAGACGCACTGGCTGCCTTGATATAACTGACATAATTTTGCATACGGTGCGAAACACCATACACATACAATATCGCAAATGGTCATGCGTTATCATTTGATATTAAACAAATTGCATTTAATCATATGGTGCAAACTTTTGTTTATTCGGCATGTTAAAAATTAAAAGCTGAGATCGATACAGCATTTAGAGTAATCATGTATATTAATGCACATGGCGATTCGATAACTCTGTATGATCTAACCAGTACGTTTCAGTTGTGTCAGGAACGGCAGTAACATTTAATACTAAAAGACCTATTTCAGAAGTGTAATTAGTTAATGATCTAATCTATTACAAAGCATTCAACATTCAAACTTACGGTCTGAGGGAACATACTAACAAACGATACTTCATACAGGCAGAGGGTATAAAGGACGGAAGGAAGATAAACTCAAACAGAGAATACAGTTTTGGAGGAAAAGAGACAATTCTGCGGCCTGTGAACTTGAGGAAACCAATAAGAAGAAGTAAGCTATGATATCTATTTAGTGACAGAGAGAGAGAGAGAGAGAGACAGAGAGAGAGAGAGACAGAGAGACAGAGAGAGAGCCAGAGAGAGAGCCAGAGAGATAGAGCCAGAGAGAGAGAGAGAGCTAGAGAGAGAGAGACAGAGAGAGAGAAAGAGAGAGAGAGATAGAGCCAGAGAGATAGAGCCAGAGAGCGAGCTAGAGAGACAGAGAGAGAGAGAGAGGATGGTAGGCAGACAGAGAACAAGACAGAGCCAGATATAAAGAGCCTGAGAGAGGCAGAGAGAGAGAAAGATTGAGCCAGAGAGAGACAAAGTGAGGCTGAGAGAGAGCAGAGAAAGATAAAGCAAGAAAGAGGGAGAGGAGAGACAGAAAGATGCCGAGAGAAAAAGAGAGAGACAGACAGAGAGAAGAAGGAGGGAGGGAGTGAGATCAAAAGAAAAAAGGAGTCAGGAAAGGAGAAAAATGGGTTAGACAGAATTAGAGAGAAATAGACAGACTAAAAGATAGAGCGATGGAGACATAGAGAAAGAAAACGTTAGAAAAAGACAGAAACAGAGAGACCGAGATAGTGAGAGAGAGATATGAAAGGAAAGAATGAGTGAATGACTTAGATATAAAGGGAAGGAATAGAGAAAGAGAGACAGCTTCAGAAAGAGGGATAGACAGAACGACAGACAGTAACAAAGTAAGGAAGACAGTGAGACAGGGGAAGGGACAGACAGCTAGAGAGAACCATTCTAAGTGAGAGAGGCACATAGAAAGGGTGAGAGAGAGAAAGATAAAAAAAGGGAGTAATAGAGAAAAAAAGTGGGACAGAGAGAAAGAGCGATAGAGTAAAAGAGAGAGAGAGAGAGAGAGAGAGAGAGGACAAACGGTTTTGGGATAAAACTTATTGTCAAAGAATAGAAAGGGCACATTTAAAACGCCAGAAAAACGAGATTAAGGAAATAGCACCAGGGTTCAATGGTATTCGACATCGACTGATCGCTTAATTCCATAGACTTAGGTCAAGAGCTCTAGGATTGTAGAAACAGTTCACAAAGTGGGGAAACTTGCACAGACCTAGTGCACAAGCTTTTCGACTGAAGGTAAAACAAAAGTTTGGGCACAGTTGTAAATAGAGAGGTTACGTCAGTAGAACTGAAAGAAAATATTGATCATGTACTGTGGATACAGGCACGCGGCACAAGGTTATCATAAGGGTAGAGAAACATTTTCAGGGTTTGTGCGTACTTAAGGGTGCAAAGTCACAGTGAAAGAGTGCGTAGAAGGGAAAATCGGAACATCTCACTGAGTGATAGTGAAAGATGACAGGCTGGGAGTAAAATCACAGTTTTATGGCCTGAGGATACATCTCACTGACCAAGAGAAGGATCTCAATTCCTTAGAAGACATGACACGGAATGTGGGAATATCCCATGGACAGAAGGCACATCTTACAAACCTTGAGTACATCAGACAGGCATGGGGTATAGTCTTACAGAAAACGGGTAAATTTAAACTTAGAACACAGTTCTCGGGCCTCAGGGCACAGTTACTCGCTGAGGGTACATCTCACAGATTAAGGATATATCTCAGGGACTGAGGGTATGGGCAAACAGGGCAAAGGATAGCATTCGAGTAAGGTCAGTGGTTCAGTGCCTGAGGGTACATCCAACTGACTATAGGTACGAGTTTAAAGTCTAAGAGGAAATGAAAAACACAGAGGGAACATTCCACGAACAGAGGATAAAATCTCAAAAACTTGGTGTAATGGCTTGAGGTTTGAGTTAAAGACTATGGATATGATAGCACAGACTGCGGGTACAAGCTCAGGAATCCGGGCGATCACATTAATGTAGATATACAGTTTCAGTGCCTAATGGTAAATTCCAACAATCAAGGGTTTGATTTTAAAGGCATACATGTAAATCAAATGAAACGAAGAAACCTTTCTCCGATTGGAGGTACATCTCATGGACTAAGCTTCATCGAACAGACTGAGGGTAAGAGCTAACGGCATTCAGTTGAAATCAAAGTAAATACCAGATTCTGGGCATCCATTTCCATTTGACCAACCAAGGGAACATCTTATGGAGAGAGCAAAACATATGGTTGAAAAACGGTAAATCACACTGAAAAGTTTTTAGGGAGAATGGCTGATCTCATGGACTCAGAGTACAGGATAATCAACTGAAGGAAAAAAGACTTGGCTATATATTAAGCGTTTGTTGACTCCTCTCAGGGGCTAAGGGTACATTGCACGGACTGAGGGTACTAACTGGCCGAGAGCTAGCTAAACGAAAGTCAAGACAATGATACTGACTAAACACCAACTATCTTGGACTGCAAGTATCTCAAACGTTCTAAAGGTATAGATATTTCGCGATTCAAATCAGTTCCCTTTCTTTTATTAATCTAAATGTCTTTAACAGCATTTCCAAATCCACACTCTATTGCCGTTTAATTTTAAAGATGATTAAACAGCAATTCGGTCTGTAGCGAACGCAACTTGAGACAGGGTTAAGCTGGTTTGAATCCCCTGCTCGGCCATTCCTTTCACAGAGTCGATGATACTGATTGTAACAGAATTAATCCTTTTCTAACCTCTGAGCAGCAGTTTTGACAACAGTTATGTGGAAAAGCAGTCAATGGCTTGGGAAAATATCGTGCAAAGTACTGGTTACTGAAACTCTTGGAAAACATGGGTAAGTGTACTGTCCGCCGTAATATAACTCAAATATTGTTGAAAACGGTGTTAAACACATACAGTCAACCACTCAATCAATCAATCGTCAAAAGACTAGTTTGGTAGCTCAGTCGTTTACCTACAGGTCTAGCGATTCGGTCCGTATTGCACGGAACTTAATACACGGGTTAGCTGGTTTGAATCCCGTACTCGGCCATTCCTTTCCGAGGGTTGATGATTCTTCCTGCGACAGAATTAGTTTTTCTCTAACCTCTGAACAGGAATTTCGACAATAATTATGAGGAAAAGCAGGCAATGGCTTGGGAAAAATATCGTGCAAAGTACTGGTTACTGAAACTCCAGGAAAGCATGGGTAAGTGTACTCTCCGCTGTAATATAACTCAAATATCGTTGAAAACGGTGTTAAACACATACAGTCAATCACTCACTCAATCAATCAATAAATCATAAAAGATTAGTTCAGTAGCTCAGTCGTTTACCTACAGGTCTAGAGACAAGGGGGTCGCGAATCCCTAGCTCGGAAGATTAGTTTCCCAAATTTGATGATTATGATTGCAATTCTCTCACTGCTGTTCATTGTTTCAACGATGGTTATGTGGAAAAGAAGCCAGTGGCTAAAATGTTAATTCTGATATTTAACCTCTGAACACTTTTTAACAATTGCCGATTAAACTCTAGCACGGTATTAATATTTCGCTTTTCCGTCATTATTCTTTACAAATTTAACAATTTCTTCATCCACAATACAATCCTTCCACTTTAAAGTATAAATGTCGCAATCAAAAGCTCTCTTAAACTCACTCTCTCACAAACTCTCTGTCTCTCTCTCTGTCTCCCTCTCTTAAAATTCAGAGGCTGCGTCAGTAACATTCCGGACGTAAAACTCTCGATTTCTTTTTAAGATCTTTTTATAAGTTCAATTCGACAGGATTTATTCTTTTCTTATCGCCGATTAACGTTTCGACTTGTTTATGTGGGAAAGCAGACAGTGATTTAAAAAAGACAATGTGGAAAGTACTGGTAAACGAAACTCAATAAAGCATGGGTAGGTGCATTGACCGCCGGGATATTACGTAAGTAATGTTGAAGTCGGCTTTAAAACACCAAGAAAACAAACACATCTATCTCCACCAATAAATCAGGAATCGGTACTATCATCATTATTATTATTATTAACTCAACCATTAAAACTACCGCCACCATTATAATAATAATAATCGTCATCATCATCAAAGCAATGATTAAAAAGCATTAAAAACTCCATAGCTTTGTGTTAAGTTCTAACAAACTTTAAAAGAGTTCAGGAAAAAAAAAACTTTCTCGATTGAAATCAGTTCCCTTTCTTTGATTAATCTGAAAATCTTTCACAGCATTTCCAAATCGACACTTTATCTCGACGTTTGAAAACAGAGATGATTGAACAGCAATTCGGTCGGTAGCGTACAGAACTTGAGACATGGGTTACCTTGTTTGAATCCCCTGCTCGGCCATTTCTTTCCGAGGTTTGATTATACTCATTCCGACAGGATTAATTCTTCTCTAACCTCTCAAAAGCAATTTCGACAACAGTTATGTTGAAAAGCAGTCAGTGGCTTGGGGAGAATAGCTTGCAAAGGACTGGTTACTGAATCTTCAGAAAATTATGGATAGGTGCACTGGCCGCCGCGATATAACTGAAATATTGTTGAAAACGGTGTTAAACACATGCAATCAATCAATCAATCAAATCACTTCCTCTCCTTTTATTTATCTGAAATATTTCACAGCATTTCCAAATCAACACTTTATCTTTACGTTTAACTCCAAAGATGATTAAACAGCGATTCTGTCCGTATTTCACGGAACTTGATACACGGATTTGCTGGTTTGAATCCCCTGCTCGGCCATTCCTTTCCGAGAGTTGATGATACTCATTCCGACAGGATTAGTTTTTCTCTAACCCCTGAACAGAATTTTGACAATAATTATGAGGAAAAGCAGTCAGTGGCTTGGGAAAAATATCGTACAAAGTACTGGTTACTGAAACTCCAGGAAATCATGGGTAAGTGTACTGGCCGCCGTAATATAACTCAAATATCGTTGAAAACGGTGTTAAACACATACAGTCAATCACTCACTAAATCAATCAATCGTAAAAGACTAGTTCGGTAGTTCAGTCGTTTACCTACAGGTCTAGAGACAAGGGGGTCGCCAATCCCTAGCTCGGAAGATTATTTTCCCAAATTTTATGATAGTAATTGCAATTCATCTCTCTCACTGCTGTTCATTGTTTCAACGAGGGTTATGTGGAAAAGAAGCCAGTGGCTAAAATATCATTTCTGATATTTACCCTCAGAACACTTTTTAACAATTGCCGATTAAAATCTAGCACGGTATAGATATTTCGCTTTTCCGTCATTATTCTTTACCAATTTAACAATTTCTTCATCCATAATGCAACCCTTCCACTATAAAGTAAAAGTGTCGAAATCAAAAACGCTTTCAAACTAACTCGCTCCCAAACTCTCTCTGGCTCTGTCTGTCTCTCTCTCTCCCTCTTCCCCTCTCTCTCTCTCTCTCTCTCTCTATCTCTCAAAATCCAGAGGCTCCGGCAGAAACGTTCCGGACGAAAAAGTTTCGGGTCGATGGTTCGACTCCCTACCTAAAGCTGTTACAATTTCTTTTTTATATGTTCAATGCGACAGGGTTCATTCTTTCTTATCGCCGATCAACGATTCGACTTGTTTATGTGAGAAAGCAGACAGTGGTTTAAAAAGAACAATGTGCAAAATACTGGTAAACTTCAATATAGCATCGGTAGGTGCATTGACTGCCGGGATATTACGTAAGTAATGTTGAAGTTGGCGTTAAAACACCAAGAAAACAAACACATCTATCGCCACTGATAAATCCGGTATCAGCACTACCACCATCACTACCAACTCAACCATCAAAACTACCACCACCGTTATTAAAATCATCATCATCATCATCAAAGCAATAATTAAAAAGCATTAATAACTCCATAGCTTTATGTTAAGTTCTAGCAAACTCTAAAAGAGTTCCGGAAAAAAAACTTTCTCGATTCAAATCAGTTCTTTCTTTGATTAATCTGAAAATCTTTCAAAGCATTTCCAAATCAACACTTTATCTTCACGTTTGACTGCAGAGATGATTGAACAGCAATTTGGTCGGTAGCGTACAGAACTTGAGACATGGTTTAGCTGGTTTGAATCCCCTGCTCGGTCATTTCTTTCCGAGATTTGATGATACTCATTGCGACAGGATTAATTCTTCTCTAAACTCTCAAAAGCAATTTTGACAATAGTTATGTGGAAAGGCTGTAAGTGGCGTGGGGAGAATAGCGTGCAAAGGACTGGTTACTGAAACTTCAGAAAAGTATGGGTAGGTGCACTGGCCGCCGCGATATAACTGAAATATTGAAAAAACTGAACAAACGGTGTTAAACACATACAATCAATCAATCGTTAATGACAATTTCGATAGCTTAGTCGTTTTTGAGACAAGAGGGTCGCCAATCCCCAGCTCCGAAAATTACTTTCCCAGGTTTCATGATAATCATTGCGGAAGGATTCATTCTTCTCTCTTACTGCTGGTCATTCTTTCGACGATGGTTATGTGGAAAAGAAGCCAGTGGCTAGAGTATAAACTACAGGTTTAAGAACCCAAGGAATGCATTGAGAGACGCACTGGCTGCCTTGATATAACTGACATAATTTTGCATACGGTGCGAAACACCATACACATACAATATCGCAAATGGTCATGCGTTATCATTTGATATTAAACAAATTGCATTTAATCATATGGTGCAAACTTTTGTTTATTCGGCATGTTAAAAATTAAAAGCTGAGATCGATACAGCATTTAGAGTAATCATGTATATTAATGCACACGGCGATTCGATAACTCTGTATGATCTAACCAGTACGTTTCAGTTGTGTCAGGAACGGCAGTAACATTTAATACTAAAAGACCTATTTCAGAAGTGTAATTAGTTAATGATCTAATCTATTACAAAGCATTCAACATTCAAACTTACGGTCTGAGGGAACATACTAACAAACGATACTTCATACAGGCAGAGGGTATAAAGGACGGAAGGAAGATAAACTCAAACAGAGAATACAGTTTTGGAGGAAAAGAGACAATTCTGCGGCCTGTGAACTTGAGGAAACCAATAAGAAGAAGTAAGCTATGATATCTATTTAGTGACAGAGAGAGAGAGACAGAGAGAGAGAGAGAGAGACAGAGAGAGAGCCAGAGAGAGAGCCAGAGAGATAGAGCCAGAGAGAGAGAGAGAGAGACAGAGAGAGAAAGAGAGAGAGAGATAGAGCCAGAGATAGAGCCAGAGAGCGAGCTAGAGAGACAGAGAGAGAGAGAGAGAGGATGGTAGGCAGACAGAGAACAAGACAGAGCCAGATATAAAGAGCCTGAGAGAGGCAGAGAGAGAGAAAGATTGAGCCAGAGAGAGACAAAGTGAGGCTGAGAGAGAGCATAGAAAGATAAAGCAAGAAAGAGGGAGAGAAGAGACAGAAAGATGCCGAGAGAAAAAGAGAGAGACAGACAGAGAGAAGAAGGAGGGAGGGAGTGAGATCAAAAGAAAAAAGGAGTCAGGAAAGGAGAAAAATGGGTTAGACAGAATTAGAGAGAAATAGACAGACTAAAAGATAGAGAGATGGAGACATAGAGAAAGAAAACGTTAGAAAGAGACAGAAACAGAGAGACCGAGATAGTGAGAGAGAGATATGAAAGGAAAGAATGAGTGAATGACTTAGATATAAAGGGAAGGAATAGAGAAAGAGAGACAGCTTCAGAAAGAGGGATAGACAGAACGACAGACAGTAACAAAGTAAGGAAGACAGTGAGACAGGGAAAGGGACAGACAGCTAGAGAGAACCATTCTAAGTGAGAGAGGCACATAGAAAGGGTGAGAGAGAGAAAGATAAAAAAAGGGAGTAAGAGAGAAAAAAAGTGGGACAGAGAGAAAGAGCGATAGAGTAAAAGAGAGAGAGAGAGAGAGAGAGAGAGAGGACATACGGTTTTGGGATAAAACTTATTGTCAAAGAATAGAAAGGGCACATTTAAAACGCCAGAAAAACGAGATTAAGGAAATAGCACCAGGGTTCAATGGTATTCGACATCGACTGATCGCTTAATTCCATAGACTTAGGTCAAGAGCTCTAGGATTGTAGAAACAGTTCACAAAGTGGGGAAACTTGCACAGACCTAGTGCACAAGCTTTTCGACTGAAGGTAAAACAAAAGTTTGGGCACAGTTGTAAATAGAGAGGTTACGTCAGTAGAACTGAAAGAAAATATTGATCATGTACTGTGGATACAGGCACGCGGCACAAGGTTATCATAAGGGTAGAGAAACATTTTCAGGGTTTGTGCGTACTTAAGGGTGCAAAGTCACAGTGAAAGAGTGCGTAGAAGGGAAAATCGGAACATCTCACTGAGTGATGGTGAAAGATGACAGGCTGGGAGTAAAATCACAGTTTCATGGCCTGAGGATACATCTCACTGACCAAGAGAAGGATCTCAATTCCTTAGAAGACATGACACGGAATGTGGGAATATCCCATGGACAGAAGGCACATCTTACAAACCTTGAGTACATCAGACAGGCATGGGGTATAGTCTTACAGAAAACGGGTAAATTTAAACTTAGAACACAGTTCTCGGGCCTCAGGGCACAGTTATTCGCTGAGGGTACATCTCACAGATTAAGGATATATCTCAGGGACTGAGGGTATGGGCAAACAGGGCAAAGGATAGCATTCGAGTAAGGTCAGTGGTTCAGTGCCTGAGGGTACATCCAACTGACTATAGGTACGAGTTTAAAGTCTAAGAGGAAATGAAAAACACAGAGGGAACATTCCACGAACAGAGGATAAAATCTCAAAAACTTGGTGTAATGGCTTGAGGTTTGAGTTAAAGACTATGGATATGATAGCACAGACTGCGGGTACAAGCTCAGGAATCCGGGCGATCACATTAATGTAGATATACAGTTTCAGTGCCTAATGGTAAATTCCAACAATCAAGGGTTCGATTTTAAAGGCATACATGTAAATCAAATGAAACGAAGAAACCTTTCTCCGATTGGAGGTACATCTCATGGACTAAGCTTCATCGAACAGACTGAGGGTAAGAGCTAACGGCATTCAGTTGAAATCAAAGTAAATACCAGATTCTGGGCATCCATTTCCATTTGACCAACCAAGGGAACATCTTATGGAGAGAGCAAAACATATGGTTGAAAAACGGTAAATCACACTGAAAAGTTTTTAGGGAGAATGGCTGATCTCATGGACTCAGAGTACAGGATAATCAACTGAAGGAAAAAAGACTTGGCTATATATTAAGCGTTTGTTGACTCCTCTCAGGGGCTAAGGGTACATTGCACGGACTGAGGGTACTAACTGACCGAGAGCTAGCTAAACGAAAGTCAAGACAATGATACTGACTAAACACCAACTATCTTGGACTGCAAGTATCTCAAACGTTTTAAAGGTATAGATATTTCGCGATTCAAATCAGTTCCCTTTCTTTTATTAATCTAAATGTCTTTAACAGCATTTCCAAATCCACACTCTATTGCCGTTTAATTTTAAAGATGATTAAACAGCAATTCGGTCTGTAGCGAACGCAACTTGAGACAGGGTTAAGCTGGTTTGAATCCCCTGCTCGGCCATTCCTTTCACAGAGTCGATGATACTGATTGTAACAGAATTAATCCTTTTCTAACCTCTGAGCAGCAGTTTTGACAACAGTTATGTGGAAAAGCAGTCAATGGCTTGGGAAAATATCGTGCAAAGTACTGGTTACTGAAACTCTTGGAAAACATGGGTAAGTGTACTGTCCGCCGTAATATAACTCAAATATTGTTGAAAACGGTGTTAAACACATACAGTCAACCACTCAATCAATCAATCGTCAAAAGACTAGTTTGGTAGCTCAGTCGTTTACCTACAGGTCTAGCGATTCGGTCCGTATTGCACGGAACTTAATACACGGGTTAGCTGGTTTGAATCCCGTACTCGGCCATTCCTTTCCGAGGGTTGATGATTCTTCCTGCGACAGAATTAGTTTTTCTCTAACCTCTGAACAGGAATTTCGACAATAATTATGAGGAAAAGCAGGCAATGGCTTGGGAAAAATATCGTGCAAAGTACTGGTTACTGAAACTCCAGGAAAGCATGGGTAAGTGTACTCTCCGCTGTAATATAACTCAAATATCGTTGAAAACGGTGTTAAACACATACAGTCAATCACTCACTCAATCAATCAATAAATCATAAAAGATTAGTTCAGTAGCTCAGTCGTTTACCTACAGGTCTAGAGACAAGGGGGTCGCCAATCCCTAGCTCGGAAGATTAGTTTCCCAAATTTGATGATTATGATTGCAATTCTCTCACTGCTGTTCATTGTTTCAACGATGGTTATGTGGAAAAGAAGCCAGTGGCTAAAATGTTAATTCTGATATTTAACCTCTGAACACTTTTTAACAATTGCCGATTAAACTCTAGCACGGTATTAATATTTCGCTTTTCCGTCATTATTCTTTACAAATTTAACAATTTCTTCATCCACAATACAATCCTTCCACTTTAAAGTATAAATGTCGCAATCAAAAGCTCTCTTAAACTCACTCTCTCACAAACTCTCTGTCTCTCTCTCTGTCTCCCTCTCTTAAAATTCAGAGGCTGCGTCAGTAACATTCCGGACGTAAAACTCTCGATTTCTTTTTAAGATCTTTTTATAAGTTCAATTCGACAGGATTTATTCTTTTCTTATCGCCGATTAACGTTTCGACTTGTTTATGTGGGAAAGCAGACAGTGATTTAAAAAAGACAATGTGGAAAGTACTGGTAAACGAAACTCAATAAAGCATGGGTAGGTGCATTGACCGCCGGGATATTACGTAAGTAATGTTGAAGTCGGCTTTAAAACACCAAGAAAACAAACACATCTATCTCCACCAATAAATCAGGAATCGGTACTATCATCATTATTATTATTATTAACTCAACCATTAAAACTACCGCCACCATTATAATAATAATAATCGTCATCATCATCAAAGCAATGATTAAAAAGCATTAAAAACTCCATAGCTTTGTGTTAAGTTCTAACAAACTCTAAAAGAGTTCAGGAAAAAAAAAACTTTCTCGATTGAAATCAGTTCCCTTTCTTTGATTAATCTGAAAATCTTTCACAGCATTTCCAAATCGACACTTTATCTCGACGTTTGAAAACAGAGATGATTGAACAGCAATTCGGTCGGTAGCGTACAGAACTTGAGACATGGGTTACCTGGTTTGAATCCCCTGCTCGGCCATTTCTTTCCGAGGTTTGATTATACTCATTCCGACAGGATTAATTCTTCTCTAACCTCTCAAAAGCAATTTTGACAACAGTTATGTTGAAAAGCAGTCAGTGGCTTGGGGAGAATAGCTTGCAAAGGACTGGTTACTGAATCTTCAGAAAATTATGGGTAGGTGCACTGGCCGCCGCGATATAACTGAAATATTGTTGAAAACGGTGTTAAACACATGCAATCAATCAATCAATCAAATCACTTCCTCTCCTTTTATTTATCTGAAATATTTCACAGCATTTCCAAATCAACACTTTATCTTTACGTTTAACTCCAAAGATGATTAAACAGCGATTCTGTCCGTATTTCACGGAACTTGATACACGGATTTGCTGGTTTGAATCCCCTGCTCGGCCATTCCTTTCCGAGAGTTGATGATACTCATTCCGACAGGATTAGTTTTTCTCTAACCCCTGAACAGAATTTTGACAATAATTATGAGGAAAAGCAGTCAGTGGCTTGGGAAAAATATCGTACAAAGTACTGGTTACTGAAACTCCAGGAAATCATGGGTAAGTGTACTGGCCGCCGTAATATAACTCAAATATCGTTGAAAACGGTGTTAAACACATACAGTCAATCACTCACTAAATCAATCAATCGTAAAAGACTAGTTCGGTAGTTCAGTCGTTTACCTACAGGTCTAGAGACAAGGGGGTCGCCAATCCCTAGCTCGGAAGATTATTTTCCCAAATTTTATGATAGTAATTGCAATTCATCTCTCTCACTGCTGTTCATTGTTTCAACGAGGGTTATGTGGAAAAGAAGCCAGTGGCTAAAATATCATTTCTGATATTTACCCTCAGAACACTTTTTAACAATTGCCGATTAAAATCTAGCACGGTATAGATATTTCGCTTTTCCGTCATTATTCTTTACCAATTTAACAATTTCTTCATCCATAATGCAACCCTTCCACTATAAAGTAAAAGTGTCGAAATCAAAAACGCTTTCAAACTAACTCGCTCCCAAACTCTCTCTGGCTCTGTCTGTCTCTCTCTCTCCCTCTTCCCCCCTCTCTCTCTCTCTCTCTATCTCTCAAAATCCAGAGGCTCCGTCAGAAACGTTCCGGACGAAAAAGTTTCGGGTCGATGGTTCGACTCCCTACCTAAAGCTGTTACAATTTCTTTTTTATATGTTCAATGCGACAGGGTTCATTCTTTCTTATCGCCGATCAACGATTCGACTTGTTTATGTGAGAAAGCAGACAGTGGTTTAAAAAGAACAATGTGCAAAATACTGGTAAACTTCAATATAGCATCGGTAGGTGCATTGACTGCCGGGATATTACGTAAGTAATGTTGAAGTTGGCGTTAAAACACCAAGAAAACAAACACATCTATCGCCACTGATAAATCCGGTATCAGCACTACCACCATCACTACCAACTCAACCATCAAAACTACCACCACCGTTATTAAAATCATCATCATCATCATCAAAGCAATAATTAAAAAGCATTAATAACTCCATAGCTTTATGTTAAGTTCTAGCAAACTCTAAAAGAGTTCCGGAAAAAAAACTTTCTCGATTCAAATCAGTTCTTTCTTTGATTAATCTGAAAATCTTTCAAAGCATTTCCAAATCAACACTTTATCTTCACGTTTGACTGCAGAGATGATTGAACAGCAATTTGGTCGGTAGCGTACAGAACTTGAGACATGGTTTAGCTGGTTTGAATCCCCTGCTCGGTCATTTCTTTCCGAGATTTGATGATACTCATTGCGACAGGATTAATTCTTCTCTAAACTCTCAAAAGCAATTTTGACAATAGTTATGTGGAATGGCTGTAAGTGGCGTGGGGAGAATAGCGTGCAAAGGACTGGTTACTGAAACTTCAGAAAAGTATGGGTAGGTGCACTGGCCGCCGCGATATAACTGAAATATTGAAAAAACTGAACAAACGGTGTTAAACACATACAATCAATCAATCGTTAATGACAATTTCGATAGCTTAGTCGTTTTTGAGACAAGAGGGTCGCCAATCCCCAGCTCCGAAAATTACTTTCCCAGGTTTCATGATAATCATTGCGGAAGGATTCATTCTTCTCTCTTACTGCTGGTCATTCTTTCGACGATGGTTATGTGGAAAAGAAGCCAGTGGCTAGAGTATAAACTACAGGTTTAAGAACCCAAGGAATGCATTGAGAGACGCACTGGCTGCCTTGATATAACTGACATAATTTTGCATACGGTGCGAAACACCATACACATACAATATCGCAAATGGTCATGCGTTATCATTTGATATTAAACAAATTGCATTTAATCATATGGTGCAAACTTTTGTTTATTCGGCATGTTAAAAATTAAAAGCTGAGATCGATACAGCATTTAGAGTAATCATGTATATTAATGCACACGGCGATTCGATAACTCTGTATGATCTAACCAGTACGTTTCAGTTGTGTCAGGAACGGCAGTAACATTTAATACTAAAAGACCTATTTCAGAAGTGTAATTAGTTAATGATCTAATCTATTACAAAGCATTCAACATTCAAACTTACGGTCTGAGGGAACATACTAACAAACGATACTTCATACAGGCAGAGGGTATAAAGGACGGAAGGAAGATAAACTCAAACAGAGAATACAGTTTTGGAGGAAAAGAGACAATTCTGCGGCCTGTGAACTTGAGGAAACCAATAAGAAGAAGTAAGCTATGATATCTATTTAGTGACAGAGAGAGAGAGAGACAGAGAGAGAGAGAGAGAGAGAGAGACAGAGAGACAGAGAGAGAGCCAGAGAGAGAGCCAGAGAGATAGAGCCAGAGAGAGAGAGAGAGAGCTAGAGAGAGAGAGAGACAGAGAGAGAAAGGGAGAGAGATAGAGCCAGAGAGATAGAGCCAGAGAGCGAGCTAGAGAGACAGAGAGAGAGAGAGAGAGACGATGGTAGGCAGACAGAGAACAAGACAGAGCCAGATATAAAGAGCCTGAGAGAGGCAGAGAGAGAGAAAGATTGAGCCAGAGAGAGACAAAGTGAGGCTGAGAGAGAGCAGAGAAAGATAAAGCAAGAAAGAGGGAGAGGAGAGACAGAAAGATGCCGAGAGAAAAAGAGAGAGACAGACAGAGAGAAGAAGGAGGGAGGGAGTGAGATCAAAAGAAAAAAGGAGTCAGGAAAGGAGAAAAATGGGTTAGACAGAATTAGAGAGAAATAGACAGACTAAAAGATAGAGAGATGGAGACATAGAGAAAGAAAACGTTAGAAAGAGACAGAAACAGAGAGACCGAGATAGTGAGAGAGAGATATGAAAGGAAAGAATGAGTGAATGACTTAGATATAAAGGGAAGGAATAGAGAAAGAGAGACAGCTTCAGAAAGAGGGATAGACAGAACGACAGACAGTAACAAAGTAAGGAAGACAGTGAGACAGGGAAAGGGACAGACAGCTAGAGAGAACCATTCTAAGTGAGAGAGGCACATAGAAAGGGTGAGAGAGAGAAAGATAAAAAAAGGGAGTAAGAGAGAAAAAAAGTGGGACAGAGAGAAAGAGCGATAGAGTAAAAGAGAGAGAGAGAGAGAGAGAGAGAGAGAGAGGACAAACGGTTTTGGGATAAAACTTATTGTTAAAGAATAGAAAGGGCACATTTAAAACGCCAGAAAAACGAGATTAAGGAAATAGCACCAGGGTTCAATGGTATTCGACATCGACTGATCGCTTAATTCCATAGACTTAGGTCAAGAGCTCTAGGATTGTAGAAACAGTTCACAAAGTGGGGAAACTTGCACAGACCTAGTGCACAAGCTTTTCGACTGAAGGTAAAACAAAAGTTTGGGCACAGTTGTAAATAGAGAGGTTACGTCAGTAGAACTGAAAGAAAATATTGATCATGTACTGTGGATACAGGCACGCGGCACAAGGTTATCATAAGGGTAGAGAAACATTTTCAGGGTTTGTGCGTACTTAAGGGTGCAAAGTCACAGTGAAAGAGTGCGTAGAAGGGAAAATCGGAACATCTCACTGAGTGATGGTGAAAGATGACAGGCTGGGAGTAAATTCACAGTTTTATGGCCTGAGGATACATCTCACTGACCAAGAGAAGGATCTCAATTCCTTAGAAGACATGACACGGAATGTGGGAATATCCCATGGACAGAAGGCACATCTTACAAACCTTGAGTACATCAGACAGGCATGGGGTATAGTCTTACAGAAAACGGGTAAATTTAAACTTAGAACACAGTTCTCGGGCCTCAGGGCACAGTTACTCGCTGAGGGTACATCTCACAGATTAAGGATATATCTCAGGGACTGAGGGTATGGGCAAACAGGGCAAAGGATAGCATTCGAGTAAGGTCAGTGGTTCAGTGCCTGAGGGTACATCCAACTGACTATAGGTACGAGTTTAAAGTCTAAGAGGAAATGAAAAACACAGAGGGAACATTCCACGAACAGAGGATAAAATCTCAAAAACTTGGTGTAATGGCTTGAGGTTTGAGTTAAAGACTATGGATATGATAGCACAGACTGCGGGTACAAGCTAAGGAATCCGGGCGATCACATTAATGTAGATATACAGTTTCAGTGCCTAATGGTAAATTCCAACAATCAAGGGTTCGATTTTAAAGGCATACATGTAAATCAAATGAAACGAAGAAACCTTTCTCCGATTGGAGGTACATCTCATGGACTAAGCTTCATCGAACAGACTGAGGGTAAGAGCTAACGGCATTCAGTTGAAATCAAAGTAAATACCAGATTCTGGGCATCCATTTCCATTTGACCAACCAAGGGAACATCTTATGGAGAGAGCAAAACATATGGTTGAAAAACGGTAAATCACACTGAAAAGTTTTTAGGGAGAATGGCTGATCTCATGGACTCAGAGTACAGGATAATCAACTGAAGGAAAAAAGACTTGGCTATATATTAAGCGTTTGTTGACTCCTCTCAGGGGCTAAGGGTACATTGCACGGACTGAGGGTACTAACTGACCGAGAGCTAGCTAAACGAAAGTCAAGACAATGATACTGACTAAACACCAACTATCTTGGAATGCAAGTATCTCAAACGTTTTAAAGGTATAGATATTTCGCGATTCAAATCAGTTCCCTTTCTTTTATTAATCTAAATGTCTTTAACAGCATTTCCAAATCCACACTCTATTGTCGTTTAATTTTAAAGATGATTAAACAGCAATTCGGTCTGTAGCGAACGCAACTTGAGACAGGGTTAAGCTGGTTTGAATCCCCTGCTCGGCCATTCCTTTCACAGAGTCGATGATACTGATTGTAACAGAATTAATCCTTTTCTAACCTCTGAGCAGCAGTTTTGACAACAGTTATGTGGAAAAGCAGTCAATGGCTTGGGAAAATATCGTGCAAAGTACTGGTTACTGAAACTCTTGGAAAACATGGGTAAGTGTACTGTCCGCCGTAATATAACTCAAATATTGTTGAAAACGGTGTTAAACACATACAGTCAACCACTCAATCAATCAATCGTCAAAAGACTACTTTGGTAGCTCAGTCGTTTACCTACAGGTCTAGCGATTCGGTCCGTATTGCACGGAACTTAATACACGGGTTAGCTGGTTTGAATCCCGTACTCGGCCATTCCTTTCCGAGGGTTGATGATTCTTCCTGCGACAGAATTAGTTTTTCTCTAACCTCTGAACAGGAATTTCGACAATAATTATGAGGAAAAGCAGGCAATGGCTTGGGAAAAATATCGTGCAAAGTACTGGTTACTGAAACTCCAGGAAAGCATGGGTAAGTGTACTGTCCGCTGTAATATAACTCAAATATCGTTGAAAACGGTGTTAAACACATACAGTCAATCACTCACTCAATCAATCAATAAATCATAAAAGATTAGTTCAGTAGCTCAGTCGTTTACCTACAGGTCTAGAGACAAGGGGGTCGCAAATCCCTAGCTCGGAAGATTAGTTTCCCAAATTTGATGATTATGATTGCAATTCTCTCACTGCTGTTCATTGTTTCAACGATGGTTATGTGGAAAAGAAGCCAGCGGCTAAAATGTTAATTCTGATATTTAACCTCTGAACACTTTTTAACAATTGCCGATTAAACTCTAGCACGGTATTAATATTTCGCTTTTCCGTCATTATTCTTTACAAATTTAACAATTTCTTCATCCACAATACAATCCTTCCACTTTAAAGTATAAATGTCGCAATCAAAAGCTCTCTTAAACTCACTCTCTCACAAACTCTCTGTCTCTCTCTCTGTCTCCCTCTCTTAAAATTCAGAGGCTGCGTCAGTAACATTCCGGACGTAAAACTCTCGATTTCTTTTTAAGATCTTTTTATAAGTTCAATTCGACAGGATTTATTCTTTTCTTATCGCCGATTAACGTTTCGACTTGTTTATGTGGGAAAGCAGACAGTGATTTAAAAAAGACAATGTGGAAAGTACTGGTAAACGAAACTCAATAAAGCATGGGTAGGTGCATTGACCGCCGGGATATTACGTAAGTAATGTTGAAGTCGGCTTTAAAACACCAAGAAAACAAACACATCTATCTCCACCAATAAATCAGGAATCGGTACTATCATCATTATTATTATTAACTCAACCATTAAAACTACCGCCACCATTATAATAATAATAATCGTCATCATCATCAAAGCAATGATTAAAAAGCATTAAAAACTCCATAGCTTTGTGTTAAGTTCTAACAAACTCTAAAAGAGTTCAGGAAAAAAAAAACTTTCTCGATTGAAATCAGTTCCCTTTCTTTGATTAATCTGAAAATCTTTCACAGCATTTCCAAATCGACACTTTATCTCGACGTTTGAAAACAGAGATGATTGAACAGCAATTCGGTCGGTAGCGTACAGAACTTGAGACATGGGTTACCTGGTTTGAATCCCCTGCTCGGCCATTTCTTTCCGAGGTTTGATTATACTCATTCCGACAGGATTAATTCTTCTCTAACCTCTCAAAAGCAATTTTGACAACAGTTATGTTGAAAAGCAGTCAGTGGCTTGGGGAGAATAGCTTGCAAAGGACTGGTTACTGAATCTTCAGAAAATTATGGGTAGGTGCACTGGCCGCCGCGATATAACTGAAATATTGTTGAAAACGGTGTTAAACACATGCAATCAATCAATCAATCAAATCACTTCCTCTCCTTTTATTTATCTGAAATATTTCACAGCATTTCCAAATCAACACTTTATCTTTACGTTTAACTCCAAAGATGATTAAACAGCGATTCTGTCCGTATTTCACGGAACTTGATACACGGATTTGCTGGTTTGAATCCCCTGCTCGGCCATTCCTTTCCGAGAGTTGATGATACTCATTCCGACAGGATTAGTTTTTCTCTAACCCCTGAACAGAATTTTGACAATAATTATGAGGAAAAGCAGTCAGTGGCTTGGGAAAAATATCGTACAAAGTACTGGTTACTGAAACTCCAGGAAATCATGGGTAAGTGTACTGGCCGCCGTAATATAACTCAAATATCGTTGAAAACGGTGTTAAACACATACAGTCAATCACTCACTAAATCAATCAATCGTAAAAGACTAGTTCGGTAGTTCAGTCGTTTACCTACAGGTCTAGAGACAAGGGGGTCGCCAATCCCTAGCTCGGAAGATTATTTTCCCAAATTTTATGATAGTAATTGCAATTCATCTCTCTCACTGCTGTTCATTGTTTCAACGAGGGTTATGTGGAAAAGAAGCCAGTGGCTAAAATATCATTTCTGATATTTACCCTCAGAACACTTTTTAACAATTGCCGATTAAAATCTAGCACGGTATAGATATTTCGCTTTTCCGTCATTATTCTTTACCAATTTAACAATTTCTTCATCCATAATGCAACCCTTCCACTATAAAGTAAAAGTGTCGAAATCAAAAACGCTTTCAAACTAACTCGCTCCCAAACTCTCTCTGGCTCTGTCTGTCTCTCTCTCTCCCTCTTCCCCCCCTCTCTCTCTCTCTCTCTCTATCTCTCAAAATCCAGAGGCTCCGTCAGAAACGTTCCGGACGAAAAAGTTTCGGGTCGATGGTTCGACTCCCTACCTAAAGCTGTTACAATTTCTTTTTTATATGTTCAATGCGACAGGGTTCATTCTTTCTTATCGCCGATCAACGATTCGACTTGTTTATGTGAGAAAGCAGACAGTGGTTTAAAAAGAACAATGTGCAAAATACTAGTAAACTTCAATATAGCATCGGTAGGTGCATTGACTGCCGGGATATTACGTAAGTAATGTTGAAGTTGGCGTTAAAACACCAAGAAAACAAACACATCTATCGCCACTGATAAATCCGGTATCAGCACTACCACCATCACTACCAACTCAACCATCAAAACTACCACCACCGTTATTAAAATCATCATCATCATCATCAAAGCAATAATTAAAAAGCATTAATAACTCCATAGCTTTATGTTAAGTTCTAGCAAACTCTAAAAGAGTTCCGGAAAAAAAACTTTCTCGATTCAAATCAGTTCTTTCTTTGATTAATCTGAAAATCTTTCAAAGCATTTCCAAATCAACACTTTATCTTCACGTTTGACTGCAGAGATGATTGAACAGCAATTTGGTCGGTGGCGTACAGAACTTGAGACATGGTTTAGCTGGTTTGAATCCCCTGCTCGGTCATTTCTTTCCGAGATTTGATGATACTCATTGCGACAGGATTAATTCTTCTCTAAACTCTCAAAAGCAATTTTGACAATAGTTATGTGGAATGGCTGTAAGTGGCGTGGGGAGAATAGCGTGCAAAGGACTGGTTACTGAAACTTCAGAAAAGTATGGGTAGGTGCACTGGCCGCCGCGATATAACTGAAATATTGAAAAAACTGAACAAACGGTGTTAAACACATACAATCAATCAATCGTTAATGACAATTTCGATAGTTTAGTCGTTTTTGAGACAAGAGGGTCGCCAATCCCCAGCTCCGAAAATTACTTTCCCAGGTTTCATGATAATCATTGCGGAAGGATTCATTCTTCTCTCTTACTGCTGGTCATTCTTTCGACGATGGTTATGTGGAAAAGAAGCCAGTGGCTAGAGTATAAACTACAGGTTTAAGAACCCAAGGAATGCATTGAGAGACGCACTGGCTGCCTTGATATAACTGACATAATTTTGCATACGGTGCGAAACACCATACATATACAATATCGCAAATGGTCATGCGTTATCATTTGATATTAAACAAATTGCATTTAATCATATGGTGCAAACTTTTGTTTATTCGGCAGGTTAAAAATTAAAAGCTGAGATCGATACAGCATTTAGAGTGATCATGTATATTAATGCACAGGGCGATTCGATAACTCTGTATGATCTAACCAGTACGTTTCAGTTGTGTCAGGAACGGCAGTAACATTTAATACTAAAAGACCTATTTCAGAAGTGTAATTAGTTAATGATCTAATCTATTACAAAGCATTCAACATTCAAACTTACGGTCTGAGGGAACATACTAACAAACGATACTTCATACAGGCAGAGGGTATAAAGGACGAAAGGAAGATAAACTCAAACAGAGAATACAGTTTTGGAGGAAAAGAGACAACTCTGCGGCCTGTGAATTTGAGGAAACCAGTAAGAAGAAGTAAGCTATGATATCTATTTAGTGACAGAGAGAGAGAGAGAGAGAGAGAGAGAGAGAGAGAGAGAGAGACACACACACAGAGAGCCAGAGAGATAGAGCCAGAGAGAGAAAGAGAGCTAGAGAGAGAGAGAGAGAGAGGGAGAGCCAGAGAGAGAGCCAGAGAGAGAGAGAGCTAGAGAGAGAGACAGAGAGAGAGACAGAGAGAGAGAGAGAAAGAGAGAGAGGCAGGCAGGCAGACAGAGAACAAGACAGAGCCAGATAGAAAGAGCCTGAGAGAGGCAGAGAGATAGAGCCTGAGAGAGGCAGAGAGAGAGAAAGATTGAGCCAGAGAGAGACAAAGTGAGGCTGAGAGAGAGCAGAGAAAGATAAAGCAAGAAAGAGGGAGTGGAGAGACAGAAAGATGCCGAGAGAAAAAGAGAGAGACAGACAGAGAGAAGAAGGAGGGAGGGAGTGAGATCAAAAGAAAAAAGGAGTCAGGAAAGGAGAAAAATGGGTTAGACAGAATTAGAGAGAAATAGACAGACTAAAAGATAGAGAGATGGAGACATAGAGAAAGAAAACGTTAGAAAGAGACAGAAACAGAGAGACCAAGATAGTGAGAGAGAGATATGAAAGGAAAGAATGAGTGAATGACTTAGATATAAAGGGAAGGAATAGAGAAAGAGAGACAGCTTCAGAAAGAGGGATAGACAGAACGACAGACAGTGACAAAGTAAGGAAGACAGTGAGACAGGGAAAGGGACAGACAGCTAGAGAGAACCATTCTAAGTGAGAGAGGCACATAGAAAGGGTGAGAGACAGAAAGATAAAAAAAGGGAGTAAGAGAGAAAAAAAGTGGGACAGAGAGAAAGAGCGATAGAGTAAAAAAGAGAGAGAGAGAGAGAGAGGACAAACGGTTTTGGGATAAAACTTATTGTCAAAGAATAGAAAGGGCACATTTAAAACGCCAGAAAAACGAGATTAAGGAAATAGCACCAGGGTTCAATGGTATTCGACATCGACTGATCGCTTAATTCCATAGACTTAGGTCAAGAGCTCTAGGATTGTAGAAACAGTTCACAAAGTGGGGAAAATTGCACAGACCTAGTGCACAAGCTTTTCGACTGAAGGTAAAACAAAAGTTTGGGCACAGTTGTAAATAGAGAGGTTACGTCAGTAGAACTGAAAGAAAATATTGATCACGTACTGTGGATACAGGCACGCGGCACAAGGTTGTCATAAGGGTAGAGAAACATTTTCAGGGTTTGTGCGTACTTAAGGGTGCAAAGTAACAGTGAAAGAGTGCGTAGAAGGGAAAATCGGAACATCTCACTGAGTGATGGTGAAAGATGACAGGCTGGGAGTAAAATCAGTTTTATGGCCTGAGGATACATCTCACTGACCAAGAGAAGGATCTCAATTCCTTAGAAGACATGACACGGAATGTGGGAATATCCTATGGACAGAAGGCACATCTTACAAACCTTGAGTACATCAGACAGGCATGGGGTATAGTCTTACAGAAAACGGGTAAATTTAAACTTAGAACACAGTTCTCCGGCCTCAGGGCACAGTTACTCGCTGAGGGTACATCTCACAGATTAACGATACATCTCAGGGACTGAGGGTATGGGCAAACAGGGCAAAGGATAGCATTCGAGTAAGGTCAGTGGTTCAGTGCCTGAGGGTACATCCAACTGACTATAGGTACGAGTTTAAAGTCTAAGAGGAAATGAAAAACACTGAGGGAACATTCCACGAACAGAGGATAAAATCTCAAAAACTCGGTGTAATGGCTTGAGGTTTGAGTTAAAGACTATGGATATGATAGCACAGACTGCGGGTACAAGCTCAGGAATCCGGGCGATCACATTAATGTAGATATACAGTTTCAGTGCCTAATGGTAAATTCCAACAATCCAGGGTTCGATTTTAAAGGCATACATGTAAATCAAATGAAACGAAGAAACCTTTCTCGGATTGGAGGTACATCTCATGGACTAAGCTTCATCGAACAGACTGAGGGTAAGAGCTAACGGCATTCAGTTAAAATCAAAGTAAATACCAGATTCTGGGCATCCATTTCCATTTGACCAACCAAGGGAACATCTAATGGAGAGAGGAAAACATATGGTTGAAAAACGGTAAATCACACTGAAAAGTTTTTAGGGAGAATGGCTGATTTCATGGACTCAGAGTACAGGATAATCAACTGAAGGAAAAAAGACTTGGTTATATATTAAGCGTTTGTTGACTCCTCTCAGGGGCTAAGGGTACATTGCACGGACTGAGGGTACTAACTGACCGAGAGCTAGCTAAACGAAAGTCAAGACAATGATACTGACTAAACACCAACTATCTTGGACTGCAAGTATCTCAAACGTTTTAAAGGTATAGATATTTCGCGATTCAAATCAGTTCCCTTTCTTTTATTAATCTAAATGTCTTTAACAGCATTTCCAAATCAACACTCTATTGCCGTTTAACTCCAAAGATGATTAAACAGCAATTCGGTCTGTAGCGAACGCAACTTGAGACAGGGTTAAGCTGGTTTGAATCCCCTGCTCGGCCATTCCTTTCAGAGAGTCGATGATACTGATTGCTACAGAATTAATCCTTTTCTAACCTCTGAGCAGCAGTTTTGACAACAGTTATGTGGAAAAGCAGTCAATGGCTTGGGAAAATATCGTGCAAAGTACCGGTTACTGAAACTCTTGGAAAACATGGGTAAGTGTACTGTCCGCCGTAATATAACTCAAATATTGTTGAAAACGGTGTTAAACACATACAGTCAACCACTCAATCAATCAATCGTCAAAAGACTAGTTTGGTAGCTCAGTCGTTTACCTACAGGTCTAGCGATTCGGTCCGTATTGCACGGAACTTAATACACGGGTTAGCTGGTTTGAATCCCGTACTCGGCCATTCCTTTCCGAGGGTTGATGTTTCTTCCTGCGACAGAATTAGTTTTTCTCTAACCTCTGAACAGGAATTTCGACAATAATTATGAGGAAAAGCAGGCAATGGCTTGGGAAAAATATCGTGCAAAGTACTGGTTACTGAAACTCCAGGAAAGCATGGGTAAGTGTACTGTCCGCTGTAATATAACTCAAATATCGTTGAAAACGGTGTTAAACACATACAGTCAATCACTCACTCAATCAATCAATCAATCATAAAAGATTAGTTCAGTAGCTCAGTCCTTTACCTACAGGTCTAGAGACAAGGGGGTCGCGAATCCCTAGCTCGGAAGATTAGTTTCCCAAATTTGATGATTATAATTGCAATTCTCTCACTGCTGTTCATTGTTTCAACGATGGTTATGTGGAAAAGAAGCCAGTGGCTAAAATGTTAATTCTGATATTTAACCTCTGAACACTTTTTAACAATTGCCGATTAAACTCTAGCACGGTATTAATATTTCGCTTTTCCGTCATTATTCTTTACAAATTTAACAATTTCTTCATCCACAATACAATCCTTCCACTTTAAAGTATAAATGTCGCAATCAAAAGCTCTCTTAAACTCACTCTCTCACAAACTCTCTGTCTCTGTCTCTCTGTCTCCCTCTCTTAAAATTCAGAGGCTGCGTCAGTAACATTCCGGACGTAAAACTCTCGATTTCTTTTTAAGATCTTTTTATAAGTTCAATTCGACAAGATTTATTCTTTTCTTATCGCCGATTAACGTTTCGACTTGTTTATGTGGGAAAGCAGACAGTGATTTAAAAAAGACAATGTGGAAAGTACTGGTAAACGAAACTCAATAAAGCATGGGTAGGTGCATTGACCGCCGGGATATTACGTAAGTAATGTTGAAGTCGGCTTTAAAACACCAAGAAAACAAACACATCTATCTTCACCAATAAATCAGGAATCGGTACTATCATCATTATTATTATTAACTCAACCATAAAAACTACCGCCACCATTATAATAATAATAATCGTCATCATTATCAAAGCAATGATTAAAAAGCATTAAAAACTCCATAGCTTTGTGTTAAGTTCTAACAAACTCTAAAAGAGTTCTGGAAAAAAAAAACTTTCTCGATTGAAATCAGTTCCCTTTCTTTGATTAATCTGAAAATCTTTCACAGCATTTCCAAATCGACACTTTATCTCTACGTTTGAAAACAGAGATGATTGAACAGCAATTTGGTCGGTAGCGTACAGAACTTGAGACATGGGTTAGCTGGTTTGAATCCCCTGCTCGGCCATTTCTTTCCGAGGTTTGATTATACTCATTCCGACAGGATTAATTCTTCTCTAACCTCTCAAAAGCAATTTTGACAACAGTTATGTTGAAAAGCAGTCAGTGGCTTGGGGAGAATAGCTTGCAAAGGACTGGTTACTGAATCTTCAGAAAATTATGGGTAGGTGCGCTGGCCGCCGCGATATAACTGAAATTTTGTTGAAAACGGTGTTAAACACATGCAATCAATCAATCAATCAAATCAGTTCCTCTCCTTTCATTTATCTGAAATATTTCACAGCATTTCCAAATCAACACTTTATCTTTACGTTTAACTCCAAAGATGATTAAACAGCGATTCTGTCCGTATTTCACGGAACTTGATACACGGGTTACCTGGTTTGAATCCCCTGCTCGGCCATTCCTTTCCGAGAGTTGATGATACTCATTCCGACAGGATTAGTTTTTCTCTAACCCCTGAACAGAATTTTGACAATAATTATGAGGAAAAGCAGTCAGTGTCTTGGGAAAAATATCGTGCAAAGTACTGGTTACTGAAACTCCAGGAAAGCATGGGTAAGTGTACTGGCCGCCGTAATATAACTCAAATATCGTTGAAAACGGTGTTAAACACATACAGTCAATTACTCACTAAATCAATCAATCGTAAAAGACTAGTTCGGTAGCTCAGTCGTTTACCTACAGGTCTAGAGACAAGGGGGTCGCCAATCCCTAGCTCGGAAGATTATTTTCCCAAATTTTATGATAGTAATAGTAATTCTTCTCTCTCACTGCTATTGTTTCAACGAGGGTTATGTGGAAAAGAAGCCAGTGGCTAAAATATCAATTCTGATATTTACCCTCTGAACACTTTTTAACAATTGCCTATTAAAATCTAGCACGGTATAAATATTTCGCCTTTCCGTCATTATTCTTTACAAATTTAACAATTTCTTCATCCACAATGCAACTCTTCCACTATAAAGTAAAACTGTCGAAATCAAAAACACTTTCAAACTAAATCTCTCACAAAATCTCTCTGTCTCTTTCTATCTATCTGTCTCTCTCTCTCTCTCTCTCTCTCTCTCGCTGAAAATCAAGAGGCTCCGTCAGTAACGTTTCGGACGAAAAAGTTTCTGGTCGATGGTTCGACTCCCTACCTAAAGCTGTTACAATTTCTTTTTAAGATCAGGGTTCATTCTTTTCTTATCGCCGATTAACGTTTTGACTTGTTTATGTGGGAAAGCAGACAGTGCTTTAAAAAAGACAATGTGCAAAGTACTGGTAAAAAAGCCTTTAATAAAGCATCGGTAGGTGCATTGACCGCCGGGATATTACGTAAGTAATGTTGAAGTTGGCGTTAAAACACCAAGAAAACAAACACATCTATCGCCACTGATAAACCCGGTATCAGCGCTACCACCATCACGACCAACTCAACCATCAAAACTACCACTACCATTATTATAATAAGCATTATCATCAATGATTAAAAAGCATTAATAACTCCATAGCTTTGTGTTAAGTTCTAACAAACTCTAAAAGAGTTCCGGAAAAAAACTTTCTCGATTCAAATCAGTTCCCTTTCTTTGATTAAACTATAAATCTTTCACAGCATTTCCGAATCGACATTTTATGTTCACGTTTGAAAACAGAGATGATTGAACAGCAATTTGGTCGGTAGCGTAGAGAATTTGAGACATGGATTAGCTGGTTTGAATCCAATGCTCGGCCATTTTTTTCCGAGGTTTGATGATACTCATTGCGACAGGATTAATTCTTCTCTAAACTCTCAAAAGCAACATTGACAATAGTTATGTGGAATGGCTGTCAGTGGCTTGGGGAGAATAGCGTGCAAAGGACTGGTTACTGAATCTTCAGGAAAGTATGGGTAGAGTGTAGGTGCACTGGCCGTCCCGATATAACTGAAATATTGTTGAAAACGGTGTTAAACACATGCAATCAATTAATCAAATCAGTTCCCCTCCTTTTATTTATTTGAAATATTTCACAGCATTTCCAAATCAACACTTTATGTTCACGTTTAATTCCAAAGATGATTAAACAGCGATTCGGTCCGTATTGCACGGAACTTGATACACGGGTTAGCTGGTTTGAATCCCCTGCTCGGCCATTCCTTTCCGAGAGTTGATGATACTCATTGCGACAGGATTAGTTTTTCTCTGACCACTGAACAGCAATTTTGACAATAATTATGAGGAAAAGCAGTCAGTGGCTTGGGAAAAAATATCGTGCAAAGTACTGGATACTGAAACTCCAGGAAAGCATGGGTAAGTGTACTGGTCGCCGTAATATAACTCAAATATCGTTGAAAACGGTGTTAAACACATACAGTCAATCACTCACTCAATCAATCAATCGTAAAAGACTAGTTCGGTAGCTCAGTCGTTTACCTACAGGTCTAGAGACAAGGGGGTCGCCAATCCCTAGCTCGGAAGATTATTTTCCCAAATTTTATGATAGTAATTGCAATTCATCTCTCTCACTGCTGTTCATTGTTTCAACGAGGGTTATGTGGAAAAGAAGCCAGTGGCTAAAATATCATTTCTGATATTTACCCTCTGAACACTTTTTAACAATTGCCGATTAAAATCTAGCACGGTATAGATATTTCGCTTTTCCGTCATTATTCTTTACCAATTTAACAATTTCTTCATCCATAATGCAACCCTTCCACTATAAAGTAAAAGTGTCGAAATCAAAAACGCTTTCAAACTAACTCGCTCCCAAACTCTCTCTGGCTCTGTCTGTCTCTCTCTCTCCCTCTTCCTCTCTCTCTCTCTCTCTCTATCTCTCAAAATCCAGAGGCTCCGTCAGAAACGTTCCGGACGAAAAAGTTTCGGGTCGATGGTTCGACTCCCTACCTAAAGCTGTTACAATTTCTTTTTTATATGTTCAATGCGACAGGGTTCATTCTTTCTTATCGCCGATCAACGGTTCGACTTGTTTATGTGAGAAAGCAGACAGTGGTTTAAAAAGAACAATGTGCAAAGTACTGGTAAACTTCAATATAGCATCGGTAGGTGCATTGACCGCCGGGATATTACGTAAGTAATGTTGAAGTTGAAGTTAAAACACCAAGAAAACAAACACATCTATCGCCACTGATAAATCCGGTATCAGCACTACCACCATCACTACCAACTCAACCATCAAAACTACCACCACCGATATTAAAATCATCATCATCATCATCAAAGCAATAATTAAAAAGCATTAATAACTCCATAGCTTTATGTTAAGTTCTAGCAAACTCTAAAAGAGTTCCGAAAAAAAAAACTTTCTCGATTCAAATCAGTTCTTTCTTTGATTAATCTGAAAATCTTTCAAAGCATTTCCAAATCAACACTTTATCTTCACGTTTGACTGCAGAGATGATTGAACAGCAATTTGGTCGGTAGCGTACAGAACTTGAGACATGGTTTAGCTGGTTTGAATCCCCTGCTCGGCCATTTCTTTCCGAGATTTGATGATACTCATTGCGACAGGATTAATTCTTCTCTAAACTCTCAAAAGCAATTTTGACAATAGTTATGTGGAATGGCTGTAAGTGGCGTGGGGAGAATAGCGTGCAAAGGACTGGTTACTGAAACTTCAGAAAAGTATGGGTAGGTGCACTGGCCGCCGCGATATAACTGAAATATTGAAGAAAATGAACAAACGGTGTTAAACACATACAATCAATCAATCGTTAATGACAATTTCGATAGCTTAGTCGTTTTTGAGACAAGAGGGTCGCCAATCCCCAGCTCCGAAAATTACTTTCCCAGGTTTCATGATAATCATTGCGGAAGGATTCATTCTTCTCTCTTACTGCTGGTCATTCTTTCGACGATGGTTATGTGGAAAAGAAGCCAGTGGCTAGAGTATAAACTACAGGTTTAAGAACCCAAGGAATGCATTGAGAGACGCACTGGCTGCCTTGATATAACTGACAATTTTGCATACGGTGCGAAACACCATACACATACAATATAGCAAATGGTCAATGCGTTATCATTTGATATTAAACAAATTGCATTTAATCATATGGTGCAAACTTTTGTTTATTCGGCATGTTAAAAATTAAAAGCTGAGATCGATACAGCATTTAGAGTGATCATGTATATTAATGCACACGGCGATTCGATAACTCTGTATGATCTAACCAGTACGTTTCAGTTGTGTCAGGAACGGCAGTAACATTTAATACTAAAAGACCTATTTCAGAAGTGTAATTAGTTAATGATCTAATCTATTACAAAGCATTCAACATTCAAACTTACGGTCTGAGGGAACATACTAACAAACGATACTTCATACAGGCAGAGGGTATAAAGGACGAAAGGAAGATAAACTCAAACAGAGAATACAGTTTTGGAGGAAAAGAGACAACTCTGCGGCCTGTGAATTTGAGGAAACCAGTAAGAAGAAGTAAGCTATGATATCTATTTAGTGACAGAGAGAGAGAGAGAGACACACACACACACACAGAGCCAGAGAGATAGAGCCAGAGAGAGAGAGAGCTAGAGAGAGAGAGAGAGAGAGAGAGAGAGAGAGAGAGAGAGAGAGAGCCAGAGAGAGCCAGAGAGAGAGCTCGAGAGAGAGAGACAGAGAGAGACAGAGAGACAGAGAGAGAGAGAGAGAGAGTCAGGCAGGCAGACAGAGAACATGACAGAGCCAGATAGAAAGAGCCTGAGAGAGGCAGAGAGATAGAGCCTGAGAGAGGCAGAGAGAGAGAAAGATTGAGCCAGAGAGAGACAAAGTGAGGCTGAGAGAGAGCAGAGAAAGATAAAGCAAGAAAGAGGGAGAGGAGAGACAGAAAGATGCCGAGAGAAAAAGAGAGAGACAGACAGAGAGAAGAAGGAGGGAGGGAGTAAGATCAAAAGAAAAAAGGAGTCAGGAAAGGAGAAAAATGGGTTAGACAGAATTAGAGAGAAATAGTCAGACTAAAAGATAGAGAGATGGAGACATAGAGAAAGAAAACGTTAGAAAGAGACAGAAACAGAGAGAGAAACAGAGAGACCGAGATAGTGAGAGAGAGATATGAAAGGAAAGAATGAATGAGTGAATGACTTAGATATAAAGGGAAGGAATAGAGAAAGACAGACAGCTTCAGAAAGAGGGATAGACAGAACGACAGACAGTGACAAAGTAAGGAAGACAGTGAGACAGGGAAAGGGACAGACAGCTAGAGAGAACCATTCTAAGTGAGAGAGGCACAAAGGGTGAGAGAGAGAAAGATAAAAAAAGGGAGTAAGAGAGAAAAAAAGTGGGACAGAGAGAAAGAGCGATAGAGTAAAAGCGAGAGAGAGAGAGGACAAACGGTTTTGGGATAAAACTTATTGTCAAAGAATGGAAAGGGCACATTTAAAACGCCAGAAAAACGAGATTAAGGAAATAGCACCAGGGTTCAATGGTATTCGACATCGACTGATCGCTTAATTCCATAGACTTAGGTCAAGAGCTCTAGGATTGTAGAAACAGTTCACAAAGTGGGGAAAATTGCACAGACCTAGTGCACAAGCTTTTCGACTGAAGGTAAAACAAAAGTTTGGGCACAGTTGTAAATAGAGAGGTTACGTCAGTAGAACTGAAAGAAAATATTGATCACGTACTGTGGATACAGGCACGCGGCACAAGGTTGTCATAAGGGTAGAGAAACATTTTCAGGGTTTGTGCGTACTTAAGGGTGCAAAGTCACAGTGAAAGAGTGCGTAGAAGGGAAAATCGGAACATCTCACTGAGTGATGGTGAAAGATGACAGGCTGGGAGTAAAATCACAGTTTTATGGCCTGAGGATACATCTCACTGACCAAGAGAAGGATCTCAATTCCTTAGAAGACATGACACGGAATGTGGGAATATCCTATGGACAGAAGGCACATCTTACAAACCTTGAGTACATCAGACAGGCATGGGGTATAGTCTTACAGAAAACGGGTAAATTTAAAGTTAGAACACAGTTCTCGGGCCTCAGGGCACAGTTACTCGCTGAGGGTACATCTCACAGATTAACGATACATCTCAGGGACTGAGGGTATGGGCAAACAGGGCAAAGGATAGCATTCGAGTAAGGTCAGTGGTTCAGTGCCTGAGGGTACATCCAACTGACTATAGGTACGAGTTTAAAGTCTAAGAGGAAATGAAAAACACTGAGGGAACATTCCACGAACAGAGGATAAAATCTCAAAAACTCGGTGTAATGGCTTGAGGTTTGAGTTAAAGACTATGGATATGATAGCACAGACTGCGGGTACAAGCTCAGGAATCCGGGCGATCACATTAATGTAGATATACAGTTTCAGTGCCTAATGGTAAATTCCAACAATCAAGGGTTCGATTTTAAAGGCATACATGTAAATCAAATGAAACGAAGAAACCTTTCTCAGATTGGAGGTACATCTCATGGACTAAGCTTCATCGAACAGACTGAGGGTAAGAGCTAACGGCATTCAGTTGAAATCAAAGTAAATACCAGATTCTGGGCATCCATTTCCATTTGACCAACCAAGGGAACATCTTATGGAGAGAGGAAAACATATGGTTGAAAAACGGTAAATCACACTGAAAAGTTTTTAGGGAGAATGGCTGATCTCATGGACTCGGAGTACAGGATAATCAACTGAAGGAAAAAAGACTTGGTTATATATTAAGCGTTTGTTGACTCCTCTCAGGGGCTAAGGGTACATTGCACGGACTGAGGGTACTAACTGACCGAGAGCTAGCTAAACGAAAGTCAAGACAATGATACTGACTAAACACCAACTATCTTGGACTGCAAGTATCTCAAACGTTTTAAAAGTATAGATATTTCGCGATTCAAGTCAGTTCCCTTTCTTTTATTAAACTAAACGTCTTTAACAGCATTTCCAAATCAACACTCTATTGCCGTTTAACTCTAAAGATGATTAAACAGCAATTCGGTCTGTAGTGAACGCAACTTGAGACAGGGTTAAGCTGGTTTGAATCCCCTGCTCGGCCATTCCTTTCACAGAGTCGATGATACTGATTGCAACAGAATTAATCCTTTTCTAACCTCTGAGCAGCAGTTTTGACAACAGTTATGTGGAAAAGCAGTCAATGGCTTGGGAAAATATCGTGCAAAGTACTGGTTACTGAAACTCTTGGAAAACATGGGTAAGTGTACTGTCCGCCGTAATATAACTCAAATATTGTTGAAAACGGTGTTAAACACATACAGTCAACCACTCAATCAATCAATCGTCAAAAGACTACTTTGGTAGCTCAGTCGTTAACCTACAGGTCTAGCGATTCGGTCCGTATTGCACGGAACTTAATACACGGGTTAGCTGGTTTGAATCCCGTACTCGGCCATTCCTTTCCGAGGGTTGATGATTCTTCCTGCGACAGAATTAGTTTTTCTCTAACCTCTGAACAGGAATTTCGACAATAATTATGAGGAAAAGCAGGCAATGGCTTGGGAAAAATATCGTGCAAAGTACTGGTTACTGAAACTCCAGGAAAGCATGGGTAAGTGTACTCTCCGCTGTAATATAACTCAAATATCGTTGAAAACGGTGTTAAACACATACAGTCAATCACTCACTCAATCAATCAATCAATCATAAAAGATTAGTTCAGTAGCTCAGTCCTTTACCTACAGGTCTAGAGACAAGGGGGTCGCGAATCCCTAGCTCGGAAGATTAGTTTCCCAAATTTGATGATTATAATTGCAATTCTCTCACTGCTGTTCATTGTTTCAACGATGGTTATGTGGAAAAGAAGCCAGTGGCTAAAATGTTAATTCTGATATTTAACCTCTGAACACTTTTTAACAATTGCCGATTAAACTCTAGCACGGTATTAATATTTCGCTTTTCCGTCATTATTCTTTACAAATTTAACAATTTCTTCATCCACAATACAATCCTTCCACTTTAAAGTATAAATGTCGCAATCAAAAGCTCTCTTAAACTCACTCTCTCACAAACTCTCTGTCTCTCTGTCTCCCTCTCTTAAAATTCAGAGGCTGCGTCAGTAACATTCCGGACGTAAAACTCTCGATTTCTTTTTAAGATCTTTTTATAAGTTCAATTCGACAGGATTTACTCTTTTCTTATCGCCGATTAACGTTTCGACTTGTTTATGTGGGAAAGCAGACAGTGATTTAAAAAAGACAATGTGGAAAGTACTGGTAAACGAAACTCAATAAAGCATGGGTAGGTGCATTGACCGCGGGGATATTACGTAAGTAATGTTGAAGTCGGCTTTAAAACACCAAGAAAACAAACACATCTATCTCCACCAATAAATCAGGAATCGGTACTATCATCATTATTATTATTAACTCAACCATAAAAACTACCGCCACCATTATAATAATAATAATCGTCATCATCATCAAAGCAATGATTAAAAAGCATTAAAAACTCCATAGCTTTGTGTTAAGTTCTAACAAACTCTAAAAGAGTTCAGGAAAAAAAAAACTTTCTCGATTGAAATCAGTTCCCTTTCTTTGATTAATCTGAAAATCTTTCACAGCATTTCCAAATCGACACTTTATCTCTACGTTTGAAAACAGAGATGATTGAACAGCAATTCAGTCGGTAGCGTACAGAACTTGAGACATGGGTTAGCTGGTTTGAATCCCCTGCTCGGCCATTTCTTTCCGAGGTTTGATTTTACTCATTCCGACAGGATTAATTCTTCTCTAACCTCTCAAAAGCAATTTTGACAACAGTTATGTTGAAAAGCAGTCAGTGGCTTGGGGAGAATAGCTTGCAAAGGACTGGTTACTGAATCTTCAGAAAATTATGGGTAGGTGCACTGGCCGCCGCGATATAACTGAAATATTGTTGAAAACACATGCAATCAATCAATCAATCAAATCAGTTCTTCTCCTTTCATTTATCTGAAATATTTCACAGCATTTCCAAATCAACACTTTATCTTTACGTTTAACTCCAAAGATGATTAAACAGCGATTCTGTCCGTATTTCACGGAACTTGATACACGGGTTAGCTGGTTTGAATCCCCTGCTCGGCCATTCCTTTCCGAGAGTTGATGATACTCATTGCGACAGGATTAGTTTTTCTCTAACCCCTGAACAGAATTTTGACAATAATTATGAGGAAAAGCAGTCAGTGGCTTGGGAAAAATATCGTGCAAAGTACTGGTTACTGAAACTCCAGGAAAGCATGGGTAAGTGTACTGGCCGCCGTAATATAACTCAAATATCGTTGAAAACGGTGTTAAACACATACAGTCAATCACTCACTAAATCAATCAATCGTAAAAGACTAGTTCGGTAGCTCAGTCGTTTACCTACAGGTCTAGAGACAAGGGGGTCGCCAATCCCTAGCTCGGAAGATTATTTTCCCAAATTTTATGATAGTAATAGTAATTCTTCTCTCTCACTGCTATTGTTTCAACGAGGGTTATGTGGAAAAGAAGCCAGTGGCTAAAATATCAATTCTGATATTTACCCTCTGAACACTTTTTAACAATTGCCTATTAAAATCTAGCACGGTATTAATATTTCGCCTTTCCGTCATTATTCTTTACAAATTTAACAATTTCTTAATCCACAATGCAACTCTTCCACTATAAAGTAAAACTGTCGAAATCAAAAACACTTTCAAACTAAATCTCTCACAAAATCTCTCTGTCTCTTTCTATCTATCTGTCTCTCTCTCTCTCTCTCGCTGAAAATCAAGAGGCTCCGTCAGTAACGTTTCGGACGAAAAAGTTTCTGGTCGATGGTTCGACTCCCTACCTAAAGCTGTTACAATTTCTTTTTAAGATCAGGGTTCATTCTTTTCTTATCGCCGATCAACGTTTTGATTTGTTTATGTGGGAAAGCAGACAGTGCTTTAAAAAAGACAATGTGCAAAGTACTGGTAAAAAAGCCTTTAATAAAGCATCGGTAGGTGCATTGACCGCCGGGATATTACGTAAGTAATGTTGAAGTTGGCGTTAAAACACCAAGAAAACAAACACATCTATCGCCACTGATAAACCCGGTATCAGCGCTACCACCATCACGACCAACTCAACCATCAAAACTACCACTACCATTATTATAATAAGCATTATCATCAATGATTAAAAAGCATTAATAACTCCATAGCTTTGTGTTAAGTTCTAACAAACTCTAAAAGAGTTCCGGAAAAAAACTTTCTCGATTCAAATCAGTTCCCTTTCTTTGATTAAACTATAAATCTTTCACAGCATTTCCGAATCGACATTTTATGTTCACGTTTGAAAACAGAGATGATTGAACAGCAATTTGGTCGGTAGCGTAGAGAATTTGAGACATGGATTAGCTGGTTTGAATCCAATGCTCGGCCATTTCTTTCCGAGGTTTGATGATACTCATTGCGACAGGATTAATTCTTCTCTAAACTCTCAAAAGCAATATTGACAATAGTTATGTGGAATGGCTGCCAGTGGCTTGGGGAGAATAGCGTGCAAAGGACTGGTTACTGAATCTTCAGGAAAGTATGGGTACAGTGTAGGTGCACTGGCCGCCGCGATATAACTGAAATATTGTTGAAAACGGTGTTAAACACATGCCATCAAATCAGTTCCCCTCCTTTTATTTATTTGAAATATTTCACAGCATTTCCAAATCAACACTTTATGTTCACGTTTAATTCCAAAGATGATTAAACAGCGATTCGGTCCGTATTTCACGGAACTTGATACACGGGTTAGCTGGTTTGAATCCCCTGCTCGGCCATTCCTTTCCGAGAGTTGATGATACTCATTGCGACAGGATTAGTTTTTCTCTAACCACTGAACAGCAATTTTGACAATAATTATGAGGAAAAGCAGTCAGTGGCTTGGGAAAAAATATCGTGCAAAGTACTGGTTACTGAAACTCCAGGAAAGCATGGGTAAGTGTACTGGCCGCCGTAATATAACTCAAATATCGTTGAAAACGGTGTTAAACACATACAGTCAATCACTCACTCAATCAATCAATCGTAAAAGACTAGTTCGGTAGCTCAGTCGTTTACCTACAGGTCTAGAGAAAAGGGGGTCGCCAATCCCTAGCTCGGAAGATTATTTTCCCAAATTTTATGATAGTAATTGCAATTCATCTCTCTCACTGCTGTTCATTGTTTCAACGAGGGTTATGTGGAAAAGAAGCCAGTGGCTAAAATATCATTTCTGATATTTACCCTCTGAACACTTTTTAACAATTGCCGATTAAAATCTAGCACGGTATAGATATTTCGCTTTTCCGTCATTATTCTTTACCAATTTAACAATTTCTTCATCCATAATGCAACCCTTCCACTATAAAGTAAAAGTGTCGAAATCAAAAACGCTTTCAAACTAACTCTTTCCCAAACTCTCTCTGGCTCTGTCTGTCTCTCTCTCTCCCTCTTCCTCTCTCTCTCTCTATCTCTCAAAATCCAGAGGCTCCGTCAGAAACGTTCCGGACGAAAAAGTTTCGGGTCGATGGTTCGGCTCCCTACCTAAAGCTGTTACAATTTCTTTTTTATATGTTCAATGCGACAGGGTTCATTCTTTCTTATCGCCGATCAACGATTCGACTTGTTTATGTGAGAAAGCAGACAGTGGTTTAAAAAGAACAATGTGCAAAGTACTGGTAAACTTCAATATAGCATCGGTAGGTGCATTGACCGCCGGGATATTACGTAAGTAATGTTGAAGTTGAAGTTAAAACACCAAGAAAACAAACACATATATCGCCACTGATAAATCCGGTATCAGCACTACCACCATCACTACCAACTCAACCATCAAAACTACCACCACCGTTATTAAAATCATCATCATCATCATCAAAGCAATAATTAAAAAGCATTAATAACTCCATAGCTTTATGTTAAGTTCTAGCAAACTCTAAAAGAGTTCCGAAAAAAAAACTTTCTCGATTCAAATCAGTTCTTTCTTTGATTAATCTGAAAATCTTTCAAAGCATTTCCAAATCAACGCTTTATCTTCACGTTTGACTGCAGAGATGATTGAACAGCAATTTGGTCGGTAGCGTACAGAACTTGAGACATGGTTTAGCTGGTTTGAATCCCCTGCTCGGCCATTTCTTTCCGAGATTTGATGATACTCATTGCGACAGGATTAATTCTTCTCTAAACTCTCAAAAGCAATTTTGACAATAGTTATGTGGAATGGCTGTAAGTGGCGTGGGGAGAATAGCGTGCAAAGGACTGGTTACTGAAACTTCAGAAAAGTATGGGTAGGTGCACTGGCCGCCGCGATATAACTGAAATATTGAAAAAACTGAACAAACGGTGTTAAACACATACAATCAATCAATCGTTAATGACAATTTCGATAGCTTAGTCGTTTTTGAGACAAGAGGGTCGCCAATCCCCAGCTCCGAAAATTACTTTCCCAGGTTTCATGATAATCATTGCGGAAGGATTCATTCTTCTCTCTTACTGCTGGTCATTCTTTCGACGATGGTTATGTGGAAAAGAAGCCAGTGGCTAGAGTATAAACTACAGGTTTAAGAACCCAAGGAATGCATTGAGAGACGTACTGGCTGCCTTGATATAACTGACAATTTTGCATACGGTGCGAAACACCATACACATACAATATCGCAAATGGTCATGCGTTATCATTTGATATTAAACAAATTGCATTTAATCATATGGTGCAAACTTTTGTTTATTCGGCATGTTAAAAATTAAAAGCTGAGATCGATACAGCATTTAGAGTGATCATGTTATTAATGCACAGGGCGATTCGATAACTCTGTATGATCTAACCAGTACGTTTCAGTTGTATCAGGAACGGCAGTAACATTTAATACTAAAAGACCTATTTCAGAAGTGTAATTAGTTAATGATCTAATCTATTACAAAGCATTCAACATTCAAACTTACGGTCTGAGGGAACATACTAACAAACGATACTTCATACAGGCAGAGGGTATAAAGGACGAAAGGAAGATAAACTCAAACAGAGAATACAGTTTTGGAGGAAAAGAGACAACTCTGCGGCCTGTGAATTTGAGGAAACCAGTAAGAAGAAGTAAGCTATGATATCTATTTAGTGACAGAGAGAGAGAGAGAGAGAGAGAGAGAGAGACACACACACAGAGAGCCAGAGAGATAGAGCCAGAGAGAGAAAGAGAGCTAGAGAGAGAGAGAGAGAGAGGGAGAGCCAGAGAGAGAGCCAGAGAGAGAGAGAGCTAGAGAGAGAGACAGAGAGAGAGACAGAGAGAGAGAGAGAAAGAGAGAGAGGCAGGCAGGCAGACAGAGAACAAGACAGAGCCAGATAGAAAGAGCCTGAGAGAGGCAGAGAGATAGAGCCTGAGAGAGGCAGAGAGAGAGAAAGATTGAGCCAGAGAGAGACAAAGTGAGGCTGAGAGAGAGCAGAGAAAGATAAAGCAAGAAAGAGGGAGTGGAGAGACAGAAAGATGCCGAGAGAAAAAGAGAGAGACAGACAGAGAGAAGAAGGAGGGAGGGAGTGAGATCAAAAGAAAAAAGGAGTCAGGAAAGGAGAAAAATGGGTTAGACAGAATTAGAGAGAAATAGACAGACTAAAAGATAGAGAGATGGAGACATAGAGAAAGAAAACGTTAGAAAGAGACAGAAACAGAGAGACCAAGATAGTGAGAGAGAGATATGAAAGGAAAGAATGAGTGAATGACTTAGATATAAAGGGAAGGAATAGAGAAAGAGAGACAGCTTCAGAAAGAGGGATAGACAGAACGACAGACAGTGACAAAGTAAGGAAGACAGTGAGACAGGGAAAGGGACAGACAGCTAGAGAGAACCATTCTAAGTGAGAGAGGCACATAGAAAGGGTGAGAGACAGAAAGATAAAAAAAGGGAGTAAGAGAGAAAAAAAGTGGGACAGAGAGAAAGAGCGATAGAGTAAAAAAGAGAGAGAGAGAGAGAGAGAGAGAGAGAGAGGACAAACGGTTTTGGGATAAAACTTATTGTCAAAGAATAGAAAGGGCACATTTAAAACGCCAGAAAAACGAGATTAAGGAAATAGCACCAGGGTTCAATGGTATTCGACATCGACTGATCGCTTAATTCCATAGACTTAGGTCAAGAGCTCTAGGATTGTAGAAACAGTTCACAAAGTGGGGAAAATTGCACAGACCTAGTGCACAAGCTTTTCGACTGAAGGTAAAACAAAAGTTTGGGCACAGTTGTAAATAGAGAGGTTACGTCAGTAGAACTGAAAGAAAATATTGATCACGTACTGTGGATACAGGCACGCGGCACAAGGTTGTCATAAGGGTAGAGAAACATTTTCAGGGTTTGTGCGTACTTAAGGGTGCAAAGTAACAGTGAAAGAGTGCGTAGAAGGGAAAATCGGAACATCTCACTGAGTGATGGTGAAAGATGACAGGCTGGGAGTAAAATCAGTTTTATGGCCTGAGGATACATCTCACTGACCAAGAGAAGGATCTCAATTCCTTAGAAGACATGACACGGAATGTGGGAATATCCTATGGACAGAAGGCACATCTTACAAACCTTGAGTACATCAGACAGGCATGGGGTATAGTCTTACAGAAAACGGGTAAATTTAAAGTTAGAACACAGTTCTCGGGCCTCAGGGCACAGTTACTCGCTGAGGGTACATCTCACAGATTAACGATACATCTCAGGGACTGAGGGTATGGGCAAACAGGGCAAAGGATAGCATTCGAGTAAGGTCAGTGGTTCAGTGCCTGAGGGTACATCCAACTGACTATAGGTACGAGTTTAAAGTCTAAGAGGAAATGAAAAACACTGAGGGAACATTCCACGAACAGAGGATAAAATCTCAAAAACTCGGTGTAATGGCTTGAGGTTTGAGTTAAAGACTATGGATATGATAGCACAGACTGCGGGTACAAGCTCAGGAATCCGGGCGATCACATTAATGTAGATATACAGTTTCAGTGCCTAATGGTAAATTCCAACAATCCAGGGTTCGATTTTAAAGGCATACATGTAAATCAAATGAAACGAAGAAACCTTTCTCGGATTGGAGGTACATCTCATGGACTAAGCTTCATCGAACAGACTGAGGGTAAGAGCTAACGGCATTCAGTTAAAATCAAAGTAAATACCAGATTCTGGGCATCCATTTCCATTTGACCAACCAAGGGAACATCTAATGGAGAGAGGAAAACATATGGTTGAAAAACGGTAAATCACACTGAAAAGTTTTTAGGGAGAATGGCTGATTTCATGGACTCAGAGTACAGGATAATCAACTGAAGGAAAAAAGACTTGGTTATATATTAAGCGTTTGTTGACTCCTCTCAGGGGCTAAGGGTACATTGCACGGACTGAGGGTACTAACTGACCGAGAGCTAGCTAAACGAAAGTCAAGACAATGATACTGACTAAACACCAACTATCTTGGACTGCAAGTATCTCAAACGTTTTAAAGGTATAGATATTTCGCGATTCAAATCAGTTCCCTTTCTTTTATTAATCTAAATGTCTTTAACAGCATTTCCAAATCAACACTCTATTGCCGTTTAACTCCAAAGATGATTAAACAGCAATTCGGTCTGTAGCGAACGCAACTTGAGACAGGGTTAAGCTGGTTTGAATCCCCTGCTCGGCCATTCCTTTCAGAGAGTCGATGATACTGATTGCTACAGAATTAATCCTTTTCTAACCTCTGAGCAGCAGTTTTGACAACAGTTATGTGGAAAAGCAGTCAATGGCTTGGGAAAATATCGTGCAAAGTACCGGTTACTGAAACTCTTGGAAAACATGGGTAAGTGTACTGTCCGCCGTAATATAACTCAAATATTGTTGAAAACGGTGTTAAACACATACAGTCAACCACTCAATCAATCAATCGTCAAAAGACTAGTTTGGTAGCTCAGTCGTTTACCTACAGGTCTAGCGATTCGGTCCGTATTGCACGGAACTTAATACACGGGTTAGCTGGTTTGAATCCCGTACTCGGCCATTCCTTTCCGAGGGTTGATGTTTCTTCCTGCGACAGAATTAGTTTTTCTCTAACCTCTGAACAGGAATTTCGACAATAATTATGAGGAAAAGCAGGCAATGTCTTGGGAAAAATATCGTGCAAAGTACTGGTTACTGAAACTCCAGGAAAGCATGGGTAAGTGTACTGTCCGCTGTAATATAACTCAAATATCGTTGAAAACGGTGTTAAACACATACAGTCAATCACTCACTCAATCAATCAATCAATCATAAAAGATTAGTTCAGTAGCTCAGTCCTTTACCTACAGGTCTAGAGACAAGGGGGTCGCGAATCCCTAGCTCGGAAGATTAGTTTCCCAAATTTGATGATTATAATTGCAATTCTCTCACTGCTGTTCATTGTTTCAACGATGGTTATGTGGAAAAGAAGCCAGTGGCTAAAATGTTAATTCTGATATTTAACCTCTGAACACTTTTTAACAATTGCCGATTAAACTCTAGCACGGTATTAATATTTCGCTTTTCCGTCATTATTCTTTACAAATTTAACAATTTCTTCATCCACAATACAATCCTTCCACTTTAAAGTATAAATGTCGCAATCAAAAGCTCTCTTAAACTCACTCTCTCACAAACTCTCTGTCTCTGTCTCTCTGTCTCCCTCTCTTAAAATTCAGAGGCTGCGTCAGTAACATTCCGGACGTAAAACTCTCGATTTCTTTTTAAGATCTTTTTATAAGTTCAATTCGACAAGATTTATTCTTTTCTTATCGCCGATTAACGTTTCGACTTGTTTATGTGGGAAAGCAGACAGTGATTTAAAAAAGACAATGTGGAAAGTACTGGTAAACGAAACTCAATAAAGCATGGGTAGGTGCATTGACCGCCGGGATATTACGTAAGTAATGTTGAAGTCGGCTTTAAAACACCAAGAAAACAAACACATCTATCTTCACCAATAAATCAGGAATCGGTACTATCATCATTATTATTATTAACTCAACCATAAAAACTACCGCCACCATTATAATAATAATAATCGTCATCATTATCAAAGCAATGATTAAAAAGCATTAAAAACTCCATAGCTTTGTGTTAAGTTCTAACAAACTCTAAAAGAGTTCTGGAAAAAAAAAACTTTCTCGATTGAAATCAGTTCCCTTTCTTTGATTAATCTGAAAATCTTTCACAGCATTTCCAAATCGACACTTTATCTCTACGTTTGAAAACAGAGATGATTGAACAGCAATTTGGTCGGTAGCGTACAGAACTTGAGACATGGGTTAGCTGGTTTGAATCCCCTGCTCGGCCATTTCTTTCCGAGGTTTGATTATACTCATTCCGACAGGATTAATTCTTCTCTAACCTCTCAAAAGCAATTTTGACAACAGTTATGTTGAAAAGCAGTCAGTGGCTTGGGGAGAATAGCTTGCAAAGGACTGGTTACTGAATCTTCAGAAAATTATGGGTAGGTGCGCTGGCCGCCGCGATATAACTGAAATTTTGTTGAAAACGGTGTTAAACACATGCAATCAATCAATCAATCAAATCAGTTCCTCTCCTTTCATTTATCTGAAATATTTCACAGCATTTCCAAATCAACACTTTATCTTTACGTTTAACTCCAAAGATGATTAAACAGCGATTCTGTCCGTATTTCACGGAACTTGATACACGGGTTACCTGGTTTGAATCCCCTGCTCGGCCATTCCTTTCCGAGAGTTGATGATACTCATTCCGACAGGATTAGTTTTTCTCTAACCCCTGAACAGAATTTTGACAATAATTATGAGGAAAAGCAGTCAGTGTCTTGGGAAAAATATCGTGCAAAGTACTGGTTACTGAAACTCCAGGAAAGCATGGGTAAGTGTACTGGCCGCCGTAATATAACTCAAATATCGTTGAAAACGGTGTTAAACACATACAGTCAATTACTCACTAAATCAATCAATCGTAAAAGACTAGTTCGGTAGCTCAGTCGTTTACCTACAGGTCTAGAGACAAGGGGGTCGCCAATCCCTAGCTCGGAAGATTATTTTCCCAAATTTTATGATAGTAATAGTAATTCTTCTCTCTCACTGCTATTGTTTCAACGAGGGTTATGTGGAAAAGAAGCCAGTGGCTAAAATATCAATTCTGATATTTACCCTCTGAACACTTTTTAACAATTGCCTATTAAAATCTAGCACGGTATAAATATTTCGCCTTTCCGTCATTATTCTTTACAAATTTAACAATTTCTTCATCCACAATGCAACTCTTCCACTATAAAGTAAAACTGTCGAAATCAAAAACACTTTCAAACTAAATCTCTCACAAAATCTCTCTGTCTCTTTCTATCTATCTGTCTCTCTCTCTCTCTCTCTCGCTGAAAATCAAGAGGCTCCGTCAGTAACGTTTCGGACGAAAAAGTTTCTGGTCGATGGTTCGACTCCCTACCTAAAGCTGTTACAATTTCTTTTTAAGATCAGGGTTCATTCTTTTCTTATCGCCGATCAACGTTTTGATTTGTTTATGTGGGAAAGCAGACAGTGCTTTAAAAAAGACAATGTGCAAAGTACTGGTAAAAAAGCCTTTAATAAAGCATCGGTAGGTGCATTGACCGCCGGGATATTACGTAAGTAATGTTGAAGTTGGCGTTAAAACACCAAGAAAACAAACACATCTATCGCCACTGATAAACCCGGTATCAGCGCTACCACCATCACGACCAACTCAACCATCAAAACTACCACTACCATTATTATAATAAGCATTATCATCAATGATTAAAAAGCATTAATAACTCCATAGCTTTGTGTTAAGTTCTAACAAACTCTAAAAGAGTTCCGGAAAAAAACTTTCTCGATTCAAATCAGTTCCCTTTCTTTGATTAAACTATAAATCTTTCACAGCATTTCCGAATCAACATTTTATGTTCACGTTTGAAAACAGAGATGATTGAACAGCAATTTGGTCGGTAGCGTAGAGAATTTGAGACATGGATTAGCTGGTTTGAATCCAATGCTCGGCCATTTCTTTCCGAGGTTTGATGATACTCATTGCGACAGGATTAATTCTTCTCTAAACTCTCAAAAGCAATATTGACAATAGTTATGTGGAATGGCTGTCAGTGGCTTGGGGAGAATAGCGTGCAAAGGACTGCTTACTGAATCTTCAGGAAAGTATGGGTACAGTGTAGGTGCACTGGCCGCCGCGATATAACTGAAATATTGTTGAAAACGGTGTTAAACACATGCAATCAAATCAGTTCGCCTCCTTTTATTTATTTGAAATATTTCACAGCATTTCCAAATCAACACTTTATCTTCACGTTTAATTCCAAAGATGATTAAACAGCGATTCGGTCCGTATTTCACGGAACTTGATACACGGGTTAGCTGGTTTGAATCCCCTGCTCGGCCATTCCTTTCCGAGAGTTGATGATACTCATTGCGACAGGATTAGTTTTTCTCTAACCACTGAACAGCAATTTTGACAATAATTATGAGGAAAAGCAGTCAGTGGCTTGGGAAAAAATATCGTGCAAAGTACTGGTTACTGAAACTCCAGGAAAGCATGGGTAAGTGTACTGGCCGCCGTAATATAACTCAAATATCGTTGAAAACGGTGTTAAACACATACAGTCAATCACTCACTCAATCAATCAATCGTAAAAGACTAGTTCGGTAGCTCAGTCGTTTACCTACAGGTCTAGAGACAAGGGGGTCGCCAATCCCTAGCTCGGAAGATTATTTTCCCAAATTTTATGATAGAAATGGCAATTCATCTCTCTCACTGCTGTTCATTGTTTCAACGAGGGTTATGTGGAAAAGAAGCCAGTGGCTAAAATATCATTTCTGATATTTACCCTCTGAACACTTTTTAACAATTGCCGATTAAAATCTAGCACGGTATAGATATTTCGCTTTTCCGTCATTATTCTTTACCAATTTAACAATTTCTTCATCCATAATGCAACCCTTCCACTATAAAGTAAAAGTGTCGAAATCAAAAACGCTTTCAAACTAACTCGCTCCCAAACTCTCTCTGGCTCTGTCTGTCTCTCTCTCTCCCTCTTCCTCTCTCTCTCTCTCTCTCTCAAAATCCAGAGGCTCCGTCAGAAACGTTCCGGACGAAAAAGTTTCGGGTCGATGGTTCGACTCCCTACCTAAAGCTGTTACAATTTCTTTTTTATATGTTCAATGCGACAGGGTTCATTCTTTCTTATCGCCGATCAACGATTCGACTTGTTTATGTGAGAAAGCAGACAGTGGTTTAAAAAGAACAATGTGCAAAGTACTGGTAAACTTCAATATAGCATCGGTAGGTGCATTGACTGCCGGGATATTACGTAAGTAATGTTGAAGTTGAAGTTAAAACACCAAGAAAACAAACACATCTATCGCCACTGATAAATCCGGTATCAGCACTACCACCATCACTACCAACTCAACCATCAAAACTACCACCACCGTTATTAAAATCATCATCATCATCATCATCAAAGCAATAATTAAAAAGCATTAATAACACCATAGCTTTGTGTTAAGTTCTAGCAAACTCTAAAAGAGTTCCGGAAAAAAAACTTTCTCGATTCAAATCAGTTCTTTCTTTGATTAATCTGAAAATCTTTCAAAGCATTTCCAAATCAACACTTTATCTTCACGTTTGACTGCAGAGATGATTGAACAGCAATTTGGTCGGTAGCGTACAGAACTTGAGACATGGTTTAGCTGGTTTGAATCCCCTGCTCGGCCATTTCTTTCCGAGATTTGATGATACTCATTGCGACAGGATTAATTCTTCTCTAAACTCTCAAAAGCAATTTTGACAATAGTTATGTGGAATGGCTGTAAGTGGCGTGGGGAGAATAGCGTGCAAAGGACTGGTTACTGAAACTTCAGAAAAGTATGGGTAGGTGCACTGGCCGCCGCGATATAACTGAAATATTGAAAAAACTGAACAAACGGTGTTAAACACAGACAATCAATCAATCGTTAATGACAATTTCGATAGCTTAGTCGTTTTTGAGACAAGAGGGTCGCCAATCCCCAGCTCCGAAAATTACTTTACCAGGTTTCATGATAATCATTGCGGAAGGATTCATTCTTCTCTCTTACTGCTGGTCATTCTTTCGACGATGGTTATGTGGAAAAGAAGCCAGTGGCTAGAGTATAAACTACAGGTTTAAGAACCCAAGGAATGCATTGAGAGACGCACTGGCTGCCTTGATATAACTGACATAATTTTGCATACGGTGCGAAACACCATACACATACAATATCGCAAATGGTCATGCGTTATCATTTGATATTAAACAAATTGCATTTAATCATATGGTGCAAACTTTTGTTTATTCGGCAGGTTAAAAATTAAAAGCTGAGATCGATACAGCATTTAGAGTGATCATGTATATTAATGCACACGGCGATTCGTTAACTCTGTATGATCTAACCAGTATGTTTTAGTTGTGTCAGGAACGGCAGTAACATTTAATACTAAAAGACCTATTTCAGAAGTGTAATTAGTTAATGATCTAATCTATTACAAAGCATTCAACATTCAAACTTACGGTCTGAGGGAACCTACTAACAACCGATACTTCATACAGGCAGAGGGTATAAAGGACGAAAGGAAGATAAACTCGAACAGAGAATACAGTTTTGGCGGAAAAGAGACAACTCTGCGGCCTGTGAACTTGAGGAAACCAATAAGAAGAAGTAAGCTATGATATCTATTTAGTGACAGAGAGAGAGACACACACACAGAGAGAGCTAGAGAGATAGAGCTAGAGAGAGAGAGAGAGAGCTAGAGAGAGAGAGAGAGAGAGAGAGAGAGAGAGAGAGCCAGAGAGAGCCAGAGAGAGAGCCAGAGAGAGAGAGCTAGAGAGAGAGAGAGACAGAGACAGAGAGAGAGAGAGAGACAGAGAGAGAGAGGTAGGCAGGCAGACAGAGAACAAGACAAGAAAGCAAGAAAGAGGGAGAGGAGAGACAGAAAGATGCCAAGAGAAAAAGAGAGAGACAGACAGAGAGAAGAAGGAGGGAGGGAGTGAGATCAAAAGAAAAAAGGAGTCAGGAAAGGAGAAAAATGGGTTAGACAGAATTAGAGAGAAATAGACAGACTAAAAGATAGAGAGATGGAGACATAGAGAAAGAAAACGTTAGAAAGAGACAGAAACAGAGAGACCGAGATAGTGAGAGAGAGATATGAAAGTAAAGAATGAGTGAATGACTTAGATATAAAGGGAAGGAATAGAGAAAGAGAGACAGCTTCAGAAAGAGGGATAGACAGAACGACAGACAGTGACAAAGTAAGGAAGACAGTGAGACAGGGAAAGGGACAGACAGCTAGAGAGAACCATTCTAAGTGAGAGAGGCACATAGAAAGGGTGAGAGAGAGAAAGATAAAAAAAGGGAGTAAGAGAGAAAAAAAGTGGGACAGAGAGAAAGAGCGATAGAGTAAAAGAGAGAGAGAGAGGACAAACGGTTTTGGGATAAAACTTATTGTCAAAGAATAGAAAGGGCACATTTAAAACGCCAGAAAAACGAGATTAAGGAAATAGCACCAGGGTTCAATGGTATTCGACATCGACTGATCGCTTAATTCCATAGACTTAGGTCAAGAGCTCTAGGATTGTAGAAACAGTTCACAAAGTGGGGAAAATTGCACAGACCTAGTGCACAAGTTTTTCAACTGAAGGTAAAACAAAAGTTTGGGCACAGTTGTAAATAGAGAGGTTACGTCAGTAGAACTGAAAGAAAATATTGATCACGTACTGTGGATACAGGCACGCGGCACAAGGTTGTCATAAGGGTAGAGAAACATTTTCAGGGTTTGTGCGTACTTAAGGGTGCAAAGTCACAGTGAAAGAGTGCGTAGAAGGGAAAATCGGAACATCTCACTGAGTGATGGTGAAAGATGACAGGCTGGGAGTAAAATCACAGCTTTATGGCCTGAGGATACATCTCACTGACCAAGAGAAGGATCTCAATTCCTTAGAAGACATGACACGGAATGTGGGAATATCCTATGGACAGAAGGCACATCTTACAAACCTTGAGTACATCAGACAGGCATGGGGTATAGTCTTACAGAAAACGGGTAAATTTAAAGTTAGAACACAGTTCTCGGGCCTCAGGGCACAGTTACTCGCTGAGGGTACATCTCACAGATTAACGATACATCTCAGGGACTGAGGGTATGGGCAAACAGGGCAAAGGATAGCATTCGAGTAAGGTCAGTGGTTCAGTGCCTGAGGGTACATCCAACTGACTATAGGTACGAGTTTAAAGTCTAAGAGGAAATGAAAAACACTGAGGGAACATTCCACGAACAGAGGATAAAATCTCAAAAACTCGGTGTAATGGCTTGAGGTTTGAGTTAAAGACTATGGATATGATAGCACAGACTGCGGGTACAAGCTCAGGAATCCGGGCGATCACATTAATGTAGATATACAGTTTCAGTGCCTAATGGTAAATTCCAACAATCAAGGGTTCGATTTTAAAGGCATACATGTAAATCAAATGAAACGAAGAAACCTTTCTCGGATTGGAGGTACATCTCATGGACTAAGCTTCATCGAACAGACTGAGGGTAAGAGCTAACGGCATTCAGTTGAAATCAAAGTAAATACCAGATTCTGGGCATCCATTTCCATTTGACCAACCAAGGGAACATCATATGGAGAGAGGAAAACATACGGTTGAAAAACGGTAAATCACACTGAAAAGTTTTTAGGGAGAATGGCTGATCTCATGGACTCAGAGTACAGGATAATCAACTGAAGGAAAAAAGACTTGGTTATATATTAAGCGTTTGTTGACTCCTCTCAGGGGCTAAGGGTACATTGCACGGACTGAGGGTACTAACTGACCGAGAGCTAGCTAAACGAAAGTCAAGACAATGATACTGACTAAACACCAACTATCTTGGACTGCAAGTATCTCAAACGTTTTAAAGGTATAGATATTTCGCGATTCAAATCAGTTCCCTTTCTTTTATTAATCTAAATGTCTTTAACAGCATTTCCAAATCAACACTCTATTGCCGTTTAACTCCAAAGATGATTAAACAGCAATTCGGTCTGTAGCGAACGCAACTTGAGACAGGGTTAAGCTGGTTTGAATCCCCTGCTCGGCCATTCCTTTCAGAGAGTCGATGATACTGATTGCAACAGAATTAATCCTTTTCTAACCTCTGAGCAGCAGTTTTGACAACAGTTATGTGGAAAAGCAGTCAATGGCTTGGGAAAATATCGTGCAAAGTACCGGTTACTGAAACTCTTGGAAAACATGGGTAAGTGTACTGTCCGCCGTAATATAACTCAAATATTGTTGAAAACGGTGTTAAACACATACAGTCAACCACTCAATCAATCAATCGTCAAAAGACTACTTTGGTAGCTCAGTCGTTTACCTACAGGTCTAGCGATTCGGTCCGTATTGCACGGAACTTAATACACGGGTTAGCTGGTTTGAATCCCGTACTCGGCCATTCCTTTCCGAGGGTTGATGATTCTTCCTGCGACAGAATTAGTTTTTCTCTAACCTCTGAACAGGAATTTCGACAATAATTATGAGGAAAAGCAGGCAATGGCTTGGGAAAAATATCGTGCAAAGTACTGGTTACTGAAACTCCAGGAAAGCATGGGTAAGTGTACTGTCCGCTGTAATATAACTCAAATATCGTTGAAAACGGTGTTAAACACATACAGTCAATCTCTCACTCAATCAATCAATCAATCATAAAAGATTAGTTCAGTAGCTCAGTCGTTTACCTACAGGTCTAGAGACAAGGGGGGTCGCGAATCCCTAGCTCGGAAGATTAGTTTCCCAAATTTGATGATTATAATTGCAATTCTCTCACTGCTGTTCATTGTTTCAACGATGGTTATGTGGAAAAGAAGCCAGTGGCTAAAATGTTAATTCTGATATTAAACCTCTGAACACTTTTTAACAATTGCCGATTAAACTCTAGCACGGTATTGATATTTCGCTTTTCCGTCATTATTCTTTACAAATTTAACAATTTCTTCATCCACAATACAATCCTTCCACTTTAAAGTATAAATGTCGCAATCAAAAGCTCTCTTAAACTCACTCTCTCACAAACTCTCTGTCTCTGTCTCTCTGTCTCCCTCTCTTAAAATTCAGAGGCTGCGTCAGTAACATTCCGGACGTAAAACTCTCGATTTCTTTTTAAGATCTTTTTATAAGTTCAATTCGACAAGATTTATTCTTTTCTTATCGCCGATTAACGTTTCGACTTGTTTATGTGGGAAAGCAGACAGTGATTTAAAAAAGACAATGTGGAAAGTACTGGTAAACGAAACTCAATAAAGCATGGGTAGGTGCATTGACCGCCGGGATATTACGTAAGTAATGTTGAAGTCGGCTTTAAAACACCAAGAAAACAAACACATCTATCTCCACCAATAAATCAGGAATCGGTACTATCATCATTATTATTATTAACTCAACCATAAAAACTACCGCCACCATTATAATAATAATAATCGTCATCATCATCAAAGCAATGATTAAAAGGCATTAAAAACTCCATAGCTTTGTGTTAAGTTCTAACAAACTCTAAAAGAGTTCAGGAAAAAAAAAAAACTTTCTCGACTGAAATCAGTTCCCTTTCTTTGATTAATCTGAAAATCTTTCACAGCATTTCCAAATCGACACTTTATCTTCACGTTTCAAAAAAGAGATGATTGAACAGCAATTTGGTCGGTAGCGTACAGAACTTGAGACATGGGTTAGCTGGTTTGAATCCCCTGCTCGGCCATTTCTTTCCGAGGTTTGATTATACTCATTCCGACAGGATTAATTCTTCTCTAACCTCTCAAAAGCAATTTTGACAACAGTTATGTTGAAAAGCAGTCAGTGGCTTGGGAAGAATGGCTTGCAAAGGACTGGTTACTGAATCTTCAGAAAATTATGGGTAGGTGCACTGGCCGCCGCGATATAACTGAAATATTGTTGAAAACGGTGTTAAACACATGCAATCAATCAATCAATCAAATCAGTTCCTCTCCTTTTATTTATCTGAAATATTTCACAGCATTTCCAAATCAACACTTTATCTTTAAGTTTAACTCCAAAGATGATTAAACAGCGATTCTGTCTGTATTTCACGGAACTTGATACACGGGTTAGCTGGTTTGAATCCCCTGCTCGGCCATTCCTTTCCGAGGCTTGATGATTCTTCCTGCGACAGAATTAGTTTTTCTCTAACCTCTGAACAGGAATTTCGACAATAATTATGAGGAAAAGCAGGCAATGGCTTGGGAAAAATATCGTGCAAAGTACTGGTTACTGAAACTCCAGGAAAGCATGGGTAAGTGTACTGTCCGCTGTAATATAACTCAAATATCGTTGAAAACGGTGTTAAACACATACAGTCAATCACTCACTCACTCAATCAATCAATCATAAAAGATTAGTTCAGTAGCTCAGTCCTTTACCTACAGGTCTAGAGACAAGGGGGTCGCGAATCCCTAGCTCGGAAGATTAGTTTCCCAAATTTGATGATTATAATTGCAATTCTCTCACTGCTGTTCATTGTTTCAACGATGGTTATGTGGAAAAGAAGCCAGTGGCTAAAATGTTAATTCTGATATTTAACCTCTGAACACTTTTTAACAATTGCCGATTAAACTCTAGCACGGTATTAATATTTCGCTTTTCCGTCATTATTCTTTACAAATTTAACAATTTCTTCATCCACAATACAATCCTTCCACTTTAAAGTATAAATGTCGCAATCAAAAGCTCTCTTAAACTCACTCTCTCACAAACTCTCTGTCTCTCTGTCTCCCTCTCTTAAAATTCAGAGGCTGCGTCAGTAACATTCCGGACGTAAAACTCTCGATTTCTTTTTAAGATCTTTTTATGAGCTCAATTCGACATGATTTATTCTTTTCTTATCGCCGATTAACGTTTCGACTTGTTTATGTGGGAAAGCAGACAGTGATTTAAAAAAGACAAGGTGGAAAGTACTGGTAAACGAAACTCAATAAAGCATGGGTAGGTGCATTGACCGCCGGGATATTACGTAAGTAATGTTGAAGTCGGCTTTAAAACACCAAGAAAACAAACACATCTATCTCCACCAATAAATCAGGAATCGGTACTATCATCATTATTATTATTAACTCAACCATAAAAACTACCGCCACCATTATAATAATAATAATCGTCATCATCATCAAAGCAATGATTAAAAAGCATTAAAAACTCCATAGCTTTGTGTTAAGTTCTAACAAACTCTAAAAGAGTTCAGGAAAAAAAAACTTTCTCGATTGAAATCAGTTCCCTTTCTTTGATTAATCTGAAAATCTTTCACAGCATTTCCAAATCGACACTTTATCTCTACGTTTGAAAACAGAGATGATTGAACAGTAATTTGGTCGGTAGCGTACAGAACTTGAGACATGGGTTAGCTGGTTTGAATCCCCTGCTCGGCCATTTCTTTCCGAGGTTTGATTATACTCATTCCGACAGGATTAATTCTTCTCTAACCTCTCAAAAGCAATTTTGACAACAGTTATGTTGAAAAGCAGTCAGTGGCTTGGGGAGAATAGCTTGCAAAGGACTGGTTACTGAATCTTCAGAAAATTATGGGTAGGTGCGCTGGCCGCCGCGATATAACTGAAATATTGTTGAAAACGGTGTTAAACACATGCAATCAATCAATCAATCAAATCAGTTCCTCTCCTTTCATTTATCTGAAATATTTCACAGCATTTCCAAATCAACACTTTATCTTTACGTTTAACTCCAAAGATGATTAAACAGCGATTCTGTCCGTATTTCACGGAACTTGATACACGGGTTACCTAGTTTGAATCCCCTGCTCGGCCATTCCTTTCCGAGAGTTGATGATACTCATTCCGACAGGATTAGTTTTTCTCTAACCCCTGAACAGAATTTTGACAATAATTATGAGGAAAAGCAGTCAGTGGCTTGGGAAAAATATCGTGCAAAGTACTGGTTACTTAAACTCCAGGAAAGCATGGGTAAGTGTACTGGCCGCCGTAATATAACTCAAATATCGTTGAAAACGGTGTTAAACACATACAGTCAATCACTCACTAAATCAATCAATCGTAAAAGACTAGTTCGGTAGCTCAGTCGTTTACCTACAGGTCTAGAGACAAGGGGGTCGCCAATCCCTAGCTCGGAAGATTATTTTCCCAAATTTTATGATAGTAATTGCAATTCATCTCTCTCACTGCTGTTCATTGTTTCAACGAGGGTTATGTGGAAAAGAAGCCAGTGGCTAAAATATCAATTCTGATATTTACCTTCTGAACACTTTTTAACAATTGCCTATTAAAATCTAGCACGGTATAAATATTTCGCCTTTCCGTCATTATTCTTTACAAATTTAACAATTTCTTCATCCACAATGCAACTCTTCCACTATAAAGTAAAACTGTCGAAATCAAAAACACTTTCAAACTAAATCTCTCACAAAATCTCTCTGTCTCTTTCTATCTATCTGTCTCTCTCTCTCTCTCTCTCACTAGCTGAAAATCAAGAGGCTCCGTCAGTAACGTTTCGGACGAAAAAGTTTCTGGTCGATGGTTCGACTCCCTACCTAAAGCTGTTACAATTTCTTTTTAAGATCAGGGTTCATTCTTTTCTTATCGCCGATCAACGTTTTGATTTGTTTATGTGGGAAAGCAGACAGTGCTTTAAAAAAGACAATGTGCAAAGTACTGGTAAAAAAGCCTTTAATAAAGCATCGGTAGGTGCATTGACCGCCGGGATATTACGTAAGTAATGTTGAAGTTGGCGTTAAAACACCAAGAAAACAAACACATCTATCGCCACTGATAAACCCGGTATCAACGCTACCACCATCACGACCAACTCAACCATCAAAACTACCACTACCATTATTATAATAAGCATTATCATCAATGATTAAAAAGCATTAATAACTCCATAGCTTTGTGTTAAGTTCTAACAAACTCTAAAAGAGTTCCGGAAAAAAACTTTCTCGATTCAAATCAGTTCCCTTTCTTTGATTAAACTATAAATCTTTCACAGCATTTCCGAATCGACATTTTATGTTCACGTTTGAAAACAGAGATGATTGAACAGCAATTTGGTCGGTAGCGTAGAGAATTTGAGACATGGATTAGCTGGTTTGAATCCAATGCTCAGCCATTTCTTTCCGAGGTTTGATGATACTCATTGCGACAGGATTAATTCTTCTCTAAACTCTCAAAAGCAATATTGACAATAGTTATGTGGAATGGCTGTCAGTGGCTTGGGGAGAATAGCGTGCAAAGGACTGGTTACTGAATCTTCAGGAAAGTATGGGTACAGTGTAGGTGCACTGGCCGCCGCGATATAACTGAAATATTGTTGAAAACGGTGTTAAACACATGCAATCAAATCAGTTCCCCTCCTTTTATTTATTTGAAATATTTCACAGCATTTCCAAATCAACACTTTATCTTCACGTTTAATTCCAAAGATGATTAAACAGCGATTCGGTCCGTATTTCACGGAACTTGATACACGGGTTAGCTGGTTTGAATCCCCTGCTCGGCCATTCCTTTCCGAGAGTTGATGATACTCATTGCGACAGGATTAGTTTTTCTCTAACCACTGAACAGCAATTTTGACAATAATTATGAGGAAAAGCAGTCAGTGGCTTGGGAAAAAATATCGTGCAAAGTACTGGTTACTGAAACTCCAGCAGTGATTTTTTTACAATTTGCTATAAGTGAGTCCTGGGACTCGCTGGGATGAAAAACTATGAGTCTGAAACCAACTTTACGAGTCCCACCTTTTAACTCATTACCAAACGGCAAAATTTTAGGTTTGTCCAAATCGAAAGCATTAACAGACGACAAAATAAAAGTTATTGAAGTTATTGAAGATTTAGAATTCGTTTTTAGAAGGGTAGAAAACATTGTCGGAAAAAGAGAAAATGCTGGTTACCAGCATTTTCTCCTTTTCCCACAATGTTTTCTAAAGGCTTCTTTCTCAGAGGCGTCAAAATTAGGGATCGTGTGGTAATGAGTTAAACCCCATTTTAAAAAAAATATTGTTCAAATTGTTAAAAAATCTGTATGGTCTGATTTATGAATTGTCTGTCATGAATTCTCTTCACTTTCGTAAGTTAGCCAACTAAAAAGTTTAAGCCAGTGTGACTTGAATTCTCTCGGTTTCGAACTGGCCGGGGCCGAATCCACGCCGATTGAACTGCCGATGATTTCTCATTATTCTCGACATTTTTATCGGTATGTAAGTCACTATGAATCGGCAGGTCAGACTCTTGTGATTTCGTAAACAAACTAGTTAAAGTTTGTTGTTTGTGATCGGATTTTGCCTTCTTTTTTGGTGGCATTGCTTACGCATTACATCGTTTAGATATAGATCTACGCACTGGAATTTTTTCGACGAAATGGAAATCGTCTGAGGATATCTAAATTGCCCGGGTATAAAAAAGATTCAAAAAGTAATTATTTGCCGATGAGGACATGAAATGATAGTTGTTCATTCATATTGACTACAATTTTCTGCAATTAAGTAAGAATATGCCTTGGAGAGGATCTATAACGTACGTGCTGGATGTCGATATTCCGTGTACCCGAATAAAAAGAAAAACGGAAACCATTCCATAGACTAGATTACTTAGGCTAAAAATAGACCGGAAAATGAAGGTACCAGTCTAAAGTAGAAAAATTACCGGTGTTTCGATAGAAAATGTAAACACTTTAATTGATCGGGATCAAACGAAATTTTGCAAAAGGCATTGATATCAAAATCAGTGCGTCTCGAAAATACACATATCTCAAAGTTTTGCGTCCTCGGCAATTTCTTTGCGTCCCTGACGCAGGACGCACAGGTAAATGAAACACTGCTCCAGGAAAGCATGGGTAAGTGTACTGGCCGCCGTAATATAACTCAAATATCGTTGAAAACGGTGTTAAACACATACAGTCAATCACTCACTCAATCAATCAATCGTAAAAGACTAGTTCGGTAGCTCAGTCGTTTACCTACAGGTCTAGAGACAAGGGTGTCGCCAATCCCTAGCTCGGAAGATTATTTTCCCAAATTTTATGATAGTAATTGCAATTCATCTCTCTCACTGCTGTTCATTGTTTCAACGAGGGTTATGTGGAAAAGAAGCCAGTGGCTAAAATATCATTTCTGATATTTACCCTCAGAACACTTTTTAACAATTGCCGATTAAAATCTAGCACGGTATAGATATTTCGCTTTTCCGTCATTATTCTTTACCAATTTAACAATTTCTTCATCCATAATGCAACCCTTCCACTATAAAGTAAAAGTGTCGAAATCAAAAACGCTTTCAAACTAACTCGCTCCCAAACTCTCTCTGGCTCTGTCTGTCTCTCTCTCTCCCTCTTCCTCTCTCTCTCTCTCTCTCTCTCTCTCTCTATCTCTCAAAATCCAGAGGCTCCGTCAGAAACGTTCCGGACGAAAAAGTTTCGGGTCGATGGTTCGACTCCCTACCTAAAGCTGTTACAATTTCTTTTTTATATGTTCAATGCGACAGGGTTCATTCTTTCTTATCGCCGATCAACGATTCGACTTGTTTATGTGAGAAAGCAGACAGTGGTTTAAAAAGAACAATGTGCAAAGTACTGGTAAACTTCAATATAGCATCGGTAGGTGCATTGACCGCCGGGATATTACGTAAGTAATGTTGAAGTTGGCGTTAAAACACCAAGAAAACAAACACATCTATCGCCACTGATAAATCCGGTATCAGCACTACCACCATCACTACCAACTCAACCATCAAAACTACCACCACCGTTATTAAAATCATCATCATCATCATCAAAGCAATAATTAAAAAGCATTAATAACTCCATAGCTTTATGTTAAGTTCTAGCAAACTCTAAAAGAGTTCCGGAAAAAAAACTTTCTCGATTCAAATCAGTTCTTTCTTTGATTAATCTGAAAATCTTTCAAAGCATTTCCAAATCAACACTTTATCTTCACGTTTGACTGCAGAGATGATTGAACAGCAATTTGGTCGGTAGCGTACAGAACTTGAGACATGGTTTAGCTGGTTTGAATCCTCTGCTCGGCCATTTCTTTCCGAGATTTTATGATACTCATTGCGACAGGATTAATTCTTCTCTAAACTCTCAAAAGCAATTTTGACAATAGTTATGTGGAATGGCTGTAAGTGGCGTGGGGAGAATAGCGTGCAAAGGACTGGTTACTGAAACTTCAGAAAAGTATGGGTAGGTGCACTGGCCGCCGCGATATAACTGAAATATTGAAAAAACTGAACAAACGGTGTTAAACACAGACAATCAATCAATCGTTAATGACAATTTCGATAGCTTAGTCGTTTTTGAGACAAGAGGGTCGCCAATCCCCAGCTCCGAAAATTACTTTCCCAGGTTTCATGATAATCATTGCGGAAGGATTCATTCTTCTCTCTTACTGCTGGTCATTCTTTCGACGATGGTTATGTGGAAAAGAAGCCAGTGGCTAGAGTATAAACTACAGGTTTAAGAACCCAAGGAATGCATTGAGAGACGCACTGGCTGCCTTGATATAACTGACATAATTTTGCATACGGTGCGAAACACCATACACATACAATATCGCAAATGGTCATGCGTTATCATTTGATATTAAACAAATTGCATTTAATCATATGGTGCAAACTTTTGTTTATTCGGCAGGTTAAAAATTAAAAGCTGAGATCGATACAGCATTTAGAGTGATCATGTATATTAATGCACACGGCGATTCGTTAACTCTGTATGATCTAACCAGTACGTTTTAGTTGTGTCAGGAACGGCAGTAACATTTAATACTAAAAGACCTATTTCAGAAGTGTAATTAGTTAATGATCTAATCTATTACAAAGCATTCAACATTCAAACTTACGGTCTGAGGGAACCTACTAACAAACGATACTTCATACAGGCAGAGGGTATAAAGGACGAAAGGAAGATAAACTCAAACAGAGAATACAGTTTTGGAGGAAAAGAGACAACTCTGCGGCCTGTGAACTTGAGGAAACCAATAAGAAGAAGTAAGCTATGATATCTACTTAGTGACAGAGAGAGAGAGAGAAAGAGAGAAAGAGAGAAAGAGAGATAGAGCTAGAGAGAGAGAGCTAGAGAGAGAGAGAGAGAGAGAGAGAGAGCCAGAGAGAGAGAGCTAGAGAGAGAGAGAGAGAGAGAGAGAGAGAGACAGAGAGAGAGAGAGAGAGAGGCAGGCAGGCAGACAGAGAACAAGACAGAGCCAGATAGAAAGAGCCTGAGAGAGGCAGAGATAGAGCCTGAGAGAGGCAGAGAGAGAGAAAGATTGAGCCAGAGAGACAAAGTGAGGCTGAGAGAGAGCAGAGATAGATAAAGCAAGAAAGAGGGAGAGGAGAGACAGAAAGATGCCGAGAGAAAAAGAGAGAGACAGACAGAGAGAAGAAGGAGGGAGGGAGTGAGATCAAAAGAAAAAAGGAGTCAGGAAAGGAGAAAAATGGGTTAGACAGAATTAGAGAGAAATAGACAGACTAAAAGATAGAGAGATGGAGACATAGAGAAAGAAAACGTTAGAAAGAGACAGAAACAGAGAGACCGAGATAGTGAGAGAGAGATATGAAAGGAAAGAATGAGTGAATGACTTAGATATAAAGGGAAGGAATAGAGAAAGAGAGACAGCTTCAGAAAGAGGGATAGACAGAACGACAGACAGTGACAAAGTAAGGAAGACAGTGAGACAGGGAAAGGGACAGACAGCTAGAGAGAACCATTCTAAGTGAGAGAGGCACATAGAAAGGGTGAGAGAGAGAAAGATAAAAAAAGGGAGTAAGAGAGAAAAAAAGTGGGACAGAGAGAAAGAGCGATAGAGTAAAAGAGAGAGAGAGAGGACAAACGGTTTTGGGATAAAACTTATTGTCAAAGAATAGAAAGGGCACATTTAAAACGCCAGAAAAACGAGATTAAGGAAATAGCACCAGGGTTCAATGGTATTCGACATCGACTGATCGCTTAATTCCATAGACTTAGGTCAAGAGCTCTAGGATTGTAGAAACAGTTCACAAAGTGGGGAAAATTGCACAGACCTAGTGCACAAGTTTATCGACTGAAGGTAAAACAAAAGTTTGGGCACAGTTGTAAATAGAGAGGTTACGTCAGTAGAACTGAAAGAAAATATTGATCACGTACTGTGGATACAGGCACGCGGCACAAGGTTGTCATAAGGGTAGAGAAACATTTTCAGGGTTTGTGCGTACTTAAGGGTGCAAAGTCACAGTGAAAGAGTGCGTAGAAGGGAAAATCGGAACATCTCACTGAGTGATGGTGAAAGATGACAGGCTGGGAGTAAAATCACAGTTTTATGGCCTGAGGATACATCTCACTGACCAAGAGAAGGATCTCAATTCCTTAGAAGACATGACACGGAATGTGGGAATATCCTATGGACAGAAGGCACATCTTACAAACCTTGAGTACATCAGACAGGCATGGGGTATAGTCTTACAGAAAACGGGTAAATTTAAAGTTAGAACACAGTTCTCGGGCCTCAGGGCACAGTTACTCGCTGAGGGTACATCTCACAGATTAACGATACATCTCAGGGACTGAGGGTATGGGCAAACAGGGCAAAGGATAGCATTCGAGTAAGGTCAGTGGTTCAGTGCCTGAGGGTACATCCAACTGACTATAGGTACGAGTTTAAAGTCTAAGAGGAAATGAAAAACACTGAGGGAACATTCCACGAACAGAGGATAAAATCTCAAAAACTCGGTGTAATGGCTTGAGGTTTGAGTTAAAGACTATGGATATGATAGCACAGACTGCGGGTACAAGCTCAGGAATCCGGGCGATCACATTAATGTAGATATACAGTTTCAGTGCCTAATGGTAAATTCCAACAATCAAGGGTTCGATTTTAAAGGCATACATGTAAATCAAATGAAACGAAGAAACCTTTCTCGGATTGGAGGTACATCTCATGGACTAAGCTTCATCGAACAGACTGAGGGTAAGAGCTAACGGCATTCAGTTGAAATCAAAGTAAATACCAGATTCTGGGCATCCATTTCCATTTGACCAACCAAGGGAACATCTTATGGAGAAAGGAAAACATATGGTTGAAAAACGGTAAATCACACTGAAAAGTTTTTAGGGAGAATGGCTGATCTCATGGACTCAGAGTACAGGATAATCAACTGAAGGAAAAAAGACTTGGTTATATATTAAGCGTTTGTTGACTCCTCTCAGGGGCTAAGGGTACATTGCACGGACTGAGGGTACTAACTGACCGAGAGCTAGCTAAACGAAAGTCAAGACAATGATACTGACTAAACACCAACTATCTTGGACTGCAAGTATCTCAAACGTTTTAAAGGTATAGATATTTCGCGATTCAAATCAGTTCCCTTTCTTTTATTAATCTAAATGTCTTTAACAGCATTTCCAAATCAACACTCTATTGCCGTTTAACTCCAAAGATGATTAAACAGCAATTCGGTCTGTAGCGAACGCAACTTGAGACAGGGTTAAGCTGGTTTGAATCCCCTGCTCGGCCATTCCTTTCAGAGAGTCGATGATACTGATTGCAACAGAATTAATCCTTTTCTAACCTCTGAGCAGCAGTTTTGACAACAGTTATGTAGAAAAGCAGTCAATGGCTTGGGAAAATATCGTGCAAAGTACCGGTTACTGAAACTCTTGGAAAACATGGGTAAGTGTACTGTCCGCCGTAATATAACTCAAATATTGTTGAAAACGGTGTTAAACACATACAGTCAACCACTCAATCAATCAATCGTCAAAAGACTAGTTTGGTAGCTCAGTCGTTTACCTACAGGTCTAGCGATTCGGTCCGTATTGCACGGAACTTAATACACGGGTTAGCTGGTTTGAATCCCGTACTCGGCCATTCCTTTCCGAGGGTTGATGATTCTTCCTGCGACAGAATTAGTTTTTCTCTAACCTCTGAACAGGAATTTCGACAATAATTATGAGGAAAAGCAGGCAATGGCTTGGGAAAAATATCGTGCAAAGTACTGGTTACTGAAACTCCAGGAAAGCATGGGTAAGTGTACTGTCCGCTGTAATATAACTCAAATATCGTTGAAAACGGTGTTAAACACATACAGTCAATCACTCACTCAATCAATCAATCAATCAATCATAAAAGATTAGTTCAGTAGCTCAGTCCTTTACCTACAGGTCTAGAGACAAGGGGGTCGCGAATCCCTAGCTCGGAAGATTAGTTTCCCAAATTTGATGATAATAATTGCAATTCTCTCACTGCTGTTCATTGTTTCAACGATGGTTATGTGGAAAAGAAGCCAGTGGCTAAAATGTTAATTCTGATATTTAACCTCTGAACACTTTTTAACAATTGCCGATTAAACTCTAGCACGGTATTAATATTTCGCTTTTCCGTCATTATTCTTTACAAATTTAACAATTTCTTCATCCACAATACAATCCTTCCACTTTAAAGTATAAATGTCGCAATCAAAAGCTCTCTTAAACTCACTCTCTCACAAACTCTCTGTCTCTGTCTCTCTGTCTCCCTCTCTTAAAATTCAGAGGCTGCGTCAGTAACATTCCGGACGTAAAACTCTCGATTTCTTTTTAAGATCTTTTTATAAGTTCAATTCGACAAGATTTATTCTTTTCTTATCGCCGATTAACGTTTCGACTTGTTTATGTGGGAAAGCAGACAGTGATTTAAAAAAGACAATGTGGAAAGTACTGGTAAACGAAACTCAATAAAGCATGGGTAGGTGCATTGACCGCCGGGATATTACGTAAGTAATGTTGAAGTCGGCTTTAAAACACCAAGAAAACAAACACATCTATCTCCACCAATAAATCAGGAATCGGTACTATCATCATTATTATTATTAACTCAACCATAAAAACTACCGCCACCATTATAATAATAATAATCGTCATCATCATCAAAGCAATGATTAAAAAGCATTAAAAACTCCATAGCTTTGTGTTAAGTTCTAACAAACTCTAAAAGAGTTCAGGAAAAAAAAAACTTTCTCGATTGAAATCAGTTCCCTTTCTTTGATTAATCTGAAAATCTTTCACAGCATTTCCAAATCAACACTTTATCTTCACGTTTGAAAACAGATGATTGAACAGCAATTCGGTCGGTAGCGTACAGAACTTGAGACATGGGTTAGCTGGTTTGAATCCCCGGCTCGGCCATTTCTTTCCGAGGTTTGATTATACTCATTCCGACAGGATTAATTCTTCTCTAACCTCTCAAAAGCAATTTTGACAACAGTTATGTTGAAAAGCAGTCAGTGGCTTGCGAAGAATGGCTTGCAAAGGACTGGTTACTGAATCTTCAGAAAATTATGGGTAGGTGCACTGGCCGCCGCGATATAACTGAAATATTGTTGAAAACGGTGTTAAACACATGCAATCAATCAATCAATCAAATCAGTTCCTCTCCTTTTATTTATCTGAAATATTTCACAGCATTTCCAAATCAACACTTTATCTTTACGTTTAACTCCAAAGATGATTAAACAGCGATTCTGTCTGTATTTCACGGAACTTGATACACGGGTTAGCTGGTTTGAATCCCCTGCTCGGCCATTCCTTTCCGAGAGTTGATGATACTCATTGCGACAGGATTAGTTTTTCTCTAACCCCTGAACAGAATTTTGACAATAATTATGAGGAAAAGCAGGCAATGGCTTGGGAAAAATATCGTGCAAAGTACTGGTTACTGAAACTCCAGGAAAGCATGGGTAAGTGTACTGGCCGCCGTAATATAACTCAAATATCGTTGAAAACGGTGTTAAACACATACAGTCAATCACTCACTAAATCAATCAATCGTAAAAGACTAGTTCGGTAGCTCAGTCGTTTACCTACAGGTCTAGAGACAAGGGGGTCGCCAATCCCTAGCTCGGAAGATTATTTTCCCAAATTTTATGATAGTAATAGTAATTCTTCTCTCTCACTGCTATTGTTTCAACGAGGGTTATGTGGAAAAGAAGCCAGTGGCTAAAATATCAATTCTGATATTTACCCTCTGAACACTTTTTAACAATTGCCTATTAAAATCTAGCACGGTATTAATATTTCGCCTTTCCGTCATTATTCTTTACAAATTTAACAATTTCTTCATCCACAATGCAACTCTTCCACTATAAAGTAAAACTGTCGAAATCAAAAACACTTTCAAAGTCAATCTCTCACAGAATCTCTCTGTCTCTTTCTATCTATCTGTCTATCTCTCTCTCTCTCTCTCTCTCTCTCTCTGAAAATCAAAAGGCTCCGTCAGTAACGTTTCGGACGAAAAAGTTTCTGGTCGATGGTTCGACTCCCTAACTAAATGTGTTACAATTTCTTTAATAATCGTCATCATCATCATCAAAGCACTGATTAAAAAGCATTAAAAACTCCATAGCTTTGTGCTAAGTTCTAATAAACTCTAAAAGAGTTCAGGAAAAAAAAAAAAATTTCTCGATTCAAATCAGTTCCCTTTCTTTGATTAAACTATAAATCTTTCACAGCATTTCCGAATCGACATTTTATGTTCACGTTTGAAAACAGAGATGATTGAACAGCAATTTGGTCGGTAGCGTAGAGAATTTGAGACATGGATTAGCTGGTTTGAATCCCCTGCTCGGCCATTTCTTTGCGAGGTTTGATGATACTCATTGCGACAGGATTAATTCTTCTCTAAACTCTCAAAAGCAATATTGACAATAGTTATGTGGAATGGCTGTCAGTGGCTTGGGGAGAATAGCGTGCAAAGGACTGCTTACTGAATCTTCAGGAAAGTATGGGTACAGTGTAGGCGCACTGGCAGCCGCGATATAACTGAAATATTGTTGAAAACGGTGTTAAACACATGCAATCAATTAATCAAATCAGTTCTCCTCCTTTTATTTATTTGAAATATCTCACAGCATTTCCAAATCAACACTTTATCTTCACGTTTAATTCCAAAGATGATTAAACAGCGATTCGGTACGTCTTGCACGGAACTTAATACACGGGTTAGCTGGTTTGAATCCCCTGCTCGGCCATTCCTTTCCGAGAGTTGATGATACTCATTGCGACAGGATTAGTTTTTCTCTAACCACTGAATAGCAATTTTGACAATAATTATGAAGAAAATCAGTCAGTTGCTTGAGGAAAAGTCCAGGAAAGCATGGGTAAGTGTACTGGCCGCCGTAATATAACTCAAATATCGTTGAAAACGGTGTTAAACACATATAGTAAATCACTCACTCAATCAATCAATCTTGAAAGACTAGTTCGGTAGCTCAGTCGTTTCCCTACATGTCTAGAGACAAGGGGGTCGCCAATCCCTAGCTCGGAAGATTATTTTCCCAAATTTTATGATAGTAATTGCAATTCATCTCTCTCACTGCTGTTCATTGTTTCAACGAAGGTTATGTGGAAAAGAAGCCAGTGGCTAAAATATCGTTTCTGATATTTACCCTCTGAACACTTTTTAACAATTGCCGATTAAAATCTAGCACGGTATAGATATTTCGCTTTTCCGTCATTATTCTTTACAAATTTAACAATTTCTTCATCCATAATGCAACCCTTCCACTATAAAGTAAAAGTGTCGAAATCAAAAACGCTTTCAAACTAACTCGCTCCCAAACTTTCTCTAGCTCTGTCTGTCTCTCTCTCTCCCTCTTCCCCTCTCTCTCTCTCTCTATCTCTCAAAATCCAGAGGCTCCGTCAGAATCGTTCCGGACAAATTGAATTGAAAAAACTGAACAAACGGTGTGAAACACATACAATCAATCAATCGTTAATGACAATTTCGATAGCTTAGTCGTTTTTGAGACAAGAGGGTCGCCAATCCCCAGCTCCGAAAATTACTTTCCCAGGTTTCATGATAGTCATTGCGGAAGGATTCATTCTTCTCTCTTACTGCTGGTCATTGTTTCGACGATGGTTATGTAGAAAAGAAGCCTGTGGCTAGAGTATAAACTACAGGTTTAAGAACCCAAGGAATGCATTGAGAGATGCACTGGCTGCCTTGATATAACTGACATAATTTTCCATACGGTGTGAAACACCATACACATACAATATTGCAAATGGTCATGCGTTATAATTTAATATTGAACAAATTCCATTTAATCATATGGTGCAAACTTTTGTTTATTCGGCATGTTAAAAATTAAAAGCTGAGATCGATACAGCATTTAGAGTGATCATGTATATTAATGCACAGGGCGATTCGATAACTCTGTATGATCTAACCAGTACGTTTCAGTTGTGTCAGGAACGGCAGTAACATTTAATACTAAAAGACCTATTTCAGAAGTGTAATTAGTTAATGATCTAATCTATTACAAAGCATTCGAGATTCAAAATTACGGTCTGAGGGAACATACTAACAAACGATACTTCATACAGGCAGAGGGTATAAAGGACTGAAGGAAGATAAACTCAACAGAGAATACAGTTTTGGAGGAAAAGAGACAACTCTGCAGCCTGTGAACTTGAGGAAACCAATAAGAAGAAGTAAGCTATGATACCTATTTAGTGACAGAGAGAGACAGAGAGAGAGAGAGAGAGCCAGAGATGGAGCCAGAGAGATAGAGCCAGAGAGAGAGAGAGCTAGAGAGAGAGAGACAGAGAGAGAGAGAGAGAGAGAGAGAGAGAGAGAGGCAGGCAGGCAGACAGAGAGCAAGACAGAGCCAGATAAAAAGAGCCTGAGAGAGGCAGAGAGATAGAGCCTGAGAGAGGCAGAGAGATACAGCCAGAGAAAGGCAGAGAGAGAGAAAGATTGAGCCAGAGAGAGGCAAAGTGACGCTGAGAGAGAGCAGAGAAAGAATAAGCAAGAAAGAGGGAAGGAGAGACAGAAAGATGCCCGGAGAAAAAGAGACAGACAGACAGAGAGAAGAAGGAGGGAGGGAGTGAGATCAAAAGAAAAAAGGAGTCAGGAAAGGAGAAAAATGGGTTAGACAGAATTAGAGAGAAATAGACTAAAAGATAGAGAGATGGAGACATACAGAAAGAAAACGTTTAGAAAGAGACAGAAACAGAGAGACCGAGATAGTGAGACAGAGATATGAAAGGAAAGAATGAGTGAATGACTTAGATATAAAGGGAAGGAATAGAGAAAGAGAGACAGCTTCAGAAAGAGGGATGGACAGAACGACAGACAGTGACAAAGTAAGGAAGACAGTGAGACAGAGAAAGGGAGAGACAGCTAGAGAGAACCATTCTAATCGAGAGAGGAAAATAGAAAGGTGAGAGAGAGAAAGATGAAAAAAGGGAGTAAGAGAGAAAAAAAGTGGGACAGAGAAAGAGCGATAGAGTAAGAGAGAGAGAGAGAGAGAGAGAGAGAGAGATAAAACTTATTGTCAAAGAATAGAAAGGGCACATTTAAAACGCCAGAAAAACGAGATTAAGGAAATAGCACCAGGGTTCAATGGTATTCGACATCGACTGATCGCTTAATTCCATGGACTTAGGTCAAGAGCTCTAGGATTGTAGAAACAGTTCACAAAGTGGGGAAAATTGCACAGACCTAGTGCACAAGCTTTTCGACTGAAGGTAAAACAAAAGTTTGGGCACAGTTGTAAATAGAGAGGTTACGTCAGTAGAACTGAAAGAAAATATTGATCATGTACTGTGGATACAGGCACGCGGCACAAGGTTGTCATAAGGGTAGAGAAACATTTTCAGGGTTTGTGCGTACTTAAGTGTGCAAAGTCACAGTGAAAGAGTGCGTAGGAGAGAAAATCGGAACATCTCACTGAGTGATGGTGAAAGATGACAGGCTGGGAGTAAAATCACAGTTTTATGGCCTGAGGATACATCTCACTGACCAAGAGAAGGATCTCAATTCCTTAGAAGACATGACACGGAATGTGGGAATATCCTATGAACAGAGGGCACATCTTACAAAACTTGAGTACATCAGACAGGCACGGGATATAGTCTTACAGAAAACGGGTAAATTTAAAGTTAGAACACAGTTCTCGGGCCTCAGGGCACAGTTACTCGCTGAGGGTACATCTCACAGATTAAGGATACATCTCAGGGACTGAGGGTATGGGCAAACAGGGCAAAGGATAGCATTCGAGTAAGGTCAGTGGTTCAGTGCCTGAGGGTAAGTCCAACTGACTATAGGTACGAGTTTAAAGTCTAAAAGGAAATGAAAAACACTGAGGGAACATTCCACGAACAGAGGATAAAATCTTAAAAACTCGGTGTAATGGCTTGAGGTTTGAGTTAAAGACTATGGATATGATAGCACAGATTGCGGGTACAAGCTCAGGAATCCGGGCGATCACATTAATGTAGATATACAGTTTCAGTGCCTAATGGTAAATTCCAACAATCAAGGATTCGATTTTAAAGGCATACATGTAAATCAAATGAAACGAAGAAACCTTTCTCGGATTGGAGGTACATCTCATGGACTAAGCTTCATCGAACAGACTGAGGGTAAGATCTAACGGCATTCAGTTGAAATCAAAGTAAATACCAGATTCTGGGCATCCATTTCCATTTGACCAAGCAAGGGAACATCTTATGGAGACAGGAAAACATGTTGTTGAAAAACGGTAAATCACACTGAAAAGTTCTTTTAGGGAGAATGGCTGATCTCATGGACTCAGAGTACAGGATAATCAACTGAAGGAAAAAAGACTTGGCTAAATATTAAGCGTTTGTTGACTCCTCTCAGGGGCTAAGGGTACATTGCACGGACTGAGGGTACTAACTGCCCGAGAGCTAGCTAAACGAAAGTCAAGACAATAATAATGCCTAAACACCAACTATCTTGGACTGCAAGTATCTCAAATGTTTTAAAGGTATAGATATTTCGCGATTCAAATCAGTTCCCTTTCTTTTATTAATCTAAATGTCTTTAACAGCATTTCCAAATCAACACTCTATTGACGTTTAACTCTAAAGATGATTAAACAGCAATTCGGTCTGTAGCGAACGCAACTTGAGACAGGGTTAAGCTGGTTTGAATCCCCTGCTCGGCCATTCCTTTCAGAGAGTCGATGATACTGATTGCAACAGGATTAATTCTTTTCTAACCTCTGAGCAGCAGTTTTGACAACAGTTATGTGGAAAAGTAGTCAATGGCTTGGGAAAAATATCGTGCAAAGTACTGGTTACTGAAACTCTTGGAAAACATGGGTAAGTGTACTATCCGCCGTATTATGACTCAAATATTGTTGAAAACGGTGTTAAACACATACAGTCAACCACTCAATCAATCAATCGTCAAAAGACTAGTTTGGTAGCTCAGTCGTTTACCTACAGGTCTAGCGATTCGGTCCGTATTGCACGGAACTTGATACACGGATTAGCTGGTTTGAATCCCGTGCTCGGCCATTCCTTTCCGAGGGTTGATGATTCTCCCTGCGACAGAATTAGTTTTTCTCTAAGCTCTAAACAGGAATTTCGACAATAATTATGAGGAAAAGCAGTCAATGGCTTGGGAAAAATATCGTGCAAAGTACTGGTTACTGAAACTCCAGGAAAGCATGGGTAAGTGTAATGTCCGCCGTAATATAACTCAAATATCGTTGAAAACGGTGTTAAACACATACAGTCAATCACTCACTCAATCAATCAATCAATCATAAAAGATTAGTTCAGTAGCTCAGTCGTTTACCTACAGGTCTAGAGACAAGGGGGTCGCGAATCCCTAGCTCGGAAGATTAGTTTCCCAAATTTGATGATAATAATTGCAATTCTCTCACTGCTGTTCATTGTTTCAACGATGGTTATGTGGAAAAGAAGCCAGTGGCTAAAATGTTAATTCTGATATTTAACCTCTGAACACTTTTTAACAATTGCCGATTAAACTCTAGCACGGTATTAATATTTCGCTTTTCCGTCATTATTCTTTACAAATTTAACAATTTCTTCATCCACAATACAATCCTTCCACTTTAAAGTATAAATGTCGCAATCAAAAGCTCTCTTAAACTCACTCTCTCACAAACTTTCTGTCTCTGTCTCTCTGTCTCCCTCTCTTAAAATTCAGAGGCTGCGTCAGTAACATTCCGGACGTAAAACTCTCGATTTCTTTTTAAGATCTTTTTATAAGTTCAGTTCGACAAGATTTATTCTTTTCTTATCGCCGATTAACGTTTCGACTTGTTTATGTAGGAAAGCAGACAGTGATTTAAAAAAGACAATGTGGAAAGTACTGGTAAACGAAACTCAATAAAGTATGGGTAGATGCATTGACCGCCGGGATATTACGTAAGTAATGTTGCAGTCGGCTTTAAAACACCAAGAAAACAAACACATCTATCCAATAAATCAGGAATCGGCACTATCATCATTATTATTAACTCAACCATTAAAACTACCACCACCATTATAATAATAATAATCGTCGTCATCATCAAAGCAATGATTAGAAAGCATTAAAAACTCCATAGCTTTGTGTTAAGTTCTAACAAACTCTAAAAGAGTTCAGGAAAAAAAAAAACTTTCTCGATTGAAATCAATTCCCTTTCTTTGATTAATCTGAAAATCTTTCACAGCATTTCTAAATCGACACTTTATCTCGACGTTTGAAAACAGAGATGATTTAACAGCAATTCGGTCGGTAGCGTACAGAACTTGAGACATGGGTTAGCTGGTTTGAATCCCCGGCTCGGCCATTTCTTTCCGAGGTTTGATTATACTCATTCCGACAGGATTAATTCTTCTCTAACCTCTCAAAAGCAATTTTGACAACAGTTATGTTGAAAAGCAGTCAGTGGCTTGGGGAGAATAGCCTGCAAAGGACTGGTTACTGAATCTTCAAAAAATTATGGGTAGGTGCACTGGCCGCCGCGATATAACTGAAATATTGTTGAAAACGGTGTTAAACACATGCAATCAATCAATCAAATCAGTTCCTCTCCTTTTATTTATCTGAAATATTTCACAGCATTTCCAAATCAACACTTTATCTTTACGTTTAACTCCAAAGATGATTAAACAGCGATTCGGTCCGTATTGCACGGAACTTGATACACGGATTAGGTGGTTTGAATCCCCTGCTCGGCCATTCCTTTCCGAGAGTTGATGATACTCATTGCGACAGGATTAGTTTTTCTCTAACCACTGAACAGAATTTTGACAATAATTATGAGGAAAAGCAGTCAGTGGCTTGGGAAAAATATCGTGCAAAGTGCTGGTTACTGAAACTCCAGGAAAGCATGGGTAAGTGTACTGGCCGCCGTAATATAACTCAAATATCGTTGAAAACGGTGTTAAACACATACAGTCAATCAATCACTAAATGAATCAATCGTAAAAGACTAGTTCGGTAGCTCAGTCGTTTACCTACAGGTCTAGAGACAAGGGGGTCGCCAATCCCTAGCTCGGAAGATTATTTTCCCAAATTTTATGATAGTAATAGTAATTCTTCTCTCTCACTGCTATTGTTTCAACGATGGTTATGTGGAAAAGAAGCCAGTGGCTAAAATATCAATTCTGATATTTACCCTCTGAACACTTTTTAACAATTGCCTATTAAAATCTAGCACGGTATTAATATTTCGCCTTTCCGTCATTATTCTTTACAAATTTAACAATTTCTTCATCCACAATGCAGCTCTTCCTGTATAAAGTAAAACTGTCGAAATCAAATACACTTTCAAACTAAATCTTTCACAAAATCTCTCTGTCTCTTTCTATATATATATATATATATCTCTCTCTCTCTCTCTGAAAATCAAGAGGCTCCGTCAGTAACGTTTCGGACGAAAAAGTTTCTGGTCGATGGTTTGATTCCCTACCTAAAGCTGTTACAATTTCTTTTTAAGATCAGGGTTCATTCTTTTCTTATCGCCGATCAACGTTTTGACTTGTATATGTGGGAAAGCACACAGTGGTTTAAAAAAGACAATGTGCAAAGTACTGGTAAAAAAAACCTTTAATAAAGCATCGGTAGGTGCATTGACCGCCGGGATATTACGTAAGTAATGTTGAAGTTGGCGTTAAAACACCAAGAAAACAAACACATTTATCGCCACGATAAACCCGGTATCAGCGCTACCACCATCACGACCAACTCAACCATCAAAACTACCACTACCATTATTATAATAATCATCATCATCAGTCATTAAAAAGCATTAATAACTCCATAGCTTTGTGTTAAATTCTAACAAACTCTAAAAGTGTTCAGGAAAAAAAAAAACTTTCTCGATTCAAATCAGTTCCCTTTCTTTGATTAAACTATAAATCTTTCACAGCATTTCCGAATCGACATTTTATGTTCACGTTTGAAAACAGAGATGATTGAACAGCAATTTGGTCGGTAGCGTAGAGAATTTGAGACATGGATTAGCTGGTTTGAATCCCCTGCTCGGCCATTTCTTTCCGAGGTTTGATGATACTCATTGCGACAGGATTAATTCTTCTCTAAACTCTCAAAAGCAATATTGACAATAGTTATGTGGAATGGCTGTCAGTGGCTTGGGGAGAAAAGCGTGCGAAGGACTGCTTACTGAATCTTCAGAAAAGTATGGGTACAGTGTAGGTGCACTGGCCGCCGCGATATAACTGAAATATTGTTGAAAACGGCGTTAAACACGTGCAATCAATTAATCAAATCAGTTCCCCTCCTTTTATTTATTTGAAATATTTCACAGCATTTCCAAATCAACACTTTATCTTCACGTTTACCTCTAAAGATGATTAAACAGCGATTCGGTCCGTATTGCACGGAACTTGATATACGGATTGGCTGGTTTGAATCCCCTGCTCGGCCATTCCTTTCCGAGAGTTGATGATACTCATTGCGAAGGATTAGATTTTCTCTAACCACTGAACAGCAATTTTGACAATAATTATGAGGAAAAGCAGTCAGTGGCTTGGGAAAAAATATCGTGCAAAGTACTGGTAACTGAAACTCCAGGAAATCATGGGTAAGTGTACTGGCCGCCGTAATATAACTCAAATATCGTTGAAAACGGTGTTAAACACATACAGTCAATCACTCACTCAATCAATCAATCGTAAAAGACTAGTTCGGTAGCTCAGTCGTTTACCTACAGGTCTAGAGAAAAGGGGGTCGCCAATCCCTAGCTCGGAAGATTATTTTCCCAAATTTTATGATAGTAATTGCAATTCATCTCTGTCACTGCTGTTCATTGTTTCAACGAGGGTTATGTGGAAAAGAAGCCAGTGGATAAAATATCAATTCTGATATTTACCCTCTGAACACTTTTTAACAACTGCCGATTAAAATCTAGCACGGTATAGATATTTCGCTTTTCCGTCATTATTCTTTACAAATTTAACAATTTCTCCATACATAATGCAACCCTTCCACTATAAAGTAAAAGTGTCGAAATCAAAAACGCTTTCAAACTAACTCGCTCCCAAACTCTCTCTGGCTCTGTCTGTCTGTCTCTCTCCCTCTTCCTCTCTCTCTCTCTCTCTCTCTCTCTCTCTCTCAAATTCCACAGGCTCCGTCAGAAACGTTCCGGACGAAAAAGTTTCGGGTCGATGGTTCGACTCCCTACCTAAAGCTGTTAGAATTTCTTTTTTATATGTTCAATGCGACAGGGTTCATTCTTTCTTATCGCCGATCAACGGTTCGACTTGTTTATGTGAGAAAGCAGACAGTGGTTTAAAAAGGACAATGTGCAAAGTACTGGTAAACTTCAATATAGCATCGGTAGGTGCATTGACCGCCGGGATATTACGTAAGTAATGTTGAAGTTGGCGTTAAAACACCAAGAAAACAAACACATCTATCGCCACTGATAAATCCGGTATCAGCACTACCACCATCACTACCAACTCAACCATCAAAACTACCACCACCGTTATTAAAATCATCATCATCATTATCAAAGCAATAATTAAAAAGCATTAATAACACCATAGCTTTGTGTTAAGTTCTAGCAAACTCTAAAAGAGTTCCGGAAAAAAAAATTTCTCGATTCAAATCAGTTCCCTTTCTTTGATTAATCTGAAAATCTTTCAAAGCATTTCCAAATCGACACTTTATCTTCACGTTTGACTGCAGAGATGATTGAACAGCAATTCGGTCGGTAGCGTACAGAACTTGAGACATGGTTTAGCTGGTTTGAATCCCCTGCTCGGCCATTTCTTTCCGAGATTTGATGATACTCATTGCGACAGGATTAATTCTTCTCTAAACTCTCAAAGGCAATTTTGACAATAGTTATGTGGAATGGCTGTAAGTGGCCTGGGGAGAATAGCGTGAAAAGGACTGGTTAATGAAACTTTAGAAAAGTATGGGTAGGTGCACTGGCCGCCGCGATATAACTGAAATATTGAAAAAAACTGAACAAAGGGTGTTAAACACATACAATCAATCAATCGTTAATGACAATTTCGATAGCTTAGTCGTTTTTGAGACAAGAGGGTCGCCAATCCCCACCTCCGAAAATTACTTTCCCAGGTTTGATGATAGTCATTGCAGAAGGATTCATTCTTCTCTCTTACTGCTGGTCATTGTTTCGACGATGGTTATGTGGAAAAGAAGCCAGTGGCAAGAGTATAAACTACAGGTTTAAGAACCCAAGGAATGCATTGAGAGACGCACTGGCTGCCTTGATATAAGCGACATAATTTTGCATACGGTGTGAAACACCATACACATACAATATCGCAAATGGTCATGCGTTATCATTTGATATTAAACAAATTGCATTTAATCATATGGTGCAAACTTTTGTTTATTCGGCATGTTAAAAATTAAAAGCTGAGATCGATACAGCATTTAGAGTGATCATGTATATTAATGCACAGGGCGATTCGATAACTCTGTATGATCTAACAAGTACGTTTCAGTTGTGTCAGGAACGGCAGTAACATTTAGTACTAAAAGACCTATTTCAGAAGTGTAATTAGTTAATGATCTAATCTATTACAAAGCATTCAACATTCAAACGTACGGTCTGAGGGAACATACTAACAAACGATACTTCATACAGGCAGAGGGTATAAAGGACTGAAGGAAGATAAACTCAAACAGAGAATACAGTTTTGGAGGAAAAGAGACAATTCTGCGGCCTGTGAACTTGAGGAAACCAATAAGAAGAAGTAAGCTATGATATCTATTTAGTGACAGAAAGAGAGAGAGAGAGAGAGAGAGAGAGAGCCAGAGAGATAGAGCCAGAGAGAGAGAGAGGCAGACAGACAAACAGAGAGCAAGACAGCCAGATAGAAAGAGCCTGAGAGGCAGAGAGATAGAGCATGAGAGAGGCAGACAGATACAACCAGAGAAAGGCAGAGAGAGTAAGATTGAGCCAGAGAGAGGCAAAGTGAGGCTGAGAGAGAGCAGAGCAAGATAAAGCAAGAAAGAGGGAGAGGAGAGACAGAAAGATGCCGAGAGAAAAGAGAGACAAACAGAGGCAGCAGGGAGGGAGGGAGTGAGATCAAAAGAAAAAAGGAGTCAGGAAAGGAGAAAAATGGGTTAGACAGAATTAGAGAGAAACAGACAGACTAAAAGATAGAGGGATGGAGACATAGAGAAAGAAAACGTTAGAAAGAGACAGAAACAGAGAGACCGAGATAGTGAGAGAGCGATATGAAAGGAAAGAATGAGTGAATGACTGAGATATAAAGGGAAGGAAGAGAGAAAGAGAGACGGCTTCAGAAAGAGGGATAGACAGAACGACAGACAGTGACAAAGTAAGAAAGAGAGTGAGACAGGGAAAGGGACAGACAGCTAGAGAGAACCATTCTAAGAGAGCGAGGCACACAGAAAGGGTGAGAGAGAGAAAGATGAAAAAAGGGAGTAAGAGAGAAAAAAAGTGGGAGAGAGAGAAAGAGTTATAGAGTAAAAGAGAGAGAGAGAGAGAGCACAAACGGTTTTGGGATAAAACTTATTGTCAAAGAAAAGAAAGGGCACATTTAAAACGCCAGAAAAACGAGATTAAGGAAAGAGCACCAGGGTTCAATGGTATTCGACATCGACTGATCGCTTCATTCCATAGACTTAGGTCAAGAGCTCTAGGATTGTAGAAACAGTTCACAAAGTGGGGAAAATTGCACAGACCTAGTGCACAAGCTTTTCGACTGAAGGTAAAACAAAAGTTTGGGCACAGTTGTAAATAGAGAGGTTACGTCAGTAGAAATGAAAGAAAATATTGATCACGTACTGTGGATACAGGCACGCGGCACAAGGTTGTCATAAGGGTAGAGAAACATTTTCAGGGTTTGTGCGTACTTAAGGGTGCAAAGTCACAGTGAAAGAGTGCGGAGAAGGGAAAATGGGAACATCTCACCGAGTGATGGTGAAAGATGACAGGCCCGGAGTAAAATCACAGTTTTATGGCCTGAGGATACATCTCACTGACCAAGAGAAGGATCTCAATTCCTTAGAAGACATGACACGGAATGTGGGAATATCATATGGACAGAGGGCACATCTTACAAACCTTGAGTACATCAGACAGGCATGGGGTATAGTCTTACAGAAAACGGGTAAATTTAAAGTTAGAACACAGTTCTCGGGCCTCAGGGCACAGTTACTCGCTGACAGTAAATCTCACAGATTAAGGATACATCTCAGGGACTGAGGGTATGGGCAAACAGGGCAAAGGATAGCATTCGAGTAAGGTCAGCAGTTCAGTGCCTGAGGGTACATCCAACTGACTATAGGTACGAGTTTAAAGTCTAAGAGGAAATGAAAAACACTGAGGGAACATTCCACGAACAGAGGATAAATCTTTAAGAACTTGGTGTAATGGCTTGAGGTTTGAGTTAAAGACTATGGATACGATAGCACGGACTGCGGGTACAAGCTCAGGAATCCGGGCGATCACATTAATGTAGATATACAGTTTCAGTGCCTAATGGTAAATTCCAACAATCAAGGATTCGATTTTAAAGGCATACATGCAAATCAAATGAAACGAAGAAACCTTTCTCGGATTGGAGGTACATCTCATGGACTAAGCTTCATCGAACAGACTGAGGGTAAGAGCTAACGGCATTCAGTTGAAATCAAAGTAAATGCCAGATTCTGGGCATCCATTTCCATTTGACCAAGCAAGGGAACATCTTATGGAGACAGGAAAACATGTGGTTGAAAAACGGTAAATCACACTGAAAAGTTCTTTTAGGGAGAATGGCTGATCTCATGTTCTCAGAGTACAGGATAATCAACTGAAGGAAAAAAGACTTGGCTAAATATTAAGCGTTTGTTGACTCTTCTCAGGGGCTAAAGGTACATTGCACGGACTGAGGGTACCAACTGCCCGAGAGCTAGCTAAACGAAAGTCAAGACAATGATAATGACTAAACACCAACTATCTTGGACTGCAAGTATCTCAAACGTTTTAAAAGGTATAGATATTTCGCGATTCAAATCAGTTTCCTTTCTTTTATTAATCTAAATGTCTTTAACAGCATTTCCAAATCAACACTCTATTGACGTTTAACTCTAAAGATGATTAAACAGCAATTCGGTCTGTAGCGAACGCAACTTGAGACAGGGTTAAGCTGGTTTGAATCCCCTGCTCGGCCATTCCTTTCAGAGAGTCGATGATACTGATTGCAACAGGATTAATTCTTTTCTAACCTCTGAGCAGCAGTTTTGACAATAGTTATGTGGAAAAAAAGTCGGTGGCTTGGGAAAAATATCGTGCAAAGTACTGGTTACCTAAACTCTTGGAAAACATGGGTAAGTGTACTGTCCGCCGTAATATAACTCAAATATTGTTGAAAACGGTGTTAAACACACACAGTCAACCACTTAATCAATCAATCGTAAAAGACTAGTTTGGTAGCTCAGTCGTTTACCTACAGGTCTAGCGATTCGGTCCGTATTGCACGAAATTGATACACGGGTTAGCTGGTTTGAATCCCGTGCTCGGCCATTCCTTTCCGAGGGTTGATGATACTCCCTGCGACAGAATTAGTTTTTCTCTAACCTCTGAACAGGAATTTCGACAATAATTATGAGGAAAAGCAGTCAATGGCTTGGGAAAAATATCGTGCAAAGTACTGGTTACTGAAACTCCAGGGAAGCATGGGTAAGTGTACTGTCCGCTGTAATATAACTCAAATATCGTTGAAAACGGTGTTAAACACATACAGTCAATCACTCACTCACTCAATCAATCAATCAATCATAAAAGATTAGTTCAGTAGCTCAGTCGTTTACCTACAGGTCTAGAGACAAGGGGGTCGCGAACCCCCAGCTCGGAAGATTAGTTTCCCAAATTTGAAGATAATAATTACAATTCTCTCACTGCTGTTCATTGTCTCAACGATGGTTATGTGGAAAAGAAGCCAGTGGCTAAAATATTAATTCTGATATTTACCCTCTCAACACTTTTTAACAACTGCCGATAAAACTCTAGCACGGTAGTAATATTTCGCTTTTCCGTCATTATTCTTTACAAATTTAACAATTTCTTCATCCACAATACAATCATCCTTCCACTATAAAGTATAAATGTTGCAATCAAAAGCTCTCTTAAACTCACTCTCTCACAAACTCTCTGTCTCTGTCTCTCTGTCTCCCTCTCTTAAAATTCAGAGGCTGCGTCAGTAACATTCCGGACGTAAAACTCTCGATTTCTTTTTAAGATCTTTTTACAAGTTCAATTCGACAGGATTTATTCTTTTCTTATCGCTGATTAACGTTTCGACTTGTTTATGTGGGAAAGCAGACTGATTTAAAAAAGACAATGTGGAAAGTACTGGTAAACGAAACTCAATAAAGCATGGGTAGGTGCATTGACCGCCGGGATATTACGTAAGTAATGTTGCAGTCGGCTTTAAAACACCAAGAAAACAAACACATCTATCTCCACCAATAAATCAGGAATCGGAACTATAATCATCATTATTAACTCAACCATTGAAACTACCACCACCATTATAATAATAATAATCGTCATCATCATCAAAGCAATTATTAAAAAGTATTAAGAGCTCCATAGCTTCGTGTTAAGTTCTAACAAACTCTAAAAGAGTTCAGGGAAAAAAAAGACTTTCTCGATTCAAATCAGTTCCCTTTCTTTGATTAATCTGAAAATCTTTCACAGCATTTCCAAATCGACACTTTATCTCGACGTTTGAAAACAGAGATAATTGAACAGCAATTCGGTCGGTAGCGTACAGAACTTGAGACATGGGTAAGCTGGTTTGAATCCCCTGCTCGGCCATTTCTTTCCGAGGTTCAATGATACTCATTGCGACAGGATTAATTCTTCTCTAAACTCTCAAAAGCAATTTTGGCAATAGTTATGTGGAATGGCTGTAAGTGGCCCGGGGAGAATAGCGTGAAAAGGACTGGTTAATGAAACTTCAGGAAAGTATGGGTAGGTGCACTGGCCGCCGCAATATAACTGAAATATTGTTAAAAACGGTGTTAAACACATACAATCAATCAATCGTTAATGACAAACACATACAATCAATCAATCGTTAATGACAATTTCGATAGCTTAGTCGTTTTTGAGACAAGAGGGTCGCCAATCCCCACCTCCGAAAATTACTTTCCCAGGTTTGATGATAGTCATTGCGGAAGGATTCATTCTTCTCTCTTACTGCTGGTCATTGTTTCGACGATCGTTATGTGGAAAAGAAGCCAGTGGCAAGAGTATAAACAACAGGTTTAAGAACCCAAGGAATGCATTGAGAGACGCACTGGCTGCCTTGATATAACTAAAATAATATTGAATACGGTGTGAAACACCATACACATACAATATCGCAAATGGTCATGCGTTATCATTTGATATTAAACAAATTGCATTTAATCATATGGTGCAAACTTTTGTTTATTCGGCATGTCAAAAATTAAAAGCTGAGGTCGATACAGCATTTAGAGTGATCATGTATATTAATGCACACGGCGATTCGATAACTGTATGATCTAACCAGTACGTTTCAGTTGTGTCAGGAACGGCAGTAACATTTAATACTAAAAGACCTATTTCAGAATTGTAATTAGTTAATGATCTAATCTATTACAAAGCATTCTAATCTATTACAAAGCATTCAACATTCAAACTTACGGTCTGAGGGAACATACTAACAAACGATACTTCATACAGGCAGAGGGTATAAAAGAAGATAAACTCAAACAGAGAATACAGTTTTGGAGGAAAAGAGAAAAACTCTGCGGCCTGTGAAATTGAGGAAACCAATAAAAAGAAGTAACCTATGATATCTACTTACTGACAGAGAGAGAAAGAGAGAGAGAGAGAGAGAGAGAGAGAGAGAGAGAAAGAGATATGGAGCCAGAGAGATAGAGCCAGAGAGAGAGAAAGAGAGAGGCAGGCAAGCAGACAGGGAGCAAGACAGCGCCAGATAGAAAGAGCCTGAGAGAGGCAGAGGGAGAGAGGCAGAGAGATAGAGCCAGAGAGAGGCAGAGAGAGAGAAAGATTGAGCCAGAGAGAGGCAAAATGAGGCTGAGAGAGAGGAGAGAAAGATAAAGGAAGAAAGAGGGAGAGGAGAGACAGAAAGATGCCAAGAGAAAAAGAGAGAGACAGAGAGACAGACAAACAGAGGAAGGAGGGAGGGAGTGAGATCAAAAGAAAAAAGGAGTCAGGAAAGGAGAAAAATGGGTTAGACAGAATTAGAGAGAAACAGACAGACTAAAATTTAGAGAGATGGAGACATAGAGAAAGAAAACGTTAGAAAGAGACAGAAACAGAGAGACCGAGATAGTGAGAGAGAGAGATATGAAAGGAAAGAATGAGTAAATGACTGAGATATAACGGGAAGAAGAGAGAAAGAAAGACAGCTTCAGAAAGAGGGATAGACAGAACGACAGACAGTGACAAAGTAAGGAAGACAGTGAGACAGGGAAAGGGACAGACAGCTAGAATGAACCATTCTAAGAGAGAGAGGCACATAGAAAGGGTGAGAGAGAGAAAGATAAAAAAGGGAGTAAGAGAGAGAAAAAAGTGGGACAGTGAGAAAGAGCGATAGAGTAAAAGAGAGAGAGGAGAAAGGGTTTTTGGGATAAAACTTATTGTCAAAGAACAGAAAGGGCACATTTAAAACGCCAGAAAAACGAGATTACGGAAATAGCACCAGGGTTCAATGGTATTCGACATCGACTGATCGCTTAATTCCATAGACTTAAGTCAAGAGCTCTAGGATTGTAGAAACAGTTCACAAAGTGGGGAAAATTGCACAGACCTAGTGCACAAGCTTTTCGACTGAAGGTAAAACAAAAGTTTGGGCACAGTTGTAAATAGAGAGGTTACGTCAGTAGAAATGAAAGAAAATATTGATCACGTACTGTGGATACAGGCACGCGGCACAAGGTTGTCATAAGGGTAGAGAAACATTTTCAGGGTTTGTGCGTACTTAAGGGTGCAAAGTCACAGTGAAAGAGTGCGGAGAAGGGAAAATGGGAACATCTCACTGAGTGATGGTGAAAGATGAAGGCTGGGAGTAAAATCACAGTTTTATGGCCTGAGGATACATCTCACTGACCAAGAGAAGGATCTCAATTCCTTAGAAGACATGACACGGAATGTGGGAATATCCTATGGACAGAGGGCACATCTTACAAACCTTGAGTACATCAGACAGGCATGGGGTATAGTCTTACAGAAAACGGGTAAATTTAAAGTTAGAACACAGTTCTCGGGCCTCAGGGCACAGTTACTCGCTGACGGTACATCTCACAGATTAAGGATACATCTCAGTGACTGAGGGTATGGGCAAACAGGGCAAAGGATAGCATTCGAGGAAGGTCAGTGGTTCAGTGCCTGAGGGTACATCCAACTGACTATAGGTACGAGTTTAAAGTCTAAGAGGAAATGAAAAACACTGAGGGAACATTCCACGAACAGAGGATAAAATCTTAAAAACTCGGTGTAATGGCTTGAGGTTTGAGTTAAAGACTATGGATATGATAGCACAGACTGCGGGTACAAGCTCAGGAATCCGGGCGATCACATTAATGTAGATATACAGTTTCAGTGCCTAATGGTAAATTCCAACAATCAAGGGTTCGATGTTAAAGGCATACATGTAAATCAAATGAAACGAAAAAACCTTTCTCGGATTGGAGGTACATCTCATGGACTAAGCTTCATCGAACAGACTGAGGGTAAGAGCTAACGGCATTCAGTTGAAATCAAAGTAAATACCAGATTCTGGGCATCCATTTCCATTTGACCAAGCAAGGGAACATCTTATGGAGAGAGGAAAACATATGGTTGAAAAACGGTAAATCACACTGAAAAGTTTTTAGGGAGAATGGCTGATCTCATGGACTCAGAGTACAGGATAATCATCTGAAGGAAAAAAGACTTGGCTATATATTAAGCGTTTGTTGACTCCTCTCAGGGGCTAAGGGTACATTGCACGGACTGAGGGTACTAACTGACCGAGAGCTAGCTAAACGAAAGTCAAGACAATGATACTGACTAAACACCAACTATCTTGAACTGCAAGTATCTCAAACGTTTGAAAAGGTATAGATATTTCGCGATTCAAATCAGTTCCCTTTCTTTTATTAATCTAAATGTCTTTAACAGCATTTCCAAATAAACACTCTATTGCCGTTTAACTCTAAAGATGATTAAACAGCAATTCGGTCTGTAGCGAACGCAACGTGAGACAGGGTTAAGCTGGTTTGAATCCCCTGCTCGGCCATTCCTTCCAGAGAGTCGATGATACCGATTGCAACAGGATTAATTCTTTTCTAAACTCTGAGCAGCAGTTTTGACAACAGTTATGTGGAAAAGCAGTCAATGGCTTGGGAAAAATATCGTGCAAAGTACTGGTTACTGAAACTCTTGGAAAACATGGGTAAGTGTACTGGCCGCCGTAATATAACTCAAATATTGTTGAAAACGGTGTTAAACACATACAGTCAACCACTCAATCAATCAATCGTCAAAAGACTACTTTGGTAGCTCAGTCGTTTACCTACAGGTCTAGCGATTCGGTCCGTATTCCACGGAACTTAATACACGGGTTAGCTGGTTTGAATCCCGTACTCGGCCATTCCTTTCCGAGGGTTGATGATTCTTCCTGCGACAGAATTAGTTTTTCTCTAACCTCTGAACAGGAATTTCGACAATAATTATGAGGAAAAGCAGTCAATGGCTTGGGAAAAATATCGTGCAAAGTACTGGTTACTGAAACTCCAGGAAAGCATGGGTAAGTGTACTGTCCGCTGTAATATAACTCAAATATCGTTGAAAACGGTGTTAAACACATACAGTCAATCACTCACTCACTCAATCAATCAATCAATCATAAAAGATTAGTTCAGTAGCTCAGTCGTTTACCTACAGGTCTAGAGACAAGGGGGTCGCGAATCCCTAGCTCGGAAGATTAGTTTCCCAAATTTGATGATTATAATTGCAATTCTCTCACTGCTGTTCATTGTTTCAACGATGGTTATGTGGAAAAGAAGCCAGTGGCTAAAATATTAATTCTGATATTTAACCTCTGAACACTTTTTAACAATTGCCGATTAAACTCTAGCACGGTATTAATATTTCGCTTTTCCGTCATTATTCTTTACAAATTTAACAATTTCTTCATCCACAATACAATCCTTCTACTTTAAAGTATAAATGTCGCAATCAAAAGCTCTCTTAAACTCACTCTCTCACAAACTCTCTGTCTCTGTCTCCCTCTATTAAAATTCAGAGGCTGCGTCAGTAACATTCCGGTCGTAAAACTCTCGATTTCTTTTTAAGATCTTTTTATAAGTTCAATTCGACAGGATTTATTCTTTTCTTATCGCCGATTAACGTTTCGACTTGTTTATGTGGGAAAGCAGACAGTGATTTAAAAAAGACAATGTGGAAAGTACTGGTAAACGTAACTCTATAAAGCATGGGTAGGTGCATTGACCGCCGGGATATTACGTAAGTAATGTTGAAGTCGGCTTTAAAACACCAAGAAAACAAACACATCTATCTCCACCAACAAATCAGGAATCGGCACTATCATCATTATTATTAACTCAACCATTAAAACTACCACCACCATTATAATAATAATAATCGTCATCATCATCAAAGCAATGATTAAAAAGCATTAAAAACTCCATAGCTTTGTGTTAAGTTCTAACAAACTCTAAAAGAGTTCAGGAAAAAAAAAAACTTTCTCGATTGAAATCAGTTCCCTTTCTTTGATTAATCTGAAAATCTTTCACAGCATTTCCAAATCGACACTTTATCTCGACGTTTGAAAACAGAGATGATTGAACAGCAATTCGGTCGGTAGCGTACAGAACTTGAGAGATGGGTTAGCTGGTTTGAATCCCCTGCTCGGCCATTTCTTTCCGAGGTTTGATTATACTCATTCCGACAGGATTAATTCTTCTCTAACCTCTCAAAATCAATTTCGACAACAGTTATGTTGAAAAGCAGTCAGTGGCTTGGGGAGAATAGCGTGCAAAGGACTGGTTACTGAATCTTCAGAAAATTATGGGTAGGTGCACTGGCCGCCGCGATATAACTGAAATATTGTTGAAAACGGTGTTAAACACATGCAATCAATCAATCAATCAAATCAGTTCCTCTCCTTTTATTTATCTCAAATATATTATACAGCATTTCCAAATCAACACTTTATCTTCACGTTTAACTCCAAAGATGATTAAACAGCGATTCGGTCCGTATTGCACGGAACTTGATACACGGGTTAGCTGGTTTGAATCCCCTGCTCGGCCATTCCTTTCCGAGAGTTGATGATACTCATTCCGACAGGATTAGTTTTTCTCTAACCCCTGAACAGAATTTTGACAATAATTATGAGGAAAAGCAGTCAGTGGCTTGGGAAAAATATCGTGCAAAGTACTGGTTACTGAAACTCCAGGAAAGCATGGGTAAGTGTATTGGCCGCCGTAATATAACTCAAATATCGTTGAAAACGGTGTTAAACACATACAGTCAATCACTCACTAAATCAATCAATCGTAAAAGACTGTTTCGGTAGCTCAGTCGTTTACCTACAGGTCTAGAGACAAGGGGGTCGCCAATCCCTAGCTCGGAAGATTATTTTCCCAAATTTTATGATAGTAATAGTAATTCTTCTCTCTCACTGCTATTGTTTCAACGATGGTTATGTGGAAAAGAAGCCAGTGGCTAAAATATCAATTCTGATATTTACCCTCTGAACACTTTTTAACAATTGCCTATTAAAATCTAGCACGGTATTAATATTTCGCCTTTCCGTCATTATTCTTTACAAATTTAACAATTTCTTCATCCACAATGCAGCTCTTCCACTATAAAGTAAAACTGTCGAAATCAAAAACACTTTCAAACTAAATCTCTCACAAAATATCTCTCTCTCTCTCTCTCTCTCTCTCTCTCTGAAAATCAAGAGGCTCCGTCAGTAACGTTTCGGACGAAAAAGTTTCTGGTCGATGGTTTGACTCCCTTCCTAAAGCTGTTACAATTTCATTTTAAGATCAGAGTTCATTCTTTTCTTATCGCCGATCAACGTTTTGACTTGTTTATGTGGGAAAGCACACAGTGGTTTAAAAAAGACAATGTGCAAAGTACTGGTAAAAAAGCCTTTAATAAAGCATCGGTAGGTGCATTGACCGCCGGGATATTACGTATGTAATGTTGAAGTTGGCGTTAAAACACCAAGAAAACAAACACATCTATCGCCACTGATAAACCCGGTATCAGTGCTACCACCATCACGACCAACTCAACCATCAAAACTACCACTACCATTCTTATAATAATCATTATCATCAATGATTAAAAAGCATTAAAAACTCCATAGCTTTGTGTTAAGTTCTAACAAACTCTAAAAGAGTTCCGGAAAAAAACTTTCTCGATTCAAATCAGTTCCCTTTCTTTGATTAAACTATAAATCTTTCACAGCATTTCCGAATCGACATTTTATGTTCACGTTTGAAAACAGAGATGATTGAACAGCAATTTGGTCGGTAGCGTAGAGAATTTGAGACATGGATTAGCTGGTTTGAATCCAATGCTCGGCCATTTCTTTCCGAGGTTTGATGATACTCATTGCACGGAAATTAATACACGGGTTAGCTGGTTTGAATCCCCTGCTCGGCCATTCCTTTCCGAGGGTTGATGATTCTCCCTGCGACAGAATTAGTTTTTCTCTAACCTCTGAACAGGAATTTCAACAATAATTATGAGGAAAAGCAGTCAATGGCTTGGGAAAAATATCGTGCAAAGTACTGGTTACTGAAATTCCAGGAAAGCATGGGTAAGTGTACTGGCCGCCGTAACATGACTCAAATATCGTTTAAAACGTTGTTAAACACATACAGTCAATCACTCACTCAATCAATCATAAAAGATTAGTTCGGTAGCACAGTCGTTTACCTACAGGTCTAGGGACAAGGGGGTCGCCAATCCCTACCTCGGAAGATTATTTTCCCAAATTTTATGATAGTAATAGTAATTCTTCTCTCTCACTGCTATTGTTTTAACGATGGTTATGTGGAAAAGAAGCCAGTGGCTAAAATATTAATTCTGATATTTACCCTCTTTTTAACAATTGCCGATTAAACTTTACCACGGTATACATATTTCGCTTTTCCGTCATTATTCTTTACAAATTAAACGATTTCTTCATCCACAATACAACTCTTCCACTATAAAGTAAAAATGTCAAAATCAAAAGCTCTCTAAAACTCACTCTCTGACAAACTCTCTGTCTTTGTCACTCACTCTCTCTCTCCCTCTCTCTCTCTCTTAAAATCCAGAGGCTCCGTCAGTAACATTCCGGACGTAAAACTGTCGGGTCGATGGTTCGACTCCCGACCTAAAGCTGTTCCAATTTCTTTTTTAGATCTTTTATATGTTCAATGCGACAGGATTTATCCTTATCTTTATGTGGGAAAGCAGACAGTGGTTTAAAAAAAGACAATGTGCAAAGTACTGGAAAAAGAAACTTCAGTAAAGCATGCGTAGGCGCATAGTCCGCAGCAAGAAAATAAACATATCTGCCCCCACCAATAAATCCAGAATCGCCACTACCATCATCACTACCAACTCAACCATCAAAACTACCTGCATCATTATAATAATAATAATCAGCGTCATCATCAAAGCAATGATTACAAAGCATTAAAAACTCCTTAGCTTTGTGTTAAGTTCTAGCAAACACTGTAAGAATTCAAGAAGAAAACTTTCTCGATTCAAATCAGTGTCCCTCCTTTGATTAATCTGAAAATCTTTCACAGCATTTCCAAATCGACAGTTTATCTTGACGTTTGAAAACAGAGATGATTGAACAGATGATTGAACAGATATTCGGTCGGTAGCGTACAGAACTTGAGACATGGGTTAGCTGGTTTGAATCCCCTGCTCGGCCATTTCTTTCCGAGGTTTGATGATACTCATTGCGACAGGATTAATTCTTCACTGCGACAGGATTAATTCTTCACTAACGTCTCAAAAGTAATTTTGACAATAGTTACGTGGAAAAGCTGTCAGTGGCTTGGGAAGAATATCGTGCAAAGGACTGGTTACTGAAACTTCAGGAAAGTATGGGTAGGTGCACTGGCCGCCGCGATATAACTGAAATATTGTTGAAAACGGTGTTAAACACAATCAATCAATCAATCAATCAATCAATCAAATTAGTTACCTTCCTTTTATTAATCTAAAATATTTCACAGCATTTCCCAAATCAACACTTTATCTTCACGTTTAACTCCAATGATGATTAAACAGTGATTCGGTCCGTATTGTTGTGACATTTAACCTCTGAACACTTTTTAACGCATGCCTATTAAAATCTAGCACGGTATAGTGTTATGGGAGACCACTGCTTCATGCATGGCTTCATCCCGATTTAAATACAATACTTAACAACTGCGTTTGGGAGAATTCTCTATAGCTCAGTGGTTATGGTATTGGCCTTTCGTCCGGGCGTTCTAGGTTCGAATCCTGCCCGGTCCCTGTATTTCTGCCATGCATATATTCATTTGTTACGGCCTTTGTTCATATGATGGGGGCTCGTCCGGGACTGGCCATTGAGCCATTAATCCCTTTTGTTGTCCAAAAACGGACTTTCTGCCTCATAAGGCTTTGAGCCATCTATAAATGTTGACTTTAAGAGGGGATATGTTACGGGAGACTACTCCTTCATGCATGGCTTCATCCCGACTTAAATACAATACCTAACAACTACGTTAGGGTGAATTCTCTTTAGCTCAGTAGTTATGGTATTGGCCTTTCGTCCGGGCGTTCTAGGTTCGAATCCTGCCCGGTCCCTGTATTATTGTATTTCTGCCATGCATTTGTTCATTTGTTTCTTTGTTACGGACTTTGTTCGTAAAAATAGATATTTCGCTTTTCCGTCATTATTCTTTACAAATTTAACAATTTCTTCATCCACAATACAACCCTTCCACTAAAAAGTAACACACTCTCTCTCTCTCTCTCTCACACACACACACACACAAACTCTCTGTCTCTCTCTCCCTGTCTGTGTGTCTGTCTGTCTGTCTCTCTCTCAAGGTCCAGAGGTTCTGTCAGTAACGTTCCGGACGAAAAAGTTTCGGGTCGATGGTTCGACTCCTTACCTTAAGCTGTTCAAATTTCTTTTTAAGATCTTTTTATAAGTTCAATGCAACAGGATTTCTTTTCTCATCGCCGATCAACGTTTCGTCTTGTTTCTGTGGGAAAGCAGACAGTGATTTAATAAAGACAATGTGGAAAGTACTGGTAAAAGAAACTTCAATAAAGCATGCGTAGGTGCATTGACCGCCGGAACATTACGTAAGTAATGTTAAAGTCGGCGTTAAAACACGAAGAAAACAAACACATCTATCTCCACCAATAAATCCAGAATCGGCACTACGATCATCACTATCAACTCAACCATCAAAACTACCACCACCATTATAATCATCATCATCATCATCATCATCATCATCATCATCATCAAATCAATGATTAGAAAGCGTTAAAAACTCCATAGCTTTGTGTTAAGTTCTAACAAACTCTAAAAGAGTTCAGGGAAAAAAAAGACTTTCTCGATTCAAATCAGTTCCCTTTCTTTGATTAATCTGAAAATCTTTCACAGCATATCCAAATCGACACTTTATCTTGACGTTTGAAAACAGAGATGATTGAACAGCAATTCGGTCGGTAGCGTAGAGAACTTGAGACATGGATTAGCTGGTTTGAATCCTCTGCTTGGCCATTTCTTTCCGAGGTTTGATGATACTCATTGCAGCAGGATTAATTCTTCTCTAACCTCTCAAAAGCAATTCTGACAATAGTTATGTGGAATGGCTGTCAGTGGCGTGGGGAGAATATCGTGCAAAGGACTGGTTACTGAAACTTTAGAAAAGTATGGGTAGGTGTACTGGCCGCCGCGATATAACTAAAATATCATTGAAAACGGTGTTAAACATATACAATCAATCAATCAATCGTTAATAACGAGTTCGGTAGCTTAGTCGTTCTTGAGACAAGGGGGTCACCAATACCTAGCTCGGAAAATTACTTTCCCAGGTTTGATGATAATCATTGCGAAAGGATTCATTCTTCTCTCTTACGGCTGGTCATTGTTTCGACGATGGTTATGTGGAAAAGAAGCCAGTGGCTCCGAGGTGTGGTGATGGTCATTGCGACATAATTCATTCTTTACACATCGCTGGTCATCGTTGAGAATTGTTATGTAGGAAAGCAGCCAGTGGCTTGGAAAAACTTTTGTGCGTAGCACTGGTCAAAAACAAAGCAAGGAAGGTATAGATAGATGCAATGGCGGGGCATTATACCTTATGTACAGTCAAAACGGCATTAAACACCAAACCAACAGATAAAGCTCCCTCCACCACTACAACAATCATCATCATCATCATCATTATCATCCAAGCTATGATTAAATTGCTTAGCAACTCCTCTTACTAGTATCTGAAATAGTTTTGCTCTATAGCTTTTTATTCACTCCTAAAAGCTCTTAAAGAAAAAAGGAGGGAAAATCGTTGTCCCGATTCAAAACAATTCCTTTCCTTCAACTGATTTGTCGCTCTTCCACAGCATATCCAAAATGTTCATCTCATTTTGAGCTTTGAATCTATTTCGAAATCACTGAACATTATTTCAATATGCACATTGCACTTTCCGTGTCTTCTTACAAATTTCAACTACTTCTTATACTGTCAGTCAATTTGAACTCTGACAACTAACGTCAAGACTCCTCCGTAATTAAGCATTTTGAGGACGATAAGTCAAATGTGGCCCAAAACGGTAGGATTCACTTCTTTAAGGGTATCTATCAAAGAGTGTCGAGAGGTTGTGGGACATGATACTAATGTTTTCTCCTGCTGCAACCACGTCTTTCTCTCCACAGTCGTGCAAACATAATTCATAAACATGTATTTCGTTGAAAAAAAAAGTCCCCCTTTAAGGTCCGATCGATTTAAAAAAAAAAAGTAAACTTCATGAAACTTTCTTCTATTTCTTTCAAGACTTAAAATGTGTCAAGGATTTCTAAACATGAGATGTGCCTCTCTCTCTCTCTCTCTCTCTCTCTCTCTCTATCTATCTATCTATCTATCTCTCTCTCTCTCTCTCTCTGCCAAAATCACTGAATCCGGTGGCGAATCAAGTCAAGTTCCGGACTTGCAATTCCCAACATGAAGCTTGTCCTACTTCTTATTAAGGATTGTTTATGTTCCTTGGGACATGATTCATTCCTTTCTCATCGTTGATCATGAATCTTTCGAATGTTTCGACTTATTTATATGATAAGGCAGGCAGTGCTTTGGGAAAAGATAATGTGCAAAGTACTGGTAAAAGAACTTCAATAAAGCATAGGTAGGTGCATTGACCGCCGGGATATTACGTTTAAAGTAATATTGAAGTCGGCGTTAAAACACCAAGAAAACAAACACATCTATCTCCACTAATAAATCCGGAATCAGCACTATCATCATCACTACCAACTCAACCATCAAAACTACCACCACCATTATCATCATCATCATCATCATCATCAAAGCAATGATTAAAAAGCATCAAAACCACCACCACCATCATCATCAAAGCAATGATGAAAATCAGAGCTCCTTAGCTTTGTGTTAAGTTCTCGAGAACTCTTAAAGAATTTGGGGAAAATATACTGAACTAAAAAAGAAACTTCCCCAGTGTTTAAGTGCAGATATACACAAATATGAAAATCAGGATTACACTAGATTTATATGCATTGAAAGAGTATTTTATTGCGACTTTGTGTGAAAAAAATTATTGCTGAGGGTTTATCCAAAAGTAGTGAAATGGTAGTTAAAATGCGGAAGGGGTCGCTCACCAAAATCACAAATTAATACCGGGTATGATCACCTTCAGCATGAAGGACTGCCTGGCATCGTTGGCGCATAGAACGGATAAGTGTATTGATTTCGGCTTGTGGAATGTTGTTCCATTCCTGAATTAAGGCTTGTCTTAGTTGAATGACGTTTGACGGTGGAATAGGGCGACGTCTAACACGCTGGTCCAAATTATCCCAATGGTGTTCAATGAGATTCAGATCAGGGCTTTTGGCAGGCCAGTCATTAATAAATGTAATGTTATTCGCCCTGAGGAAATTCACATTGTCCCTAGCTTTATGGCTTGTGGCATTATCATGCTGAAAAAGAGTGATATTGGCATTATTTTGAAACAGTGGGATAACGTGCCTCGCAAGAATTTCATCTCGGTAGCATTGGGCATTCAAATTCCTTTCGATAACGACGAGATTAGTGCGAAAGCCATCGTTCAAGTACGCAACAGTCGGCATAACGTTCATTTCTCCTACGGTATACTCGAACCCTGCCATCACCTCGATGAATGGAAAACCTCGACTCGTCAGAGAAAAGAACGCTATTCCATTGTTGTCTAAGCCAGCGTTGGTGTGTACGTGCCCAATTAACACGATTTACGCGGTGACGTCGCGTCAAAACACAACCAACGTATGGACGACGTGCACGTAGCCCACCCTCGCGCATGCGATTGCACACAGTTTGGGCAGATATACGGTTGTTATGTGTACCAGGGGTGTTAGCAGCAGTGGCTGTGGCAGTTTGGAAGCGATTGCGCAGGTGAGTGTTCCGAATATAGCGGTCTTTGCCGCGCGTCGTGACGCGAGGACGTCCACTACGTGGTCGATCTTCCGTACGCCCTGTTGCTTGAAAACGTTGCCTAAGGTGTCGAATAGCACGAGTAGAACATCCAATATTCATAGCAACAGCATTCATCGTCATACCAGCATTAAGCATGCCAATGGCACGTTCGTGTAAATTTTGCGGAATTCTAGGCATATCAAAAATAAAGAAAACTAAAAAGAATTTATTTTTTTTCAACGTCTTTTTCTCATTGACATGAAAATCTATAAAATTAGACTGAAAGGCTTCAAAAAATATACACGAATTATACTGGTCCGTGCATGCACGTGAAAATCGCTTTCAGCGGGTTTCTTCTGCAAAATGCTTTCAATCGAGTTAAAATTTGTTTTATCAGACACATAATCCTTCGCCCGAATATATGTAGGTCATCTGATATTTTGATTTTTTTTTAATAACATTGCATTTGCACTTAAAAACAGGGGAAGTTTCTTTTTTGGTTCAGTATATGTTGTTCTAGATTTAAATCAGTTCCCTTTCTTTGATCTGAAACTCTTTGATAGCACTTCCACATTGGCACCTTATTTTGAGATTTGACTCCAGAAATCATTGAACAGCAATACAAAGTATACTTTCCACTTTCCAAGTCTTGTTTATAAATTTGAAAGCCTTAGCCCATGATAATCAGTTGAACTTTGGCGACAAATGTTTAGATTCCTCTGTAATAAAACACTCTGGAGACGATTAACTCTTTCAGTGCCAGATAAATAAACTCGACCTCTTTCGACGGTTCTAAAAACAATCAATTGAAACTTACAAAGGTTTTGATTGTATAGACTTAACTACACAAGCAGACGGTATAAATCAAAGATCAGACTGCACGTTCTGTGCAGTCTGATATTGATCTATGCCGTCCGCAAAAGTCAATGTTTTCGCCTTTGGCGCCGAAAAGGTTAATTACATGCGGCTGAAATGTTATAATTTATCTTTGTATTTCTCTCAAAGGTCATGAAAACACAGCACGTGATTGTAAGTTTCTTTTTCATTAATAGGCCTTCTTAAAGAAAACTTCTTCAATATAACTCCTAACATTTAATATTTCTTGAAAAAATAAACAAATAACGCGTCAAGGATTCCAAAACATTGAATGTGCCTGCCCCCCCCTCTCTCTCTCTCTCTCTCTCTCTCTCTCTCTATATATATATATATGGGGGGGGGGGGGTGTCCGTGTGTCCAACACATTGCCAAGCCCGGTCCCTTAACTGGTCACCTTCAAGGCTTGAAACTAGGGGGTCGAAGGTTCGATTCCCCAGCAGATACGTCTGAAAGAAGTCGTTGTCTTGTAATATTGTGTAAAGTACTGGTAAAGGAAATTTGCTCAAAAAACATTGACAAGTTGACATGCCCGATTGCTCAGTCGGTAAAGTGCCGGGCTTGAACGTAGGGAAGTCGCAGGTTCGATATCCCAGTCGTTCCCATTTCTGTCCGAGGTTCGATGACAGTCATTGCGACAGGACTGCTTCTTTTCTCATCCCTTATGATTGGTTCTACGAAAGTTATGTCGGAAAGCATCCACTGGTTTGGAATACCATGCAAAGTGCTACACCAAGATAGCATGGTAGGTGCAATGGCTCCCGCGATATGATTCAAAGAAATTTTCTCCACCACCAAATTCGCCACCACCATCACCACTATCCGATTAAATTACTGCACAGCTCCATCCAGTTTTACTACATGGATTTTTGTTCTCTTCTCTAAAACGAACTATTAGAATTTTTTTTTTTTATCTACTTTCAAATAAGTTCCATTTTTTACATGGATCTGAAACTCTTCCACAACACTTCCGAAAATGGCATCAAATTTCTAGGTTTGAGTCTTTCCTGATATCACTCAAAATAATTCCAAAATATACTTTCAACTTTCTGTTTGTCCGTTATAAACTTTAACTTCAATCGACCGCCGTTAATCCCTTCGAACTCAGACAAGATATATTTAGATTCTCTCTAATAATTTTCATTCAGGACGACATATAAAATGTGGCTTAAATGATAGGATTTGTATTTGAACAGATACCATAGAGTAAGGGAAAGGCGGAGTGAAACCAGTATTTTCTCCTTTTTCAGCAATGTTTTTAAAAGTTTTCCCCTCTAAGGTCGTGCTTGCAACATGGACCATGACATAACTGTCATTTACGTTACCGCTTAAAAATCTATTTTAAAACAAATTTATCCTCTTTTAACTGCTACCTTACTCTTTTAACGCTTAAAGTACTAAACGATTAAACCGTTTCTCAATAAGAATATGTCGAATTCGATAGCTCAGTCGATAACGTACAGGGCTGGAGACCGAGGGATCGCTGATTTGAACTCTCAGCTCGGCAAACTTCTGAGGATTTACGATAGTCACTGCGACAGGATTACTTTCTCTTTCACTGCTGGTTATTGTTTCAACAATGCTTATCTGGTGGTTAGAATACTGTGCGGAGTAAATGGTTTAAGTAACTCCTGAGAAGCAAGGACACAAAATTATGCGCTGGCCGCTACCTGAACTGAAATAATATTTAAAACGACGTTAAGCACCATCCATAAAACTATAGGGCCATATCCCTCGCACACCAGAGCCTGTGTATCGTTGAAAAAATTATACGACATTACTGTATACATACAATTATGATACCAAGAATCTTACATGAGTGTTAATACATGTATATGTTATCTTTTTTAATAACAAGTTGCTTTAAATCATACCATGGGAACCATAGTTTATTCGACATTCATGTCGGCATGACTGTGCTTATTAATGCACCGGGCGATTTGGTGATTTTGTATAAAAATACGCGACTTTATGATCAGACATGTAACATTTCATTGTACAGGATCTAATGTAGAATTATACTGCGGGCTGAGGATGCATTTTATTTAACTTGATGACAGTCATTGCGACAGGATTCACTTCTCTCTCACCGCTGATCATTGTTACGATCAAGTGTATGAGAGAAAGCAGCAAGTTGCTATTGAACAAGTCGTGGTCAAAGAAATTCTAAGAAATCATAGATAGGTGCACTGGCTGCCGCAATAAAACTGAAATGAACATGAAAGCACATGAAAGCGTTGTTAAACACCATACAAACAATTAAGCATATTACGGACTGACAGTGCATTACACAGTTGGTGAAAAAAATCTCAAAGACTGACAGAACAAGCTTATGGACATGGGTAAATCCCTCTATTGGTATATGTTGTGGGAGGGGATTTCACTTGCTTTTTGGCTATATTCAATATTAGCTAACTAATAGCTGACGGATGTTTTTTTTTTTTGTGCGGGGCACATGCCTGGAGGTATATCTCCCGTATTGATGAGACATCTTATGGCCTTGAATACAATTTCACGGCCTGGTGGTTCACCTCCCGTAATTAGGGTACATATGGCCTGCAACACGCGAAAAGGGGCATTCGGACATTTGCGTAAAGTGTCGTCTCGGATCAGCCTTCGCAGTCCGCGCAGGCTGATCACCAACGACACTTTCTGTTTTATGTAATTTTCTGTTTTGCGCAAGTCAACTGAAGAACAAAATCTAATGCAGTCGGAAAGTGCCGTCTCGGATCAGCCTGCGCGGACTGCACAGGCTGATCCGAGACGACACTTTACGCAAAGTCCGAATGCCCCATTTCACGTGTTGCAAGCCATTATTATAACGGACGGAGAATACATCTCACAGACTGGGGATGCAGGCTAACGGACTTGGGGTAATATGAGCGTAAGGGCCTTTTCTATGGACATAGGATAAGACTTTAAGGCATGTTGGTTCCATCTCTAGCGCTGAGGATTAATCACACGGGAAAAAGACTTACGCACATAATTTGACTGTTTACTATAGTCTCAATCATACGAGACTTGAATAATGCCGCTTGTAACTGAAATCAACTGGTAACTTATTTAAATATATATACTAGTCATCTCGCTCAACATACTTTTTACGATTATTTACTCATTCAACAATTTAGCAGAAAATATCAAGGCTATAAAAGCTTACTTCGTCGCAGGTTCGTTTTCCCAGCTAGGCCGATTTCTTTTCGAAAAGATGCACTGGCCGCCGCAATATAACTGACATAATTTTCAAGACGTGTTTACAGCACCGTAAAACCCAAATCTCTCTCTCTCTACCAATAAATTCCTTACTACGATCAGCACCATCATTATAAAAACCACAATCACTATCATCATCATCATCATCCAAGAAATGATTTAATAGCATCTCAATCCCTTTAAACTCAACCTATAGGTTTTTTTTCTATGTAACTTTTCAAGAATTTTTTTTTATCTGAAACTCTTTTTCGAAATTTCCTAAATTTGCGCTTAATTTTTTTAATTTTGAGGCTTGACTCTGGAAATCACTCAACAGCAATCCAAATACACTTTGCACCTTTTGAGTCTCCGTGACAGACAGTTTGCCTCAACCGGGCATCGAGCTCGCAACCACCAGATCACGAGTAAGATACACTAACCACTGAGCTATCCGGGCGGGCTAGTTTATTTGAACTAAAACAACAAGGGCCGGTTGCATAACAAAGTTTATTTAGGACTGGAACAAGGCCTAACCCAGGTCTTGGTAGACCAGGATTTTAACTCGGTTTGCATAAAACTAGTTTAGCCCGAGTCTAACCAGCCCCAGTCTATCCAGACTAAGTTTAGCTATCCTACGGGTAGGACTAAATGATGGGTAGTTTCCTCAGCGCACCGCTGTTGTGTAGACAACGACACCATTCTGCACGTGATTATGCACGACGGAGTCTATATACAGGTTTGAATGCGCCGCTATCCAGTACGATCTGCTGGTGGTGGATCAACATTAAGAGCCGTTACTTTTTTTAAAACTAGATTGTAATCATTTCTGGATCAGAGAATACAGAAATACGAAAGAAAGGCTTGACCAAGATCAGACAGCACAGATATATATATCTTTGAATATATCAGATATACTGATCGAACTCCGTCTAAGTACACTCCATGATCAGATAAAACGATTGTAGAATTCTTTTTGAAATATGAGAATAACTCTTTACCAGACAATAAAATTCTGAGCTCGTCCGAACTGAAAACATTTGCAGACGTCAAGATAACTGTGGCTCAAATGATGGAAGTTTCTCTTGAAGAGTTGAAAACATTGTTTGATAACATGCTTGATACTAGCATTTTTCCTTTTTCCACAATGTTTTCAAATCCGTTATCCCGGAAGTCATAAAAAACAGGGCTTATTTTGTAAAGTGTCTCTGTCCAAAATAATCGACTATCGTAGCCTTTCATGACGTTGCAATACATCGGTTGAATTTGCGTGGGGCCTAGATTAAGATTAAATTGCATAGATGTTGAATACTGGTCTTGTCCTCATTTTGATCGTAAATGAGGATGCTGGGAGGCTCTTAATCTGCATTTGAAACGTATTTATAACCCCTTGATTGATAAAGTCCTATTATGAGCGAGAATTCATTTATTCTCTTTACCCAGGCAGTTTCATTTTTCCCGAATCTATCTAAAAACAAGTTGCTTCAACAGCTGAAGGTATGGACTGAGATGTGTAGGCAGATGGTTATCTATATTGTCCAGCCGAATGGAAAGATAGAGGTCAGCAATGCACATATTTAATAATAATTTCGGTCATTGTTCATCTTATTTACCCATACTACATCAGAGATGCTGGTAAGAATGGTGTTTTCTTCAGATGTAGAACAATTCGGTCAGATAGATATTATGGCAAGTTATCCTGACCGCATTAGACTGTGACACCCGTCCATTGTCAAAAAAATCATTTGTTCCCTTTTTCGGCACGATGTTTGTAGACGTGTTTGAAAGACAGAAAAAAAAAACTGCTGGAAAATGGGAATTTCCTCGTTTCGAGCAATGTCTCTTTTTCCCACGTTCCCAAATGTATTTTTATAATTTTTTTACTCATTGGTCTAAAGTCCAAAGGTTAACATGAGTTAAAACTGAGAGAGAAAAAAAAAAGGTGTTTTGGGGTTAGATCCTGATACACGTGACTGATCTTTGTGGTTTGATTGACTGAATGTTGTTTTTTGCCGTATTCAACATTTTTTCAGACATATCACGGCAACAACTCTAACATTTGAAATGCCCTGGGTTTTCACCCGTACTAGGCTAGGGCTCTGAAGTGTCTTTCCCAAAGACACTCAGGACTACGAAAAACCCAGCGCTTCGAGTAACCATATTGTACCCAAATATTTTTCGTCATATTTATAAATCATCCTTAGGCAAATGTCCAAATCGCCCTGCACAGGCTAATCCGCATTCTGACATACCGGTACTGGATCCGAAATAGAATATTGCTTGCGATTTTCTCTTTCTAAAGTGAAATAAGTTACGACTTTTACCTTACACTGGAGCTAAAACCTACCTGTATGCAGGTTTAGATTTAGCATGTTACGAGGATAAATTAAACTTGAGTTTAAGCTAAATTATAATAAAGAAAGCCTCTAGGTTTAACTGTTATTCCGGGACTTAGTAGACTATGTATATGCAATGGAATAGCGTAAAACTTGAGTTTAAACTCGAGGTTATCTTTAAACCTGTATTATGCAACCGGACCCAAATGTTTCTATTCTTCCATGATATAACACTTTGAGTACGATAAATTCAATTTTAGTGGAAAGGTGACAAAGAGTAATGGAAAGGGGGAGTGAAACCAACAATTTGTCTCCTTTTTCAACAATGTCTTTAAAAGTCTACCTTACCTCTCCCATGTCGTGTACAAATGGATCGTAAACACGTTAGTGAACAAGGTCTTTTCTATTTGATCAATTACAAGAGAATGCTTCATCAACGTACTAGTATTGTTTTCTTAGCAGTGCGTCAAGCATTCCTTTACATGTGTCATTTTCTCTCTCTCTCTCTCTCTCTCTCTCTCTCTCTCTCTCTCACCCCCCCCCCCCACACACACACCACACATACACCCCACACACACTATCAAATCTCTCAAAACAAATTCATCCCCTTTCAGCGACTAATTTTACCCTTTTTGACGTATACTACACTAAACGGTTAAGTCTTCACTCAATACAACAAGAGTTCCACATTGGCTATAGATCGCTTACCTGAGCCTGTGTATCGTTGCGGGAATTATACGAAGTGTAGTTTTCGTTTATTCATGATAAAGATAATCTTCAATGAGTCTTTATGTATTATCGTTTTTTTTTTTTTTCATAGGGTTGATTAAAATCATAAAATGTGAACATTGTTTTATTCGCTATTAATCTAAGGGTTAATAGCTGTGTTTAACACAGCATTGAAATTGACTGAATTTATTAACCCTTTTTCAAACGAAAAATTTTAGACTCTTTCAAATACAAAACATCTGCAGACGACAAATTCAAAATTGGTACAAATGAGCTTAAGCTCTCTAAAAGGGTAGAAAACATTGCGGGAAAGGGAGAAAATGCTGGTTACCAGCATTTTCTCATTTTCCCACAATGTTTTAATCAGCTTTCTTTCCCAGGGTCATGAAAACCAGTGATTTTGCTACGCTTTGACCCGGTGGCGTCCCTTTTCACCTGAGATAATCCAGTTCCAAACCTGCCTCAAATATCATCATGGCAAAGATTCTGGTCAAGTTTCATGAGCATTGGATCGAAAATGTGGCCTCTTGAATGCACGTAAGATTTGTCTAAGGTTTGCCCAGTCATCTACTTGTTCACCTAACGTGACCTAAGAAGTTCCATGAGTATTGGACTGAAAATGTGGCCTGTAGAGTGCACACAAAGTTTGTCTAAGGTTAGCCCCACTGACCTACGTTATACTCTGGGGTGACCCATTTTCGCACTCGTTCGAGATATCATCAAGCCAAACACTATGACTAAGTTGCATCGTACAAGTCTAGCCTCTAGAGTTTACGCAAGGTTTTTTTCAGGATGTGTCCATTTGCCCAACTTTTCGACCAAAGTGATCTATTTCCATGATTCCCGAAATATCGTGACATCATCAGGACAAAATATCAGGGTCCGTATTCACCAACCATGCTTAAGAACGTTCTCGGTCTTATTCCGCGGAATTTTCTAAATTTGAAAGTAACGCAACTTCTGATTTGGTTTAGCCAATCAGAAGTTGTGTTACGTTCAAATTTAGAAAAATCATGGAGAATAAGACTAAGAATGTTCTTAAGAATGATTGGTGAATACGGACCCATGACGACCAATCTAACCACCTTTCACGAGCACTGGACTGAAAAAGTGTCCACAATATTTTTTTTATACGATTTGTGCAAGTGGTTTTAAATTTTGACCCCACGTAACCTGTTTTGATAGTCCTCTGAAATATCATCTGGCCAAACATTCGGACCAACTTTCAAGGGGTATTGGACAAGATTTCGTGAGTCATGCTGTGTCAAAGGGGGGTTTAATGCATCTGAGAAAAAAAAAAAAAAAAAAAAAAAGAAGGCCATGATGGTCCTAAAGTCGCTCACCTGAGTCTTTTGACCAAACATGAACCATTTTCAATCTCTTTTGAAATATCATGACAAACAATCTACTAAGCTTTCATAATTATTTGACTGAAAATTTGGCCTCTAGCATGTGCACAAGCTTTTTCTAGAATTTCTCTCAGTGACCTACTTTTTTGCCAACCACAGTCAATTTTCCCATTGTAGATATCAAAACAAAGATCCTGACCACCTTTCATAAGTATTGGACAGAAAATGTGGCCTATAGAGCATACACAGGGTTTTTCTAAGATTTGAACTACTGACCTAGTTTTTGACCCAACATGACTGATTTTCAAAGTCGTCTGAGACGTCATCAAGACAAACATTCTGACCAAATTTCATGAATTTTGGACTGAAAATGTGGCCTCTAGAGCATACACAAAGTTTTTCTAAGGTTTGACCTAGTGACATAATTTTTTAACCATCATGAACCATTTTTGAACTAGTCCGAGATATCATCAAGTCAAACATTATGACAAACTTTCAAGAAATCTGGACTGAAAATGTGACCTCTAGAGCGTACACAAGGTTTTTCTAAGATTTTACCTAGTGACCAAGTTTTTTTGCCCGACATGACCCATTTTCAAACTTGTCAGAGATATCATCAAGACAAACATTCTGACCAACTTTCAAGAGTTTCGGACTGAAAATGTGGCCTCTAGAGCGTACACAAGGTTTTTCTAAGATTTGACCTGGTGACCTAGTTTTTGACCCGACATGGCAAATTTTCAAACTCGTCCGAGATATCATCAAGACAAGCTTTCTGACCAACTTTCAAGAGTTTTGGACTGAAAATGTTGCTTCTGGAGCGTACACAAGGTTTTTCTAAGATTTGACCTGGTGACCTAGTTTTTTACCCAAAATGGCCCATTTTCAAACTCGTCCGAGATATCATCAAGAAAAACATTCTGACCAACTTTCAGGAGTATCGGACTGAAAATGTGGCCTCTAGAGCGTACACAAGGTTTTTCTAAGATTTGACCTGGTGACCTAGTTTTTGACCCGACATGGCCCATTTTCCAAGTCGTCCGAGATATCATCAAGACAAACATTCTGACCAACTTTCAGGAGTATCGGACCGAAAATATGGCCTCTAGAGCGTACACAAGGTTTTTCTAAGATTTGACCTAGTGACCTAGTTTTTGACCCGACATGACCCATTTTCAAACCCGTCCGAGATATCATCAAGACAAACATTCTGACCAACTTTCAGGAGTATCGGACCGAAAATATGGCCTCCAGAGTGTACACAAGGGTTTCCTAAGATTTGACCTAGTGACCTAGTTTTTTACCCGACATGGCCCATTTTCGAACTCGTCCGAGATATCATCAAGACAAACATTCTGACCAACTTTCAAGAGTATGGGATCGAAAATGTGGCCTCTAGAGCGTACACAAGGTTTTTCTAAGATTTGACCGAGTGACCTAGTTTTTGGCCTGACATGACCCATTTTCAAACTCGTCCGAGATATCATCAAGGCAAATATTCTGACCAAGTTTCATGAGTATCGGACTGAAAATGTGGCCTCTAGAGCGTACACAAGGTTTTTCTAAGATTTGACCTAGTGACCTAGTTTTTTTAACCGACATGACCCATTTTCAAACTCGTCCAAGATATCATCAAGACAAACATTCTGACCAAGTTTCATAAGTATCGGATTGAAAATGTGGCCTCTAGAGCGTAAACAAGGCAAAAGTTGACGACGGACGACGCACGACGGACGCCGGACACAGCACGATCACAAAAGCTCACCATGAGCACTTCGTGCTCAAGTGAGCTAAAAAAAAAAATCGAGCTATTTCAGCCTCCGGAATCCACGCAGGCTGTTATTAGTCGAAACTTTTCGCCATCTTTAAATTTTCTGTAAAGGGACTAATATGCCTCATAATTCAGTCGGTTGTTAAGCAAATTAGATTTTAGGAATCCGTGAATATGTGATGACTTGCTGGTAAAATGCAAGTGTAATAAAGATCCTTTTCGCAAAGTATAACTAGTAAGTATTTGTCAGAAAATGTAGTCCTAGAGCGCACACCGGGTTACTGTTGACTCTCGGACGCCAGACACAGTGTAATCACTAAAGCTCACCTTGAGCACTTTGTGCTCAAGTATGCTAAAGTATCATACTCTGTACTCTGCTACTCATTACAAAACGACAAAATTTTGAACCAGTCCAGATTCAAAACATATACAGACGACAATTTAAATGTGGCTCAAGTAATGGAACTTGTTTTGATTGGGTAGACAACAATGTGGGAAAAGGAGAAAATGCTGGTTAACAGTATTTTTTCCTTTTCCTACTATGTTTTTAAAAGCCTTCTTTGTTATGGTCATTAAAACTCATAATTGTTTGACAAACGGATAATGAGCAATCCCCGGTTTAAACTACCCTACATATTGCTTTTGAAAACATTGTGGAAAAGGGAGAAAATCTTGGTAACCAGCATTCACTTCCTTTCCCACAAGGTTTTGTACCGTTCCAAAGACTAATTTCAAGTTTTGGTTCATATTTACCTTATTGTCTGCAAATACTTTGAAATTTGTTGTTCGGGAAAGGGTTAGAAAAAAGTATGCTGGAATTCACTTCTCCCTTTATCACAAAACCAATTTGAGCCATGCTCTGTGAAAAGGGGGCTAAATGTATTTGCGAAAAGTATCGACCTAGGTCAGCCTGCGCAGTCCGCACAGGCTGACCTGAGCCGAAACTTTTCGTTATTGGTAAAATTTCTGTATGTCCACAGACCAGTCTACCTCATGATTTAGTCAACTGTTCAAAAAGGTGGCTATTATGGATCCATAATTATATGACAGCTTGATTGGTACATTGCATCACGTAGACGCATTAAGCCCCCTTTTCCCAGAGCATGGCTCATTTATATCGTCTTCATATCCTACCACCCATCCGCACATGCCACCATCTCAAAACAAACAAACAAAAATCGAACTCTTTTCGGTTATCTGAGACCATTAGAGAAAGGTATACTTCTTAACCAGACGACAAAATCTCAGATATCTCCAAATTAAAAGCAGGCGACAGTCACAGTTTACTCAAATGATAGGAACTGTCTTTAAAGAGAGAGACACATTGCTCTAGGAGAAAGAGAAAAATCCGGCTACTAGAGTTTTCTCCTTTTCCCACAATGTTTTCCAAAGACTTTTTTCTCATGATCGTCTAAGTCCTTCAGCGCCAAATAAACGAACTCGATCTCTTTCGACGGCTCTAAATACAATCTATTAAATACATACTATTGAAACTTACAAAGATTTTGATTGTACATGCTTGACTACACAAGAGGACGGTATAGATCAAAGATCAGACTGCACGTTCTGTACAGTCTGATCTTGATCTATGCCGTCCGCATAAGTCACAGTTTTCGCCTGTGCCGCCGAAAGGGTTAAACACTGGATTGTTTGGTAAAGGGTTAAAGAAATGACCTCACTTACCTTTTGTTATAGTGTCCCGCCTTTTAACCTGAAGTCCTTGCTGAAAATCTAACACAAACAATGAAAACTAACAGGAAAAAAAATGATGAACTGTGAAACAAGCATGCACCAATATTAATTACGCCAGAAATCAAGTGATTGAAATGTAAACTTACTTTTTATGTATGATAACTAGAACTGTCGCAGGCGGACAAAATACCCCCACCTAGTTCCGTGTCACTGAATGACTGTCCCTCTTCGTACCCAAAATGTAAAGTAACAAAGGGCAAGAACTCAAAAAACTTAAGACAGAGTTATGGATCTTGTATGCTGCACTTGTCCTCAATGTGACCTATCTGTATTTACAGTTTCGAGTCAATAGCTTGTATACTTTGGAAAACATGCTCTGGACAAAAAAAAAACACACATTGGCAATAACTCAAACGATACTGAAGACAGGATTACGGATCTTGTGCACTTCACTTTTCCTCAGTATTATCTATCTGTATTTGAAGTATATAGTCAATAGCTGTAATACTTTGGGAGTTATGTTTCTGTCAAAAACCCAAAATGTAAAAGAACAAAGAGAAATAATGACAGTTACAGATCTTGTGGAGCGCAGAGCAGTGTGATCTATCTGTATCTGAGGTTTTAAGTCCATAGCTTTTGCAGTTATGGTCCGGACAGTGTTTTAATAGCAAAGAAATAATGAAGACAGAGTTACGGGTCTTGTGCACTGCACTTTGCCTCAATGTGATCTATCTAGATTGACGTCGACAGCTTATTACTTTAGAAGTTAGGCTCCGGATAAAAATCAAATATGTAAAAAACAAAAAGTTACGGATCTTTTGCACTGCATATGTCCTTAATGTGATCTATCTATGAAGTTTGAAGCCGATGGCTTTTATAAGTTATGCTCCGGCCAAAGTCCAAATTGTAAAACAGCAAAGGGCAATAACTCCAAAAATATTGATAACAGATTTATAGATTTTTGGCACTGCTTGTGTCCTCAATGTGATCTATCTGCATATGAAGTTTGAAGCCGGTAGATTTTATACTAAATGGAAGTTATGTTCCGGACAACGCACGTACAAAAAAGGAGAGACAGACGGACGGACAAGTTTGCTGAAGTATTCCCCTACTAACTTTCGTTTGCGGGGGTTCAATAAACGTGTGTATAAAGAATTGATGCCATGATAATTCTGTATAAAATACTTATATCACAAGTTGTTAAGGTCTATTTTTTTTTCCTTCAGGTTTATGTGATGAATTCAAAATCGTCATAAATTTACGCTACGAAATTAAAGCACTTGATTTCTGACGACAAACTGCGGGTCTGTCGAAGAGAGAATGGACAGAATAAGGTCTTATACTAATTTAACCATATTATATATGTGTCTATCAACAATATTATGTTTTTACTAATTAATCTTTTTTCTCCCTTATATTATCGAAGGGTTGTACAAGTCATTGCAAGAAAGCAGACTTTGCTCATTGCATGAACACTAATTTTCCTGTATTCTTAATAGTAGCATGGCCCGTTTTACTTTAGGTAGTTACGAACAAAATTTTCGTAATTTTTGCGTAATTCTATCTAGAATATGCTTTAGTGCGTTTTATTAAAAAGTTCGTAACTGATTCCAGCGTAAGTTTCTGCGTAACTTGACGAGCACTTTTGTGTAAATGTTGCCTATATCAGAGGGTTAGAACTATTAAGCGAGAATCGTTTGAAGTTAAAATACATATTGGCGATTCGGTTGAATACGATCGTCCAGGATGACAACAAACTCCAAAAAAGTCGATTTATGCAGCTTTTGAACACTACTGTTGTATGAAGGTCACGGCACACTTTTGCACGTGTTTCATACGTTTTGTCACCACCGGGCAAGTGCCCAACAATGCCTTGCAAAATTGAAAAATTATTATAGAAACTCTCAAAAAAGATTTCAACAATACAATAAGCACTAGGCCTCGGACGATCCTGTCGATGTTGGTAATCAACAGTTATAATATTCTATAAAATAACAAAGAATATTTTTAACGGCACAAACTATACCCTATTGCTTTATACAACAAATTGTATATAACTGCGTAAGCCTTGGATTAAAGAAAAACTTAGCGATGCAGATGGCCATGTTTACAGGAGATATGTCGCTGTAAGTATACAGAACATACTAAGATTGATTCAGGTTATTAATTGATTGAATGGCGTTTTACTCCGCATCAACATTTTTGAGTTATATCATACCCATGTGTGTCCTGGGTTTCAGTACTCGGCTAGGGCTCTGATATGTCTTGCCAAATGACATTCCCTTTAAATGGAGTGCTTCGGGTTCGGATCGAAATCAGAACTTCCGGGCTTCCACCTCTACTCTCTAACACAAGCCACGAAGGCACGCAAAGATATTTTGAGAAGAACTCTATAAATTAACGCTTACATTTCTTCAGTATATTTATAGTATATGATTGTATTGTCTTTTGTAAACTGTGTTCTATACTGACGAATGACATGAGCCATGGTCAGAGAAAAGGGGGCTAAATGCATCTGCAAAAAGTATCGACCCAGGTCAGCCTGCGCAGTCCGCGCAGGCTTACCTGAGCCGACACTTTTTGTTTTGCTGTTGGTCAATTTTCTTCATGCCCTAGGACTGCTCTACCTCATGCTTGAGTCGGTTGTAATACAAAGTGGATTTTATGGATCCATAATAATGTGATGTATTACTTGGTCTCATGTACCAGAGATGCCGTAAACCCCCTTTTGTCAGAGCATGGCTCCAATATATATATTTCAACTATCTAACAGTGTTAATGCAGTGTCATGATCACTTAAAGCCTTCGATTGGTAATTGAGAACGTGCAGTCTGATCTTTAATATGGCTAGATTACCTTGTCGGAAAGAAAATTAAACTCGCAAAAGTCGGGGTTTTGATACTTTCATTTAAAAAAAAAAAAAACCAACATAATTTAGTATATCGCACAGTTAAAGTAATACTCAGCAATCATCAGTGTTTTTCTTTGCAAGCATTGCACCAGTACTAGCGCCGAATGTGTGGGCTACAAGGTTGACATCCGATCCCGGGTATCGAGCTCGGGACCTCACGAGGCCGACGCTCTACCTCACAACCACAGACTGACCTAATAGGAAGGCTATATACGTTTAAGAAAAGGGTTTTGGGGTTTTAACCCTTTCCAAACGACGAATTTTAGACTTTTTCAAATCGAATGCATCTGAAGACGACGACGTTCTTTGACTAGCTACAAACATGATCGAAAAAGAAGAAAATGATGCTTACCAGCATCTTCTACTTTCTCACATTTGTGGACCCCAAAACTTGGGATGGTGTGTTAAAGAGATAAATAGATGGACCAAAACAAAATGCAAAGTTGTCGTTTGTTTGTTTTCATACTGATCTTGAACTGTGTCCTGTATTTTTTCTGTGTCGTATTTTTGTATTTTTTTTTTCAGGTTTGTTTCCAATCTTTCTAATTTTGCGAAATCATTTGCAACAGTATTACTATCTTGAAATAAAATCCATAAATATATATTCACTATATAGTAGCTTTTTAACTGATGTACTTACATGTCATTAATAAAAGAGCGAACAATACACGGAAGAAAACTAATTTAAGAAGGACGAGGTAAACGACGGAAAAAGGGCCTTCTTTATAGTAACTCTATATATGCATCGATATCACCGAACTTAGGATATTTTTATTCTACCATAAAGTCATGTCAAGCTCTGTGTATCCAGCTTTAGATACGTTATAAAAATTCCCTACATAGCTACACCAACAAGAAATCAGTGTGTCTAGTTTATATATATGAGCCGCGCTCTGGCAAAAGGGTGCTTAATGCACCCATTATACCAAGCAAGTCATTCCATCGTTATGGGTCCATAAAATCTATTTTGTCTAACACCTGCTGAATCATGAGGTAGACTGGTCCTTCAACGTGCAAAAAATTAATAAAAAACAAAAAGTTTCGACCCATGCAAGCCTGCGCGGAGTGCGCAGGCTGACATGAATCTAAACTTTTTGCAGATGCATTAAGCCCTCTTTTCATAGAACATGGCTCATATACATGTAACTTCAAAGTATTGGCACTGTACAATGTACTTACGCACGCTTTGTAAAATGCGCTTAAGAATTGGGTAACTCTTTCGTAAGTCTTCAGGTACGAACATTTTTGTGAACATTTAAGTAAAACGGGCCCCATGCATGCATGTATACAAAGTACACAGGAAGTTATGGACTCTGAAGTTATTTATCCTCAGAACCCTCTGAAGATTACTGACTGAAGTACAAGATTTTCATTAACACTCGTGAGAAAATTTGTAAATAGAGTGGAGGAACGTGCAGAATCAGATTAGACCCTACCTACATACTGGATTATCTTCGTCCGTAAAGTAGCAGCGCATGATCGGATAAAAAATAAAAACAGTCCCTATTTTTAACGCTTTCATTATGCATGAAATGGTATATATACTTGAAAAGCTATCTTGAGCAGTGTACGGTGAATCAAACATCAGACTGCACTCTTTGTTCAGGCTGATCTTGATCGTTTAACACTGTAGCACTTTGGTTCAGTCTTATCTTAATCTGCACTGTCTGCAGAATTACCTAGGATTTTATCCCGCACCCTAAATGGTCAATTTTGCAATGTTGGATAAACTCAGTCTTGTTTAATTTTACCCTTATTCTTAAAACTCTAATAGAGCTAAGCACAAATTATATTGCTTTTGCAGACAGAAAGTGCAGTCTGATCGTGAATATATATTGTCCACTACTTTCAAAAATGCTCCAGCCGAAACAGCGTTGGAATAGCAATCATTTTCGCTGTTTTCCTGAACCGAAAAAGTTTGTCATTTTTCAGGGTGGAAACATAAGTTTGATACATGTGCAGTTTGCAATTTTTGTAAAACATTGTGATGAATGAAACTTGTACCTTATTCTTAACCATTAAACAATTCAATAAATGAAATGAAAATTTTCAGCCGATATGGCAAGTTCAAAGTTCCTTTCATCGAAAATGTCTCACGGTATCGGACGAAATAGATCCAAGATCAGACTGAACTTTCTGTGCAGTCTGACCGTAATATATTCTGTCCGCAAGAGCGCCTCAGGTCGCGGTTCCCAGTTTAATACTTGAATTTCATCTTCTGGCGTTTTGAGCGGATCTTATATTTTTGGATATCATTTCTTTAGAGTCCAACTTCAGCATATAATTTATGCAACAGCTAAACATATATAGATCGAGTCTATTCCATCTGAAAAACGTTCCTTGTCTCTTGCAACAGAAAATTGTTGAAAAACACTGTGGCTTGCGAGAAATTGTTCGTACCCGGCATTTTATCCTTTTGCCTCTTTTATTCATGCATGACATTTTAAGTTGATCTGATTTTCCATACCATTTTGTCATCATCTGCAAGTTTGTTTCGGGCGTTAATGAGTTGACTCTTTCCTGAACGAATTTTAGACTTGTTCATCTTGAAAGCATTAGCAGATGACAAATTAAACGTGTCTCTAATTATGACATAATTCTTTGAAAGGGTAGAAAAATCATGGGAAAAGGAGAAAATGCTGATTGCCAGCAGTTTTTCCTGTACCCACGATATTTTCAACAGCCTTCTTTTTCACGGTCGTTAAAACTTGTGATTACTTGGTAAGGGTTTAAGAGCATTTGAGCCCCGCTCTGGCAAAAGGGGACATAAGGCATCTCCGTGATGCATGATACCAATCAAGCCATCACGTAATTAAGGATCCATTATTGCTGCTTTTTTTTAACAACCAACTTAATTGTGAGATAGACGGGTCCTTGGGCATAAAAAATGACCAATAGCGAAAAGTTTCGGCCCAGGTCAGCCTGCGCGGACTGCGCTGACCTGGGTTTATAGTTTCGTAGATGCGTTAAGCCCCCTTTTCACAGAGCACGGCTTATTTACAGATTTCAAGATGAATATGACTAAAACATCGGAAGAAAAGGGGAAAAATTCTTGTTAAGTGCGTTTCCTCTTTTTTCAACAATGTTTTCAAACAAAAGTCTTCTCATTCAAGGTCGTTAATACACGGGATTGTTTGGTAGGTTAACCACACGACGAAAATATAGACTTGTCCAAATTCAAAGCAATCTCCGACTACAATTTAAATATGGCTCAAATGATGGAATATGTCTTCGGTTGAGTAGAAACATCGTGGGAAAAGGAGAAAATGCTGATTACCAGCATTTTCTCCTTTTCCCGCAATGTATTCAACTTATTCCTCAGGGTCGTTAAGACGCGGAATTGTTTGGTAAAGGGTTAATAATTGTCAGGTGCATAAAGGAGTCAAAACAACAGGTGCAAGGGATTGGCTCAACAAAACATGCCGTCGGAAGTGTCACCAAACGGAATTTGACCTTGTCGATATCGTTCTCAATCGCCCTCTGACATATTTGTGTAGGAAATAACCTTGAAAAACATTGAGGCAACTTTTCTTATTCTTCAATAAGAGTACTTTTCTTTACATAAAGTTTACCCGCCTGTACGAGTACACGCGACCTCTGAGATCTGAACTCTGACTGTTTCAAATGGTATTCGCGGGTAATCATGGGAAATTAGAATATCGACCGCTAAATAAATGAAAATGACTAAAATTCACTGCGAAATTAATTTCAAGGCCGATTTTACCTGAATAGATTAACCCTTATCCTGCTGAATAAATTTAAATGAAAATTTTCAAGCCGATAGTAAAAAAACCAAATGATGCTATTTTAAACGCTTTTTTTGAAGAAAAATATTTCGTTATCGGACAGTGTAGGTCCAAGATCAGACTGCACAGGCGTGCAGTCTGATCTTGATCTACACTGTCCGCAAAAGGTCAGCAAGTCGCGATTAGCAGCCAAAGGGTTAAGATATCGGACAGTGTAGATCCAAGATCAGACTGCTTGTTCGGTTTAGTCTGATCTTGATCTACTCGGTCAACAAAAACCATCTGATGCTGCCCTTGGCATGCTATGTATTAACAAATATGCACAACTCAATACCCCTTTTGGACAGTGTAGACATGATCAAACTGCAAAAAAGTGCAGTCAGATCTTCGATTTGCACTGACCAGTTACCTGAGATTTTCCGGCAAAAGAGAACTTTGAAATTGCTGTAATTGCGGTTTTTAACATTGGCTGTAAATTACCATTGGACCCTTTTCCAAACGATCCCGAGTTTTTACGACCTTGGGACATTTGAAAACATTGTGGGAAAAGGAGAAAATGCTAATAACCAACATTTTCTACCTTTTCCAAAATGTTTTCCACCCTTTCAAAAACAAGTACATCTACCAAATCATGAGCGACATTTTGAATTGTCCTCTGCATTTTTTTTTTTTTAAATATGAGCCGGTCTAAAATGTTGTCATTCCATAAAGGTTAATGAATAAATCAAAGACAGCAAAAAAAACCCCCACGATTTTATGATGTTCGAACTGATGTTGATTTCAGAAGCTGAGAATTAAGTTTGATTACACTTCCTCCGGCGAGAGAACAAAACAATAACAACACTATAGATATACCACAAAGACTAGAAAGACAGGTCCAAGTAAAACGATTGTGTTAAGTTTGATTACACTTCCTCCGGCGAGAGAACAAAAAACTAACAACACTATAGATATACCACAAAGACTAGAAAGACAGGTCCAAGTAATAGGATTGTGTTAAACCTCATCCTGCTGAATAAGTTAAACGATACATTTAAGTCGATTGTTAAAAAAAAAACCAATTATTGCTACAGTATTTCAAAGGTTTTTTTTTTTTCGGGGGGGGGGGAATACCTCCTTATCGGACAGTCTAGATCAAAGATCAGACTGCACGTTCTGTGCAGTCTGATCTTGATCTACACTGTCCGCAAAAGGTCAGTGAGTCGCGCTTAGCAACCTAAGGGTTAAACTACCCCTGCATTTATTGTTTCAAATGTTTCAGTCAGTCTGGCTAATTGACTGTATTTATAAGACTACACGATAAAATTTTACGCTTGTGCCTTAGATTAACCTTTTACCACACAATCCCGAGTTCTGAAGAAGGCTTTAGGAAACATCGTGTTAAAAGGAGAAAATGCTTGAAACCAGCATTTTCTCTTTTTCCTACAATGTTTTCTACCCTATCAAAATCAAATTCAAGCATCTGAACTAGATTTAAATTTGCTGTCTGCAAATGCTTTCAATTTGGACTAGTCTAATTTTTTTGTCGTTTGGGAAAAAGTTAAAAATCTCGAATTTTGGAATCCATCATTTGCTCTACACCCTTCACTGTGGACGAGTCGATTGTAAAAAGTACACTTGAGTCTCAGTGTTTGTAGTATATCTATTTATGCAGAATTCATTCCTCTTTGGACATTAATGACCAAACCCCATTAACTTAATTTACCCTTAACCTGTTACATAAATTAAACAAAACTTTCAAGCCAATAATGTACACCTAAACGTTGCTAATTCAAATGCATTTTTGGGTAAAGCATACCTACTTATCGGACAGTGTAGAAGTATGATCAGACTGCACGTTCTGTGCAGTCTGATTTTGATCTAAATTGTCCGCAAAAGGTCCTTGATTCGCGCTTAGCAGCCTACGGGTTAAGTACCTCCAAACTTTTGACTCGTAATATGTAGCGATTATTCTTCATGGGCTCAATATTTAGGAAAAGATGGGAGTGAATGGGGTACCAGGTATAACATTTTTACTTAAAATTAACTGGAATGGAAGAGAAGAAACTTGTGATCCTTAATCCCTGAACTGCTGTATTGATAAAATGACCATTTTCAATTAGGAAGAGCATGAAGACTTATGTTATCTCAAGGTTACTTTTGACAAAGTATGTAACAAAGCAGCAGACACTGAAGATCCAATCTCAGTCTTCACGTTCTGTGCAGTCTGATCATAATCTACATCGTCTTTAAAAGCAACAGCTTCTAGCACTTTAAGAGCTAAACCTTTGAAACAAAAACATCAACATGCAACCAATCTATTCGCTTGTATTTATTACACCCGATCTCTGAACCTAAATGACAAAATTTTATACTGGTCCATTTTAATTCATTTGCAGACAAATGCTGGCAGTTGTCTGTGAACTATTTGAAAACATGGGAGGGTTACCAGCATTTTCGTCTTTTCCAAAAGTGTTTTCCAAAGCTGTTTTTCCACAGGATTATTTAACACTTTACCAAAAGACAAAAATTTAAGACTTGTATAGAGCGTTTGTAGGGACCATATCAAATATGGTTCAATCGATTTGAATAGACTTTTTCTCGAAATAGTAGAACTCATTATTGGAAAAGGGGAAATGCTGGTTTTCTCATTTTACAGCAATGTTCTCAAAAGCTTTCTTCCGCAGGATTATCATCTATCTTTACACAGCTGACCAATTCCTGAACCATGCTACACACCATAAAATTTTAAGTGTTTTTTTCTCCCTGGCTTGAAAGATGTATCTTTAAACACATGATTGCTTTGTAAAGGGTTAGAATGCCTATGAAATCTATACTTTCAGCGAGGTCAAAGGCCTATCTATGTATCAATGCTTTTCCATGAATATTTTACTGGAATAGCTGATGAGATGGAGTATAAAGTGTAGATCCAAGATCAGACATAGGTGGTATGCAGTCTGATCTGTATCTACATTGTTCGTTTAATCAACCGCAGTTTTGTTTTATATCATAAGGGTGTATCAATAAAAAAAATACAACAGCTAGGTGATTGAGGAATGAATTCTGCATTTTAACAATTGTTTTCAACATACAGTTTCTGCTTCGGGACTAAATGTACTTCCTGCTCGTGCATTTGCTGTTTTTCGGACTTTGTGCTGTTTCTGTATGAGCTGAATTCTTGCAGATTTTGTCCCTGGCGGATTCGGTCCGTGTTTTGTGTCTGTGTTACATGCCAGTCTGCAACTTATCGTGAAAATACAATTATTTACACATGCTTTTACAAGAGTACCTACCTGCTTTTACTGCCAGATATTGTAGGTCATGCTCTTGGCAAATGAGCCATGCTCTGGCAAAAGGTGATTTAATGCATACCCGTGATGCATTATACTAGGTAAGTCATCACATAGTCATGGATCCATAAAACCCATTTTGTCTGACAACCGAGGTATAATGAGGTAGAATGGTCCTTTGCAGAAAAAATTACCAAAAAGCAAAATGTTTAGATCCTGGTCAACCTGCTTCAACTGCGCAGGCTGACCTGTGTCAGTGCTTATTTGCAGATGCATTAAACCCCCTTTTCACAGAGTGTAATTAAAAAATATTCTTTCAAGTGGAAAAGTACTGTTGACCAAGATCAGAAGCCGCTTTTTGCTGCATCTGATCTGTGTCCACAGTGTATGCCAGTCTACTTTTACAGAAAAGAGTACTAAGGGGAAGAGCCCTCTCAGTACAATATGCAAAAACACTGGCTGTTGCAAAAGGCATAGATCAAGATCAGACAACAAAGAAACTGCAGTCCGATCTTTTATCTACACCATTCGTCCGTATTGCCTTTAATTAAAGATTTTAAAAAAAGATCATTAAGAGATTGTATTTCCAGCTATCGAGAGAGAGAGAGAGAGATTTGCATGATAACAAATTGATTGAGCATTTCTGTCATATCACAAAGGCCAGCGCATCTTTCCGTTCGTTCCTGGATTATGTTTACCAGTGCTATCGACAGGGCTCAGAGTTCACTCTGTTCTTCTGACGGTGAAAACTTGCTCTATCCTAGCCCATATTCCCCTGAGTAATATGCTTTTGTTTTTGCGATAAAAGTATTCCAAGACCCGCCTGAACATCCGTGGAGTGTGATATTAGAATAGATAGGCGCAGATTGGCACTTTTTGCGGACAAGATCTTGCTGAATATCGATGAAGTTTGATCTTCCATAGGCACAGACAGGCGCTTTTTGTGAATGGCATAGATCAAAAACAGAATATGCGGTCTGATCTTGGATCTGTATCTTCCGCTTGTACAGCGAGAAATGGTGGAATTATTTATTTGGTGCTGAAAAAATTAAAAACTCTCCGGTCGTGTCACTTTTCCTTGCTCAGGACGTCATAAAACTGGGTGTCGAACAATTTCAATCTTTCATGCCATCTGAATAATTTTCCAAAAATAAAGGATTAACACCGTTTTTCGGTAACATTTGTTGCTTATCATATTGACTTTGCAGAGGAAGATCAAAAATAATATGTGATAAATACGGAAACCTGATGGAGACTTGAAATGCAAATGCTTCAAATTCAAAGACGGACGTTGGGCCATTGCCCTTAGATTCATTTTAACACAGAATTTATGTCAAAAATTAGAAAATAAACCTGGCAAATTGTGTAATATTCAAATATTTGCAATAATTCATACCTGGAATAGCCTTATTCAATTCCTAATATGTAAAGATTCACTTTTTCACTGAGAAAAAGCAGGGTGCTTGTTCCATTTTTGAGCCCTGCAGCCGAAAAGAATCTTCATGTGCCTTGATTGGGTATTAGGATCATGTGATAGCAATGCTATACGCTGATTGGATATTTAGTCCAGATGATCATGAAGCTAGGCGCTGATGGGATATTTGTACCATGTGATCAATGTTGTTTTAGCCTGAGAAGGATTACCTCTGCGCATGTACAACTTGGGACTTCCTGTCAATTTGTATTTAGATTTTAGACATTAGAGTGCTCGAAAAACAGAGAAATACGCTTAAAATTACATCTCTTAACTTTGGTAGCTTATTGTTTGAAGTATTATTTTCCTTATACCATTCTGATCCTTTAGAGAGGAATATGTTAAACGAACTAAATGTCTTCACAATGGAGACCTCTGACTTCTACCTCTAATGATGGGCTACAGGAAGGCTTGAGAATCGCTTTTCCACAATAATTTCTTAACTGTACGAAAATTGAACCTTGTAAATCATGTATAATTCCGATAAAACCTGGTGTCCATACCTCAAAGTCAATTGTTAATCAAAAACAAAGTATATCCAACTCACAAGCAGAGAACAACAACAGTGCTTTTTCTATTACAAATTTCTACATCCGAAAGAAAGACTGAATCACGTGATCAGTTTTTATATTTAGATATGCCATGTTTATTTCCATTGCTTTTTTCACAGAAATCAGGAGCGCACTGTTTATTGCATCAAGCTAATAAATAAGGATTTCACAAAATTGCCGTTAGGTCATTCTCCCACTTATCTTCTTCAATATTTATATTCCTACATGACCGTTTTTCTATTTTTTACTTCATGTGCTCTCTCGGGAAAGTCTGGGCAGGAAAAGGTCATCTGAGTGTCCTCAAATTTCTTCGCCCAATAATTGTTTTAACTATTATGTTTCTTTAAAGAGGCCCTTATACTCATTTTAAGCCAGTTTTAACTCATTTTGTCTTTATTTTATCAAAATATAGATCTAGTCATTCTTATATCTTCATGCCAAATATTGCGCCTGACGGATGCAAGGTTGCTTTGATTACGGACGATAGAAAATGCATTTCGCTGAGTTGCGGCTTTCCATGTAAACACACTCGTCGTTTCCGGTTTTTGAATCGAAGATTTTCGATATATCTGTTATACACTCGGGTAGATTCGTATGATGAGTATGCATTCCGTCACGTGACTATATTTGACCTTCGCCCTGCGTCTAATGAGGTAAACAAAGGAAAATGGAGGCTTCTCTGTTGCAGCCTCGATTTTCAGACGGAGGTCGCGGCCTATATGCAAATTACACCGTATCCGATTCTAGGCGGAAACCAACGATAAATTTCCGTGACGCACCGCCATTGTTTACAGCTTCGATCGTTAGCCAGTTTTCTTCTGACCAATGTTCGGTTTCTAATACAAATCTCCATGTTTCTTTTTTTCAATTACACCATATATGTCAGTAATTTATCCATGTTTACACAAAGGACTGATTTCTGTACCATTCTAAATTGTTTGAAATTTAACAGCGTTTTTGCTCTCCGGCTGTAGACGGGCATCTTTAATGCTAGCACCTTTTCGATCGTTTAGAGGGGAATATTACGGAATCCTGATGGGGCCACCAAAAACCGCGCATGTCTAGACATGCGACAATTTGAGTTTTTGCCACCTTCTCGCATGTCATTTAACTCATATAAATAGGAGATTTTACAATCCTTGCGAGATAACAGGGGCGAGATTTTACATTCTTAACCCTCGCCTGTGTTTTCTCGCATAGTGAATCGATGTTCAGTCATCCAGAACACAGAGACACGTGAGACTTTTCTGAAAACCTCGCTCTGTCGCCCGGTCTGTCAGTGTATATTACCTCGTTGAAAAAGTGTACATCCGAGAAGTTTTAAATCCTCGTGTTGTCGCCCGGTGTGCAAGTAAATAGAACCAATGGAGAATGATAAATTCTTTCCCACCATTCGGCAAATCTCGGAATGCAGTTTCGGAATCAGCCGAGTTGTAAAGAGTATCACGGAAATAAACCTAAGAGGGAGGCTACTAGCACAGACTTACGAGAAAAAGATGGATACGTCTAAGATACGAAAATGAGTTCTTTTCGCGACAAGTCAACATTTTTGTCATGTGGTAGAGTTTAGAGTTGTCTGGCATAAATTGTCTTAGGGTGTATTGAGTTCAATTGATTAATTGATTGTATGGTGTTTAACGCCGTTTTCAACATTATTTCAGTTATATCGCGGCGGCTAGTGCACCTATCCGTGCGTTCCTGGAATCTCTTTTACCAGTACTTCGCACAATTTTCTTTCCAAGCCACTGGCTGCTTTCCCACATAATCATCGTCGAAACAATGGTCAGCGGTGGGAGAGGAATGGATCCTGTCCCAGTGACTATCATCAATCCTCGGAAAGAAATTGGCCGAGCCAGGGGTCGTGGCCAGGGATCGAGCCCTGGACCCCGTGTTCTCAAGTCCTGCACGCTACCGACTGAGCTATCGGGGCTTGGCGTAATGAGTTCAAGACAATAGAATTAACTTTTCATAATGACACGAATTTTGTTTCATGCTGCTTTTCTTACAGAGACATTTCATTTTCAAATTGAAGACATCGAAAGTGCAGATCTGAAAGTCTGATGTTGTGAGAGTCTTTACCAAATGACAAAATGTTAGACCTTTCCGATTTGAAAGCATTTCAAGATGACAAATTTGACTCAAAAATTGTGGTATTCATTCATGGAAGGGTGGAAAACAATATTGGAAAAGAAGAAAATGCTGGTTACCAGCTTTTTCTTCTCTTTCCGCAGTTTTTTCATGAGGTCTTCTTTGGGTGTTAAAGTCTGTGATTGTTTGGTAAAGGGTTAAAGCTTATATTTCCTGTACAATGTCGATTAGGCAATGTAGATCTGAGATAAGACATGTCTCATCTGGCTGCATACCATGTTTAGATGCCGTGTGGAAACTCGCCTGTAACAAGCAATTTCTCTTTTACCACAATTTTTTCATATGCCGATTTTATTTTATATTTTCTTTAACGTTTTACCAACCCTGAGTTTTAACGACCCTGAGGAAAAAGCTTTCTGAAAAAACTGTAGGAAAAGAAGAAAGTGGTGGTAACTAGCATTTTTCCCTTTTCCCACAGTGTTTTCTGGCCTTTCAGAACTATATACCATTGTTTGACTTATACTTAATTTGTTGTTTGCAAATGCTTTCAGTTAGGACAAAATCTAAATTTCTTTCGTTTGGTAAAAAAGTTAATAAGGATGTTTTCAAAGTAGTTTGGTGCAGGAAGTTATGAGGTCATCAAGGCTATCTCTATCCCTCCCCTTAACTTACTGGTGCATGTTGTTCGTAAATACATGTACTGGTACATATTCATGAGCCACATTCTGACAATAGGAGGTTTAATGCATCTCCATGGTGCATAATACTAAGTAAGTCATCACATACTCGTACTTATGGATCCATCAAATACATTGTCTTACATTCGACTTAATCATGAGGTAGAATGGTCCTAAGATATACAGAAAACTTACAAAAAGCAAAAAGTTTTGACCTATGTCAACCTGCGCAGGCTGGCATGGGTCTTTTTTTTTTTTTGCAAAATGTATTAAGTCTCTTTTCACAGACCATGGCTAATACTGTTTGTGAACAGCACGGAAAGTGTGACCAAATGACTTTTTAAATCGTTTTTTATACCACCTTCAGCATTAGTGGCGGCTGACTTTTGCCTGAGTTTCTTTGGTTTCACCAGTACCTGGCTAGGGCTCTGGAGTGCGTTGCCAGACACTTTCATTGCCAAAAAAAAGTTAGAAAAGCAATGAATTGTCATGTTTTATCATAGATTGATTACCAGTGCAATAATGTGAAATTAAAAAAAAAAAAGGATCTTTCAATTTCTGCTGAACTTTTGTAACATAATTTCTCGATGTTTTGTTTGTCTGTTTGTATATTTCTTGACCAAAAGGATCTGTCGAATTGAGAGATGTCCTGTTAAAAAATACTAAGGACTTTATATTTGTACCAGTATGTATGAGATGTATGAATATTTACCAAACAACAAAATATTAGACTTATTCAAATTGAAAGCATTTGCCGACAGCATACATGCTATCATTATTATATGGCTCAAATAATAGAGTCTCTGAAAGGTAAGAAAACATTGTGGGAAAAGGAGGCAATGCTGGTCACCAGCATTAAAATTGGGAGGTGGGGGCATATAATATTTTACTTGTCCATATGTATGTATGTATGTATGTATGTACTGGTCGTGTTCGGCCAATAACTTCCATGCGAATGGTCCGATTCTAATATAATTTGGCACAATTGATCATCATTGATAGACAGTGTGTGGCATGCAACAATCTTGTTGCCAGCTCACAGGTCAAGGTCTTGCTGAATTTCATTTCAAACTCACAACCTCTTGATTACAAACCCTGTCTGTAACTGACTTACACATTAGGACTGCCTCTGCAGGAACCAAAAGTAGAATCGGTTACTGCTCTCAACTGTTGTGCAGAGATCAAATCTTTAATCTAGCACCGTCAGTTCCTTTAATGCTCATAAATGTAACAGATTATTAAAGCATTGGAGCAAAATGAGCACTGACATGCTAACCCTTTACCACACAACTTCGAATTTTAACGACCTTGAAGAAGAGGGCTTTTGAAAACATTGTGGGAAAAGGAGAAAATACTGCTAACCAGCATTTTCACAATGTTTTTCAAAAGCCTTCTCAGGGTCATTGAAACCCGGGACTGTAAGAGAATATCACAACTATTTGATAAAGGGCAAATGTAGACTTTCTAGAGACAAACAAAAATCCATAGTTTTCTCCATAACATTTTTAATTAACTCCTCATATAAAATTAGGCTATCTTTTTTATCTCATATACATGCATTAGGTACCTCTATGTATATTTTTGTTGGGCAGTAAAATTCATTAAAAAACTTTCACACTTTTGTTTCAACCATGATTACAAGTATATGCATAACAAAACAACTGACAAGCAGTTGAACACATGTGATCATAATTTATCACCATGAATATGAGCCATGCCCTGTGAAAAAGGAGCTTAATGCATCTGTAAAAAGTATTGACCCATGTCAGCCCTGCACAGGCTGACATGGGCAAAATTTTTTGGCTATATTCAAATTTTCTTCATGTTAAAGGACCATTCTACTGCCTGATTCAGTCGGTTGTTAACTCTTTACCACACAATCCCGACTTTTAACGACCTTGAGAAAGAAGCCTTTTGAAAACATTGTGGGAAAAGGAGAAAATGCTGGTAACCAGCATTTTCTCCTTTTCCCACAATGTTTTCTACCCGTCCCAAACCAAATTTCAGTTTTTCAGTCACGTTTATTTTGTTGTCTGCAAATGCTTTCAATTTGGACCAGTCTAAAATTTTGTCGTTTGGTAATGAGTTAAAGAAAATGGATTTTATGGATCCATTTTTATGTGGTGACTTGCTTGGTATTATACATATGAGCCGCGCTCTGTGAAAAGGGGGCTTAATGCATCTGCGAAAAGTTTCGACCAAGGTCAGCCTGCGCAGTCCGCGCAGGCTGACCTGGGCCGAAACTTTTCGCTATTGGTCGATTTTCTGCATGTCAAAGGATCAGTCTACCTCATGATTGAGTCGGTTGTTAAAAAAAGTGGCTATTATGGATCCATAAGTATGTGATGGCTTTCTTGGTATGATGGATTACGGAGATACATTAAGCCCTCTTTTGCCAGAGCATGGCTCATATGGAGATGCATTAACTTCCCCTTTTGCCAGAGCATGGCTAATATACATTAAACACCTTTTTTGATCTTGTGACACTGAATGGGAAGAGGAGGGAATACGACAAAATGCTGTTAACCAAATTTCCTTGGGTTGTTAAAACTCAGAATTTGTTTGGTAAAGGCTTAACCCTTTACAAGGCAACAAAATTCGATATTTGTCCAACTTGGGAGTGTTTGCAGACAACAGACATGTGATGGGATTTGTAATTGAATGGGTAGAAAAACTTTGTGGGAAAAGAAATATGAGCTGGTTACCAGCATTTTCTCCATTAACCTCCATCTTTTCAATTAGGGTCTTTAGAGTTGCATAAATTGAGACTGTTTGGTAAAGGCTTAAACTAAGTATGTTGAAAAAAGGATTCACACAGAAATGAACAATTTGATAAGCAAAACGAATAGTACTTAATCTTTGTGGAAACAAGAACAAATATTCATGAAGCTGGTGTAAATATGTTAATCATCAACTTTTGGGTTACCAAACTGAATGAATTGGATATTTTGAGTTGGTAATGAAGACAAATGTGCTTGAGTTCTAGTTTTTTTGTCACATTACCTAGATAACAATTGAACAGTGTAGATGCAAGGTCAGACAACCCATTCTGATCTGTATCTAAACTGTCTCACTCTACATGTTCAGCAACTAAGATCAACTTAACAACGTACATCACAAATTTTTTAACAGACAGATTTTCTTAAAAGTTTGCATATACATAGCTCATCATGTCTCAATGAGACTACAGTCAAAAAAGATATTGGTCACCAACCTCGTTTCTGAGAAATCTGCCTTTGAAAAAGGTGTATACAGTTCCAGAATTCTTTAATAATCACTTAAACAGGAAAATTACCGGAAAAACATCCAAATATACATCATTTTGCACAAAAAATATATAGAAAGCTGGTTTTGAGCACAGTAAATGTACAAATATGCATGATATATATAGACCATTGAGTTAAAAAGGGAGATAATTTGACCAAATTAAGGGTTAGTCTTTAATAAATACATACTTTCTATTGGACAGATTTTTCTTAAAATTTCCACACTTATAATATTTATAATTCTAAACAATAAGAAAAAACAAGCATTCTGATAGTATTGCATAGCAATACCGAGTCCCCTACCGGCCGTATATATCGCTGGCAGGTATAGTTTGTGAAACTTTGTGGAGGAGAAAGAATGTATTTGACCCCCTTTCAGAATTATAAGCATCGTGTCTATCTTTGTATGCAATGCTTTAATGAAAGCCAGATATATAAGTATTTTCCTTGTTAAAGTAAGTTCACTGAAGAAGTTTTACTAAGACAAGATGTGTTTGTGAATGCCCCCGTAAAAGCAAATTTTCAGAAATATGACCTTTATGTTGTGAGATGACCTTGACCTTATCATCAGCAGGTGTGTACCAATGACAGGTACCAGCTTACCATTTAAGTACTTTGAATATACAGAGAAATGACTAAGAAAAGTTTTAAGGATAAGTTTTCATGATAAGGGTTAAAGTTTTTTACCTTGACCTTGGACATATAACCCACAGAAGATCGGTATCAATGACAGGTACCTACATACCAGACATGAGCATTGTAAATAAAAAAGTCAGGAAAACTGTTTTTTCGTTGAAATTTTCTAAGTCCAAGGCCCGTAATTTCGTCAAAAATCAGTGGACCAGAACGAAACTGGAACTTGATCTGTAACTCATGGTGGTTGACCTACACACTGAAAATCAGCTCAATATCTGCCAGTGTTTAGAAAAAAAAACTAGAAAATTGTTTTTTCATGAAAATTTCAAAGTCCAAGGCCCATAATTTTGTCAAAAATCAGTGGACCGGAACGAAACTCAAACATGATCTGTAACTCATGGTGGTTGACTTGCACACCAAAAATCAGCTCAATGTCTCCCATCGTTTAGAAAAAAAGTGCGGAAAACTGTTTTTTCAGTGAAAATTTCTAAGTCCAAGCCTGTAATTTCGTCAAAAATCAGTGGACCAAAACGAAACTCGAACTTGATCTGTAACTCATGATGGTTGATTTGCACACCAAAAATCAGCTCAATATCTACTAGCGTTTAGAAAAAAAAGTCCAGAAAACTGTTTTTTCGGTGAAATTTTCTAAATCCAAGGCCCGTAATTTCGTCAAAAATCAGTGGACCGTAATGAAACTGGAACTTGATCTGTAACTCATGATGGTTGACTTACACACCAAAAATCAGCTCTATATCTGCCAGCGTTTAGAAAAAAAGTCTGGAAAACTGATTGTGTGCGGACTGACAGACAGATGCACAGACAGATGGACAGACGGAGTGCAAGCCAAAAGTCCCCTTCGGCTTCGCCGGTAGGGACTAATAAAAATGGCACCTATCCATGCTTATTTCGTCAGAAAACAGGGATGAAGGTCACTTTGAAAGTTAATTTTTTCAAGGAAAAAATAGGATAAAAGTTTAGCAGACATAGTGGGAAAAGGAGAAATTGGTTATTAGGTGCCATTTCTCCTTTTCCCACAATAATTTTCGAATTCTTAACTGCTACCAGCTGAACAGCTTTAAATTTCCTGCTTTTGTTTGCTTGTTTGGTGTGTAATGCCACAATAACAGAATTTTAATAATTTCACGGTGACATTTCACAGATCCATTTTCTTCCCTTTACAAATTTCTTTACTAATTTTCGGTTATGGGAGAATTAATGGGTACCAGTTTAGGTTACTACAAGACATGCTGCGTAACTTAGATGTATCTCTGTATATGACACTGAAAATGCTGAACACAGTCACACCTTTTGGTTCTTAAGTACTATGTTTAGTTAAAAAAGAAAAATTCCAGTTTCCTGTGCTACAAAATACCAAGGTTTTACTGTATGGCAAAGTTTCACTGAGAATTGCTTTGTATCAAAATATTGTAACCCTTCAAGCAAGTAGATTACGATCAGACTATAAACATACTTCGTTCAGTGGTTGTTTTTGTTTACAAAACAAGTATGCTAACTGGATGCTTATTAGACTACTTATCATTACCTAGCCATTTTTGATGATGCAAAATTAATGCTAGTTACAAATGAAAAATACAAAAGATCTGAAACATACAGGGATTCAATTCTACACACTGTGACAAAAGATTTACTGTAAATTTCAAAATCAGTAGAAAAGAAAGCACCAATAGTAAGGTTTAAGAAAAAAAGTAAACATACACAGTTTGTTGTGGTAGAAATAGTTAAACTCATCACCATACAATCCTGATTTTTTATAACCCAGGAGAAGACTTTTGAAAACATTTGGGGAAAAAGAGAAAAAGCTGGTAATCTGCATTTTCTCCTTTTTCCACATTGTTTTCTACATTATCAAAGACATAATATCATCACTTATGCTACCTGTAATTGGTTGTCTGCAAATTCTTTCCAATTTGGTTGAGTACAAAATTTTGTTTTATGGTAAAGAGTAAGGTTTGTGTTATTTCTTGTTTTAGGCTTTACCAAATAAGAAAATTTTAGACATGTCCATGCAAAGCATATGCAAGGCAACATATTGAATATGGATCAATGATGGCATTTGTGTCTATAAGGGTATAAAACATTGTCGGAAAAATGCTGGTTACCAGAGTAAAAACCAAGGGATGTGTATATAACAGCTAATAACATTTTCAACAGTTCTTCAGTTATGTCATGACAGCTTGTGCACTAGTCCATTTTTTTTACTGCTTTTAAGAACATTAGACAAGCACAATACAATGAACTTGGATTATTTGGAGACAAATTCCATCACTTGAGCCACATTTGTCGTTTGCAAATGCTTTCGATTTGAGCAAGTCTAAAATTTGTCTTATGTTAAAAAGTAACTTCATGTAATTTTTGGACTTCTTTTATTTGAGGACTTCTGGAGAGAAACTTAGTTCACACAACCAGATAGAGATAAAAAGTATATGATTTTGAAAGCATGATGACAATGGGGAAATTACCTACAACAAAACTTCAGACTCGTCCAAATTGAAAGCATTTGCAGACAACAAGTTTAACAAGGCTAAAATGACAGAGTTTGACAGAAAGGCTAGAAAACATGTTGGGAAAAGCAAAATATGCTGGTTACCAGCATTTTCAGCTTTTCCCAAAATGTTTTCAAAGCCTTTTCCGTCATAGTCCCAAAAACTAAGGATTTTGTGGTAAAAGATTCAGAAAAATAGTGCAGCAGCAGCAGACCAACTTTCTTCTTCTAGTAATCACACCTGCTACTACACTGTCCTAGCAATTTTCACATTTGTCAATTTTTTTTATAAAATTTCTTGCACTGTGAAGGTCTTTAAGGAGTGTTTCATACTAGCAACAGTTCACTATACAGTAATAAAAAGTGGTTGAAATTGTTATCTGCTCTGATCAAGATACAGGTAATTTTGCTTAACCACACAACAAAATTTTAGACTCATCCATATTGAAAGCATTTGTAAAGGAGAAACTAAACATGAACCAGATGATGATATTTGTTTTTATCTAAGAAGAAAACCATGTGGGAAAAGGAGAAATTACCCTTTACCAGCATTTTTCTCCTTTTCCCACAAAGTTTTAAAAAACCTCTTCCTCAGGGTTGTTAAAACACTGTAAGTTAAAGGTTTAACTCCTAACCAAGGGAGACCAGCCCAAGTCCACACCCTTTGCACAAATGATGGGATTTTATCATTGGAAAGGAGGGTTGTGGGGAAAGCAGAAAAATGCTGGTCCCCAGAATTTTCCTCTTTTCTCACAGTTTTTTGAACAGCCTTCTTCTCCAGGGTTAAAATAAGGATCATTTGGTGAAAGTTTAACCATATGAAGGCAAGTTTGCACAACAATTGATTGATTGATTAATTTGATTGAATGAATTGTGTTTTACATTGCTTTCAGCATAATTTCAGTCATATTTCAGCAACAGCTAACACATATTCATGTATGTCCTGGGTTTCACCAGTACAAGACTAGGGCTTTGAAACATCTTGCCCACAGACACTCCAATGCAAAAAACACCCCAGTGCTTCCAGTAAAGCTTGAACCTCCATGTTCAAAGTCCTACCCTCATTAAAGAGAAACATTAAAAGGGAAAGAAAATACCTTCTTTGTTTTGTATTACACTAGAATAAGAAAAAAAAAGAAGAAAATATTGCTTGTAACAAGTACTACTTTTCCCACAATGATTTTAATAGCTCGGAACTGTTAGGACATAAAATGTGGTTTTTTTTTTGTATTGTGATAGGTTTTACCTTTGCACAAGGTGTACAGAAACAGATCTTTAACCCTTTACAACTCAATCCCAAGTTTTTTTGTGATCCCGAGAAAGAAAGCTTTTGAAAACACTGTGGTAAAAGGAGGAAATGCTGCTAACCAGCACTGTCTACTTTTCCCACAGTGTTTTCTAACCCTTCTACGACTAATCCAATCAGATGCACAATACTAAATTTGTTGCTGGTAAATGCTTTAAACTTGGAAAAGTCCGGGATTTTGTTGACAGGTAAAGTGTAAAAAGATCTAATGTATAGAGATTTACGTCCTTACTAGATTATCTACTCTAATATGCAGTTTTCTTTTGTCAAGAATCTATGTCTTTGCATGCTATGAAAATCTTCAGAAGCTCTATTGCAGACAGTGTAGATCAAGACCCGAATGCACATAATGTGCCTTCTGATCTTAAATCTACACTTTCTGATATTATGAGTGATGTTCTAGCAATATTTTTGTCTGTTGTATAACAAAAATGCCCTATTTGTGTACTAACCCTTTAACAACCCTGACGAAAAAAGCAGAAGGAAAAAATTCTGGATAAAGTTTCCACAATTTTAACAACAAATCCCATCATGTGAGACTTACAACAGTTACTTATTTTGACATCTAAATCTGCTTTTCATTTGGACAATTCTAGAATTCAGTTGTCTACAGACCTAAACAGTCACAAGTAACTTAATTGAAATAAGCAAACGACAGTACAAAATGAATTAAGCCATGCTCTGGCAAAAGGTTGCTTAATGTATTTCTGTTATGCATTGTACCAAGCAAGACATTACTAATTAGGGATCTATAAAATCCACTTTGTCTAACAATCAACTGAATCAGGAGGTAAAATGGACCTTGGACATGCAGAAAATTGATGAATAGCAAACAGTCTTGGCCCAGGTCAGCCTGCACAAACTGCAGGCTGACCGTGGTCAATATCTTTTGCAGATGCATGAAACCCTTTTCACAGAGCATGGCTCAATTGTCTTTTATATCCGATACAATTCCCACAGGTTATTTGACTTTGTTTGTCCTCTGGACACTCTTGTCAATGTTGTCACCTTTGAAAACAGTTCCTCCTGAAACTTCAAGCTTAACTTGGCTCAGCCTGTAGAAATCTCTTCTGTCCATATATGACTTTCATTTACCAAACCACATGACACTAAAACATTTAAATATCTTGTAGTCTGGTCCTTTATATGTTGGCAATGACCTGAAAAAGATAGATAAAGTGATTATGTATTTAATCTATTACGAAACAATTCTACTTTTCTACAATCCTGTGGAACTGGGGTTTCCAAAAAAATGTATGAAGAGGAGGAAATGCTGGTCAACAGCTTTTTCTCCTTCTCCCTTAATGTATTCTTCTCATTCCTATTCTACTCTTTAAAAGATTGATCCTGTAAGTCTATCCCCATTTAAGTTGTCTGCATGTGCTTTTAATTTGGACAGCTCCAAATTTTAGTAAAGCATTTCTGTTGAATGCCTCTGTCCTATAATGACTAATATTATTTGCCACTTCCTTGAGCCAAGCATTGAGGCAACTATTGATTTCTATACCCTGCATACATTTCTGTCAGAAAAAAAAAGGAACTTTGTTATTCAGTACCATTACAACATAACAGTAAGGAAAATTTTTACCCTTACGGTTCCATGTGACTGAAAATGATATTTTCATGAAAAAGGACCTATGGTTGCCCCAGTATCACAAAACATATCTAATGTAGACCTAGGATCAGACTAAATTTCTCTTCCATTTGGTCAAAACACTCTCTGAGCAGCAACTGAAATACTTACTATCACCATTCTGATATTTATAACTCTTTAAGCACTCTTGTGCATATTTGGTAAGAAAATTAACAAGTCAGACAAGACAATACGATATCATTAGGGCATACAAGGTGCTCATACAATGAACAAGACATTAACAAACCCATAACGAGAATAACAATGAAAAAGAAATGCCTGAATATACTGTATTGCAAAGAAATGTGCCTTTCTTAGAATACAATGTTGCATTTCATTGTACACTTTGCCATTGATTTTTATTTATGCATGGTCCATGTAGTGGGCCTAAACATGTCTTTAACATGGACAGCTCCACTAATGGAAATAAGAAGTATTGAACTAAAAGCTCTTCACTTGGTAAGATTCTTAAAAATATGTCAGTGAGGCAAATGGTAAATTGTGACTTACAAAATTTCCGTGAGATGCACTTGCCATGGCATTAAAGCTAGTAGAGACTCTACTCATCCAAACCTCACTAGATCTATCAAATCTAGATCTGGATGGTGTAATTCCTCTGAAATTTAGGAAAGACCTATCATCCTATGTCAATATGCCAGTTATTTAACTTTATACCATACAATCCCATGTTAAACTATCGAGAAGGCTTTTGAACAGAATGTGGGAAAAGGAGGACATGCCCATAATCGTCATTTTTCCCTTCTCCAATCATCTTGTCCAACCTTTCAAGGATAAATTCTATAACATAAGATACATTGAGTTGCCATATAAATGTTCTATTTTGACTTGAGGAAGTAAAAAGTAAACTTCTGTTTCTAGACCATTTCAGAAAACTTAATTTTGTTCATCCCACATTATATATATGGCAGCAGGTTACTAGTATAGGTTTTCAAACTGAATTTAATGAAAAGTTTGAACATTTCCTGTAAAGAAATCTATAATAAGTACAATTACTAAAGAATTAGTGCAGGGTCTCATTTCTGTTTTCAATAGCAAGTAACAGAAACTTTATTCTTCTAACCTTTCACATAACTGCTGTTATCCTATAATGTACCCTTTCCTACTAGTTGTTTTTTTGACTGGTGCGGTACAGATTAGGCCAAGTCCGGCAGCTCAGCCAGTGGCTTAGGAAGAATATTTTAAGAAGTACTGGTACCAAAAACTCCAGGAAAGAATAGATAGGGAGCAATGGCCACTGTTATTGTGTTATATAACAGAAATAATATTGAAAATGGTGTTAAACACAATACAGACAATATCAGACTACATAGCATGCAGCCTGATCTTGAATCTACACTGCTCATTATATTCAGATATTCTGGCTAAAACAACTTTGGTTTTTATGCCTAACTGAAAATTTCATTTGTGGGACTTGGCTCTCCAAGGTTTAAAGTAAGCACCAAACATGAATACCGCAAAAATGATAATACTCCAGTCTCTGTATGCACAATCATTTGATTTGTATTTGAACATTCTGTGTGCTTCCTCCTTGAAACTGTTCAGTTTTTTCAAATTTAGTGAATGATACAATACACTAATTCAGAGTTTTTACATCCCAGCAAAAGATGGCTCGAAAATCTTCTGGAAAAAAGAACATTGCTTCTTACAATCAATTATATCTTTTCCCATAACCTTTAGCATAAATGATAATTATCATCCACATTTCTTTTTCTTGAAATAAACATATTTTGCTGGAACCAGCCTTTGGTATCTTTGAAAAATAACCTATGCATTAACTCCTTATCAAACCACAAATTTCAGAGTAGTCAAAATTTAAAGCTTTTGCAAACAGCAAATTGTATGTGGCTAAAATTGTGGAATCAGTCTCTAAAAGACTAGAAAACATTGTGGAACAAGCATTCTGATAGTATTGCATAGCAATACCGAGTCCCCTACCAGCTGTATAATTATATCGCTGGCAGGTATAGTTTTTGAAACTCTGTGGAGGAGAAAGAACGTATTTGACCCCCTTTCAGAATTATAAGCATTGTGTCTGCAATGGTTTAATGAAAGCCAGATATATAAGCATTTTCCTTGTTAAAGTAAGTTCATTGAAGATCGGCTTTGCTGGTAGGGGACTAAAAAGGAATGGAAATGCTGGTTACCAGCATTTTCTCCTTTTCCAACACTGTTTTCAAAAGGCTTTCTTTTTCACGTTTGTTAAAACTAAGAATTGTGGGTTAAAGGATAACTGGTAAACCCTTTGGATGCCGGATAGACCCAACGGCCACTTTCAGTCAAGAAATGAGGCCCAAATACATGCAACTTCAAGGTTGCTCTAGTCCAGAACATCTCTGCAAAATGGACAGTGTAGGTCAAAGGTTAGACTGCACATACTGTGTGTTGATCTATACTGTTCATAAAGACAATTATTGTAATAAAAGGCATACTACTCTTTAATGAACCTGAGGAACAGGGCTTTTGAAAACATTTTGGGAAAAAGAGAAAATACTGTTATTCAGTATTTTCTTCTTTTCCCACAATGTTTTCAGCTTATTATAGAAGATTTCTATCATTTAAGGCAAATTTAAAACGTCTGCAAATTCTTTCAATTTGGATTTAATCTCCTGTTTTAATGATCTTAACAAAGAAGGCTTTTGAAACATTTAAGGAAATGGCAAAAATGCTGGTTCCCACAGTGTTTTCTACCCTTCACAAAAGTTCAATTTTTGAGTCATGTTTATTTCGACGTCTGCGAATGCTTTCAATTTGTACTGGTCAAAAATTTTGTTGTCTGGTTAATAAATATCTCTCAATATAAAGAGACTCCAATGACTTTGCTATGTTTCAAATTTTAAGAAGATAAAAAAAAAAAAAAAAAAGAGGACCATGATGGTCCTATATCGCTCACCTGAGTACTAAACAGTAAAGGTCTAAAATAAAGATAAATACCAAATATCGAGGTTCAAGGCCAAATGATAATGAAACAAGAGCAGCAAATTGTCGCAAGATATGCCCGTCTCACCGCCAGTTGTCAAGGACGTATAATAACTGCAAAGGGCAGGTAATGCAACAAACATGTTTACCAACTCTCAAGTCAATTTGACTTGAGACTTCAAAGTTCCGGAAAAGCAAGAAATACTGTAAAAATGAAGATCGAAGTGGAATTACTCAAAATCCGCGCTAGGTAGAGTTATTGTTCATGCACACTGTACTAGGTAATACTGCAACAAACATGCATACCAAGTTTGAAGTCGTTCTGACTTGAGATGACAAAGTTATATTCCGGACAAGCACTAAATGCTGTAAGAATGACATACAAAGGGAAATAACTCAAAGACGGCATGAGGTAGAGTTACAATTCTTGTGCACTGCACTTCCAAATATTGCAACAAATAAGCATACCAAATTTCAAGTCATTCCTACTTAAGATGACAAAGTTTTGTTCCAGACAGGCAAGAAATGCTATAAAAATAAAGGTCAAAGGGGGAATAACTCAAAATTCATACTAGGAAGAGTTATGGTTCTTGTGCACTGCACTCCGTAATTTTTCAACAATCATGCATACCAAATTTGAAGATGTTCAGGCTGGAGATGACAAAGTTATATTCCAGATGAGCAGAAAATGCTGTAAAAATGACGATCAAAGGGAAATAACTCATAAACAGTATGAGGTAGAGTTATATATCTTTTACACTGCACTCCGTATTATTGCAACAAACACATATGCCAAGTTTCCAGTCAATCGGACTGGAGATGACAAAGTTATGCTCCGGATAAAGAACTATTTTAAAGAACTTTCTAATTCAAGGGCAAATAACTCCAGTCATTCTAATCCGATTAGACCCATAATCAAACTCATCTGAGATCTTATAGTCCTATATATTTTGACCAAGTTTGGTGCTGATTGGTTGATATTTGTAGATGCTAGAGTGTAAACAAAGTCAAATATAGCAATTTTTCTAACTCAAGGGCAAATAACTCCAGTCGTTCTGGTCCGATTAGACCCATAATCAAACTCATCCAAGATCTTATGGTCCTATATATTTTGAGCAAGTTTGGTGCCAATTGGTTGATAATTGTACATGCTAGAGTGTAAACAAAGTCAAATATAGCAATTTTTCTAATTCAAGGGCAAATAACTCCAGTTGCTCTGGTCCGATTAGACCCATAATCAAACTTATCTGAGATCTTATGGTCATATATATTTTGACTAAATTTGGTGCCGATTGGTTAAAAATTGTAGATGCTAGAGTGTAAACAAATGCAAATATGGCAATTTTTCTAATTCAAGGGCAAATAACTCCAGCCGTTCTGGTCCGATTAGACCCATAATCGAACTCATCCGAGATCTTATGGTCATATATATTTTGACCAAGTATGGTGTTGATTGGTTGATATTTGTAGATGCTAGAGTGTAAACAAAGAAATGTGAACTGACGGACGATGGACGGACGACGGACGGACGGACGGACGACTGAAACCCCGCCATGACATCTTGTGGTAAAAGAAATTATTAATATACTCAGAAAGTGTGGTTCGATGCCGAATGCCACGAAGCCAAGAAGGTTTATCGCTAGCATTTAAGTGTTTTCAACTCGGATAGGTCCTATGCAAATAGAATTGCTTTGTGTTATTACAGAAAGTTATATAAGAGAATTGTTAGTAAGAAGAAAAGGTTACATAAGAAACGAATGTCACAGGAGCTAATCGATTTGAAAAATCGCAAGCCCAAAGATTTTTGGAAACATTTTAGTAAAAGTAGAGGCTTGCCTTCTTCTGATATTTCCATGGAGGATTTTAAACAGCATTTTTTAGACACTTATAGTGATATACGGTTAATTTCTATTGAAGAAGTCGAAAATTTCACCACCGTTTCTGATTTCAATATTTTGGACCCTACTTATCCTGAATTAAATGATAATATCACTTACGACGAGGTTAAACGTGCAGTCAATAATTTGAACCGAAACAAATCGTCTTGCCCTAGCGATAATTTGTTAAATGAGTATTTTCTGGAAACTGGTGATATTTTAACCGGTCATCTTACTGATCTCTTTAACGTTATTTTTGATACTAGTTATTTTCCGAAACAATGGTCGGAAGGATTTATAATACCCATTCATAAGAAGAGAGATGAATCATCACCGAATAATTACAGGGGCATTACGTTAATGAGCAATTCAGGAAAATTATTCACTAGTATTTTGACAAGTAGGGTAGAAAAATGGTTTGAGAAATACAATTTAATGTCTGATGCGCAATTTGGTTTCCGTAAACAGCGCAGCACTACAGATGCAATATTTGTTTTGCACAAATTACTTGAAAATTTTCTTAGTGAAAAAGTGCGTGTGCCGTGTGCATTCATTGATCTAAAAAAAGCGTTTGACTCTGTTTATCGGAACGCTTTGTGGTACAAACTTTTTAATATGGGATTAGACGGAAAGATTTTGAGGATATTTAGAGAAATGTATTCTATAGTGAAATCATGTGTAAAACATTTGAACTCTTGCTCTGATTTTTTTGAAATAGCGATAGGTTTAAAACAGGGCCTAAACAATTCGCCAAGTATGTTCTCCTTATTTTTAGAAGATTTAGAACTTTATTTGCAAAGTAATCTGGATTCTGGGCTCAGTCTTGGTAACCTGTGTATTATTATATTACTTTTCGCCGATGATATGGTTATTTTCGGTAATTCTGTTGAAGATCTTCAGAATAGTCTCAATCGATTATATGAATATTGTGAACACTGGGGCTTAGAAGTGAACATTAATAAAACGAAGATAGTTGTTTTTCGAAAGAGGGGACCTGTACTCGCTTCCGAGAAATGGTATTATAATGGTCATGCCTAGAGGTAGTTGATAACTTTAATTACTTAGGAACTGTGTTTAATTTTACTGGTTCATTCAGTTTGAATACACAATACATAGTTGGTAAATCTTTAAAAGCTATGAATGTATTACTCAGAAATATAGCCAAATTCGACTTAAGCCCAGTAGTATCACTAGAATTGTTTGATGCTTTTGTCGGGTCAATTTTAAACTATGGTTGTCCAGTCTGGGGATTTGTTAAACCAAAGGAGTTAGAACGTATTCATTTAAGATTCTGTAAACGCATTTTAGGAGTTAAGCTTACTTGTTCTAACGCAGCTATTTACGGCGAACTTGGTCGAGCCCCACTATACATCAATCGGTATGTTCAAATTATCAAGTACTGGTTAAAGGTAGTACACTCAGAGAATATTATACTGAAAACGGTGTACGAAAGTTCCTTACTTAAATGTTACATGGGTGAGAGAAATCGGGCATACAATGTTAAAACAATATTGAATAACTATGGTTTTTCAGAATATTGGGACCTCCAAAATAATATCAATGAAAAGCAATTTATTACAGTTTTTAAGAATCGGTTTTTGGATTGTTTCAAACAATCTTGGATGTCTGATATAGAAAATAATTCTGTTCTTAATCATTTGTATTTTCACTTGAAACCGATTTTTGATTTGGAGGATTATATTCAGAAGATACAAACTAAGTATCTTAGAAGTATGTTGACTCGTCTTCGAGTTTCTTCTCATAATTTAAGAATAGAGACGGGCAGGTATGGGAGAAACCGTATTGCGCGTAACGAAAGAAGTTGCCTGATCTGTAATAAGTCGGATATAGTAGACGAGTATCATTTTGTCTTGATTTGTGACGTGTATAGCGATATTCGTCAAAAATATATTAAAAAATATTATTATAAAAAACCAAGTATGTACAGATTTATAGAGCTGTTGACTAATTGTAACAAACGAACAATCTTAAATCTTTGCTATTTTATTAATGAAGCTGTAAAGCGCCGTTTATCCGTTATTAACGTCGTTTCCTTTTAAATTGTGCCTCAGTAAGCGACCATACATTTATCCATGCATCAATATATTTAAACTTTCTGTTGTCAGGACTTAGTTCATTTATATAGTCTGTATGTATTATTTATGTATTACCTTAGCTTCAACGTTTCACTTCCTAATGTTTCTTTGGGTTCTGTAGTTTTACAAGTCCAGCCTACTCTTTGCCATCCAACAAAATTCTATTCTTGTCCAAATACAATCATTTAATGACGACAAACTTACTTCGGTTTTAACGATGAGTCTGGTCTCTGAAGGAGCGGCGAGCATTGTGGGAAAGGGAGAGAATGCTTGTCACCGGTTTTTTCTCCCTTTCACACAATGGTTTCCTAATTCTGCTTTTTCGGGGTCATTAGAACACTGGAGTGTTTGGTAAGGGTTTAAGTTAGGGTTTAAGTGTTTAACCATAAAATTCCACACTATTTAGTAATATGATTGGTTGATAGAGTTGCCTTTGTTGTTGACTGTATGATCAATACGGAGGCAAGTCTAATGATTTCCATCTGCAACGAAAACATACACGACACTATACAGTGATTAAATACCTAGATTGTCCGTGCTCATTCTCCACTTTTCCAGCTTTCCATCTTATTTTCTTTCCCGAGTCTTATTGTGACATTTGATTATTTATATTCATCTTTCTTTTTAAATGACCTATTTGATTTCGAATATGTATATGTGTATGATAAGAAATGCATGTATATGCATAAGTATGAATAAAATCTTGAATCTTTAATCATAAGCTCTGCTGGTTTTCAGCCAGTAGAGCTAAAAAACGGACAGGCTCCGCACGATTTCCTTTTCATTGCGCACGATGAATTTGTGGACCAGACAGGATTAGCTCAGATACCAGCCGACCTTCGCCGATCTGCAGTTCAACATTGAATGTTTGAAGGAAAAATACCAGCAAAGAAGGGCAAAGGAAAATCAAACGGCAAAGCTGTAGTTCGAGTTGCAAGTTGCCAACAAGTGAACAGTAATGACCAGCTTCAGATCCGAGCCCCGTTAAAGTCCCCTTTCCCAACCTCGCGGATAGGCCAAATCGTTGTAAAATCTTCATTCCCCCATAAATTCCTAACATTTTTATGTTCCACTGACCAAAAGTTACATGTCGGGACGGCTTCTTTGTCATGATATTTGCAGCTATCGATCTCTAAAAAAACTGTACGCAAAGTACGCAAATAATATTCAGGGTTACCTTTGCTCAAGAAGTTCACACATTTACACGTGCGGTAATTTCTAAAACCGTTATATAGTATAAAATCAGTCAGTTAATCCTGAGTTAAAATTTCTTCCGGCTTATCTAACGCAAGGGTTCTACATACCAAAATATTGCTATAGTCGTATATTATAACGGTTATCGGCTATAATAATAACAACGTAAGGAGATAACCAAATATGCGCCGAGGTCACGTCCAACCTTGTATCATTATACCTAGAAATCCACTGAAACAAATAAAAAAACGGTTTAACAAACTAGGTATCTTAGAAGTATGTTGACTCGTCTTCGAGTTTCGTCTCATAATTTAAGAATAGAGACGGGCAGGTATGGGAGAAACCGTATTGCGCGTAACGAAAGAAGTTGCCTGATCTGTAATAAGTCGGATATAGTAGACGAGTATCATTTTGTCTTGATTTGTGACGTGTATAGCGATATTCGTCAAAAATATATTAAAAAATATTATTATAAAAAACCAAGTATGTACAGATTTATAGAGCTGTTGACTAATTGTAACAAACGAACAATCTTAAATCTTTGCTATTTTATTAATGAAGCTGTAAAGCGCCGTTTATCCGTTATTAACGTCGTTTCCTTTTAAATTGTGCCTCAGTAAGCGACCATACATTTATCCATGCATCAATATATTTAAACTTTCTGTTGTCAGGACTTAGTTCATTTATATAGTCTGTATGTATTATTTATGTATTACCTTAGCTTCAACGTTTCACTTCCTAATGTTTCTTTGGGTTCTGTAGTTTTACAAGTCCAGTCTACTCTTTGCCATCCAACAAAATTCTATTCTTGTCCAAATACAATCATTTAATGACGACAAACTTACTTCGGTTTTAACGATGAGTCTGGTCTCTGAAGGAGCGGCGAGCATTGTGGGAAAGGGAGAGAATGCTTGTCACCGGTTTTTTCTCCCTTTCACACAATGGTTTCCTAATTCTGCTTTTTCGGGGTCATTAGAACACTGGAGTGTTTGGTAAGGGTTTAAGTTAGGGTTTAAGTGTTTAACCATAAAATTCCACACTATTTAGTAATATGATTGGTCGATAGAGTTGCCTTTGTTGTTGACTGTATGATCAATACGGAGGCAAGTCTAATGATTTCCATCTGCAACGAAAACATACACGATACTATACAGTGATTAAATACCTAGATTGTCCGTGCTCATTCTCCACTTTTCCAGCTTTCCATCTTATTTTCTTTCCCGAGTCTTATTGTGACATTTGATTATTTATATTCATCTTTCTTTTTAAATGACCTATTTGATTTCGAATATGTATATGTGTATGATAAGAAATGCATGTACAGGGTGTTTCATAATATCTGCCACCATTACAAAGTTTTATATCTTTTTAGTTCATGAGGATAAAACAATGATATGTACACCCTTTGAAAGCTTATATATTAAAATTTTATTTGACTAATAAAGTACGGGAAAACGTCAACGTCATAACGTCATTTATGACGTCATTTCCTGTGGTCAGTTTTCCAAGATGGCGCCAACTAAGGATCACTGCAAAGAAATTGTTAAAATATATTATGAAACTAAATCACCTATTACAGTGATCAGAACTATGCAGAAAAGGTATCCAGATGTAGGTAAACTTGATAAAAAACAGATACATAGAATTGTAAAGCGATTTGAAGTTATGGGCTCAATTGAAGATGGGAGACACAATAATCTGGGTCGCCCTAAGTCCGTGCGGAATGAAGCGACAATTGAACAGGTTAAAGACAGAAACACCAAGAAAATCTGTTAGAATGGTATTTGGAGATATTACTAACATTGCCAGCCATTCAAGTGTTTACAGAATGCTAAAATATGATTTAAAACTGACTCCATATAAAATTTCTATTATGCAACACCTCAAACCAACAGATATCGAAAGCAGATTGTCATTTGCAAGATGGGTTACGGAAAATGATGATATCGTGGGACAGATATGGTTCTCGGATGAAGCCCACTTTTATCTAAATGCACAAGTGAACAAGAAGAATTCCATATTTTGGGGAACTGAAAAGCCAGAATTTTATATTGAAAAACCTCTCCACTCTGAAAAGGTTACAGTGTGGGCGGCATTAAGTGCTGAGGGCATAATTGGCCCTTTCTTTTTTGAGGATGAGGATGGAACTGTGGAGACTGTAAATCAAGACCGCTATTTAAATATTCTTAAAAACAAATTTCTACCAGCTTTGAGAAGTAAGGGAATTGATATAAACACCACATGGTTCCAGCAGGATGGTGCAACTCCTCATACAGCTAGAAATGTGATTGACTGGATAAAAAAGACTTTTGGTGATAACTTCATTTCACTGAAAACGGATATTGAGTGGCCACCACACTCCCCAGATTTAAGCCCACTTGATTTTTTCCTGTAGGGATACCTTAAAGACAGGGTCTATAAGCACTCCCCACAGACCACAGCTGAACTCAAAACTGCAATCAAGAGAGAAATGAAGATCATAAGCAGTGAGACATGTGCAAACGTAATCCGAAATTTCCGGCACAGAGTCGACGTCGTTATTGGCCAGAATGGACGTCATTTAGAACACATTCTATAAAATTGACATTTTAAAGAATTTTGAAACTGCGTGTATTTACAAGGGTAATACCTACATGTTATATATCAAATAAAACTTTATTCTATGTACAATAACATAGTTAAATGTAAAAACATAATATCTTTTTTATGTTAAAGTTTTTGGTGTTTAAAATGGTGGCAGATATTATGAAACACACTGTATATGCATAAGTATGAATAAAATCTTGAATCTTTAATCATAAGCTCTGCTGGCTTTCAGCCAGTAGAGCTAAAAACGGACAGGCTCCGCACGATTTCCTTTTCATTGCGCACGATGAATTTGTGGACCAGACAGGATTAGCTCAGATACCAGCCGACCTTCGCCGATCTGCAGTTCAACATTGAATGTTTGAAGGAAAAATACCAGCAAAGAAGGGCAAAGGAAAATCAAACGGCAAAGCTGTAGTTCGAGTTGCAAGTTGCCAACAAGTGAACAGTAATGACCAGCTTCAGATCCGAGCCCCGTTAAAGTCCCCTTTCCCAACCTCGCGGATAGGCCAAATCGTTGTAAAATCTTCATTCCCCCATAAATTCCTAACATTTTTATGTTCCACTGACCAAAAGTTACATGTCGGGACGGCTTCTTTGTCATGATATTTGCAGCTATCGATCTCTAAAAAAACTGTACGCAAAGTACGCAAATAATATTCAGGGTTACCTTTGCTCAAGAAGTTCACACATTTACACGTGCGGTAATTTCTAAAACCGTTATATAGTATAAAATCAGTCAGTTAATCCTGAGTTAAAATTCCTTCCGGCTTATCTAACGCAAGGGTTCTACATACAAAAATATTGCTATAGTCGTATATTATAACGGTTATCGGCTATAATAATAACAACGTAAGGAGATAACCAAATATGCGCCGATGTCATGTCCAACTTTGTATCATTATACCTAGAAATCCACTGAAACAAATAAAAAAAACGGTTTAACGTTACAATTAATGTTTTCTTAGAAAATCCAGAGCCAAGAATTCCAGAAAATTTACGAGAGAGGGTCGTAGGCCTGCTGGAGGCTGGTCTTCCTATTACAGAGGTTGCAGCTCGTGTTGGCGCCTTCGTGCAAGCGGTCAGACTGGGAGTACAGGGTGATTCATAATATCTGATACAGTTTCAATCCTTTATGATTTTTCACTGCCGGCACATACCTACTTATAATTTATATCACAATACTCTACAATAATTACAGTTTTGTTTGATATACAATTTTAAGTACTTTAAATACTTACATGTTCAATAAAATAAATCAAACTTTTTCATAACAGTTACATGATATGCTCTATCTGACGCCCATTCTAGGCTATTGCGATGTCAAGCCTCTTTTGTAAGGTTTGCTATCGCCGATGCACACATTTCTGGGATTATTTTTCTCATCTCTCTCTACAAATGGAGTGTTTCAACTCTCCAACAATGTTTAGTTTATGTGAATATACATTTTCTTTCAAGCGTCCCCATGAGAAAAAGTCCAAAGGACTAGGGTCTGAGGAATGTGTGGGGCCAAACATTGCCAGTCCTGAATGAGATGAAGTTTTTCCCAACGTTTCATGAAGCCGTGACAATAGTAGATAGTATATTACCCTATCTGAGCCAAAATTTAAAAAAATTAAAAAAAATTAAAATAAAAAAAATTCGTCGAAATTCGAAAATTTCAAAAAATTTTGATCCCATTCCAAAAAAAAAAAAAAAACGTGAAATCAGACCTCAAAACGCTCAAAATCGCGTTTTAAGCCCTCGATCCGCTCAAAACATGTGAAAATAAGACCTCCATGGAATCTCAACTAACACATTCCAAAAAATGTAATCGTATATGGAGCCTAAAAAAATTATTTAAAATTTTATTCATTTATACTCTTCGCATTTAGCCCAGCAGTCGACTGAAAGGCTGAAGAGTGCAATGTGTTAGCTGTTTAGATGCTCGAAGCGAGTTCGCTCAGTCTGGGTGAAAAATTTTTTGAAATTTTAAAAAAAAGTTAAAAAAAAAACATTGTGATAATTCAATGATGATGCTTCCAATGAATGAAACCATAAACATAATAAATGAGGAATCCATTCCTCAACCTGCTCCTTTATCTGTCTTAGTCAGAGAAGAATATGATAAGGATTTAATACTAAATGAATATGAAGATTTAATATCTGAGATAGAAGACTTATTATATAAAAAATTTCATATGGAATTAAAATATGGTTTACGTCAACAACTAGTTTATCAACCAATAATTGTACAACAACCATTAGAACAACAACCTATGATGCAACAACCTATGATGCAACAACCTATGATGCAACAACCAATTGAACTACAACCAATTAGAGGAAAACAATTTTACTATATACCGTAAAATCATAAATAAAAAAATATAACTTTTATAAACAAAGTTATATTTTTACACATTTATAGTGACACCAAGCTAACGTGTCAATCTTGTTTTCCAAAACAAACCTTTTATCATCACTTGATCCTAACGCTTTTTTGTTTAACTCTTCAGTATACATATTATGACCCCTACTTCTTAAAACAGTCATCTTTCTATACTGATCCTTTTTCCAATATTTAACACTCTACATGTCTAACTCTATCAAAATAGTTATGTAAGAGTGACGCGCAGTAGGGTTGTCTGATTTTGAAATAAAGTTTATGATGTCACATTGTTTAATTTCGAGTGGTTTAGGAAAAACTACACAGCTACAAGTCTCTTCTTTCTTTTTAATAATAGAGTAATCAACCTGCTCTATTCCGTTTACCGTAATATTAACTTTTGCCTCTTCTGGTACATTAGGGTTATCTTTAACAATTGTTAAACTACCTCTTATAATTCTACCCGGAGCACTCATACAATAACCACCCAAACCATGATCTTTGCCTGAAGCACCATTACCAAATGAAAACTCATAATTACCATCTCCTATTGGTCCATTTTCTTCAGCCCACACGGATATAATAGGGAGGGATACTTTTTTATCCACGTAGGATTTTGTTGCTAAATCTCTCTCTTCTACCGGGGTTGCCGCGTTTTTTAAAGAAAAACCTTGGAGATTTACGTTAGCCACCACCGTGAAACTTCCATCTGGGTTTTTTATAATAGCTCCACCGTTATCAACATAATTCTTATTGGCAGCGGAGTCACGGGATACAGGATTTGGTAATCCGGTAATCGAGTGATCATTCATATCTATTTCGCCAGCCATTGAAAAAGACCCATCTTGTTTTTTTGTCAAAGCTTTTTCACCCGCGGCAGCCGCCTCAACGATGGTATCTACGTAAAACTTATTTGCAGCTTGATTATGTTCTAAAGGCGTTCCGACGTTGCTAATTCTCCGCCCACCCATAGAAACGTCTGCAACTGCTAGATACCCTCCAAATGTATAAACAAAGGCTCGATTAGCACCATCTACATAAGCCCTAGTCGCAGCGTCTTGTGGATATGTGGGATCTATAAGATTTGTTAACGAATACCCTCTCATATCTGTATTTGCAACAGCGGAAAAAGTGCCATCTTGTTCCTCTACTATTGCTTTACCACTCCTATCCACATAATTTTTAGTAGCAGCATCATACGGTTCTGTTGGTTCCTTAACGTTTTTTATTGGATTAAAACCCATATTTAAATAACCATTTTTAACATGGTATCCACCGTTTTCATCTAAAAACCCTGAGTTGGTGTCAACATAAGCCTTAGTTGCCACATCTTGAGAATTTACTGGATTACTAACCCTTGTTAATGTATTACCAGCCATATTTATAGAACCAGTAACAACAGTTGTTCCATCTTTATGTAAAAAATTATTATTTATGTAAGCGAGTGACACACCATCACCGCTTGTTTCATCATCTTCCATTCTTCCAAATTTGTTAACAGGCATTTTTATAATATTACTAAAAAAGTTTATTTAAAACATTTTGAAATTTATTCTCTGTCTTCGCCAGAGAAGAACCCGAGCCTAACTCTTTTAGAATGTACAAACATAAATGACCACAAAATACTTGCCCAGCTTGTTGTAATTGATCAGTATTATATTGTATTGGGCTTTTTAGGTACTCTCGAATTTCAATAGGTGGTTGTATGCCATAACTGTCAAAATAAATTTTAGTTTTACCGTTTTTATACCAAGCGACCCAATGTGTACCAGGTCCACCACTTTTATCAAAGTTTACTATACCACATTCTTTTTTACTCGGTTTTCTCGATAATGTATCTAGTAAAAAAACTCCTCTAAAATAAGGAATCTTTAATCTTTTAGCTGCATCTTCCAATTCGAAATTGTTCAACGGTTTATTTGGTAAAATTACGTTTTCAATCGAAATATTTGACATTTTTTATAGTTAAATATTTCTAATGTCTTTATTGTCAACCCATGAATTAAATTCATCGGGATAACCTTTCCACTTTACAAGAGATTTCTTTTTTCCTTTTTTAATAACCTTTTCTATTCTATACAGCTCTTGACGGGTTTTCTGCAGTTCAGGTTCATAAAAGGTACCTTGTATTTCTTCTCCATTAAAATCTTTAATTTTATATGTTATAGGTGATGTAAGTTTTACTTCAGAAACTGTAAAAACCTCCTCAGTCCATCTTGTTGTATAACCTTTCTCAAAAGTCTTTTTCTTTTTAGTTATCCTTACTTTGTCTCCAACGGAAAACTTAGGATTTATATCTTTTATTTCGAGATGATCGGGGTAAAGATTTCTCCAAACTTTTGTTTCATTTTCTTTTTTACTAGCATTTACTGGAGTCATCTTAATAGATGAATGCCTCGTGTTATAATATTTTTTAACGAGATCCACTAGCACATTGATGTAAACGTTTGTGGAGTTAGCGGAAAAATACTTCCACATTTTTTCTTTCATTGTTCTAATCCATCTCTCAACCACACTAGATTTTTCCTCATTTTCAGTAGAATACAATTCAACCAAGTTTTTAACATCTTTGTTATAAAACTCTTTACCCTTATCCACCCACATTTTTTCAGGTTTTCTCTCCTTAAAAATACTCTTCAATGCTATAGCAACAGATTTCCCTGTTTTGTCTTTTAATGGCACTAACCATCCGTATTTAGAAAAGATGTCAATGGCAGCGAGAAGGTATTTAACACCAGATTAAACTTAGAAAATGCTTGCATGTCTACTAAATCAACAGCCTATATCCTATCTATACCGTTTACTCTAACTCTCCTTTTCTTAAATTTTCTTTTTACAGGTTTATGTAATTCTTCCGCTAAAATTTTTATCGTGTCGAAATTTTTTTTTCACTCCCATTCCAAATTTCATCTTCGTTCCAATGAGTTTACTTACCAAACCCTTTTCCATTTTTTCTCTAATACTAGGATTGTAAATACCTTCTAACTCTGTTAACATATTTTTATCACACATTTCATTCCTAGTTTTTGTATCATCATGCTTGAGATAGCAAACATCATGATTATAAGCAGCTTGATCTACTCTATTTATAGGTTTACTCCATTCCTTTGGTGTTAAATCTGGATTGAGTCTTTCTTTAATTTAGTGCCTGGCCCCGTAAAATTGTGACCAGGGAGATGCATTTCAACAGGTAAATTATTTATAAATTTGTTTAATATGCTACTGCCAGTTTTTTTTTTTCTCCTTTTATAAATTGTGTTTTAGTTATTCCACAAACCACACATTTCCCCCGCATCATATTTCTTCCATTTTTAGAAACAGCATATACTATATTGTTTGTATCAGTATGTTTTTTACATTTAACGCAATACATTTTATATATAAAAATTAAAAAAGTTATATAAAATGGATATTATAAACTTATCATGGAATGAAGTAGTATCAAAGAGATTTAATCACTCCCTTTTACCAAAAAGTATTAGAGGTTTAATTATAGGCAAATCAGGATGTGGCAAAACTACTTTATTGTAAACCTTTAACTTAGACCAGGTTGGCTTGACTACAACGATTTGAGTGTTTTTGGAAAAAGCCTTTTTCAACCGGAATACCGAATACTAAAAAGGCTTTTGAAGAAAAACTACCAAAAGAGTGTATCTTAAGGTTGTTTAACATGCGTGATGAGATACAAGAACTAAACATTGTACCAACAGCTTTAGTTGAACAATGGATTAAGACGATTAAAAACAAATCGGATATAAATTGCAACTTCTTTGAAAATGCGAGTGATGTACCTGATCCGAGAGAGTTAAACTCAGAAAATAAAAATTTAATGATTTTTGATGATTTACTTTTAGAAAGACAAAATAAATGTGAGTGTTACTATATTCGAGGAAGGCATAGTAATGTTGACTGCTTTTACCTCTCACAGAATTATTTTAGACTACCGAGACAAACTATTAGAGAAAACGCTAATTTTATTTGCCTTTTCCCGCAAGACTTAAAAAACATTAATCATATTTATAACGATCATGTAGGTGAAGATATGCCTAAGGACGAGTTTAGAAAATTTTGTCAAAAAGCGTGGGAAAAACCACATGGTTTCGCTATCATTGATCTAACTAGTAAAAAACATGATGGAAAATATAGAAACGGGTTTGATAATTTTTACATACCAAAGTCAGTATAACTCATCGCCGACTTGTTCGGTGGAAAAAATAAATGAAAATAACTAAAACGCAAGTTATAAAATATTGTCAACAATGGCAGGTATAAAAAAATATATAGATAATTGTGAATTATTTATTAAAAGATTAGAATCAGAAATATATAGAAAATTAGATTGTTTTACAAAAAAAGATTTAAAAATGATAACAGAACAAATAGGTATCTACTTATGTTATAATGAATATAATTATCCTGAAAAAGAAGATATAGTAAAAGTGTTAATAAATTACTTAACACACCAATCTAACAACATACAAAAATTTGATTTATGGAAAAATGGGATATGTCACCAGGTCATAGCTATATCTATAGAAGTCTGAAATTGTTGTATGATTTTTATTTTAATTTATATTTTATTATTGATATTACATCCGAAATTTATGTTCATGGAGAGTCTGACGAACAAGCATTTAATGATTTTTTCCATAAATTTTATATTTCTAGTTTTGAAAATACCCTACAAGATGGGCTAGAAGAGTTCTTTAATTTTAGTTATGAGCATTTTAAAATATAAATAATATTTTCCTGGAATATAATTTTTAATATATAAAGTTAAATTAAAAAAAATATTTTATATAAAAAAAATGCATATAACTAATTTAATAGATGATCTAAATAAGGCTATGAATGAAATTGATAATGTAATAAAAGAATATCAAACAGAAAACTTAAAAGAAATTTGGGCTTCTCTTAAATCTGAAGGTGAACTTCGAGCTTTATTAATGCACAGACAAGAGTTATCTAATTTAATGCATAAGATTGAATTTAGTTGTGGGGTAAGTGAATATAAAGATACTGAAGATGATATTAAGGATATTGAAAGTTTGAAAGAACATTTTTTAAAGATAGCAAAAATTTGCTCGAAATCATACCTTGATAAATTTTGGGATATTTACAGTAATTTAGAATCAACAATAATTCCAATTTTTTTCCCACAATATGTATATGGAAAATAAATTTTTCTTTTTTAGAATATAATATTACTATTTGATTCATATATTAAATATTATATTCATACTTTATAAAATCGAAGATCTTTTAGAACAAATTGTAAAAAATACAAACCATAAAACATCATTTCAAATTATAGTAAGCGATAACAAAACACGTTTTAGAACAAGGTTTAATCCCCCAATTCAGCTGGAAAAGGATAAAGTATATGAAATTGTTTCAGTAAACCTTGAAACTTACTACTCTTTTCCAAACATTGAGGAAACAAACAATGTATTTGTTTATTCTCCAGACAATGGTAATTCATGAATTAAAATAAGAATACCTGAAGGAAGTTATGACCTTGTCGGCATTAATGACACCATTCACCAGGAAATGAGAAAAAAGGGTCATTATGATAGAATTAATGAAGAGTATTATATTAACATTTTTGCAAACACCAATACTCTAAAGTCTATTATTACCTTAGAAGATGGTTATCAAGTAGACTTTAATCAACCAAACTCCATTGCCAAAGTATTAGGATTTACTCGCGCTAAATATACACAAGGATTTTACGAGTCAGAGAATGTAGTGAACATTCTTAGTATAAATAGTTTGCTTGTTAACATAGATATTATTTCAGGAAGTTATGTTAATGGTTCAACAAAAAACACTATTTACTCTTTTTTCCCAGATGTTGCACCCGGATATAAGATAATTGAGTCACCAGTTAATTTAGTATACTTACCAATAACATTAGATGAAATACATAACCTAGAGGTAAATATTACGGATCAAAATGGCAATTTACTAAATCTTAGAGGTGAAAATTTAACAATTAGGTTTCATATTAGAGAAGCGAGATGAGGGACCCAGATTGTTTGTTTGGGCTAAATAAAAAAATGGTTATATATAAAATGACGAGTTACACTAATGTTAAAGTAAATATATCGGAAGGACAAAAGGAAAAGCTTCAACATGCACTTAAAGCTGGTGGTTGCCCGGTAAGTATTCGTTTAGGTCATGAAGATTTACAAGGTAATGATGTTTTAGCAATTACCAATTCACAAGCAAGAAAAATAGCTAAAGCCTATGAGGATGGTAGGGGTAACACAATCAAAATGTCTGCGAAACAACTTAAATATAACACGAAAATAGAGGGAGGTTTCCTCGGAATGTTGGCTGGGTTAGCTGCTAGAGCTTTGCCGATGCTTGCAAAAACCGTTTTACCAGCTTTAGGTGTTGGTGCTCTTTCTGGATTAGCCTCAACAGGTGTACAAAAAGCAATGGGATCAGGTCTTTATCTTAAAAAAGGAGGATGTGTTTGTCAAGTTGAAACTGATGGATGTGGATTATACTTAAAACCATACAAAGGTAAAGAATTAGAGTCTGTTGGTGATGGTTTGTATTTAAAGCAAGGAGGAAAAATGTATGATGGAAAAGGACTTTTACTTGGACCTAATAGTCCATTTGCTAATATCCCTATCTTAGGAGCTATACTATAAATAATATTTACAACAAAATAAAAATGGATATACACAAATTTGTTATAAAACCTAATATTACTACTCAACATAAAACTATATTTTGGAAACCCCATTTACGTGGAGTAAGATATCCTTCCTTAAAGCAAGATCCTCTAAAATGGAAAATATACTCACAAGTAACTATCAAGATTCCTCCTCGTGATGTCATGAGACTTTCGCTAGGATTTGGTTATATAACTACACGAGAAGTTGTAGTGATATCTGTTAGTAATAAATGGAAAGATAGTTTAACCATTCTTAATGGGGCACATCTTGATAATGAGGCTAATGATATCTTAGTCTACATTTATAATTTCTCACAAAAACCAATTGAAATACCTGAAGGAGAGTTATTCTGTTATCTAAAATATTTACAATATTGACATAAAAAATTATTATTTTAATAAAAAAATGATAGATACAGATCAAGAACATCCCTCTAAAAAAATCTATCCTCCGTTACCTCTAGAAAGAAATACTGCAAACGCCCCACCTATCGAGATGCATGCAATGGGAGATGACAAAGGTCATTCCTACCGTTTACAAAAAAATATCTGAAGTACAAAAGTTTCTCGAAAATGAAATTCAAAAAAGAGATGCCTTAGCTAAAAATATTTTAGAGCCGCAAGAATTGTTGACAACGTTGACACAGTTTTGATCACGATAACCATGACTTCAGGAGCAGGTGGAATAGGTTTACTATCTACTATTGTAGCTATTCCAGCTGTCATAGCATTAGAAGCAACAGCTATTGCAACTGGATTACTTTCAATAGTAGGTAAATATGTAGTAAGAAATTCGAGAACCAAGGCAGAAAAAAATCAAAAGATTCGAATGATAGCTGATGCTAAGCTTGATACAATTGCTTCACATATATCCAAAGCTTTAACTGACAATCATATCTCTGATGATGAATTCAAACTAATCATGGAAGAATTAGAAAAATATAAAAGCATGAAGGAAGAGATACGTACCAAGATCAAGAAGAAGATTTCCTCAGAAAATGAAGAAAGCTTGATCGAAAAAGGAAGACAAGAAGCTCGTGAGTCCTTTCGGAGGTTGGTTGAGAAGAATCATAACACTTCCTCGGCGTAGTAACAACCCAAGAAAAATTTATTTTTCATGCAACTGTAGTTATGAAACGTGTTAAAAAACTATGATAAAAACTATGTTAAAAACTGTCTCGCCTTTGTCTCGACAAAGGTATGTTAAAAAATTATTTTAGTAATTAAAAAAAAAGTCTTTTTTAAAAATCGCTGATCCTGCAAAAAGGGACTTAATTGTAAAAGAGTATCTTGAAACGAGAAAGAATATTCGGGATAATCTACTAGCAGAGAGAACAGGTAAACGAAAATTACAAGCCGATCTTTCAAAGTTTTTTACACCTATTACGGAAGCACAAAAAGCTACAACAAAGGAGATTACAGAGGGACTTAAACCTATTAAAGAGGGTATCGAACAGTTACCGCAAACTATTAATCTACCAGCTTTTCCAACAATAGAAGCTTATAGCCCCGGAAAAAAACCAATTATTGAGGAAGCGGTTGGTTTTGATCCCGAAAAAATTGAAAAAATAAATTTTATTGGACCAATACCGCTCGAGTATCTAAATAACCCTGAGGTTGATAAAACATTTGGATTACGTGCTGAAGATGGTAAATTTTATATTGGTAGCAAAATGGTTATAATTGATAAAAATGATATTATAATTGGTAAAGATGTATATAAAGGCACACCTGGCTTATGGAACTTAATCACATCTACATCTCCTATGCGAAGTAGTAAAAAAAATTATGATGAAGAGGATCTTGATAATTACAAAAAGATAATGTTTAAAACTAATGCTCTTCATAAATATAACGATCCAGATAATCCCTATCCTAAATCTTCTAGATCGTTTAAATGGAGATTAATGCTTTCTAAATTTTGGGAAGAATTTAAAGAGTATGAAGGAAAGGGTATCGTTGTTATCCCATCTGACCCTAACGCATTAATAGAAAAACTAGATCTGTTATTGGCAAGTAAAGAAGCAGGTAACACAGGTGTAAGAAACGAGATAGTGAGCATTTGTGATGAATTAAAAAGACAAGGTGTTTTAAATTCACGCGCTTATAAAAATTTAATGTCTATACTATAAAAAATGATCATCACTAAAAAACACGGATTTAAAAGAAGGTATTCATATGGTGGTGCCGGAATCTTTGACAGCGTTGCTAACTTTTTAGCGAGGCTTTTTACTAGTAGCGCAGCTAAACAAATTGCGTCTTCTGCCCTTGATGTAGGAAAGAGTGTAGCTAAGGAAGGTGCAAAGAAAGCTTTAGAGGTTGGAAAAAGTGCACCTGTAGATGTAGGAAAAAAATTAGTTACAAAAGCTTTAACACCAAAATCAAAGAAAATTTTACAAAAATATAACGCAACGCCGAAACCCGATGATACTCCTAAAACACAAGACATTAATACATTAATAGATGGTAGTGCCATTGCTATTCAAGACTTAGTTAAAAAATTAAACGGTGGAGCAGGTATTAAAACAGTATGAAGAAAAAATAAGTTAAGAAAATTATATTCATTATATAAAAAAGAGAATGCAAAACTTAATATTTGATCGTGTAGTTTATAAAAAATATAATACTAGTTCTATTACTATACAAAATGCATCTTTAAACCTAAAAGATTGTGAAATCCTCGAAACTAATAACACGAAATATGGTTATAAAAAAGCTGTTGTGAAGTTATCTCCTGAAGAAGTAATCAAGATGAAAGAGATTGAGGAAAAGGTGAATGAACGTTTACAAGAGTGGAATATACCCAAAATAACACTTGTATACGGTAATAGAGTTTATCCTAAAACTAAAATAGATATCGCAAAAAGCATTAAACTTGAAAGTGTGTTTGTTAATGATGAAAATAAGTCATTCTCCCAGCTTTGGTTAGAAATTTAAGTAAAAGTAACACAATTATAATTTTTATTTATTTAAAATTATAATTGTAATTATAAAATGGACATTTTAAAAATCACCAAACCAATTTTAAAAGATGATAGCATTGATGAGTATGAACACCATGAGTATGAACCGATCACCGGTACAAACCTCAACAACTCAGGAGGAGATATTAGGATTAACATTGAGACTCAAGATATTTTTACTCATCCCAGTGAGAGTTATTTACTTATAGAAGGCAAATTAGTAATAGCTGCTGGTAGAGCAGTTTACGATGCTAATTCTAATATTTCTCTAACAAACAATGGTCTCATGTATCTTTTTAAAAATATTAAGTATCAACTTTCAGGTATGGAGATTGAATCCATATTGCATCCTGGCCAGGCTACTACGATGCTCGGTTTGTTAAAATATCCGGATGATTTTTCTAAATCACAAGGGTTAAGTCAATGTTGGTATAAGGATACAAAAATCGCAGCAGAAAATGATAACATTGGTTTTAAAATAAGAAGAGATTATATTATTAGTAATTCTGATCCAAGAGGTACCTTTAGCTTCAGAGTTCCATTAAAACATATATTTGGTTTTTGTGATGATTATAGTAAAATATTGTATGGAATGAAGCAAACTCTCACCTTGACAAGAAATGATGATAATGATGCAATTTTTAGAGCTGCTGGTGTTGGTGCTCCTGTTAATGGTAGAATTGATTTAACTAAAATATCCTGGTTTATGCCGCACGTGCTACCTGCAGATGGAGAGAAGATGGAACTTTATAGTCATTGAGAAAAAAGAAAAAATTCCAGTTGGATATAGAATGAGGCAGTGCGACTCTATCGCGGTTCCTCAGTCAACATCATTTACCTGGAGGCTTTCTGTTAAATCATCTCCTGAGGTGCCACGTTTTATCATTGTTGGCTTTCAGAGTGGTAAAAGTGGTAATCAAGAGCAAAACCCAGCAATATTTGATCATACAAACGTTAAAAATATTGATGTTACGTTAAATTCTACTAGATATCCTGCTGTTGATTATAATCTTTCATTCACTGCGAACCAATTTAGTAGAGTGTATGGTGATGCTGCTTTATTTAGATCTAAGTTTTATAACATGGATGAATTGGTGTCAAACCCTAACATTACTCCCTCAGATTATAAAACCCTTTATCCTTTGTTTTTGTTTGACGTTTCCAAACAGAGTGAGAGATTAAAATACTCGGTCACCGATATCCAAATCAAGGCAAATTTTACTGAAAATGTGATTGCAAACACTGAGGCATATGCTGTTATTATTAGTGATAGGTTAATTAACTTCCAGTCTGATGGAAATAAAATGAGTGTAGTGTATTAAGATTTTTCTTTCCTATATAAAAATGATAAAGGTTACAGATTTAAAAAAAATTCTTAAAGAAAATAATATAAATTTCTGCTCATACTGGGATAAAAAGCGGTTAGTTGAGTTGGTGAAAGAACATGGATTGTTACCAGAGGAGGAGTCACCTAAGTTACCTAAAAAAGAAAGAAGTAAAGACCCTAAGTTTGATAGATTAAAGATTATTATGTATAATCCTAAGAAAGTTAGTTTAGAGGATGTTGAAACTGGTGAAATAAAAACCTTTCCATCAATTTATAAGGCAGGTAAATTTATAGATCGCTGCCCACAAACGATTGATAATTGGAATGGGAGAACTTGGAATAATAAATATAAGATTAACATTCAATAATATTATTATGACAATGACGAAGTCGTAATAAAATTTTTTGAAACAAATAAATAAAAAAATTACTTAAGAAATTATATTTGTTATATAAAAATGAGTTTATTTAATAGATTTACGAGTGCAGCTAGACGAGCTGCGTCTAATATTTACTCTGGAGCAAGACGAGCTGCGTCTAATATTTACTCAGCGGTCGTTCCAGAATCCGTGCAAAGAAGAATAACTGATTTTGGTAACTGGATAACTGGTAATGTGGAGTCGGCACAGATACCACAAGTGTTAGATGAAGTTGTTGAACATGTTAGAGAAAATTACCCTCCAAGACAACCGTTTGAGATTAGAGCTTCTCAATCCGCATTTGGAGGGTATGCTACTCAACATGTTATAGAGGGTAGAGAAAATTATAGCCCACAAAGATTTTTCGCAGACACGTGGATGCCTCTTATAAATACTCTTCAAAATAATTTACAAACAAAGGTAAAACTTGTACTTAGGTGTAAATTATGGTTAATGACAAATCTTGACCAAGGTCCTGTTGAACGTGCTTTTCATAGTAAACAACATTTAAATTTAAACAGAGGAGAAATAGAGGACTTGTTGAATAAAATGATAGATGAAGTTTTAGAAAATTTAGCTAATTTTCAAAGAGAAGGTAGTGGTTGGACATTTGGAAGTATAGTGCAAGTAGAACTACATACAGATGCTTATGATCCTTTAAGAGCTAATGGTTGGTTACCTTTGCCAAAGTGGATTGCTAACAAAAAAGCAGTTATCAATATGAAAAATAAAGATGACAAATGTTTTAAATGGAGTGTTTTAAGAGCGTTAAATCCAAAAGACAACCATCCAGAAAGAGTTGACAAGGCTTTACAAGCAAAGGAAAGTAGCGTAAACATGGAGGGTATCGATAAGTTTGAAAAACAAAATCCTGAAATTAGTGTACACGTGTATGGGTATACCAATGATTGTAAATTTTATACTTTAAGAATTACAGAAAAATATAATAAAAATAATAAACATATTGACGTTCTTCTTATTACAGATGGAGAAAATATGCACTATACCCTCATAAAAAACTTTAATGGCTTGATGAGAACCCGAGTAGGTAATAATAGTGGTATAGAATTTTGCAGACGATGTTTAAATCATTTTGGTAGTAAAAAACTTTTAGAAAAAACATGAACAATACTGTAATGAACATGAACCTATTACTTTAGAAATGCCAAAACCAGGTACCATGCTAGCTTTTGAAAACCGTGCTAGAAAACTCAGGGTTCCCTTTGTTATATACGCTGACTTTGAAAGTGTTTTGAATCTAATACACACATGTCAACCAAACCCAGAAAAAAGTTATACTATACAACGTCAAAAGCATATACATTGCAGCTTTTCCTATATTATAAAATGTTTTGATGATGCTGTGTGTGCTCCTATAAAAAGAAGTTATGTTGGAGAAAATGCTGAGGAAGTTTTTATAAACCAGTTAAAAGGTGATATACAAGAAATTCATCAACGGTACCACCAAAAACCAAAGCCTATTGAAATTACAATAGAGGAAAAAATGAAACATACACAACAAACACACTGTTGGATTTGTGGTGGAAAATTTAATCATTCTAATTATAGAGTAAGAGATCATTGTCATTTTACAGGTAAATATAGAGGTGCCGCGCACAATGAATGCAACCTAAAAGCTAAAAATCCTAACTTCACACCTGTATACCTTCATAATCTTAGTGGATATGATGCTCATCTTTTTATTAAATGTCTTGGTAAATCTGATGGGAAGATTGAGTGTATTCCAAATAATGAAGAGAAATATATTAGTTTTAGTAAAAACATTTGGGTAGGAAAAAATATAAACCATAAAATTAGATTCCTTGATAGTTTTAAGTTTATGAGTTCTAGTTTAGATAAACTTTCAAGTAACTTAGAGGAAAGTCAATTAAAAATTTTATCAAAATATTTCACTAAGAATCTCCTGCCCTTGGTTAGGAGAAAAGGAGTTTTTCCTTATGAGTACCTAGATTCATTTGATAAACTTAAAGAAGAGAAATTACCACCTAAAGAAGCATTTTACTCGAGTTTGAACAAAGAAGGAATTACAGATGAAAATTATGCTCATGCGCAAAAGGTTTGGGAAACTTTTAATATGAAAACGTTTAAGGATTATTTAGAACTTTACAACAAAATAGATGTATTGCTTTTAGCAGATGTTTTTGAGAACTTTAGAGATGTTTGTTGTGAAAACTATGACTTAGATCCTAGTTGGTATTATACTGCTCCTGGTTTAGCTTGGGATGCAGCATTGAAAATAACGAGAGTAAACCTAGAGCTTTTATCTGATCCTGATATGCTTTTAATGGTAGAAAGGGGTATCAGAGGAGGTGTTAGTATGTGTAGTAAAAAATATGCAAAAGCAAATAATGAGGATATGGGTGAATTATATGATCCTAGTAAACCATCAAAATATTTATTATATATAGATGCAAACAGCCTTTACCCTTGGGCAATGAGTCAACCTCTTCCTACTCATGGTTTTAAATGGATGAAAAATAAAGAATTAGAAATTTGGCAAAAAATCCCATGTATATTAGAAGTAGATTTAGAATATCCTAAAGAATTACATGATTTACACAATGACTTCCCTTTAGCGCCTGAACGTTTAAAGATAGAAAAGGTAAAAAAAACTTATTCCAAACTTAAATAACAAAAAGAATTATATTATTCATCATGAAGCCTTAAAAACATGTGTTGATTTAGGTTTAAAGATTACTAAAATACATCGAGGAATTAAGTTTGAGGAAAGCTCATGGCTTAAATCATATATTGATACAAACATTGAACTAAGAAAAGCAGCTAAAAATAATTTTGAGAAAGATTTTTTTAAGTTGATGAATAATTTAGTCTTTGGTAAGACTATGGAAAACCTGAGAAATAGAGTAACGATACACCTGGTTTCTAGTAAGGAGCGTTATAGGAAATTGGTGGCAAAACCAAACTATAGCCACACAACAATATTCGATGAAAACCTAACAGCGGTACACATGAAAAACACTAATTTAAAATATATTAAACCTATTTACTCAGGATTAAGCATTTTAGATATTAGTAAAACACATATGCAAAAAACTTATTATAATTACTTTAAAGCTAAGTATGGTGAAAAGGTTAAAATGTGTTATACTGATACAGATAGTTTTATTCTTGAGATAGAAACTAAAAATTTGTATAAGGATATGGAAAAAGATGTGTTTGAAATGTTTGATACAAGCAATTATCCTAAAGATCATATCTTAAAAAATGATTGTAATGCGAGAGTAGTTGGAAAGTTTAAAGATGAGTTAGGTGGTAAGACTATGACTGAGTTTGTTGGTCTAGGAGCAAAAATGTATGCTTATAAAACTTTAGATGGTGAGGAAGATAAAAGATGTAAAGGTGTTAAAAAAGCGGTTATTAAGAAAGAGATAAACTTTAATAATTACAAAGAGTGTTTGCTTACAGAAAAGGATCAGTATAGAAAGATGACTGTTTTAAGAAGTAAGGGTCATAATATGTATACTGAAGAGTTAAACAAAAAAGCGTTAGGATCAAGTGATGATAAAAGGTTTGTTTTGGAAAACAAGATTGACACGTTAGCTTGGTGTCACTATAAATGTGTAAAAATATAACTTTGTTTATAAAAGTTATATCTTTTTAATTTATGATTTTATGGTATATAGTAAAATTGTTTTCCTCTAATTGGCTGTAGTTCAATTGGTTGTTGCATCATAGGTTGTTGCATCATAGGTTGTTGCATCATAGGTTGTTGTTCTAATGATTGTTGTACAATTATTGGTTGATAAACTAGTTGTTGACGTAAACCATATTTTAATTCCATATGAAATTTTTTATATAATAAGTCTTCTATCTCAGATATTAAATCTTCATATTCATTTAGTATTAAATCCTTATCATATTCTTCTCTGACTAAGACAGATAAAGGAGCAGGTTGAGGAATGGATTCCTCATTTATTATGTTTATGGTTTCATTCATTGGAAGCATCATCATTGAATTATCACAATGTTTTTTTTGAACTTTTTTTAAAATTTCAAAAAAATTTTCACCCAGACTGAGCGAACTCGCTTCGAGCGTCTAAACAGCTAACACATTGCACTCTTCAGCCTTTCAGTCGACTGCTGGGCTAAATGCGAAGAGTATAAATGAATAAAACTTTAAATAATTTTTTCTAGGCTCCATATACGATTACATTTTTTTGAATGTGTTAGTTGAGATTCCATGGAGGTCTTATTTTCACATGTTTTGAGCGGATCGAGGGCTTAAAACGCGATTTTGAGCGTTTTGAGGTCTGATTTCACGTTTTTTGTTTTTGGAATGGGATCAAAAATTTTTGAAATTTTCGAATTTCGACGAATTTTTCCGCTTTTTTTTTTAATTTTTTTAAATTTTTTTAAATTTTTTAAAATTTTTTTTAAATTTTGGCTCAGATAGGGTAATATACTATCTACTGACAATACTGATTGTGTTGTATGAGGTGCTGCTCCATCCTCTTTGAACCAATTGTCTTTAATCTCTTTTTCTCTATAAAGTTGGCTAACGTTCACTGATTACTGCCTTTGTCTCTCCACCTTGTTTAAAAAAGAATGGTCCGATCACAACACTGTAACTTAACGCCACTCTTACCGTAGCCTTTTCATCATGTATAGGGTTTTCATGATAAATGTGAAGCATCACCCCATACAGCACATTCGGTATTGTCTTAGCTTCATGAAACTTTCGGGAAAAACTTCATCTTGAGGACTGACAATGTTTGGCCTCCTCATTCCCTGGACCGTAGTCATTTGAACTTTTTCTTGTGGGAACACTTGAGAGAAAATGTATATTCACCTGAACAAAGCACTATTGGAGGGTTGAAACGAGCTATTCGTCCAGAGATTAGAAAACAAAGTCCAGAATTATGTTCATCGGTAATCGCAAACTTTCAAAATTGGCTTGACATCGCCATAGCCCAGAATGGACGTCATAAAGAGCATATCATGTAAATGTCGTGAAAAAGTTTGACCTAATTTACTTAACATGTAAGTATTTTAAGTCCTTAACATTGTATATCAAACAAAACTGTAATTATTGTAGATTATTGTGATATAAATTACAACAAGGTATGTGCAGGCAGAAAAGAAATAATACAGGTTGAAACTGTATCAGATATTATGAATCACCCTGTACAAATGACTTGCGGCAGACCACGCGTCACGACTCCAGCCCAGGACCGCTATACAACGGAATGTAGCTACTTTAAGTAGTAGTTGGACGAACAGACAGACAGACAGAAAGGCAGACGGGAGATCTTTCACGTTTTGCAACAGTTCGATGATAGCTGCATCTTAAAACATCCTCAGGCCACTCCATCTCCCAAAAGAACCCATTTCTTTATTGTGTATGGATCAAGATTCACATTTCGGCACGCGTCTGTCTGTCTGTCTTTTCAACTACTACTTAAAGTAGCGGATAAAATGCTAGAGATCAGCATATTCTCTTTTTTCCACAAGGTCTTTTACCCTTCCAAAAATAAACTTTAATATTTGAGTCACATATATGTTTGTTGTCGTTTGCAAATGCTTTCAATTTGGACATACATGTCTAAGATTTTGTCGTTTGGTAAAGAGTAAAGTTATTGACTCACAAAATTTGCTTGAAAAACGAGCTCCTGGCTATATATTTAGCCGAGACCAGCCGAATAGCTCAAGTGGTAGACAGTAGGACTCGTGAACGTCAAGTCTCGGGCCATTTGAGGGTGTGGGTTCGAGCCCCAAGGCTGGCCAACTAAAATTACTAATAGTAATTCGGATGAGACGTTAAACCGAGATCCCGTGTGACGGTGTCATACACCGGCCTGCGACAAAGAACTAGGCGTAAAATAGGTTTCACTCTGTATCCTGCACTGTCCCCCGTAATATAGTTAATAGCCTTCAGGGTGCATAGCCAATAGGCCTATGGGCAACCGGGCGACGATAAATAAACGGAAAATCTATATTGAGCCGTGCTCTATGAAAAGGGGGCTTAATGTATTTGCGAAAAGTATCGACCCGCGCAGGCTGACATGGGCCGAAACTTTTCGCTATCTTTAAATTTTCTGGATGTCAAAGGATAATTCTACCTTATGATCCATTCGGTTGTTTGACAAAACAAATTTTATGGATCCATAATTAGGTGATGTCTTGCTTGGTATTTAGCATCACGGAGATACATTAAGCTCCCTTTTCAAAGAGCATGGCTCATATGTTTAGCACAGGTGTAGCTTCCATGAAAGGCGAAATTCGCAAACTTGTCCATAATGTAGAAAAAAATGGGAACAGGCGAAACATTCTTTTATCACTTTATGGAACAACTAGAAGTCTATAGATCTTTATGATTAAGCATAAAACTGTTAAATGAAAATGTCGAACCGATAATAAAAAGCCAAACATAGCGATTTCATCTGATTTCTTTTCGATGGAAAATATCCATCCTCGGAACCCAGGTTTGAAGCATTACGTTACTCCCCATGCATCTACCCCTGGGATAATTGACTAGCAATTCGTCGTTTCTTATGAATATTCATATAGTCGGGAAGTACCCTAATAGCTAATCGAAAGATCGATAACATTATGATACTCTCTTGTAGAGAGAGTAATTTCATTTCTTCCGTTATAAAAAAATAACCCCACTATGGAAAAAACCCGAGGTTGTCAACAAATGTGGCCCGTCGGCGTGCTTGTCTCCTGTGAGATATGCCATTCTGCAATACAGGGACGACACTATCGATCTTCGTGTACGCCGAAAATCTCTTTTTTAAAAACGCTTCTCGAATGTGGTGTTGATGGGCGACGCCAGATTTAAAGTATCGCTAAGCTTGATTTACAACGAATGATGTGATTAGATATCGACAAGTTAAAAATAGAAATGACGACGTATTTTTGATAAAAATAGTTTAAATTTTCTCAAGGAAAAACTGAGATCACCAATCAAAATGCTTCATGAATAATTCATGAGAACGAGGAAACGCCAGCGAAATAACCCAGGGTCGATTACAGAATGAATCGAAACTGGGTCAACGAGGATGGAAAATATCAGGATATCAGACAGTGTAGATCAACACCAGACTGCACATTCTGTGCAGTCTGATCTTGATTTACACTGTCTGCAAAAGCGCATGTCGCGGTTAACTAGTGCTAGCAGCCTTAGGGTGAAAAAAGCACTCTTGATTCGGTGCGCGTTATGATTCTGAACCCCTGATTATGCCCTTGTTTAGGATCTTCACCTTGAATATATCATACCATCTTGATTGTTGTAGAAGTTCGATTGTGGGTCAAGTTACTAACATAGCACGACTGGATCTGGTAATTGTATGGTAATTAACGTCGTTTTTCAACATATTTTAGTAACATAGCAGCGGCCATCGCAGCTATTCATGCTTTTCTTAAGTTTCTGCCACCGGTACTTCGCATGATATTCTTCGCAAGGCACTGGCTGCTTTTCAATATAACCATAATCAAAATACTGATCAGGGGTGAGAGAGGAATAAATCCTGTTGCTATGACTATCATCAATCGTCTGAAAGAAATTGGCAGAATTTGCAGATTCGAACAAGCGCCTTCCTGTTCTTATTTACTTATAAGATTCGTTGATATTTACGTCCAACGACTTTCATACACAAAACCATTCGGCAAACCTCAGGTGATCCGTTGATCAAGTCCCTTGGCTGTACCACGTTGCTTGATATGCACCTACAGTGTGTATCTCTTCACCAAAAATTTACAGGCTGTTTTATCGTTCTTTAAATTTTAAGGCTTCTCTTAACGACATGTTACACAAATGCTCGCGCACATCCATATTGCGCTTTTGTCATGGTTTGTTATCAATAAAGCACCTATGTATTTTTCGTACATATGGTACTACTATTGGTGCTCTGAAACAAGTAGCACTTTCTCCGGGTGGTTTTAGTAAAGAGAAAAAAATGGATATGTGAAATGTCACCGTGAAATAATGAAAATACTGTTGACAGGGCGTTACACAAAACAAGCAAACAAAATCAGGAAATTTTAAAGCTGTTGAAGTGTAGCTGTTTCCACTTTCAGAATTATTGTGGGAAAAGGAGAAATTAATCGCTCCTAATGAGCAATAATCGTTTTCCCACTATGTCTGCTGAGCTTTATCCTATTTTTTGCTTGAAAAAGTTAACTTCCACAGTGATTTCATCCTCGTTTTCTGACGAAATAAGCACGGATAGGTACAAATTTTATTATTTTTTTCACTGTTTAGAATAATAAATACTATAAGTGTGTAAATTTTAAGAAAAATCTGTCTTAGTATGTATTTATTAAAGATTAACTCTTAATTCGGTTAAATCATCTCCCTTTTTAACTCAATTGTCTATATATAACATGCATATTTGTACATTTACCATGCAGAGTACCATGCTTTTATATATTTTTTGTGCAAAACTGAATGACTTTTCATGAAAATGATGTATATTTGTTTATTCTTCGGGTAATTCTCCTGTTTAACTGACCATTAAAGAAAAGCGAGTTAAATCCGATATACGAGCTGAATTTTGGATCTGTTGCGCCACCATGTTTAAGATCATAATATTATGATTGGCAGTTCAAAATGGAAACCACATTGATAGCGACGCGGTTAGTTACGGAATCAGTCGAGTTTTGACGAGTGGCAAACACTATGATAACCCTATTAAACTCGATGGCGTAGTCGGTAGCGTTCAAGACTTAAAATCATGAGGGACTCTGGTCGAATCCCCAGCTCGTCCAATTTCTCTCCGAGGATTGATGATAGACATTGCGACAAGATTCATTCCCTTTTCACCGCTGATTACTGTTTCGAACAAAGTTAAGTGGGAAAGCAGCTAGCAGCTTTTAAAGATTTTTGTCCGATGTACCAGCTAAAAAGGAAAACTTGGGACGGTGCACTGACCGCCGCGATAGATATCTAAAATAATGTTGAAAACGGCGTGAAACACTGTACAACCAAAGAACAAACGCTCAACTCATATGGCCCATGACCCGCTATGCCCATGCATGAACAAAAAAAAAAAAACCCGCATGACAGCTATTTCGCCAGAAAGATAGATCTATGTACACGTACATCAACACAGGCTAAGCACATGCAAATAGCCGACCGCAATTTACGAGTGTTAGCGTGTTGACCTGGGGCGACTCGAGAAACATATTAGCAAGTAAGTTTTTGACTCATTCATAATGTGTTTTGAAATAACTTTAGTGAATCAGCTCACTGATTTTCCCACCCTGTGAAATGTACATGTGGATTTATCTGTCTTATCAGTAACTTGTATTTGTCTATTTATAGCCGAATACGATGCGTTGGATTTAGAGCTGCAGATAAAGGGAATCATGATTTGGCCTGTATGGTGTTCTACTCTACCTGGCGACAATTTTAGACCCGTCCTTATTGAAAGCAATTGCACGCGAAATCAAATTTAGCTCGAATGATAGAAGTAATCTCTTTAACTCTTAAATATCAAATGACAGAATTTCAGGCTTGGCAAAATGAAAGCATTTGCACACGACAAAGGTCAACAAAGAGAGGAAATTTGTTCTTGATAGGGTGGAAACCATTCCGGAAAAAGTAAAAAGAAGCTGGTTACCAATGTTTTCAAAAATATGTTGCCTCAGGGTCATTAAAAGACGGGATTGTATAGTACAGGATTAAGGGTAAAATATACAGTGGGAATATGGGAAAAGTGCTGTTGTTCCTTTTCCCACGATGCTTTCAAAAGCCTTTTTCACTTCGATCGTAATTTACTGGGTTATTAAATAAATGGTGAAGATGCTCATTTTTAGCTCACCTGAGCACAAAGTGCTCAAGGTGAGCTTTTGTGATCGTGCTGTGTCCGTCGTCCGTCGTGTGTCGTCCTTCGTGAACTTTTACCTGATGTACGCTCTAGAGGCCACATTTTCAGTCCGGTACTCACGTAACTTGGTCAGAATGTTTGTCTTGATGATATCTCGAACGAGTTAGAAAATGGGTCATGTTGGGTCAAAAACTAGGTCACTAGGTCAAATCTTTGAAAAACCTTGTGTACGCTCTAGAGGCCACATTTACAGTTCAAAACTCCTGAAAGTTGGTCAGAATGTTTGTCTTGATGATTTCTGGGACGAGTTTGAAAATGGGTTATGTCAGGCCAAAAACTAGGTCACTAGCTCAAATCTTTGAAAAACCTTTGTGTACGCTCTAGAGGCCACATTTTCAGTCCTAAACTCTTGAAAGTTGGTAAGAATGTTTGCCTTGATGATATCTAGGACAAGTTCGAAAATGTCAAGTCAAAAACTAAGTCACTAGGTCAAATCTTAGAAAAACCTAGTGTACGCTCTAGAAGCCACTTTTTTTCAGTCCAACACTCTTGAAAAATGGTCAGAATGTTTGTCTTGATGATATCTTGGATGAGTTCGAAAATGGTTCATCTCGGCTCAAAAACTAGGTCACAAGGTCAAATATAAAAGAACCTTGTTAACGCTCTAGAGGCCATATTTTCAGTTCAGTACTCATGAAACTTGGGCAGAATGTTTGGTCAAAAGACTCAGGTGAGCTTCTTCAGGGCTATCATGGCTCTCTTTTTAGTTAAAATTACATCCTGCAACAGAAAATCCGAGATATCAGTAAGACAAACATTCTTATTAACTTTCACGAGCATCCGACTGAAAATGTGGCCTTATGTGTGCACATAAGATTTTTCGAAGATCTGCCCCAGTGATCTACTTTTTCACCCAGTTTAAAACTCGTCCGGGATATTATCAAGACAAACGCTCTAAGTTTCGTGAGTATTGGATTGAAAATGTGGCAGTTACACTGCACACATGATTTAACCCAGTGACCTATTTATTAATCCGACGAGACCTAAATTCGTAGTTGTCATAAATATCGCCAATAAAAGCATTCTGACTCATTGCATGAGTATTAGACTGAAAAATATTGTCTCTAGTATGAAAAATATTGTCTCTAGTATGCACACAATAATTTTCTATGATTTTACCTGGTGACCTACTTTTTGACTCAACGTGATCCAATTTAGAGTGCACACATTTTTTTTAAAGATTTATCCCAGTAACCTACTTTTATAGGTATATAGGCTTACATATATTGAAAACTCGAAAAAAAAAAGGAAATCTTCCGAACTACATGAAGTCAATATGACTAAAGTCTTTGTATGTGTATTATATTGATCAAGGGAAATAACGCCTGTTAACCCATAATAGATATACATAGTTTGTTACCATTTATCTCCCTTGATTGTCAAAAAGCATTATTACATGATTGGTGTTGGGAATTCAAGTTTTTTTTTGATAAAATTGTTTTCAGTGAGAGTGATATATTTTGGAGTTAATTATGCTCAGATGAGCTGAATATTTTATGAAGTGGGGTTTTTATCATTCAGTTTTTTGTCCAAGACTCATCATTTTGAAAACATGAACACGTTCAGTGGCTTAGATTTGCAAAATGAACCAGAGTTAGGTCATAATGATGGAAATAGTGTGTACTGCATAGGGACTCTCCACAAGATTGTGGCTGCCAAACAAAAGATAAAAAAAAAATCAATGTCTGTTTCATGGGTAGAATCTAAGTTAAAAATTTGTGCGGTAAGCTGAACATTGTGTTAAGTAAATATGCGAGCAGGCCTACCCGGATTATCGTGGCCAATACACCGAGGAAATATCCGTCCAGGTGCATAGCTGTATATCCGAGTAGGCCTACGCTGATTTTTCATGGTTAAGACAGCCAGCATTTTTGCCAAGGAGCATAGCTGTCTTTTTGTGAGTAGGCCTACGCGGATTTTCATGATCAAGACAGCCATCATTTTTGCCCAGGTGCATAGCTGTCTATATGCTAGTAGGCATACACGGTTGAACCGTCATGGTTCCTACCAAAAGTGCAAAGTCTTTGGTTGGTTTATATTGATTTGTTGGTCCATACTTCTTAATCCTTTATACGCGATCCCGAGATTTAACCACCCTAACAAAGAAGGCTTTTGAAAACAAAGTGGGAAAAGCGGAAAATGCTGGTAACCAGCATTTTCTCCTTTCCCACTAAGTTTTCTACCATAAACAAAGTCCGTCAATTAAGCCTCATGTGAGTAGTCGTCCGCAAATTCTTTGAATTTGGACTGATCCAAAATTTTATCTTTTGGTTCAGAGTTAAATTTTCTATCTTTTGTATAAAGTTAGGCATTTAGATAGTCCTTAGAGGATGCAGATTCACAAATATCTGTAAGGTTGTTATCAAATGTTTTGACGGGGGTGTGGTGTGGGGGTGGGTTGGAAGGAAATACCCCCAAATCAACATCAACAGCGGACTTGTTTTGTCTCAGTCCCTTGACTACTGAATGAGACAAAGTAAAGTCTTTGTAAATCACATGTTACATTGCCTTTGCATGGTGCGTAACGCCGTATTCAACACTGTTTTTAGGTACATTGAGGCGGTCAGAGCACCTATCTATGCTTTCCTGGAGCTTCTCTTTCCAGTATTTTCGCACTATTCTTCACAACCACTGGCTGCTTTCCGACAGAACCATCGTCGTTACAATGAACATTGGTGAAAGATGAATGAATTCTGCTGCAATGATTGTCATCATTCCTCGGACAGTTATTAGCCTCGAAGGGGACTCGAACCGGCCACCCCTGGCTTCAAACGCTGTACGTTACCAACTTAACTCGACCTGTGCAGTCCGTACAGGCTGACCTAGGCCGAAATTTTTGCTATTCGTCAATTTTCAGCATGTCAAAGGACCAGTGTGCCTCATGATGGAGTCGGTTGTCAGACAAAGTGGATTTTATGAATTCATATTTATACGATGACTTGCTTAGTATATGCAGCACGTAGGTATATTAAATCCCACTTTACAAGGGCATGGCTTGTTTATTTTTTCCGTGTAGACAAGTTACGTAAGAGTTAGCGGAAACATCGAAGTTGTTTCAAGTTGATAAGTTCACGTGGTCATCCAGGCATTTGGCCTTCTTACAAACCGATATATTTACAGCCGAGCTGGTCTTGGATCTTTAACAGCCGGCAAAATTCTAGACTAGTCAATTTTGGAAGCTCCTCTGGGTCGTAACTGCTATAAAAACCGCAATATAACTAGATTGACGTGGGAAAGCGTCGTTAAAACCACAGAAACAAACAAACAAATCAATGAACAAACAAATAAACAAATGAATAAAAGAAAAAATAATAATTATAAAAATAAATGATAATTTATTTTCAGATCGTCCGCATTCTAAACACGGAAGATGGCCCATGGTGTTAAAGACTGTTATGCAAACTTTAAAAAGATAATTCCGACGTTAGTCGCATTGGTAGACCCTGGATATGGCAGGAAACGGTCAAAAGACAGAGAAATTGCGGTTACTCATTTCGTTCAGGATGTTCTAAAACTCGTTGAAAAAGACATTCCCCAATTAAAAGTATCAGAATTATTACCAGTTGGGAGTTACAATGAAGGAACGAAAATTATGGCGACGAATGAATTCGATTTCTTGGCTGTCATTGATGAACTTTCGCAACCTGGAGTTAAAGTTGTAACAGATGACGACACAAAATTCAGGCCTGGAACAGTTAAACTTCAGTTAGCAAATGAGGCGGCAATGGGAGAAAGATGGAGGATGTTCTGCAAGAATGGTTTTTTAAGATGTTTTGAAGAGGTAAAGCAAAGTATACACGAAGATTCGTTTGGGTTTCAAGTAATGAAGGTCATTCCGAAACTAGAACAGAACAAAAATAGACGAGGATTCAGACAAAACAACGAGTTCACATATTTCGGCGGTAATAAGCCACCGGAAATAATCTACTGCCGAACAAAACCACCCGAGCACGTTGCAATACTTTTAAGTGCAGAAGCCAAGTTTCCAAACATATTGTTAAAGTTTGTATTTGATGGCGAAGAAGTCACGGCAGACCTTTGTCCAGCGATTCGTTACAATAACGTAGAGGACTGTTTTAATCATGAAAATTGTATCCACGAGAAATTAGCAATGGAAGTGCAGAGCAGGGGATCTGTATTGCTTGTTGGACAAGGAAGCTTTTTATTTCGAGTAACCTACACGGAAACGGAAGTAGATTACATGAAAAACAAGATCAGCACGTATCACAAATACTTGTACATTCTTTTGAAGACAATTGCACACGGCTTTACTGATACATGGAAACCTCTGCCTTCGTATATACTGAAAATGATTTGTATCAAACATGACTTACTTTGTCAGCGTTCAGGAGAAAACAGTTTATTGCAGTGTTTTGATGAAATCATCGACGACCTGATTCAGGCATTGTCCGATAGCAAGCTCTTCAGCGTGTTTGATAAAAGGTTGGATCTACTCTGGAACACCGACTGCCACATACGTTATTTCAGAGAGGATTATGTCATACTCGCTTTAAACAAGATACGTAGCCTGTGCCACAGCACAGCCCTACAGTCGGCAGAACAGCTTCTTTCGGAGATTAACAGTATTACCAAGAGTATAGAAAGGAGCTATGACCCCTTAAAAGGATATAGAATATATTAAATCTTGCTCTGGCTTTGCGACGTATGATAGCTTTTTCGGACAACGTAGACCAAGATCAGACTGAGCAGAATGCGCAGTCTAATCTTGAATATTCATCATCGGTTTACCATATGCTAAATTGTGACGAAACTCATATTCCACTGCAGCGGAAATCTACTCTTAGACCTCTAAAAAAGTCGATTCATTCATCTGGTAGCTGAAAGGTTTAAATGCCAGATGATAAAATTTTAGACTTATATAAATTGAAATCATTTGCAGAAGAGCAAGGATTTCGTGTTCAATACTTTCTGGTTTACAATCGTGGTGTCTCAAGCTTTGTTGCTGCATCGTAGCTGAATAACCAGGACTCATTAATCACATCAATTTAACAGGAGATTTTTGTCAGGGTTATGGAAGAAAGCTGGGAAAAAGGTAACGATTTCTGGACAGACAGCGGACTAAAATTATAAAAAAAGAATCATCACTGTCAACGAATGTATCTGACAACAAACCGATATTTTTTGTGATAAAAAGCTTAAACCCAACAAGATTTGTCAGAGGTTTAATAAAAATAAACAACGCAGAAATATCAAGTTAAAAGTAAAGCTACAAAAGACGTAACTTTGGTGTCGATTTAGGTTAGTTCTCTTTTTTTCCTCCGAGAATAATACCAGGTTCGATCTGTTTTGGGTACGAATAATGACTCTTGGAAATACCCCATAATGCATAATTCTGTTTTTAGCTCTACTGGCCGAAGGCCAGCGGGGTTATGTCATGGCCCGGTGTCCATCGTGCGTCCGTCCATCCGTCCGTGCGTGCGTCCGTCCGTGCGTGCGTTAACTTTTATTTCAAACATCTTCTTCTCTGAAACTACCCATCCAAATTTGATGAAACTTCACAAATATGATCCTGCCATGGTCCTCTTCAGAGTTTTTTGAAAGAATTTGATTTCTTCAAAAACTTTGGTTGCCATGGCAACAAAAATGAAAAATATTGAAAATCTTTGAAAATCTTCTTGTCTGAAACCATAAGGCCCAGGGCTACCACATTTGGCATGTAGCTTTATCTAATGGACCTCTAAGAAATTTCTTCATATTATAGCCCTGGGGTCAAAATTGGCCCCATGCCAGGGACCACAAGTTTAGCATGGGCTTATATAGTGACTTCAATTTAAATAGTCATCAAGGGAAATAACTCCTGTTTATAAGAGATAAAGTTTGTTACTATTTACCTCCCTGGATTATCAAACTGCAGTAATACATGATTGATGTTTGTATTCAAGTTTTTTGGATAGGACATGTTCTGTTTACAGGGAGAGTGATTTATTTTGATGCAAGTAGTTATGCTCACATGAGTGGAATATTTAACTTAAAGTAAGGTTTCTGTCATTCAGTTTTCTTTCCAGAACTTTACCTTTCATGCCAATGAATAAACCTGCTTGTATTCACTGACATAATCTTTGCACTTAAAAAGATACGACTCTTTTTTTGTTGGGCAGAGGGGTGGTTATGTTTTCCGAGTAAGTTTATTACCATACAGACTTTTTATGCTGTATGTCTCTGTCATTGCCAATTAAGTGCATGATACCTTTATTTTACTCTTTAAGAAAGGACAAATTTTTTTACTGGACCAAGTTAAAAGCCATTGCAGAAGACAAATTGAATGTAGCTTAAATGATTATTTTTGTCTTTGATAGGGTAGGAAACATTGTTGGAAAAGGAGAAAATACTGGCTGACAACATGTTGTCCTTTTCCCACAATGTTTTAAAAAGCCTTCTCTTTTAAGGTCATTAACACTTCGATTTGTGTGGTAAAGGGTTAAAAAGCCAGTGGAGTGATACAGGGCAATCATGGCCCTCTTGTTACTATTGTCAAACATTTTACACAGTGTATTTTTTTTGTTGCGTCAGAATTTTTTTCAAACATTATTTTTTTCGTTGAAATGTGGCGGTTTTGTGGAATGGCTGCTTAATATATATTTGTTATATCCCCACAACGAAGTGGAGGGGGGTATACTGGAATCGCCATGGCTGTCTGTCCGTCCGTCCGTCTGTCCGTAGACACAAATTTGTCCGGCGAAATACTCAGACAGTTTATCAGGTACTGAACTCAAATTTACACACAGTGTTCCTATAAATGAAGTTGTGCATGTGCAATTTCCATCACCATGCTGCGATTTGTGGCGGAATTATCTCCCCTTGAACTTTTTTCAACTCTTCCTTTTGTACTAAACCATTCTGCATTCTGTGACAAAGACCTGTTTTGTGACAAGGAGCTGGTGGGGGATATGATCACGTTTAGTGATAGCTCTAGTTATTTTAGTGCATTACCAGTAACGGTGAAAAGTGCCTTTTTAACCCGGATCTTTCGTACACGGCGCAGACAAAAACACGCAGGGTGATTTGAGAGTGAAAAAGTTACGTCGTGAAGTTTATTTGCTCAGATATTTAACAAGTATTCTCAGATAGTTAACGGCTTCTTATGAGACGCAATGCTTAAAACGTTACATAACCTTGTTAGGCTGTATTCTTTTCAGTAATGCACCCTGATAACTATTCATTGGACATCATGCTTGTACCATCAAAAGTAGCCCCAACTGTTTTGGCCAGTGATATCCATTAGATTTTGTTTCGAGCCCCGGTAGCGCAGTCGGTAGCACACAGGACTCAAGAACAGGGGTTCGCTGGTTCGATCCCCTGCTCGGCCAATTTCTTTCCGAGGACTGACGATAGTCATTGCAACAAGATTCATTCCTCTCTCACCGCTTATCATTGTTTCGACGATGATTAGGTGGGAAAGCAGCCAGTGGCTTGGAAAGAATATTATGCGGAGTACTGGTAAAAGAAACTCCAGGAAAACATGGATAGGTGCACTGGTCGCCGCGATATGACTGAAATAATACTTAAATAGGCGTTAAACACCATATAATCAATCAATCAGCCATTAGATTTTGCACAACATCACCCTATCGTACCAAATGGATGCAACAGGATGTTTTTTTTTCAACTAATCTCGTGTAACAATTTAGAGTAAGTGTGTAATTCCTTCAAGGCTGACATGGAGACGATCAAATTTACTTAGAAAAATCGATTATTAGTAAAAGATGTAGCATTGAAAACAGATTTCTCTTGCAAATTTAATGATAATGTTGCGTCTGAAGTTTTAGGTTCGAATGTAATGAGTCCATATATATATGACCAAATTGCTTTGAAATAATCTATAATCACGTCTTTCAACACCTGGTTTCAAAATCATATGAGAACATTGGTTTTTATGAAGCTGTGTGGTTGCCAGTGTTTGTCAAAAATCATTTATGCTGCCATTACGTCTCATTTTACGTCATCAGAGTTTATGAAACAGCATTCCAACTTTCAAACTTACACCTAATTTATTTTGAAAATAAGAAAACTTTGACATAAAATGCCGATGATAAAAAATGAATCGTGTTGGGTCAAAAAGGCGCTTATTAACTAGCGATTCAGGGCCATCACGACCCTCTTGTAATAGAATTTTTTACCAGAGATTTCAACGGATAGGAAAACAATGTCGGTAAAGGAGAAAATTCTGATTTTCTCCATTGTCTCCTTTTCCAACAGGAAGTTAAAAGCCTTCTTCCCGAAGTTCGTTAAAACCCGGGAATGTGTAGCAAAGGGTCAATGGTGAAGCAGCTATGCTGATTACATGCTAGTAGGCTATGCAGGTGAAACCACATGGTTCCTACATAAAGTTTTAAGTGATTATTTATTGATTTTAAGTGATTATTTATCGGTTTATAATAACGATTTGTTGGTCTACACTTCTCAAATTGTCTATCTTTTGTACAAATTTGGGCATTTCGATAGTCCTTAGAGGGTGTTTTTAGTCTTATTCTCCATGATTTTCCAAAGAAAGTAACACACCTTCTGATAGGCTAAACCATTTGGTTTAGCCTATCAGAAGTTGTGTTACTTTCAAATTTAGAAAATTCTTGAGAATAAGACTAAGAATGTTCCTAAGAATGGATGGTGAATACGGACCCAGACTGCACGTATATGCAAAGTTGTTTTGAAAATGTTTCGGGGGGGGGCGGGGGGAAATAAGACCACCCCTCCTCCAAATCAATGTTAATAGCGAGCTAGCTTTGCTTCTGTCCCTTGAATTTCTAATGAGAAAAAGTAAAGTCTATGTTAATCACATGTGACATGGACTTTCTTTGTATGATATTTGACGTCGTATTCAACATTGTTTTATTTACATCGCGGCGGTCAGAGCACCTATCTTTCACCTATGCTTTCCCGGAGTTTTTCTTTCCAGTACTTTGCATAATATTCTTCACAACCCACTGGCTGCTTTTCCACATAACAATCGTCGATACAATGATCAGAGGTGAAAGAGGAATGAATTCTTTCGCATTGACTGTCTAATCCTCGGACAGAAATTGACCTTGATGGGGATTCGAATAAACGATTTCCTTTTTTTCAAGCGCTGCACGATACTGACTGAGTAGCCGGTCATGGCTGGTATGGATTTAAAAAGTTTGAGTCATGCTCTGTGGAAATGGGGCTTAATGCATCTGCAAAAAGGAATCTGCGCAGTAATCTAGCTGGGTCGAAAATGTTTGCTATTTGTCAGTGTTATGCCTGCCAAAGGACTCGTGGTTCAATCGGTTGTCAGACAAAATGGATTTCCTGGATACATTAATTTTATATGATGAATTGCTTGGTGTTATGCATCAAGGAGGTGTATTAAACCCCCTTTTGCAAAAGCATGGGCTCTTTTATTTTTTCCGTGTAGACGGGTTATAGTAAAAGTTAGTAGAGGCATCGGATTGTCCCAAGAAAATAAATTCCTTTTGTTGTCCGGGCATTTTGCATTTTTACAAACATATTTATAGTCGACCTAGTCTTGACTCTTCACCAGTCTGCAAAATTTTAGATTAGTCAATTTTGAAAGCTCCTCAGGGTCGTTGAAAACTGCGTGGAAAAACCACAGAAACCAACCAACCAACCAACCAACAAACAAACAAACAAAACCAACCAAACAAACAAAGTAACAAACAAACAATCAAATCCCTCGGCTTCAGTACGATATTTGATATGTATCTACAAAGTACATTTCTTCGCCGGAAATACACCACTTTACAACACTGCAGATTGTATGGCTCCACTTAAAAAAAGAAAACGCGAGTCAGTTTTCTATCGAAATCTTTCTTTTTAATTACATTTCCATTGACACACAGCTTGTGAATTCAATTCTTCACGTGGTCAATCAAATTTGGAGCAGTTTTCACCGACAGACTGATAGATGTGATTAAACATCACTGTGATTTTTGATGGCGTTGCTAATCGGTTTACAGTGGCACCGCCATGTTTAAGATCATGTGGCTGACTACTTCAAAATGAAATCCTTATTACGGGCGAGGTTAGATGTAGTTACGGACCCGGCTGAGTTGTGACCAGTGCCATTGTATTAAAGCCAGAGGATCAACGGATTACCCGAGGTTTGCAAATGAACAGAGAGAGAATCTTCGTAGAATATGACATGCGTATAATAATAACGACTATTTATGACTCTCCATGCACTTGCATTAAAATTCGATATGGCTTCTTCAAACATCCGGGACCTCTACCCATGTATACTGACATCAACAGCACATACACGAAAAACAGCCGACCACAGCGAGTAAGTTTTTTCCCCCTTATTTCTTGCGAAGCTAAATGTAATTAACTACCCGCCAGAGAGCGGAGAGGAGATTATATAGGAATTGCCTTCGTCTATCCGTGTGTCTGTCAGTCTGTCCATCTGCCCGTCCGTAAAACTTTCATCCATCTCTCCCGAACCATTTGGTCAAGCATCTCGGCAGGACGGTGTGCAGAACCCATGACTCAAAAATGCAGACTCGAGGTAAAGGTCAAGGTCACAGTTAAAAGTTATGGGTTTTAGCCTTTAATTTCGTGCCCACTCCATATCTCCTTTTTGCCTGGAATGGTTTTTATTAAACTGGTCAAATGTCCCGCTCAGTGAGATGTTGATAAGAACCCATAATTCAACCATACCAACTGGAGGTCAAGGTCACAATGAAGGTTACAAGTGTGAGCCTTTAATTTCGCGTCCGCTTCACATCTCTTTTTAAGCCTGGAAGAATTTCATTAAACTTTGATAAAAATGTAAACGGTAGTAATACGGTAAGCAGAACCCATCACTCTATCATGCAGACTGAAGCTCAAGGTTTGCAGTCGAAGGTCAAGGGATTGAGTCTTGAATTTCAATTGAGCTCCATGTTCGTTTACCCCTCGAAGGATTTTCATTTAACTTTGGCCAAATATTTACTTTAATGAGGTAATTCAACAATAATTCAACCGTGTTAGCTGAAGGTCAAGGTTACAATTGAAGGTCGTAAGTTTGAACCTTTAGATATGTGTCCGCTTCATATCTCCTTTAACCATTGAAGGATTTTCGTTAAACTTTGAAAAAAATGTAAACGTAAATAATTCACGCGTGCCAACTCAAGGCGAGGCTTACAATTGAAAGTCACTAGGTTGAGCCTTTAATTTTATGTCCACTTCATACCTCCTTTAACCCTATACCACACAGTCCCAACTTTTAACGACCCTGAGAAAGAACCCTTTGGAAAACATTGTGGGAAAAGGAGAAAATGCTGGTAACCAGCATTTTCTCCTTTTCCTACAAAGTTTTATACCCTTCCCAATACAAATTTCAAATTTCCAGTCACTTTTATTTTGTCGTCTGCGAATGCTTTGAATTTGGACAGGTCTAAAATTTTGTCGTTTGGTAAAGAGTCAAGGATTTTCATTAAATTTTGATGAAATGTTAACGTCAGTGAGACGATGTGCAAACCTCATAACTCAACCATACAGACTCTAGGACAAGGTCACAGCTGAAGGCCATGGGATTGACCCTTGAATTTCATGTCCGCTCCATATTTCTTTTTAATCCTGGAAGGATTTTCATTAAGTTTTGGTCAAATATTTGCCGCAGTGAGATGAAGTGTTAACCCCAAAATTCAACCATGCCTACTCGAGGTCAGGTCACTATTGAAGGTCACCGGTTTGAGCGTTTTCTTCTATGTCGGCTCCATATCGCCTTTTATCCATGGAAGAATTTCTATCAAATTTTGGTTAAATGTTTGGTTCAGTGATGGGAATGATCAGACCTCATGACAACACGCTTTTGTTGACAAGGAATCTGAACACTAACATGTACACATCCTATCGATACACTCAAATAAAACAAACCGGTTGCATATAAACCCCGCCCCTTGCAGGTTTTTTTTGAAAGGAATTATCATTTTTCTGAAGAACCAGTTTGTGCTCGAACATAACCTTTGTGCTCACCCTTACCAAACAATCTCAAGTTTACCAATCCTAGGTTGATTTATTGTATGATGTTTAACGCCGTTTTCAATTTTATTAAAGTTATATCGCGGCGGCCAGTGCACTTATCCATGCTTTCCTGGAGTTTCTTTGACCAGTACTCCGCACAATTTCTTTCCAAGCCACTGGCTGCTTTCCCACATAACCATCGTCGAGAGAATGGTCAGCGGTGGGTGAGGAATGAATCCTGTCGCAATGACTATCATCAATTCTCGGAAAGAAATTGGCCGGGCCAGGGATCGAACTCACAACCCCCTGTTCTCAAGTCATGCAGGCTACCGACTGAGCTATCGGGGCTCGGCATACCAATCCTAGGATAGACTGTTTTTGAAACATTATGGGTAAAGAAGAAAATGCTGGTAACGAGCATTTTCTCTTTACTCACAATGTGTTATGTCATGTAAAGGGCAAATTTTTATGTTTTGAGAAGAATTTGTCACCTGCAAACGGTTCTTACGAACATGAAAGTTTACAACAAATGCATAGCTCAAATACAAACCGCACCTGGTGAGATTCGAACCCGTGCGTACAAACATCCTCGTTTTTCGAGGTTTAAAAGACCAATACCATAACCACTGAGCCAAAGAGAATTCTTTCTGACACAGTTGTCAGGTATTGATTTTATACGGGAAAGCTATGCAGTATGAAAGAGTGATCTCCCGTAACAACTTTCATTTTGGACAATGTCCAATTTTTATCGTCTGGTAAAAGAGTTAATATATGCATGGACATAAAACCGGAAAATATCTAACAGTAACTCAAACAATTAAACTAGCTTTTCCTTTTTCTATAAACTTTACCCCTAAGCTGCTAAGCGTGACTCGCTCTCCTTTTGCGGACAGCGCAGATCAAGATCAGACTGCACAGAACGTGCAGTCTGATCTTGGATCTACACTGTCCGATAAGGAGATATCTTTCCTCCAAAAATACATTTGAAATGGGACGATTTTTTTTTCACTATCGGCTTGAAATTTGTAATTTCTTTTATTAAACAGGAAAAGGGTTAATACAGTCAAAGTTTGTTGTTGTCATCTTTTGACGTGTTGTTTCTTTTTTTTCCCGCGGAGAAAACGACCCTATCATGAGGACTGAAATAGTTTCTATCCATGCTCTTAAACGGGTGAATAGACAGATAGATAGATAGATAGATAGATGAGTCATGCTATGTGAAAAGTGGGCTTAATGCATCTTGGAAAAAGTATCTAGGTCAGTCAGTCCATGCAGGCTGACCTGGGCCGATACCTTTTGCTATTCGCCAATTTTCTTGGTAGACCGATCTACCTCGTTATTCAGCCAGTTGTTAGACAAATGGATTTTATAGATTCATAGTAATGACTTGCTTGGTATAGTGCCTTACGGAGGTACATGACACCCCCTTTTGCCAGAGTATGGCTCAAATAAATAAAATCTCCATTGTCCTCTGCTGTTTCAGATTTCTATATCCCAGTCACGTAGGACATAAGTAAACTCTGAATTTTTCGCTTCTGTCTCCAATTTCTCTTGCACTTCCTTTCGGGGCAAATCAGTAAACTCTTTATATTTCTTGTTCAGTCTCAGACTTCTTCGCTTATACACCTATGGAAAAACTCAGGAATGGCTGATGCTGCCGAAGACTGTCACGCTAATTTTGAGAAGTTTGTTCCTAAGTTAGTGGCATCAGTAGACCCTGGATATGGCTGTAAACAATCGAAAGACCGAGAAATTGCGGTTACTCGATTCATTTTGGACGTTCTTAAACTCGTTGAAGATCTTCTCCAACTGAAAGTGTCAGAATTATTACCAGTGGGAAGTTACGATGAAGGAACGAAAATTATGGCGACGAACGAATTCGATTTCTTGGCTGTCGTTGATGAACTTTCGCAAACTGGAGTCATCAAAGTTGTAACAGATGACGACACAAAATTGATACCTGGAACAGTTAAACTTAAGTTGACGGATGAGGCAGCAATGGGAGAAAGATGGAGAATATTCTGCAAGAATGGATTTTAAAGATGTTTTGAAGAGGTAAAAAAAGCGCACATGCAGATTCGGTCGGGTTTCGAGTATTAAAGGTCATTCCGAAACTGAAACAGAACAAAAACAGACGGGTATTTGGCCAAAACAATGATTTGTCATTTAACGACTGGAAAAATCCACCTCGTGCTTTGGATAAACATTTGTGGAATGGTATTCCATTCCTCGAATTCCATTCCTCGACAAGGACTGCACCAAGTTGCTGAATGCTTTGTGGCTGACGGGCTGAAATGTGGATCTGTAACTCATTCCACATACATGTATTCAATTGGATTTAAGTCGGGATGGCCAGTCCATACGCTGGGTACTTTCCCTTTGCAAGTACTCTTGGACAACATGGGCCGTGTGAGGACGATCATTATCGTCCATTAAAATGAACCCCTCGCCAACAGCACCAGCATGAAACCTTACCTGTGTGTCGAGAATTTCATCTCGATACCGCTGGGTAGTCAATGTGCCTCGATCGAGCACAACCAGGTCAGTTCGTCCATCCCAGCTTATCCGCCCCATACCATGATTGAGACGCCCCATACCCATCATGCTCAGCAATGTTTGCTGCATGAAACCTCTGCCCTGGCCTTCTCCACACTCGAACACACATATCCGTGTAATCCAAGCAGTATCGGGACTCATCTGTAAATCAGAAAGGTCGCCAGTCCATTTCCTCCAACCAACATACTTCGTCGCCCAAGCAAACCGATGCTAACAGTGGTTTGGAGACAGGGGGATACGAATACACGGTCTTCTCGATCGGAGGCCACTCTCGTACAACCGTGTGCGTACGGTTTGAATCCAAACTTTGACCCCAGAAGCATTTTGAAAGTCAGAACGCAGTTGAGTTGCACTGAACGATTACCAATATTAACATCACAAAAATATAGAATACAGACTCTGCTATGGTGCTAGGAAATCTTGGTCTTAGCAAATTTTGAGTAGTATACATAATGTATTCACTTACTCGATTTCATTGTATTTCAATAATGCATCATCAGTGTAAATTCAAAACTTGCTTTAATTTTAGTTTTTGTTTTATATTGTAGACATTCAGCAGAGACATGAGCTTTATTGGTATTACATGTATATATGTTATCACTCTTTTTAGCTCACCTGAGCACGAAGTGCTCAAGGTGAGCTATTGTGATCGGTCAATGTCCGTCGTCCGTCTGTCCGTCCGTCCGTCCGTCCGTCCGTTCACAATTACAAAAAAATCTTCTCCTAAACCGCCAATCAGATTTCAATGAAACTTCACAGAAATGATCCTTAGGTGATTCACTTTCAGAATACTTCAAAGATTTGAATTCCATGAAGAACTCTGGTTGCCATGGCAACCGAAAGAAAAAACTTTAAAAATCTTCTTGTCCCAAACTGTAAGGGCTAGAGCTTTCATATTTGGCATGTAGAATCATCTAGTGGCCCTTTACCAAAACACTTCAAATTATGGCCCTAGTGTGGAAATTGGCCCTATGCTGTGGGTTCTCGGATTTCACATAGAGATAAAGAAAGAAATCTTTAAAAATCTCCTTGTCCCAAACTGTAAGGGCTAGAGCTTTCATATTTGGCATGTTGCATCATCTAGTGGCCCTTTACCAAAATACTTCAAATTATGGCCCTAGTGTCGAATTTAACCCTATGTTGTGGGTTCTCGGATTTCACATAGAGATAAAGAAGGAAATCTTTAAAAATCTCCTTGTCCCAAACCGTAAGGGCTAGAGCTTTCATATTTGGCATGTAGAATCATCTAGTGGCCCTTTACCAAAATACTTCAAATTTTGGCCATAGTATGGAAAATGGCCCTATGTTGTGGGTTCTTGGATTTCACATAGAGATAAAGAAGGAAATCTTTAAAAATCTTCTTGTTTTGTTTACACTCTAGCATCTACAAATATCAACCAATCAGCACCAAACTTGGTCAAAATATATATGACCATAAGATCTCGAATGAGTTCGATTATGGGTCTAATCGGACCAGAACAACTGGAGTTATTTGTCTTTGAATTAGAAAAATTGCTATATTTGCATTTGTTTACACTCTAACATCTACAATCTTTAACCAATCAGCACTAAACTTGGTCAAAATATAAATGACCATGGGATCTTGGATGAGTTTGATTATGGGTGTAATCTGATCAGAACGACTGGAGTTATTTGCCCTTGAATTAGAAAAATTGCTATATTTGACTTTGTTTACACTCTAGCATCTACAATTATCAACCAATCGGCACCAAACTTGGTCAAAATATATATGACCATAAGATCTCGGATGAGACCGATTATGGGTCTAATCGGACAAGAACAACTGGAGTTACTTGCCTTTGAATTAGAAATATTGCTATATTTGACTTTGTTTACACTCTAGCATCTACAAATATCAACCAATCAGCACCAAACTTGGTCAAAATATATATGACTGTAAGATCTGGGATGAGTTCCATTATGGGTCTAATCGGACAGGAACGACTGGAGTTATTTGCCCTTGAATTAGAAAGTTCTTTAGAATAGTTCTTTGTCCGGAGCATAACTTTGTCATCTCCAGTCCGATTGACTTGAAACTTGGCATTTGTGTTTGTTGCAATAATACGGAGTGCAGTGTGAAAGAACCATAACTCCACCTAGTACTGTCTATGAGTTATTTCCCTTTGATCATCATTTTTACAGCATTTTCTGCTCGTCTGGAATATAAATTTGTCATCTCCAGCCTGAACATCTTCAAATTTGGTATGCATGATTGTTGAAAATTACGGAGTGCAGTACACAAGAACCATAACTCTTCCTAGCATGAATTTTGAATTATTCCCCCTTTGACCTTCATTTTTATTGCATTTCTTGCTTGTCCGGAGCAAATCTTTGTCATCTTAAGTAGGAATGACTTGACATTTGGTATGCTTATTTGTTGCAATATTTGGAAGTGCAGTGCACAAGAACTGTAACTCTACCTCGTGCTGTCTTTGAGTTATTTCCCTTTGAATGTCATTTTTACAGCATTTAGTGCTTGTCCGGAATATAACTTTGTCATCTCAAGTCAGAACGACTTCAAACTTGGTATGCATGTTTGTTGCAATATTACCGAGGCCTTAAAAAAAAAAATATCTGTGTTTCGGGTTTCAGTCCTAGATGCAGTAGGTAGGGTCAGTCAGGAAAAAAATTTTTTTTTCCAGTTTTTTTTTTTTTTTTTTTTATACATGGACCATGTCAAGATTTCAAAAATAGAGATTTTAGCTTCCACTTATTATTGTTTTATACAGAAATTTGTGTAAATTCACTGTTTAAATTAATTATTAAAGATGTAAAGAGAGTTTTAAGTGTCTCTGATCGGGCGATGCCAAAATGGCCTTTGTTGTGTCATTGGTTTTCGCGTTTTTTTCCAGCGCTCTTTTATGAATGCCAATTAATTTTTGAGGAGTACTACCTCATAATTTGTCTTGAATTTGTCAATTATGGTAGCAGGTAACATTCAAACCTATCACTTTACACCAGATAAGTGGACCAACATCTATATCACGTTTTCATAATTGACTCGCCAGGTTCACGAGCTGTGATAAACAGAGCAGCGCGCGTTTTTCACATTTGTTACTGAATGTGTTTATTAAAGCCCATTATTCTGCCGTATGCACGTGAGCTAGACTATTTCATATGGAGCTTTAGCCGATAATCACATGCACCAGATTGACTCTAAGAAAGATAATTTTTGAGCGTCAAAAACGTTCATTTCAACTTTCCAAGCGTCAAAACCCGGAGTCACTGGTCATATGAAAATGCTGCACTTTCGCTACTCTCTTGTAGTTGTTGACAGCAGGAGGCAAATTTTAGTCCCAGGGAAGGGACGCTTGAAATCATACAGTGTGATACAATCTTATCGGCTTTTATACCCCTTAATTTGCCTAAATGTTGCGATATCAGATAAAGACCCGTGCCTAGATTTTTTTTTAATTCCTAATTTTTCAATTTTTGTAAATTGGCTACCTCATCGGGTGGCTATCGCATATCATATTGGTTATACAACGAGAACTATGTCAGTTCTTTTCTTTAATGCAAAACTGGCAGCCTGTTCGGCCGTCGCTAAATACATATGGATTTGTAGACCGACCAGTTTTGGAGCAGTACATGTTTTTGAACCCGAAATGATATCCCACTTTCCTTGCGAACTATAAAGTGAATGACGTCACCATTTTGTGTCAACTGCTTGTTTGAATGTAAATAACGGAGTAACCACTGTTAATTTACGAAATGCAACAAAAGCAGACAGTATGCATGTTTCTAAAGGAAAGATCAGTTTTAGTGACAAATTTCTTATTACCATTTTAAACTCGATACGTGCCCAATTTAAATTCTCCGTTTAAAGTTCAAGTTTAATCCTGAAAAGTTCCCAACATGTGACATAGTGTAGGTGCCAAAAAGTCACATAACCATACTGGAATAATGTGACAAGATTCTGATCTTATTTAGATCAGAGAATTTCGTGACCTATTTCGTTCTGTCACGTATGACTGAACAATTTTTCCAGAACACTCGCTGCTACTGAGAGTACAACCCTTTTATAAAGACAATCAATATTTTCAGATACTTTATGAGATAAGTTTTTGAAAAATTCCTAATCTGTCCTCAAAGGTGCATGTAAACTGATAGAAGGCACCAAAAGGTCTTAATTTTAGCTATTCAGGTATTGTAGAGCTACTGTAAAGAAAGGGCCAATGGCCGCCTTGACTTTTATCTGTCCCCTTCATTGCGCTTCAGAAACTGAAGACAGTTGACTTAGAACTGGTCATTTATGCTGTTCAGAACAGTTCATTCTCGTGACAGTTAACATTTTAGTTGAGTTTGGTGCACACAATGTTTTTCAGTTCCTTAATACATGTTCATGAACTGTTCTATAGATAGTGAAGGCCACGAAATGAGAGCACTAAATTTCGTGCGTGATTACCGAGTTTGCAGATGGGGCGTGGCAAAGTTGACATTTGATTGATTGGCATTTTATGGCGTGTACGCATGTTTGGTATGTAACTAGACAAAACCTAGTTTGTTATCGATCTTAGTATCAACTCTTTTGGACGGCTACGGGACATACAACAGGTGTTAGTATATTTCGATGCAGACGAGTGACAGAGAACGAAATTGCAACAGCCAAAAAGTACCGAGATGTACCTTGATCGCACCTAACATTTTTTTTTTCGATCGTAGTGGAAAAAAAAGTTTAGGGTCGGCAGCATTTTTCTAGGTAGGGTCGGGAAACCCGAAACACAGGTATTCTTTTTTTAGGCCCGAGTACAGTGCACATGAACAAAAACTCTACCTAGCATGGATTTTGAGTAATTCCACTCCGATTTTCATTTTTACGGTATTTCTTGCTTGTCTGGAACGGAACTTTGAAGTCTCAAGTCAAATTGACTTGAGACTTGGTAAACATGTTTGTTGCTTTACCTGCCCTTTGCAATTATTATACCTCCTTGACAACTGGCAGTGAGACGGGCATATCTTGCGACAATTTGCTGCTCTTGTTTCATTATCATTTGGCCTTGAACCTCGATATTTGGTATTTATCTTTATTTTAGACCTTTACTGCTTAGTACTCAGGTGAGCAATATAGGACCATCATGGTCCTCTTGTTTATTTCTAATATTGGCAAAAAGCCTGTGAATTAGTGTTGCTTTTCTCTATCAGATATGCATATGATGTTACGTGTCACATTTCAACATGGAAATGCCTGCTGCAATCTACTGACTGTGTCTTATGTGACTGACAATACTTCGAAATGAAAACTTTATTGATACGGTCGAGTTTAGAAGTAGTTACGGACTGGGCCGAGTTGTGACGAGTGCCACCGCAATACAGCCGAATGCTTTGATCAGCGCATTAATCCAGGTCTGCCAAACCAGTAGACAGGTCAGTCCTCGAAGAATATGGTGTCACACCACTGGTCTTTTGCCATATTGAAAATAAAGTGAAATCGATCATCTTCGAAGCTTCACAGATCGCTTAATGGCAAACCTTTTCCTTTTCCGTCTCTTGCTGTCTAAAGTACATCCTTAGTCATTAAAAAATGCATTAAAAACAACATGTCAGCAGATTGAGTTTTTCGCTAAATCCCAACAAACACGGGCACCCTAGAATTTGCCCTCTCAAAAACACCTGTTCACGGCCATGACCCCAATTTTTTGTTCCTACAGTGACACAATCCACTCAATATACAATGAAAACACATCTAAGTGATCCCCCATCCACTAAGCCCTCCTAGCTCCATGAAACAGTGCAACAAAAGTGCTACTGCAAAATTTCACATGGGACTACTTCGAGCCGGAAGCAGTCTCGCAGTGGTGCGACACCAAATCATATGCGCAGACAACGATGACTGTTGATCCGCCATGCGCATGCGTTAAAATTCGATACAGATTCCCCTCCAGACATCCGGGGCCTCTACCTGCCATTGAACACTGATAGAGACAACACGTGTACTCGAAAAACAGCAAGTACGTTTTTTCTTATAATTTAATACAGTGTAATGCGCCGGTTTTATTTTGTGGATAACCCGTGTTTCTTTATGTATTTCAAGTGTAAACTTCCCTTCTTTTCTTTGCCTCTAGATCTAGATTTGTGTAAACTGTAGTATAGTTCTGTCGTCTGACACGCAATCATTCTCAAGTTCGTGTGTTCAGGGTGTAGTTAAAGAGATTGTGATTGTGTGGTGTTTAACGATGTTTTCAACATTATTTCAGTTATATCGCGGCGGCCAATGCACCTCTCCATGCTTTCTTTTTCTTTTACTAGTACTCTGTATGATATTCTTCTAAGTTTCCTACGTAACAATCGAGGAAACAATGGCCAGCGTTTGCTACTTCGGAAAACCAGTTAAAGAGTTACTGAGGTATATTAACCTGCCTAGAATAGCTGTGCACAAAAAAGGTGCAGTCTAATTTATCATTTACATCGTCCCAAAAGCAGATGGTGGAGATTAAAGATCGTGTTACATGCCATTGCATTGTGAAGTTTGGTTTTGATCAGCACTGTCTACCAAAAGCAGCTTATTCCAAACGTGACATGGGTAAAGTGGGAAGGGTAAAATTTAAGCGTCTACAGCGTGAAAAGAATGGATAGTCTAATCGTGCACAAAAATGCAGTGACGGTACACAAGACCCATCCCAGTATTCTGAAGTCTCTAACGCTTTTTTACCAGACGACAAATTTTTATACTGACCCAAATTGAAATCACTGGCAGAGGACATATCAAATATCGCTCAGAAGATGTTAATTGTCTGAAATAGGATAGAAAACATCATGGGAAAACGAGAAAATGCTAATTATCATCAATTTCTCCGTTTTCCTTAGATGTTTTCAAAAGTTTCTTTTTCAGGGTGGTTAAAACTCGCTTAGGATTGTGTTGTAAAGGGTTATCTTGAAACTTATAACTGTTTTTCTCCTCATGCTACCGAGGACATATTTAGATACTTTTATAGACAGTACACATTCAGACCAGACTGCACGGACTGTCTGATAATTGAAATACATTATCTAATATGATCACTTATATGACCAAATCTGGCCCGACAAAAATGAAAAAAAAGGGGGCAAAGTACAGTCATGTATGTAGTATTAACTCGACATGGTTAAAAAATACAAACAAATGAAACTTTACCCTTAGGCTGCTAAGCACGACTCAAGGACCTTTTGCGGACAGTGTGGATCAAGTGCAGTCTGATCTTGCATCTACACTGTCCGATATGGAGACTTTTTGCCTTCTCCCCCCCCCCCCCCAAAAAAAAAAATTTGGAATAGCAATGTTAAGGTTTTAATTATCGACATGAAAGTTTTGTTTTAGTTATTTATCAGGACAAGGGTTAAAAGGATTTTAATCTTACAGGCTTGTCTAGACAAGCAGACAGTACAGATCATAGATCAGACTTTATGTTCTGTACAGTCTGATCTTGACCTATACCGTACTCTATTAACCAGTACTTCTCATTCTAACATTTTTCCCATGCAACAGGCCGTTTTTCCACATGACCATCGCCGTTGCAATCATCGGCGGTGAGAGAGGAATGAATCCCGTGACAATTACTCGTCAATTCCCTGAAGCAAATTGTACCATTCCTTCAAGAAAGGCTACAAAAATCACACCATTATTCATACAAACCTACTTTGTCGGTACACTTCAGGATCATCTCGTTTTAAGGTGCCTGAAGAGTACCCACAGCATAGGGTAGTGCTGGATTGGATTGAATTCTATTCTTGTCCTCAATTGCATTTTTGAAAAATTCTGACAAAACCCCGGTTTGTTTAAGTCTTTCTACTTTCTGTTTCTAAACTTTCTGTTTCCTTTTCTCTCGTAATTTAGCCGTGTTCTGGTAAAAGGGGGTATATTTTAGCTTCGTGATGCATTATACCATGCAAGTCATCGCATAATTATTTTTCCCTTAATTCTTTACCGAACGACAAAATTTTAGACTTGTCCAAATTGAAAGCATTTGCAGACGACAAAATAAACATGACTCAAAAATTGAAACTTGACTTTAGAAGAGTAGAAAACATTGTGGGAAAAGGAGAAAATGCTGGTTACCAGCATTTTCTCCTTTTCCTACAATGTTTTCAGACGGTTTTTTCCTCTGGGTGGTTAAAACCAGGGATTGTTTGGTAAAAGGTTAAGTGTGCAAAATGTAAACAAAGTAGGTCTTAAAATGTATTTGAGTTTAACCCTTTACCAAAAAATCCCTGGTTTTTACGACCCTGAAATAGGAGGCTTTTGAAAGTATTGTGGGAAAAGGAGAAAATGCTGGTAACCAGCATTTTCTCCTTTTTCCACAATGTTTTCTACCCTGCTGGGAACAACTTTTCAATTTTTGAGTTTCGTTTGTTTTCTCGTCAGCAAATGCTTTCAATTTGGACAAGTCTAAAATTTTGTCGTTTGGTAAAGTGTTAAATCATACGTTTTAAGAGTATAGATACGAGCCAAGCCGTATGAAAAGAGGGCTTAATGCTTCTGCAGAAAGTATCGACTTATATTAGCCTGCACAGTCCTCGCAGACTGACCTGGGCCGAATCTTTTGGCCATTGATCATTTGGGTTTTTTTTTGCATGTCAAGGGACCAGTGTACCTCAATATTCATTCGTTATACAAAATGGGTTCCATGAATCCAGCCCGCCCGGGTGGCTCAGTGGTGAGCGTGTCGGACTTATGACCTGGTGGTTGTGAGTTCGATACCCGGTTGAGGCGAACTTTCTTTCCGGCGTATTTTCGCCTCTCACCTCTGCTGAAGCATGTGCGAAAAGTAGTCGGTGGCTTTGGAAAGAAAGTTGTGTTAGCACTGGTGTGAGAAAGCCAGGAAACACATGTGCGTCACCGACCGCCATGATATGACCTTAGCTGTTAAAGTGGCGTTAAACCCCAATACAACCAACCAACCAAATCCATGAATCCATGATAAGATGATGACTTGCAAGGTATCATGTAGGTTGACCTGGGCCGGAAACTTTTCGCTATTGGTCAATTTTTTTGTATGTCAAAGGACCAGTCTACCTCATGATTAAGTCGGATATTTAAAAAAAAAAAGTGGCTATTATGGATAAATAATTATGTGATGACTTCCCCGGCATCATGTATCACGGAGATGCATAAAGCCCCCTTTTTGCCAGTGCATGGCTCATATAGTTCGCTTTTGTTGTTAAGGAATCTGAACACTTAATCTTATCGATAATATTCTAATAAAACAAACCCTTTGCATGTAATGTTAGGCCTCTCAAGAAATTTTTAACCCTTTACGAAACAATCCTGTGTTTTAACGACCCTAAGGAAGACGCTTTCTTAAAACATTGTGGGAAAAGTAGAAAATACTGATAAACAGTATTTTCCCCCTTTTCCACAATGTTTTCTGCCTTGTCTTAGGCAAATCCCATTATTTGAGCCACATTTGATTTGCCATCAGCAAATACTTTCAGTTTGGACCAATCTAAATTTTTATCTTTTGGTAAAGAGTTAGAAAGGTTTATCATTTTTTCTGTCGACAGATTTGTGGACGAACAAAACCCTTACGCTGACATAGTTTAATCCTTTTCCCCCCAAAAAATCTTCAGTTTTAATAATCTGAAAACATTATGGAGAAAAGGGTGGTAACCCGTATTTTCTCGTTTATCCACAATGTTTTCTGCCTTGTGAGGGTCACAATTTATGTTTTAAGAATCATTTAATTTGTCGTCTACAAATACTTTACATTTGGACAAGGTCAATGTTTTTCTCGTCTGGTAAAGAGTTAACATATACATATAAATACAACAGGAAAATATCTATCTATGAATAATTCAAACATTAAAAAAAAATGAAAGTCAAGAGTTGTTGTCATCTTTCATCTTTCATGACGATGAGATAGTCTTTTCCCACCCGCTTCCTGGACGGGTAGCTCAGTGGTTAGCGTGACTGGTGTAAGAAAGCCAGGAAACACATGCGCAGATGCACTGGCCTTAGCCGTGTGAAAATGGCTTTAAACTCCAATACAAACAAACAAAGAAACAAGTAATGGGTGAAAATAGTGAAGAAAGAAAGAATGAAAGAAAGAATGAATTTTTTTTCATATCAGATTTCTGTATCCCAGTCCTGTAGGGAAAAAGTAAACCCTAAACTTTTCGCTTTTGTCTCAGGCATCTCCCGTCAACCCTTTCAGAGAAGACCAGTAAACTCTGCATTATATTATTACTTCTTCAATTTCAGAATTCTTCGCTTATAGACCTAGGGAAAAACTCAGAAATGGCTGACGCTAACACAGGCAGTCATGTTAATTTCGAAAAGATTGTTCCTACGCTAGTGGCTTCAGTAGATCCCGGATATGGCAGTAAACAATCGAAAGACCGAGAAATTGCAGTTACTCAATTCGTTTGGGATGTTCTTAAACTCGTTGAAGAAGATGTACCCCAACTGAAAGTATCAGAATTATTACCAGTGGGAAGTTACAATGAAGGAACGAAAATCATAGCGACGAATGAATTCGATTTCCTAGCTATCATTGATGAACTTTCGCAACCTGGAGTCATCAAAGTTGTAACAGATGACGACACAAAAGCAAGGCCTGGAACAGTTAAACTTAAGTTAGCGAATGAGGCAGAAATGGGCGAAAGATGGAGAATGTTCGCCAAGAATGGATATTTAAGATGTTTTGAGGAAGTAAGAAGAACTCTTGATGAAGATTCGTTTGGACGTCGGGTAATGTGGGCCATACCAAAATTGAAACAGAACATAAACAGACAGAGAATGGGTCAAAATAACGATTTAACATATTTGGGTTGGAATAAGCCACCAGAAATGATTTACTGCCGAACGAGATCACCCGAACACGTTGCAATACTTTTACACGCGGAGGCCAAGTTTCCTAATATCTTCTTAAAGTTCGTATTTGACGGCGAAGAGGTCACGGCAGACCTTTGTCCAGCTATACGTTACAACAATGTACAGGACTGTTTTAACCCTGAAAATTGTATTTACGAGAAATTGTCAACGGAGGTGGTGAACAGGGGATCTATATTGCTTGTTGGGCAAGAAAAGTTCTTATTTCGAGTCACGTATACGGAAACGGAAGTCGATTGCATGAAAAACAAGATCAGCACGTATCACAAATACTTGTACATTTTGTTGAAGACCATTGCACACGGCTTTACATCTTGGGACCCTCTGCCTTCATATGCGCTAAAAACGGTTTGTATTAAACATGATACATTTTGCCAACAAGCTGGCAAAGAAAAAAGTTTACTTCAGTGTTTTGATGAAATTGTTGAAGACCTCTCTCACGCACTATATGATGGCAAGTTATTGAGCGTCTTTGATAAAAGGTTGGACATATTTTTGTATAATGCTGATCACAGAAAATATTTTAGAAAGGAATATGTCACATCTGCTTTAAAAAGGATAAGAGAATTTTGCCACAGTACGGCCATGCAGTCTGCGGAACAGCTTCTTTTAGAGATAAAGAGTATAGCTGAAAGCACAGAGAAAAGCTTTCGTCCCTTAGATGAGAACATCGGCTTCACTTTTTAACAGAGTTCAATTAAAATAGCTATTGTTTTTTAGGATGGTGTACTAAATTCTATTTCTTTTTACACCGTGTTCAGTAAAAAAGCTACCGTTCTTAGGAATGATTCACTTAATTCTACTTCCTATTTTAACAGCTATCGTGCTTTAAATGAGTGAACTAAATTCTATTGCCATTTTTACAATGTTAGAACTAGATTCCAGTTCATACTCAAAGTTTTCAGTAAAATAACTTACTTCTGTTGATTGTGTGATTAAATTTTACGTCTGTTAGATGGATGAACTGAATTAAATGTACTATTTTGTAGTGTTCAGTGAAATAATTATTTCCTATCTTACATTGTTCATTAAAATACTTGATTTTTAGTCTTATTGATTTTAGTGTTCATTAAAACAGTGAAATGCCTTATAGGGATGTCCTGAACTCTTTCCCTTACAATCCTAAGTGTACTGTTCAAGAGTTTACTAAACGTCAAAATAACGTGATTTCTGGATGGCTAAAACAAGTAGTGTTTGGACTTATAGTTAAAAATGCAGTTGAGAGTGATTGGTGAATACATGCTCAGTGTTCATTTAACTCTTTACCAAACGACAGAGTTTTAGATTGGTCCAAATTGAGAGCATTTGCATACAACATATCAAAATTAGCTGAAATGATGGTAATTGTCGGTAAAAGTGTAGAAAACCTTGTAGGAAAAGGAATAAATGCTGGTTACCAGGGATTGTTTGGTAAAGGGTAAAACACTTATTAGGGAACCTATTGCATTTGTTACGATCATTTTTTTTTTTTTTCGAAGTGGCCCTGAGAAATTAGGTCCTATGATTATAAATTACGGTCTGATCTTTGATCTATGCCGTCGACAAAAAAGAAAAACCCTCCTGTTTTGGTGCTGAAAATCCTCTTAAATAAGTTAAATGAACCTATCTAATCGAATGAACACCCGAATAATGCTTTTGCCGTCGGTATTCGACTATCCGTCTATTTCTCTACGTTGTGGGATTGCTCTATTTTTGTAGGCTGGGCGTATATGGTGGGTTCGATACTAGTAGATGAGGACAGTTATTAAAGTTGATGATGTTTAATGGTGATGATGGGTGGATGTTGGAGACAATATACATGGACATTCACACACATGAACGTATACAAGAATGGCGTTATCTGAATATATATATAATATATATCTTGAGATAAAAAAAATCTTCTATAATTCAAAACATGTCAGAGACAAAAAGATTGAAGACGCAGTGTGTAGAGGAAGAGTATCCAGGCCAGGTTATTCAAATAAGGATTAGTCAGAACTTTGACCATAGGTAAAACCTAACTAACTACGGTTTACATTAAGGGCCATAATAATTGGTAAAGAAATAAAACAAATTCGCTATTGATTTCAAGAACATTTTATTAGAATCAATTTCCACCCTATGAAACTATTTCAAACTTATATTTTGGAGAAAAAAAATCTCTCTATCGGACAATGTTGATCCAAGATAGGACTGCACGTTTCACACACACACACACACACACACACACACACACACACACACACACACATATATATATATATGGGGGGTGTGTGTGGGTGCATGCGTGCGTGCGTGCGCGCGCGCGCGCGCGCGCGTGTGTGTGTGTGTGTGTGTGTATACATGGTGTATTCACGTATCATGTAGTCTTTGTTTGTAATTGCATTGAAAATGTATGTATCATCGACTAGAGCATAAAATGGGAAAAAGTAAACTTTTGATTTCAATGTAGACATAAAGGGTCTTACATGAGTGTTTATGTATTATCATTTTTGTCAAAAGAGTTGACTAAAATTACAAAAAGGGGCATTCGGGTATTTGCGTAAAGTGTCGTCTCAGATCAGCTTGCGCAGTCCGCGCACACTAATCCGAGACAACACTTTCCGATCTTGTGTGATTTTCTGTTTCACGCAAGCCTACTGTAGGACAAAATTTAATGTTGACGTAAAGTGCCATCTCGGATAAGCCTGCGCGTACTGCGCAGGCTGATCCGAGACGACACTTTACGTAAATGTCCGGAAGCCCCTTTTCGCATGTTGCAGACCATATATCGTTCATGGTTTACAGTTGTAATTCGGTTTAATAGCAAAAAGAATTTTGCGTTCGTGAGTGTAATGTTGGCATCGGGTCGTTGAATGGTTTCATGAAGCGCTTTAGGGTTAAGACAGATTCGTAGTTTTCCAGTCTTTGAATAATCGCTTATGATCAGTGAATTTACCCAGCCCGTGGATTCAGAGACCCGTTTTATTTTTCCGTTGCTTTCCATTTACCTAAATCCGTCCTTTATGCGTGTTCGAAGTGCTTCTGGTATCTTACATGGTATATTTACCACTGGTGTTGCATAAGGCTTTAGATGCAACTTGCTTTTCCCCGGGATTGCCTCAGTGCCCTGAAACAGATTCCGTTAGGATGTATTGTTTAGACAGAGACCGCTCAGAGTAACTAGTCCAAGGTAAACTGATGCTCGGAGGCTCAAAAAAAGGGAAAAGTGGGGCCATGGACAACGTAACACTTACTTTCGGTGACCTGATCTTTGTATCGCAGGGCCAAGCAAACCCCCTTTAACGGGGAGTACGTATCCTGTGTAGGAGGTGAGCCAATTTTCAGAGGTTTCTCAGGGACAACTGAGATTCAAGATTTTGAAATGGCTCATGGGAAGGATGAATGCTACTACCAGTGTCTATCTCAAAGTTACTATCGACATTTGAATTGCCAACGTAAAGAAATGCATGGCCAAATGCAGAAGTAAAAGAATTTACCGTATATATGTTACAGTAAATCTGTGAAACTAGGAATTTCATGAAATTCCTAAACAAATCAGGAAATTTGTGAAATGACTGTTTCACTTAGGGATTTCACGAAATGCCAGATTTTATCAGGAATTTCATGAAATGACTAGAAAGTATCTGAAGTCATTTCATGAAATTCCTGAAACGACATCGCCTTCATAATTTTATTGATTAGAGGTATGATGTTGATAAATCCCAAATTTCTGTACCATTAAGAAGTTTTGGTATGACTCAAATACTTTTTACTCATTACTAGACAACAAAATTGTAGACAGATCAAAATTTGAAAACATTAGTGGTTGACAATTTAAATATGGTTCAAACGCTAAAATTTGTGAACGAAAGGATAGAAAACACTGTTTGAATGGAGAAATTACTGGTAACATACATTTTCTCCTTTCCCCACATTTTTTTCATGATTTTCTTTCTAAGGCTTGTTGTGTAAATAGTATGAACATTTATAGAGTGTTGAAATATTTACAGCTGTTAAGGGTTTTAAAAAATGCAACTGTTTTCTTCATATGTTTATTCATGAAGTTTTACATATTTCATTAAGTACATCAAAAATGAACTTTCATCAAAAATGAAAATTGAGAAATACTTCATCATGTTAATATGTTTAAACTTTCTTCATTGCAATTAAAAAACCTTATTATCAATGTTCACCTGCCTCATGTTGTTTGTTTCTAATCATATGAAGAAATGAACAAAGGCTGATTGAATTTTCGTCTATTTATCGTCGCCAACGGTTGCCCATATAGGCGAAACCCTGAGGGTTGTTAGTTATGGTTCGGGGGATAATGCAAGATACAGCACGAATCCTATCCCGTGTTACGCCAGGTTCTTCAACATGCTAGGCGTATGGCACATTCATACAGGACCTTGGTTTAATGTCTCACCCGAAAGAATATTAGTAGTATCTGATGTCCAGAAATGGAGCTCATTGAGACACGTTTTTTTTTTTGTTTTATAATACAGATGTTTGCAAACTGGAAAAAGATATCCTTTGATCTTTAATGAAAATGAGCCATGCTTTGGCAAAAGGGGGCTTAACGCATGTCCGTGATGCAGTATACCAAGCACGTCATCACATTACTATTGGCCCCCTAAAATCCATTTTGTTTAATAACCGACTGAGTCATGAGGTAGACTGGTCCTTTGACACACACAATATTTACAAATTAACAAAAAGTATCGACCCATGTCAGCTTGCGCGAACAGCGCAGGCTGACATAGTCGATACTTTTTGCAGAGACATGAAGTCCCCTTTTCACAGAGCATGACTCAAATGATTATTAAAGTCTTTAATGTCATTAATCTTTAATCATTAATCCTGTTAAAATTATATAATTTAATAACTATTGCAAAGTATATGCTTTTTAGTAGGTTGTTAATGTTAGTGAAAAGGTTATATGAAAAACAAACAAACAAACAAACCAATCAAACTATTTGTATTAATCTACCTAATTGTGGTATCTTTATCATTATAAATTAATGCATATCAAATGCTCTTACAATAAAGTCCAGTCCCCTTAGTTATTGAGTATCACACAAGCTGCTTAAAAGATATATCATTTCACACATTTCCTAAATTATGTCAAAGGCATGTAGTAAATCTGTGTAAAATTCTCATGATTTCCAGTCATTTCACGAAATTCCTGAAAAAAATCAGGCATTATATGAAATCCCTGAGTGAAACAGTCATTTCACGAATTTTCTGGTATTTTTAGGAATTTCATGAAATTCCTGGTTTCACAGATTTACTGTAACATATATATGGAAAATAGAAAAAAAAAAGAAATAACTGTAAAGGCTTATATTTGAATATTTCTATACAGTCTCGGCCTCACAGAGCTTATTGCGTCTGTCGCTGACATGGCTTTCTGTGAATCCTCCTCGTCTTTGAGTTTGTAGAGTACTTCTTCAGAAATGGATGATTTTGTAAGGTCCGTTTTGGGATCTGATGTCCTTTAGTCAAATCAGTTGTGTTATTGTTAGTCAACCGGGCCACTAGCATCTCTTTAACATCACAGTTGGCTCTCTCCAAAGATCCTTGACTTTGGGGATAACGCGGCTTACCGTGGAAAGTGACAAGATCTGGTCAAAGCTGGTTTAGTTCTGTGATTATCTTTGCAGTCACTGAATCGAACTCAGAACCATTCTCATACTGAAGGATTGTAGGTCCTCTTGATAGCAAAATTATAAACTGAAAAGCTACATCTGTTCCACGTTTTGATGTAATTGGGCATAAAACGGAAACCTTTCTCAAATGATCTTGGCAGTTCATTATCCATTTGTACTATATCCTCGTCATGGACTTCATAATTATTTATTAAGTCTACTTGTGCGCGCGAACTAGAGTCTCTTCTTCTGACACCTCGATTTATAGACAATTTCTTGACATCCCTGCACTCTAGAACTTAGTATTTCCGAGTAAATGGTCATGGTGGGCAGTTTTCTGCATGGACTTTATAGATATTTTTCATTTTTCCAATATCATTTTGGTACTCTTCTTTACGCATCAGAACTCTCCTTTTTGTTTCGTAGCGCTTGGAGAGTGGTTCATGAAATGTAACATCAATATCAAGATCCATAATGAGATTGAAATAGAAATGTTTATTGTTCATTGTGTTGTTGGATATTAATCATTTAAGCAATTTAGCTTTCAATCAGGCTGGTATTTGAAATCAAATTGTGACTTTCATAGGTATTTAACTATAGGTACTTTTCTTTGAAGTATGGTAATATAATCAAGCAATTATCTAATACAAAACACTTTTAAATAAAGTTGGAACTTTCACAGGTATTTAACTGTAGGTATTCATAACTTTTCTTTGAAGTATACTAAATACTGAAATTTTATTTTGTACAATTAGGCCTCCTGCCCCAAATACAACATAACTAGTCCATTATACATATGCGTGCAAGTATGTGTCCAGTTCATACAAAAATTCTCAACCCTGCTAAATATGTAAAATGAAACTTTCAAGACGGTAGTATAAACCCAAATTTTGGTATTTCACAGGTATTTTTTTGGAGAAAGATATCTCATCGGAAAATGTATATTCAAGATCAGACTGCACGTTCTGAGCAGTCTGATCCTGATCGACACCGTCCGCAAAAGGTCCGTGAGTCACACTTAGCAGCCTAACGTTTAATTGTAGAATGGCGTTTAATTAAATGTGAATGACTGAACTTCTTAAAATACCAAAGTGTGTTCATATGCCAATATATTCCTCAACATCAGCACGTAATGTCCATCTTTACTTGTTTCTCGGTCTCTTCAGCTGATAAGATACTATAATGGGAAGCTATTATTTCTCTATCGGTTATTTCTAAAATGCTGGAGACAAAAGACAATGTATTTCAGATATTTGGTTTAAATACAAATATCATTTCAACCATGTTCTCGTAAAAGTGGGCAAAGATCATTAATATAAATACTCCAGATTAATATTGAAGTATGGTAATATAATCAAGCAATTATCCAATACAAAGCATTCAGCGAATAAAGCATTTAATATTGGATTCCTCTACAAAAATGATTGCAATTAATATGTAAACTATTTTCTCTGAAAAATCGGTTATTCCATGAAATAATTGAACATATCAGTTATCACGTATAAAAGTTAACTGAACCAGGTATTATACATAATACCTGAAGTTTTCAGTTATCATATATAATAACTGATTTTACATATTAACTGTAACATAATATGATGTTAAGTAAGCAGCTAACAGACATGGAATAAAACCAAGTTTTCAGAAGACAATAATGTGGGAGCATAAACATATAGCACATTTTCACATCATAGTAGTAACATATATAAAGTTGTAACAGTTTTTCACTATTTTTTCGTGTAATATGATGGAATTAAGCAAAATTCTGAAAAAATAGGCACATTAGTCAACACAAGAGATAGGCCTAGTTTGTGACGAATTATGCAAGTTCAAAATTATTCTGAAAAAGGGCCATAAAATGGTAAAAAAAAATGGGTGGAACGTACAAAAACCACGTTTACATTTTCATATCATAATAGCAAATTTGCCAAATTTTAGAAGAAATTGACCACAGATGTCGGAGTTGCATACAAAAAGCTACAAAAAATACCATTTCTTACCCTGACAGGGCAATAATAATGTAAAAAAATAACTCGATCGAAAATTAAAAACCACATGGATATCTTCATATTGCTAAGAAAGTACGTAAAAATTAATAGAAACGATAAAAACTCTTCAAAATGATAAATGATTCACTGATCGAATTCGCTGCAGCAACGTTCTATACTATAAATAGTTGCGAGCGTCTTCATGTATCAATAAACAAGATAACAATGTTTCCCCTGAATACAAGTTTTCGATGCAAAGCACACACTGTAGAGAACCAGTCTATTTCTATCAATGTTACAGCGTACTAATTTGCACTTAAGAATAAGCTCATCAAGTCTCAAATTCTTAGACAGTTTCGTATGATCACCATAGCACATCTATCAATGTTTGTCGTGAACTTGAACCAAACTATTGCGTTCATGGTGTATCTAGACACAAGATTTGAAGTAAAAATGAGTTCATATTTCGCAGCACAACATAACTTTGAACAAATGTATAGCAAATGGCATCCAACACCATTAAGAATATGTAACACTGATTCTTCAGTCAAACATTTATGAAGCATAAAAAGAGGGTTTCCTTTTATGCGTTAAAGCGTACTTTTCTCTGTGATAAGCAGAACTTCGCACAATCGATTTTCCTTCTTGGAGAGGTTTGACAGTATTCTTTAAAATGGGCTTTATTGTTGGTTTTCTTTTGGGTATACAGTGAGCTGTGCACTCTGATACAGGATTTGTAATCGTAAATGGACGAGCTTCTGGTACATTCTTCTGATTTTGCAAAATACTTTGTTCTTGCGATGGGTTGTCGATCCTCGGTGTAACAACCATTTTTGGAAAAGTCAAATATTCTGGTGGTATTTCTTTAACGTTAAGTTCTGGGTCAGCCCTCCTGGCAATGCGTTTCATCAGCCTTACTTCCTCTTTGCCGAATTCAACTGTATACCCAGTTCGATAAAGAGCTCTTAATCGCTTGTCTTTAATGTCATTTGGGCTAAACCCCTCCCAGTTTACAATTACGATATCTTTCTGTTTATCCTTTAGAAAAGTTTTCCATACAGCGTCAAATTCGGCCAAAGATACAGGATTGTAAAGATACATGTGGCATGGGAACAAAATGAAAAAGTTACTTTCCGATACCGCTTGACTGACGTGGGTTTCCCTTTTCTCGCCAAACACGACGTCATACCAGGGGATTTTTACATGAAGTTGTAGGTGTTTCAGTGAAGGTCGCAAACAGTAGTGAACCAGTGAAAAAATCTCGTCATTCTCGTCACACATTGATATAAACACAATGGGACTTCTATTTCTTGATCGTCCCAATAGTTTTCGTTTCAGCAATATTATTTCGGTTCTAAATCTTATGGCAAGACAGAAAAATTGCGGTGAAAAAAACGGCTAAAATAGCAAATGAAATTTTCCAAATATCATTTTTCTTGTCCAGACAGTTCAATGTTTCAAGTGTTACGAATTCTGCAAACATTTTGGTGCCTTTGGCATCACAATAAAGTCTTTCTGTAGCGTCATGTGCTCGAATCCAGTTTCCTATCAAAAGATTGCCGCATGTACACTGTATTGGATTAGAACCAAACTGCACTTTGTGAGGATCAAGTTTTGAGAATTGTTCTGGAAGATACGACAACTTTTGATCTTCTATATTTATTTCTGCGCCACTTAAGTCCGCCACAATAGAGTTATCTATGAAAGAAATATCATTATCAGGCATCTGGAGATATCTTATTCTCTTTAAATATTCTCTGGAATCAATTGCTCTAATAAAGTTACCATCTAAGAGTAGGTTAACGTAAAACCTATCAAACGAACCGCTTGGCAACAACTCGGGAAGAAACTCAAGGCTTCTATTTCTGCAGTCCGTAGTAATCATGTTCTCGCTAGGTTTATCTGTGGAAGTACACGTGTCTGTGCAGTTCTCAACAATGTCACATGTCAGTTGGCTGAAGTTGCCAGAATCAAGCATCTTTTTCAAATTGGTACCGTACAAACGTTTCGGAGTGACGCAGGTGAACTCTAAGCCACCGACATCACCCAGGTTTGGCCAGTAATCAAGAACCCGATCGCCAAATCCTTTAAATAACGGATAAATACTGCAATCACAATGTAAAGATGCTGCATCTATGTGTATCTGGCCCTTTAGAAAAAGTCCGTCAGATGAATAATCCTTTAGACCAACTCTGCTTAAGTCATAGAACTGTCCAATGTTAGTGTTATTTAGGTATGTATCGCCAGGACCATAATCCCTGTCGATGTCAACCACGAAATCGTTTAGATTATATTTATATTACCCAAAGCGTTATTTTCGTATTTCAGTTCACAAAAAAATCCTTCCCGGATCATGTTTGTGACATCCACTTTCGTCAATAAATTATTTGAAAAGTCAACAGAGTAAATATTTCCGTTCAAAATTGAGATGGCTTCGGGATCTAACACTCCGATTTGATTATTTACAAACCTTGCAATTCTCAAATTCTCCATGTTCGAAAACGTTGAACTACTAATACTTGTGATTAAGTTATTATTTAACGTGAACATCGACTTGGTCTGTGTTATTTGCAAGGAGAACTGAAGTACCAAATATATCAATATACTCAAGGTGAAGATAAACAACTCTGATACTACAAGCTCTGGCATTAATTTCCCAGCAAGGTTTGGCTCTACAAGAACAACATCTATCATATTCCACATCATTGTCACAAGAATCTTCACAAAACATGTCATCGCGCTGGTTTGATGGAACTGTCCATAGTTTGTACCCAGTCAGTGTAACGTTCAAGCAATGTACACTTATGCCGATCGACACGAAGAGGAGCAGCAGAAATACTGGGTGTGTTTTAGTCGTTGACATTTTATTCTATTACACTGTTTACTGAAAAAGAAAACTAGGTATATTAGATATACCTTAATTTAACTCTCACTGCCAACAAGAAATTACAAACGATTTGCGTACCGCCTAGATCAAGATCAGGCTGTGCAGATATTGGATCCAAACCGTCCGTTAACTTATTCTTGATCTATGGGTCAAAATTATATTCAACATGAGTGAAAATTTTAAAAAATGAGACGACTTTATTTAGTTAGCAGCAAAAAAGCTAATTCTGCCAATTGACAAAATGCCTGACACATCTGATTTGAAAACAATTGCAGAGGAAAAAAATGGAATTAGGCCAGTCCCAATTTAAGTAAATTTTTATCTACTAGCTAAACATCTGTCATGGTCACACTTACGGTCATGCATGTATGTGTCCGTAGTTCATGTCAAACGTAGTCTGCCGTAGTGTTACTACGGTGAACTAGGTTGAAGTACGTTTGAAGTAGGTTCAAAATTGGCAAAAAGGGGAAATATAGAAAGTTTAAGTAGGTTGATCTACCTGTAAGTACGGTCAACTACATTCAACTCCGAGCAAAGTGGCTTGGATTAACTAGGGTATCACTACGTCTAACTACGATTAACTACATCACACTACGTATATAAAGTACGTCCTAAGTACTCGCAACTACGGTTAGTTAGTGTCAACTGCGTTAAGCTACAGTGAAACATTGTGGCTGCGCCTGCTCAGTACGGATAAGCTACAGTCATTGTACTTTTGGAAGTTGATGAGCCAGAAATTGCTGATTGCTTATTCAGCCATGCTGCCTTGGAAGAAAAGATGTTTTTCTAAAACTACGGTCAACTACAGTACACACTACAGTTAAGTAGGGTTAATTACGGTTAACTAAGGTAAACTACGTTCATACTACGGTCACAGTAGGGTAACAACATCGTTGTTAGCCGTAACCAATTTTTGAACATGTTTAAAAGTTATGTACTTACTGCGGGCAAATCGTAAGTTTAAACTACTTTCATTACTACGTTGAACTACAGCTATCTACGTATAACTACGTTCAACGACGTTTAATAGTTCAACTACGGCCAACTACGGTCATTTCCCACAACGGTCAACTACGTAAGCTGTGACCACGGCTGTACGAGTGTTTGCCCAGGTTAACAGGTTTTGCACGCTCTTTTTGTAAAGAACATTGAGAGCTCCGCGATTAGTAGGTTACGAATTAAATCTTTCAGCGTTATGGGCGGAAGCAGGGGCTTTGGCGGACAGCATAGATCAAGATAAGACTGCAAAAACGTACAATCTGATCTTGGATCTACAATGTCCACTCGGTTTAAGATATACATGTACACTATGTTTCAGTGTATATTATTTTCAGTTGTCGAGAGAGGTTATTCTATATAATTGGCGCTTGAAGCCAAAAATCTTTCCCTATAGAATTCCAATTTTATACTACTAAAATAATTTGAAAAACTGTTAACATGCAGAGACACATTTGAAAGAAAGAAAGAAAGAAAGAAAGAAAGAAAGAAGGAAAAAAAAAAAAAAAAAGAGAATATGATAAACTGCCAACATGCAGAGACAAATTTTAAAGAAAGAAAGAAAGGCAGAAAGAAAGAAAGGCAGAAAGAAAGAAAGAAAATTTATCTGAAGATAATAAAAATCAGTATCATTCAACATACCTGTTGCCAAAATTGCGTGCCCAATGAGAGAATGATTAAGTAGCTTCTTGATATAAACAGAAACATTGATCTGTTTTTGGGGGAAATCCCCGTCTCCTTCGTAAATTTTGCATACCCTTATTAACATAATCCTGTAATTTCATCCTCAGTCATCAATTCCTTAAAATCACTTCCTTAAACCTTTTGTTTTTTCGTAGACGATATTTCGAAAATCATCATGTGAACCTTAAGAGTCTGTTTCGCAGCTGTTGCAAGCTTTTTGCGGGACTATAGATCAAGATCAGATTGCACAGTGCAGTCTGATCAATAATTTATATTGTCTGCTATGTTAAAATATTCTAGCAAAGCCCAGTCGTACAATTGCAATTAGTTTGGTCTTTGCGCCGCACTGAAACGCTGTTTAATCAGAGCTTTACGGGCTAAAATTTTGTCGATCGACATTAATTGAAGCACAACACATGTTTTCATATAAAAACATTGTGATAAAATTGCTCGTTATGCGAAATTTCCCCTTTTTTCACAATGTTCTTTGGTGGTCTGATACAAGACGAAAGGGGAATAAACAATGAAAGGCAATATCAATTCTTTTTAAGTGAATTTATTTAGGCGGCTTATAAAGACTATAAAACATATTTTGTTTTGTACGTGTTGTCAATTCACGTTAAAACTTGATATCAAATTCATCATTCAAATGAATTATTCTCTGTGAAAAGATGGTTTAATACATTTGCAAAACGTTTCTACCATGTCAGCCTGCGCAGTCTGCGCAGGCTGACATGGGTCGAAACTTTTCGCTATAGGCCAATTCTGATGTCCAAAGAGCATACTACATCATGAATCAGTGTGTTGCCAGCCAGAATGTATTTTAAAGATTCATAAATATACTCAGTTCCATAAATAAGTGTGCACTTAATTTTCTTTTATTTCTCGCCGCATGTTTTACTGAAGACCAACAAATTTGGTATCATACTTTAGTTCAGAGTCTGTAGAAAATGCCAGTCTAATCAGATTTTGACTAACAGAAAGTTTAAGTTAGGTTTTTGCAGTTTAAATGAAGGTGGTACTAAAACCAAAGTTGCAAAAGTACTCGAAGACTAAGATAACATTAAAGTTAGGTTTTGGCCACCGCTCTCGTTCAGGAATGGAATAACATCCTGGTGCAATGATTTTATGTTATGTAAGGTCTATGCGACGTCGAATAATTGCCTGTATCGACAGCAGAGGTGGCCATACAAGATATTGATTGAAAAATTACAAGAACTTTAAGAAAAACCTAACTTTAATGTTACCTGAGCATATGTGGTGACTTGCTTTGTATAATGCACCTCGGAGATACATTTACTCCACCTTTGCTGGCCAGAGCACGGCTCATATTTACCTTGAAGACGAAGCCTTTCTCATTTTCTGGTAGTTAAACCAAACGAGCCCGTGATTGTATAGTCCAGGGAACAAAATGCCGTTGAAAACATTGAGGGAAAATGAGAAAATGGTAGTAACTATTTTTGTACTTTTTCAAAGACAACTTTTGTCGTTTGAGTCGCATTCAGTTTGTCGTCTGCCAGTGCTTTAAATGTGAAGAAGTCTAAAATCATGCTGCCTAGTAAATAACTATTATAATTGAATGGTGTTACGCGGAAATGTTTAACATTTTATTTCAATCATATCAACAGCGATAGCTCACACATTCATTTACGTCCTCGGTTTTACCAGTACTAAGCGAGAGCTCTGGCCTGTCTTGCCCAAGGACAGTCCCGAGGTGGACCCAGTGATCCCAGCAAGGTTAAACCCTGAGCTTGTTAGTTACGACTGAGTCTTACACTGTACCACTGAGCCACACTGGTCCTCTTGTCTGGCAAAGATTTGAAGACACACTCACATGCGAAAAACGACAACTGTGTACATGGTGTTCAAATAGTCTTCTTTACCCTACTCCGTTGTCTGCGCATGCCATATTCATCGAAGATTTGACCTGTCTCCTATGACGCATCGCTATCCTGTATAGGAAAAATATTAATACGCGGTTCGAAAACAACAAAAAAAAAAAACAAAAAAAACTTGGTTGATTAAAAAAAAGCAAGCGGAAAATGGCTATTAATAATAAGTATGCTGAAAAATCAAGCCTAATTATCGCTCCAAATTTCCTAGAAATATGATAATTTTACACGAGAAAAATTGCTTTAAAAATACCATTAATACCACTGCGAATCTTTGCATTTGTTTCTAAATATAGTCATGGGGAAAACCGGGATTGTGCAACAGACTTCGACAACAAAAATAATGTCCCCAACATGCTGGGCTTATACCGGGGCTGTTTTTCAAGCTGTTTCTCAAGCTTATAGGGGCTGTGTTTATAAATGACTGATCCCTAGGTTATATGCTAGCTATCCATGGCTGGATTAATTGTACCAGGTGGCGTTTTATTGGGTAACGGTTTATTTTATTTTGAAATTCGAAGTAACGTTTGCCGTTTCGAAAAGAAGTCCGGTTCTGTACCCAGAATACCTTAATCAGATAGGTTTGTATTTGAAAAATACCACCCAGAAGATAATGTCCCCAACCCAAGCATGGTCAATTATGATGTCTGATAGTTGTACTGCGATGGCGTTAAAAGTCGTATTTGTACAGAAATGGCCTGAAAAACCCTGTATGGTCACAAGGCAAACTATTGTGGGAAAAGCAGAAAATGCTGGTTACAAGCATTTTCTCCTTTCCAACAATGATTTCGAATGGCGTCCTTTTCAGGGTCGTTAAAAGTCAGGATTGTGGGGTACAAATTCACAGTGATTATTTACAAGTTTACAATTTTGTTGACAGTAAGATTGTCTAATACTACATTAGAATAGTCTCTAGAGAGGTCTTTAATTTCAAAAAAAAAATTCCCGGGGAAGACCCCGAACACCCCCCCCCCCTTACTAAATGGGGAATACGCCCTTTCGTGCTCTTTTCTACGGTGCCACAGGAACTTGGGGAACGTGGAAAGCATTCGATGGTCGTACCGCTTCTCAAAAGCCGACGACGGTCCTGTAAAACACTGGTTACCATTCTCTCTTTGTTCTCACAAATTTTTCGAAAGCCTTATTCCTTAGGGTCGTTGACACACCGGATTGGTTGGGGAACGGTTGAAATAGGAAGATATTATCTGTTTACCAAACGACAAAAAACTTAGCCGCGTCCAAACTGAAAGCATTTGCAGGCAACAATTCGAATGTGGTTCAAATGATGGAATTAATCTTTGAATTGGGTAGAAAACATTGTGGGAAAAGGAGAAAATGCTGGTAATCAGCATTTCTCCTTTTCCCACAATGTTTTCAAAAGGCCTCTTCCTCAGGGTCGTTAAAACTCGAGATTGTGTGGTAAAGGGTTATTCGACCTGAATTATTGAAATTATTAATGACTTTACTGATTTACATATTTCAGATGTTATAAGCGACGATTATGGCGTGCCTAAACATTGAAATTGTATCTACATGAATCATTTAATCGTCTTAACTGTTTACCTGACAACAAAATTTTAGTCTCGTCCAAACTGAAAGCATTCGCAGATGACAAAATGAATGTAGCTCAAATAAATGGTTCTGTCAATGAAAGAGTAGAAAACATTGTTGGAAAAAAATTAAAATGCTGGTTGAGTCTTCTTAGAGTCGTAAAATTCTGTTAGCAAAATGAATGACCCAGAAATTACCTGACGAAGGATCACGGAGTGGAAAACTTGTTTATTACGCCTGTCTTGAAGATTTTTTGACTGAGAAACTATCCATCAGTTACAAGTTTAACTGTCTATATTGATTGAATGCATGTTTTAAAAGATTTGCACGTGAGTGTTGCAATTTCAATGTAAATTGTTTGTGAATTGTGTGCATGTATGTCGGTCAGATCTCGGCGACCTGACCGTTCACAAAGATTAAAGATTTAATTAATTCATTTCAGCGTGATTGTGCTCATGGCTATATGCGGGTTTTAAGGAAAAATATGTACATGTATATCATTGACAAGACACATAGTTATAAACCTTTTTACAACGCCGTTCGTTGCCAAGGAGATACGATCCCAGAATTCCGCTTGACGTGCATGTGCACTGTTTGTAGGGCAAAAGTCCTGTATCATACTGTTGAAAGTCTGCCCGTTATGTCTTAATATTGTCAATAAACAGTACCACCGGGACTTGTTAAAAGGTTTTATTGATGAAATCTGTGAAGAATAATTGTGTCACAGGATGGTGTCATCATGCTGTGCACCGGGACGAATAAACAGATAGACGTCCCACAGTCAAAACGCCCCACTTTTGATTTAAACGTCCTAATTTTCCATTCCGAATCGGTTACATTTCCCTCTTCTAAAAAAGTCCCCTATATATAAAATTATTTGTTTGATATTGTATGGTCCTTTTTTAAAGAGGTTCTTCAGAGTTCTCATTTTACATTTTAGGCCTATTGTTGTCATTTTATAGGTTATTGATTTTTAAGCCATATCCTGCCTAACTTATATTTTTGAACAGCTCGAGAGGAATTTGCGTTGAAGTTCCTGTCATTTACCTTAATTAGTATCACTCAAATCATCATAAGAACTTGTGACGATGTATTTCAAGATCAGACTTCCCCTATGTGAGAAATTTTCTCTTTTCGCAAAGTCGATTTAAGATCACGAACTGCAGGCTAAGGGTTTAGGTCCATATCGTCTCCCTACATGATTTAAGAAATAATATTCTTTCTATCGTTGTTTATCGTTCAATAAACCACAGTTGTGAGTTATGAGGCACAATAAATAATCCACGAGGGCGATAGCCCGAGTGGTTTATTCATTACGCCTCATAACTCACAACGTGGTTTATTGAACGATAAACCACGATAGAAAGAAGATTATTTCGATTCTAACATGACCAATTCTTTATGAAAGGAAAACAAGTTCATCCTTAGAGTAAAAACGCGGATGAAGACTATGTTCTATTGAATAACTCACTAACTTACTTTATACAGAATGACGTCACTCTGCATGGAATGTCGCAGATTTTACCACGCTTTCCTTGCACTGTGTTTATAGAGCTGAATTCGCGTGTCATGTTAGAATTAAGAAATAATCTTCTTTCTATCGTGGTTTATCGTTCAATAAACCACAGTTGTGAGTTATGAGGCACAATAAATAATCCACAAGGGCGATAGCCCGAGTGGTTTATTCATTGTGCCTCATAACTCACAACGTGGTTTATTGAACGATAAACACGATAGAAAGTAGATTATTTCGATTCTAACATGACCAATTCTTCATGAAAGGAAAACAAGTTCATCCTTAGAGTAAAAACGCGGATGACGACTGTGTTCTATTGAATAACTCACTAACTTACTTTATACAGAGTGACGTCACTCTGCATGTGGAACGTCGCAGATTTTACCACGCTTTCCTTGCACTGTGTTTATAGAGTCGAATTCGCGTGTCGTGTTAGAATATGTATTCGACACGCTCAAATGCCTCTCCGTGTATAATGATCTCACTAATTACTGTTACAACTGTTAAAACTTCCATCTAACCCTTTACCAAACAATTACAAGTCTTGGCTACTAAAAAAAAAAAATATGTTTGTGAGAAAAGGAGAAAATGCTTTTAGCAATTATTTCAATCTTTCAATAATGTTTCCCGAAAAGTAAAGTAAACATAAATTATTTGTTATATACGATCCCTGGTTAAAAATAATTTGATTATACTGCAAAGAAATTTCTCGCGATCTGATTGGATAATATGCCCTGTATATACAGTCATGTTCACTGGCAAAATCCACGTAAAAACACTTTCCCTTTTGGGAGCCCCGTATACATGACTACACTTTCAACACAACATCCAAAATGGCGGCGTCGACCTATACGAGCCACCCATAAGACAATCATACTGAGTAGCCTGAACTATATAATTACTACTTTCCCTTGATAGTTGTCATTAAAACGGAAAGAAAGGATTATTGTTATTTTTTGTAATGGATAACTTTACACGTATTATCGTTTGTTGTCATTCTAAAATAAATACACGGCCTTTAAACGAGCCATCCCTTCGTCAGGTAAGCAAATTGTGAAGTGTCGATACTCATACATTATAACGTTTAAGGGATAACCTAATGGTCGTTTGAGGTAACTAATGGTCTTAAACTTTTGCCAGCTAACATTAAAATGCATAGTTACTTACTTTAAAGTTGTTTAAATCCATGTTTGAATAAAAATACCTCAAATGTCTATCGCAGTGACATCATCAAGTTTATGCACCAAACTGCACGTTTTACCAAGGTTTCAGTGACGTCAGTTCTCTGTGACGTCAGTTGTCATTGAATTGGGGCACTCAGAAGGGAAGTTCTGTGTCGTCAGCGTACTCAATTTGTGAGAACATAAAACGGGGAAATTTCACAGAATACACGTTGGAATGGTAAAACTTTGCAGTATAAAAAATTCGTTGTAAGGTCAGGTGGCAGGGGACTTGGAAACTTATTCACGCTGTGCAAGGCTGTGGCGAATTATGTCGCCACCTCGCCTTCGGCTCGGGGCGACATGATTCGCTACAGCCGTGAACAAGTTTCCAACTGCCCTGCCACCTGACCGTACAACTAATAATGGAAAAGAGCAACCATACACGACAACAGGACTTGTTCCATGTTCTAAAAGTTCTATGATAAAACTAACAAGTAGACCTATGTGATATTTATAATTTACCTAACTCTGCCTCGTCTTAATTAACGACTCTACATAAATGGGATTGTGGAAACACTCTGGTAAAGATAAAAATGCTGGCAACAAGCATTTTTTCTTTTCCCGCATTTTTCCAGCCTATGCTTCGTGGATTCATTTGTTACTTTGGGATCGGTTAACCTTTACTTTGATGATGTATAGATCTGAGTACAAGTATGGACCCAGCCATTAACAATAAAGGATTTGTAGGAGTGCATATTATTTCTCTTAAATTGTCCTTATCTGTCAGTCTGCTAGATAAAGGTATATCGAGCCAAATTACACCCTTGGCCACTTAAAATTATCATCAATCCCCAACGGCGACACATTTTCTTGATTTTTCTTTGACGTCTTTGTCTGTCACTTAAATACGGATCATTTTCTTTAACATAGTTCAGCACTAAGCAAGTAAGTTAATAAGTCTATGTATCGTTTCTTTGCCTCTGGACAGAACGCTTTTCATGTAATCACTTATAATTTAACGATTTTTGTGTACATTTCCAATAATCCCCCACTGTTTTTTTTTAGCCTTTTCGCCCTACACGAGTGTGCATGCGCAGTTTTCCATTTTCGTTTCCAGGAAGTAGCCAGTGACCAAAAGCGTTATAGGTTTTTCAATATCTTTGGTGGTCGTTTTGTCATGTAAGTTGACTGAACCCTGGTGGTTCGTTATCAAGAGTTGCATACCTTTCTCAACATAGAAACACACGTCAAATCGTTCTATCACGCACTCGTCACCTTTGAATGGAAGCACCCTGGTTCACCCGCGCCAGAGAAACCAAAGACAGTTCCACCAGTTGGAACCCAAAGGCTAAACAACAGTCTGACCGATGGAAGCACTCTTGCTATATAAGGCAAAGACTGTTCCGTCAGCTTGAAAGGTAATGGCCTCGTTTTTCTAGGATGCTGACAGAACTCTGATGGTAGATTATCTGCTAAACAGACAAACATTTAATCGCACATATTATGCATCTTCGGCAGTTCAGACAAAATAGTAGACCTAAACGCTGAAGGTGTGTTGTTCTTCCAGGACTACGCCCTTGTTCATAAGTCTGTCATTGCCATGGCCGCCATTAACGATTGTGGCTTTTAATTGATTGAGCATCCTGCTTTTTCGCCTGATCTCGCTCCATCACACATTCCAATACCAATTTCCGGTCAGATGAAGACTTCATACATGCAGTGGAAAACTTTCTGACCGGAAAAGAAAATAAATTTTTAAAAGTGGCATTGATACCCTTAAACATCACTGATAAACGTTTATAAGTACGGACTGGGATTATGTTGAAAAATAATTCAATATGTCCGCCAAAAGTCAAACTCTTACATATGTGGCCTACAACTTGTCAATCGACCCTCGTACATCGGTCGGCTTCATAGCTGAGTTGGTAGAGCCACATACCTGGTTATATACGAATGTCAAAAAAATTGCGAATAACCGATTACGGTTATTTTGCGGACAGAAGTGTTTGCGAATTCAAGACACTTAGAGCCTACAGTGTTTATGAAGGTCGTAGCTTCGAGTCCCTCCGCAGACATATTTTAGCATGTTTATGGTTCTTTCTTCAGCTAAAGGTACATGTATACGGTCACGTCCGTATGATTTTCCTTACAAAGTATAAATTTCCTCTTCCCCAAATACAATCTGGTGTAATGGACAATTTTACATCAGGACGAAATAATCTTTTGAAAAGATGGAAAACATTGTGGGAAAAGGAGAAAATGCTGGTTAGCGGAATTTTCTATTCACTTCAAGACGAACTTGTTATTGTGTTATGTTTAACCACCCCACCCCTTTATTCAACCCTGATGAAAAAAGCGTTTGAAAATATTGTGTCAAAAGGAGAAAATGCTGGTAACCAGTATTTTCTCATTTTTACACAATGTTTTCCTATGTTTGGGAAACAAATTCTATCATTTTAGCCTGTATTAATTTCTTGCTTTTTTCAAATATTAGTTTTTACGAGACCAGTCTAATTGTTATCGTATATTAAAGAGTTAAGTACAATACAAAAAAAAGGTCACTTCCTTCGTTTAATGAATTATTCAGATATATAATCTGATACATGTCCATTCAGATGTAAAATAGATAACCATGTATTTTTCCCGTATAATATTCACAAATACGATTTTCTTTTTATTGAGTCGAGCCCCGGTAGCTCAGTCAGTAGCGTGCAGGACTTGAGAACAGGGATCGCGGGTTCGATCCCTGGCTCAGCCAATTTCTTTCCGAGGATTGATGATAGTCATTGCGACAGGGTTCATTCTTCTCCCTACGCTGACTATTGTTTCGACGATGGTTATGTGGGAAAGCAGCCAGTGGCTTGGAAAGAAAATTGTGCGGAGTACTGTTAAAGGAAAAACTCCAGGAAAGCATGGAAAGTGTACTGATATAACTGAAATAATGTTGAAAACCGCGTTAAAAACCATACAATCATAATCAATCATTTCTTTTCATTGTGTACGACCTAGCCTAGGTCCGAGCGGTAATTATTTTTTGGTGTGGCTGAATGTGCTGGCTTTTGACCTACTTTTTGGTATTGATGACAAATGAATGAAAAGAAATTTGTTATTGGTCAAAAATGTAGACATGTTTATCTTAAGGGCCCCTGCCTATTTGCTGGCAAATTTACGTCATTTAGCTTTTTTTAAAGATTTTTTTTTTTTTTTGTTTAACCTTTTACAGCACAATGCCGACTTTTAAAGACCTTTGGAAAGAAGCCATTTGAAAACATCGTGGGAAAAGGAGAAAATGCTGGTTACCAGCATGTTCTCCTTTTCCCAAGATGTTTACTATCCTATCAAAGATGTCACAATGAAATTTTCGTCTGCAAAATCTTTCAATTTGGACAAATTTGGGCTAAAATTTTGTCGTCTGGTTATCACTAATTATCGCGGTCTCCTTCTACGGTCTATACAGATCTTTGGCAAAACTGCTCACTGGTTACTTGAGGACAATTCTTCAGTTATTTCCCTTGATTCCTCTCCAGTACTACATTAGTCCTGATAAGGGGATTGCTTGGTTTTTAGCCTTTATTTTCTTACACTGAACAGTTATGTTCTTGAGATAATATTTCAAGTAAATCTAGTTAGATTGTGTTACAAACTGATATATACGTAGTTCCAGATGATTAAGAACAGAATTTGTTTTGAATTACATGGGGACCTTATACATATTTCATAAATCATCATTACATTCATCGCAATCATCCTCAAGGGAACCAAGGATAAAATCAAAGGGTAACCGGTGAAAGGACCAATGTGTTGTTTGGTTACCGTTAGTCTTTATCTGGAATGGAAGACAATTTAATTTATCGGAACGGCCCCCATTATCAATCATTTTTTGACAGAGTAACGCCCGAATTTGTGAAAAGAAAACATGATCGGACAGGAACCTAGGTTTGTGCCCACTTAACCTAGCCTGGATCCAGGCAGTAATAATTTCCCAAATACTCCGCATAACGCTCTCTTGATAGTAATCTGCCATTGATCTTTGGCAGCTGTCTGTTCATCGCTTCCGTTATTTAAATGGTCATTTTTGATAAAGTAACGTCCAATGATAGGAAAGGAAAAAAAAAAAAAAAACGGACTGGAACGCAAACTAGGCTTAAGATATTGTATGAAAATGCCAAGCCCCAGTAGCGCAGTCGGTAGCGCACAAGACACAAGGGAGTCGCTGGTTCGATCCCCGGCTCGGCAATTTTTTTTCCGAGGATTGATGATAGTAATTGCGACAGGATTCATTTCTCTCTCACCGCTGCTCATCGTTTCGACGATGTTTATGTGGGAAAGCAGCCAGTGGCTTGGAAAGAATATTGTGCGGAGTACTGGTAAAAGAAACTCCGGGAAAGCATAAAGAGATGCACTGGCCGCTGCGATATAACTGAAAAAAAGTTGAAAACGGCGTTAAACATCATACAATCATACAGTTGTCTATAAATGCTTTTAACTCTTTGACAGAAGACAGAATTTTGGATTCGACGAAAGTGGAAGCATTTTCAAACAACAAAATTTTGATCTCGACCAATCAAAAACATTTTCATGCGACACATTAAAAGACGACACCTATCTTTGATAGTATAGAAAACAATGTGAGAAAAGGAGAAAATGCTAGTTGCCAGAATATTCTTCTTTTCCTACAAAGTTTTCAAAAGCCTTCTTCTTAACGCGTTAAAACTAGGGATTACGTGGTTAAGTCAGCACCAGACCTAATTTTAACTCGTTCATATAGAAAGCATTTGCAGACGACAAATTTAATGTGCCTCAAGTCTTAAAACTCGTTTTTAACGGGGTAGATAACATTAGTGGAAAAAGAGAAGATTCACCCACAAGATTTTCAAAAACCTGCTTCCCCAGGGTAGGAAAATACGTGACTGATTGCGAAAAAGTTATCTGTCATACATATGCATAAGATTAGAAGGAATATATGAGCTATATTCTAGGAAAAACGGGGTAATTACATCTCCATGATGCAATACACCAAGCAAGTCATCACATATTCATGGATCAATAAAAAACTATTTTGTCTAACAACCGACTAGATCTTTTGGTAGTATGGTCCTTGGACATGAAGAAATTTTACAAAAAGCAAAAAGTTTCGACTCATGTCAGCCTGCGCGGACTGCGCAGGCTGACATGGGTCGAAACTTTTTGCAAATGCATTAAGCCCCCTTTTCACTGATCTTGGCTCAACTAACTTTACGCCAAAACAATATAAACTTATACAATAAAAATATGAATAAGTAACAGATAAAATCAAAGAATTTTGAGGATAAACATGCCTTAGAGAAAACACATTATAATTTTCTCCTTACCAATCGACAAAATGAAAGACACGTCCGCAATAAAAGCATTTGCAGACGGTGATAAGATAACTCTTTTGAAAAGATGGAAAACACTGTGGGAAAAGGAGAAAATGCTGGTTACCAGCATTTTCTCCTTTTCCCACGATGTTATCAAAAGATATAATCTTCAGTGTCGATTAACACGGGATTCACTTGTAAAGTTGTTATCGAATAAACGTGAGGGAAAATGATAAAACTTAAAAAAAATGTCAAACAAAACTGAAATTATCGACTGGACAAAGAAAACAGAATGCAATGTATAGAAAAATAGAAAAATAGCATCTACATATGCATGACACTTTCGAAAACATGGTACCTAATGGAGACCTTATCGTTATGACCATTTTCATCGTTTGTCACAAAGTTCGCCACGTTTGTTCATTAGGGAAATATCAAAGTATGGGCAAAGGGTAAGAAAGTAATTGCCCGTATTGTTCTTTTTACCATTTTTATGAACCATTTTAAGTAACTTATTCGGACATTAAATGTGTCAGGATTGTTAAGAAATCATATCAGTTAGATTTTCGAGAAGACCGTTCAAGTCTGTTTTTTAAGGAGAAAGGAAATCGACTGGTTACCCGCTTTAAGTGTTGATTCTGACTTGGAAATATTCGAAGAACGCATGATTGTTGAAAAAAAAAAACTGTATAGATCTAGATGTATGAGGTGTGAGCTTTTTTTCCCGGGGGGGGGGTGGGGGGCGTGGTATTGGGAGAAGACACTGATAAAAAGAAATAGCAGAAATGATTTCTGAATGGAATAAATAGATTTATCATACAAAAAGGGTGAGAGGGGTTTTCTTTTGTGTGTGTGTGGGGGGGGGGGGGTGTGGGGGTGTGGATGAAGATGAATACAGGTTTGGGTAAAAGGACAAAGCAGAAATAATGGTGAACAGAATTTATCTAAATGACTGAGTGACAAAATTCTATTTGTAGAATAGCAATCAAAAGAATAACTTTGTGTTTGAACGTGCCCTGACAATTCTCAAGATTTTTCTTAATTCTGAAGTAACGCAAAGTCTGCGATGTAGACTTTATAAACTATGTCAAAGCTGCCAAACGAGACCAATTTCAAATCTAGAGCTAATTCTATGATATTTGACTCTGTGGTTCATTGTTTGTGTAATTGTATTGCACAGTTTTCAATCCGCATGTTATTTTCACAATTTGAATAAAAAAGCTATTTTTTTTTTTATCTATGAGGACCTATTTTTCTTGAAACAGAGGACTTATTTGTCCTCACAGGATTCAGTCATTTTACGGTTGACATAAAAAGGTGAGTCCTGAAAGGTCTTTACCTTCTAAAAAGAGTACTGTGAAAAGAGGGTTAATACATTTGCAAAAAGTATCGACCAAGACCAGTCTTTTTGCAGTTGGTCAATTTTCTGCATGTCAAACGACTAACGTTAGTGTACCTCATGATTCGGCCTGTTGTTTGACAAAATGGATTGTATGGACCCATAGTGATAAAATGGCTTGCTTAGTATCATGCATCACCGAGATACATTAAACCCCCTTTTGCCAAATCATGACTCGTATGATTATATATTTTTTAAAACTATCCTGATAGCATTTTCCATGTCATGCCTTCATAAAACTTTAGATTGAACAACTGACACTGTACCATAAGTACTTGTATGACTGATAACTGAAACTCTTGTAAAGTTGAATAACCCTGCGCGTAAGCTTAAACCAGACATTGGAAGTGGTGTTACAAGTGAACAATTTCGTAACATAACAATGGAATCGAGTGCCACGGTATTCGTCGTTTTAATGTCCTGTATCAGCCAGCTCTTCCATATGTCAACGGGTAAGTTTTTTCATGCTTTTCGGTAGAAATAAAGATGGAATATTGTTTGATATTTCATGGTTACGACCAGTGAATAATACCGATTTTATTTTCTAACTCTTCAGTTGAAGGCAGAAATAGTAGTTCCCGCGCACTAGTTACCTAGGTTAACAGCGCGTGCCATTCAACCAGATGGAAATATGACGAAATTTACCATAAATTTCTAGCGCTTTACGTAATATTGTAATGCTTTGTTATGCGGAGTGGGTACGCCACAGGAAATAACCGAAAACAGTTGTACAGGATTTTGATGTAAGGTCCACCAAAAAAGGGTTAGAAGCATGAAATAAATAGATTTTTTTTGGCGCAGGATCGAAATTCATTTCATCTCGTGAACATCATCGTGAAAATATTGCCAAAGATGATCACTCGATGAAACAAATATCGATCTTTCACCAAAAAAACAATTGTCCTCTATTTATTCTATATATTTTTCGACAGAGCTGCATAAATAAGCTTTTGACCTACTTCTTGTTATTGGTCTCAAATGAATTAATAGTTATTTGCGATTGGTAAAAATTGTGGACCTGTGCATTGTGCGGGCCTCTACGGCGCTATTTGCGGGCCCATTTATCACACCAATATACAAGAATTGCTACCTGCTTAGTCACACCTTAGCAAACGGGTCTGATAGGGAATTATTCTTTTCTGGTATAAATAGGTAATTTAACATCTTTTTTTGCGTTACCCAATAACCCACTACTGTATTGTGCTTTGAGTTTATTATCCAGGCGCACCGTGAGTGAGGACGTATAGATGTTGCAAGTTGAAATCCTCCCGGGCTTTAATCTTTACCAGACAACAACAGTTTAGACATTTCCAGATTGAAAGCTCTTGTAGACGACAAATATTGTGTAGATCAGTGATATTTGTCTTAAATAGGGTAGAAAACATTGTGGAAGAAGGAGAAAATGCTGGTAACCAGCATTTTCTCCTTTTCCCACAATATTTTCGAAAGCTTTGTTCTTCTAGGTTGTTAAAACGCGGGATAGTTTGGTAACGGGTCAAAAAGAATCGAGAATCTTTAGCTGAAGAGGAAGTTGCTTATTAATATGCCATGTCGATATTTTACAATACAATACAATCCTTGTATTATAGGTGCATTGCTGTCTCGAGGTAAACCTGTTCGAATGATCGATCAGTTTTTGGATTGGCAGGGGGGGAGAGCCGTTGATGGTAACGGCAACAGGGACGCTGAGAACTGTGGGTGCTGCTCCTCTACCAACTTTATAACAGATCCTTGGGTCGAGCTGGACCTGCAGCAAGAGTACAGCGTTTCTTCTATCGTGGTAACGGGTAGAAATACGCTCGGTTTCAACGGTGAGTCAGAGTTCGATACAGAATAGTTTTTTGTTCGTTTTTCTGGTGTTTTAGGTTGTTTTAGTAGTGTTAAAAACATATTTTATGTCACAGCAATAGATTTACTTATCCATGCGTTTTCATTTTTTAAGTTAATCAGTACACATCACGATACCCTTTTAAAACCACTGGCTGATTTCACATATGAACTTAGAAGAAATAGTGTTCAGTGGTAAGAGAGGAATGAAATCAGACACATTGACTATCATCATATTTCCCAGCTGTTAATTTTCTGCACAAAGCACTTTACTAGAGTTTGAATTTAATACCGTAATTGCAGTTTTGGATGATAACGATTTGGTTATTGTGGCGCCGCATGAGCAGCGGCACTATATTTTTATTCGCTTTTGAAAAGTGCCTGTGGGGATAGCCATATTGGATTCCGGGACATTTCGGCCCATAACAATTTCGGCCCATTACAGTTTCGGCCCATAACAATTTTGGCCCATTACAATTTCGGCCTATAGTCTGTACCCAAATTGAAAGACACTTGAATGTTTCCTTTCATGTTTGTCTGTCAGCTTGCATGCACCTACCTGACCGGCTATCAGTCTGTGTGTTGATTGATTGCTTTTATATGAAATGTCCGGTCACCCCATATTGTTTACTATATGGACTGGTCCAGTGTTTTTTTTTTAACATACATGTATAAATACAGTACTTTCATTACCAGATCGAGCCGGTACAAACTTTGTTTTTCTGTTTGGACTGATTTTTTGTTTTTCAACATGTAAAATACCGTACTTTCATTGCCAGATCGATAAAAACCAGACCGTATCCCAGATGGCCCAGAGTTTAAATATTTGTCATGTAGTATCACCATGTGGACCTCAACGAAGTTTGTTCAAGTGATAACCTTGACGTAAAGACTTAACCCGCTGTAATGTGCCCTATTTCAGAAACAACTGATTTGCGGCGCCATTGATGTTACGCATCAATATTTTCTTGTAGTTCTATTTTGTTCTATAATTACGATTTTAGATTTAAAAATGGTCTGCAACTCTTGTCGACATTTTGTGGAAAGGAAAAATGTTGATTACTAGCATTGTATTCTTTTTCCACAATTTTTGAAGGCCCATTTTCCCGTTGTTTGTTAAAAGAAGGAGTTGTTTGGTAAAGGGATGATACTTATACTACGAGCTCAGCTGAAAACGAGTCGGGAGGGGTTACAGCCCTTCCCTATTTCCCTTGTCATAACACTCTCTTCCCTCGCTTAAAACTTTCACCGATAATAGGCGAAACTAGCAGCTTTTGCACACGGTATAAGTTTAGATTAGACTTCAGAGAATGTACTATATAGCCTGCAACATGCGAAAAGGGACATTCGGACATTTGCGTAGAGTATCGTCTCGGATCAGCCTGCGCAGTCCACGACACTTTACAACTACATTAGAACAGTAGACTTGCGCAAAACAGAAAATTATATAAAAACGGAAAGTGTCGTTTCGGATTAGCCTGCGCGGAGTGCGCAGGCTGGTCCGAGACGACACTTTACGCAAATGTCGGAATGCCTTTTTTAGCGTATTGCAGGCCATATGATCCTGAATCTATATCGCCTGTATGTTTAGTTAAGCCTGTAAGATAAAAATCTTTCAGAGTTTGAGTAGATTGTATTTTCAGCGGTCGATAGACGTCGAGTTTCTATATTTAGCACTGGAGGATTTAAAACTGTTTACCCAACAATCCCGACTTTTAACGACCCTTGGGAAGAAAGCTTTTGAAAACATTATGCGAAAAGGGGAAAAAGCTGGTAACCAGCAAGAAACCCGTATTTCCCAAAGCGCCAGTAGGTGATACAATGATCAGATTGCATTGTTTCTTTTCTTTTACAGAAGATTACAAAGATTTGGAAATATACCTTACATGGCAGAGGAATGTAGAAAACAGCATACCTATATTTAGAGAACCGGATTATGTCTCTGAAACAAGTGTGTCCTTGAGCCAGCCTCGCAGAACAAGGTACATTACTTTAGTTCTGCGGGGTCCAGTCGAAAAATTGGCCATCTGTGAACTAGAAGTATATGGAGGTAAGTCACATCACAGGCGCCTGTATTGTCATTGGTGGAACACTGTTGCTTAAAATGGGTATTATAAACAAGAAAGATAAAAAAACAAAGATACCCGGTGTGAGAGGAACGGGAACCTGAACTGTGAAACTCTTTCGGGGTTCAATATGAAGGAAAATAATGAGGAGTGGTTTTGCCTGCAACAGTTTTTCTCTAGTCATTGTTTTGCATATTGTTGAAAATTGAAATTTTAAATGAGACATATTTCCCAAGAGTAGAGATTAGATCTTTATCCAATTCATCGTTGGAAAAGGAGAACTTTCTGTTAAAAACGGTGTATTTGAAAACATATGTGAACATGAAGAGGGTTATAGGGTAAAGTTTAGAAATATTAAATTGCCAATTAGTACCCGAAAACGATTATCTCCTATCATATTCAACTGCTGTGATTTGATAATACGCCCCGGGTTATCGATTGGGGATAGCAACGCTTGTATATCAGCGTCATAAATGGGCCCGCAAATAGGCCAGCAGGGGTCTGGTAAAAATATTTGTCCGTATTTTTGACCAACTGAAAACTACTAACGTTATTTATTCATTCCAGAATATGAATATATAGAAGCATGTAAAAGCCAGATTATTCAGCTACTCCGATAAAAAAAAAAAACACTGTAGCTTGTTAAATCAGATATTATAGGCTATTTTCTTAATATGCTGTATTTAGCAATCGTATCAAACCAATGAAATTTAAGATGTTTATAGTCACATGATCTTTTCAAAAAACAGTCAAACCTATATTACCTCTGTCAGACGTCCAACAGCCACCTGTATCAGGGGAAGCATCATTTTTATACGCCCGTCGAAGATGGGACGTATTATGGGATCACCCATGGCGTCCGGGAGGGCGGGCGTCCGGGCGTCCAGTTCTTTGTCCAGAGCATAACTTTGTCATCTCCAGTCCGATTGGCTTGAAACTTGGCATTTGTGTTTGTTGCAATAATACGGAGTGCAGTGCGAAAGAACCATAACTCTACCTCGTGCTGTCTTTGAGTTATTTCCCTTTGATTGTCATTTTTACAGCATTTTCTGCGTGTCCGGAGCATAACTTTGTTATCTCCTGTCCAATTGACATGAAACTTGTCATTTGTGTTTGTTGCAATAATACGGAGTGCAGTGCGAAAGAACCATAACTCTACCTTGTGCTGTCTTTGAGTTATTTCCCTTTGATCGTCATTTTTACAGCATTTTCTGCTTGTCCGGAATATAACTTTGTCATCTCTAGTCTGAACATCTTCAAATTTGGTATGCATGATTGTTGAAAAATTACGGAATGCAGTGCACAAGAACAATAACTCTTCCTAGCGCGAATTTTGAGTTATTCTCCCTTTGATCTTCATTTTTATAGCATTTCTTGCTTGTCCGGAGCATAACTTTGTCATCTTAAGTAGGAATGACTTGAAATATGGTGTGCTTATTTGTTGCAATATTTGGAAGTGCAGAGCGCAAGAATTGTAACTCTACCTCGTGCTATCTTTGAGTTATTTCCCTTCAATCGTCATTTTTACAGCATTCAGTGCTTGTCCGGAATATAACTTTGTCATTTCAAGTCAGAACGACTTCAAACTTGGTATGCATGTTTGTTGCAATATTACGGAGTACAGTGCACAAGTACAATAACTCTACCTTTCGCGGATTTTGAGTAATTCCACTTTGATCTTCATTTTTACAGTAAACATGTTTGTTGCAATTACGAAAAGTGCAACGCACTGGAGCAGTAACCTTACCTAATGCCCTTTTCGAATTATTCCCTATTCATTCTTTTTTTTCACAGCTTTTCATGCTTCTCTACAATATAACTTTGTCTTTTCATGTTGGAATGACCTGAAACTTTATATGCATGTTTCCTTAACATCAGAGGAAACATTCATGCCTATTTCAATCACTTACATGATTTCTGCTGCACTACTTTTTTCCTCTACCTGCCTTTTACGATTATTATCCTCCCTCGACAACTGGCGGTGGGACGGGCGTATCTTGCGACAATTTGCCGCTCTTGTTAGAAGCAGGCCGATGGCATAAACCCAAGAAGATAGAATATGAAAATAGAAAATGTAAAAATTGTAAAGTACTAGAAGATGAGATGCACTTTTTATTAGAATGTGACTTATATACAAGAATAAGGAAAATATACATAAACAAGTATCACTGGAATCATCCAAGCATGTTAAAATTTATTGAATTAATGACTTGCAAAAATATGAAAGTTATTCAAAGTGTTGCAATTTATATACATAAATGTTTCGAATTAAGAAATGAATTAATGTGCTCAAACACATGATTTTCTAGCAAGGGGTTGGTCACTACTGGCAATATGAGAAAGCAGAATGTGACAAGGTACTTTTACCCCTCTGCCAGATAAGCCCATAATTTTCAAGGACCTGAGTTGACTCTTTGCCACACAATCCCGAATTTTAAAGACCCTGAGAAAGAAGCCTTTTGAGGACACTGTGGGAAAAGGAGAAAATGCTGGTAACCGGCATTTTCTCCTTTTACCTCAATGTTTTCTACCATTCCCAAACCAAATTCCAATTTTTTCAGTCACATTTATTTTGTCGTCTGCAAATACTTCCAATTTGGACCAGTCTATAATTTTGTCGTTTGGTAAAGAGTTAAGGGGTATTTTGGAAGCAATGGAGGAAGGGGAGAAAATGTTGGTAACGGGCGTTTTCTCCATTTCCTACTGTTTTGTACCCTTCCAAAGTTCAAGTTTGTTTGCCGTCTGCAAATAAACTTCAGTTTGGACAAGCCTAAAACTTTGTAAGCAGATAAGGGGTTAAATGACATTAACTGTCGAAAGTGAATTTTAAACTTTACCACACAAAGCTTACTAACCTCCTTACTCCTTACATCTTACATTTTATTATCTAAATTTTCAAAACTTGCTATATTTCCAACTACCACTGCCATGAAATATGAAATATGAAATTCTAGATATTTATTTGTTCTCATTTTGGAATATTAATTAACCTCCTGAATGCTAAATGATTAATGGATTATCCCAAACGTAAAATGTTTTCTTAATATTAAACATTACAAAAAAAAAAAAAAAAAATAGAAATGAATAGTGGACAGTGTGGATCTAAGATCAGAATGCATATTCTGCGCAGTCTGATCTTGACCTACACGGCCAACTAAAGCGTCATAACTGGTATCTAGTACTGCAAGAGTTAACTGAAAACACAAAATAATGGTTTTGAGATATTTCATCACTTTATACATACCCTACTCCATATGGTTTACAATAATTTATTTTAAATTTGTAAACCTGCTAAATTTGTAAAATTTGTAGACTTTCTTGAAAAGTTTCAGTATACTGTACTGCTGCACTAAATTTTGAACTTTTAACTTTTGAAAAGCTATAACGGAATACAAGTGGTAATGTGCAGAATTATTATCCAAATTATATTACAGAAAAGGATGCATTGTGGAAAAAGGGGAGATCCCTCATTATGAGTGATTCCTCCTTTTCCTATAATGTATTCAAGAGCAATAGTTACGGATACATTTATGCTAGATTTTTTTTTTTTCTAAAATAATTGTTTGTGTTGGGCTAAATTTGTTTGTTGATTTACTATAAATATAGCACGTTAGAATTAGGTAAGAAATGTAAAAAGGAAAAGGGTTTAACCTCTTTACCACACATTGCCGACTTTCAACGACCCCGAGGAAGAAATCTTTTGAGAGCATTGTGAGAAAAGGAGAATATGCTGATAATAACATTTTCTCATCTTCCCTAGTCGAGCAACGAAAATTTGCTTCATTTTAGATACACTGACATTTTCGTCTACAAATGTTCGCAATTTGGATGGGTCAAAAGTTTTGTCATGTGGGAAAAGGGGTTAACAAACCACTTTCTGTATGTAAATGTCTTATTTGTAAATAATAGCCACACCCATTTATCTCTTCTTGTTATTTCGTTTCGAACAAGAGAGAAATAAGTGGATACTTTTATCTATGTAGTTATATAGCAATACAATAACTAGAATGAGTAGATATGACTGAAAAAAAAAAAAATTATGATGGTGATAGTGTTGGTAAAAGAAAAACGGTTGAAAACAGCAGTTCTTCTTTTACTAACACATACTCCTCTCAAAAATAATTTCTCTCAAAAATAATACCTATCAATAAACTGTTCTTTAAAACATTTATCGAAAATAATAATAGTTTTGAAAACATATTTGGAATTAACTATGCATACCCTTCGCTCGTATAACCTTAAAGTGAAAGGGAGGTAATCAGTAATCAACTAAAATTATTTTTCTTCAGAGTTACTTCTCTTTATCAAGTTTTTTTTTTTCCCCACCATTGACATCTAAACCTTTGTAAATATATATATTGTGTGGTGTGATAGGCAATATTGCCTTTTTTCCTTAATAAAGTTATTATTATTATATTATATATTTCTAAAATGAAAAGTTTCAGATAAAAATTATCTATGATATTAGTAATTTGCCTGAAATTTTTCCTAAACGACAAAGGTTAGACCTTTCCAAATTCAAAACATCTGTAGACAGCAATTCCAAAACTGGTACAAATGTGATAAAGCTCTCTGATAGGGTAGAAAACATCATGGGAAAAGAAGAATATGCTGGTTACCTGCATTTTCTGTTTTTTTCACAATGTTTTTACAGTCCTATCCCGCCGTGTCATTTAAACCTTGTTTTGTAAAGGGTTGATACTTAGTGTGGGTTAACATCGCGAATATTGATAGACATCAAACTAAACTAGTATCATCAGTATCACGAATGCTGGCTTTCAGAGTGTATGGGTCCTTCGTTGCTCGGTGGTAAATTATAGGACTGGTAACCTGGAGGCCAAGATCACTCCTTCCTTACTACATGGTTTCATCCTGTATAATATCAATACCTAACAACTGCCTTGGGGAGAATTCTCTTTAGCTCAGTGGTTTAGTTGTTGGTCTTTTAAACCTCAATAATCGAGGATCTTTTCCGCAAGGGTTCGAACCCCGCCAGGTGCGGTTTGTATTTCAGCTATGCATTTGCTGCGAACTTACGTTTTCGTAAGAATGGGCTATTGTGAGAGTTTCCCTGGACAAGGCACTTCAGAGCCCTAGCCTAGTACTGGTGAAACTCAGGATGAACACGAATAAGTGAACTGTCACCGTGATATGACTGAAAGAATGTTGAAAGCAGCGTAAAAAAATCATTCAATCAATTAATCATTTTTAGAGTGTAATGATGGTCAGTTCGGAGAATATTGTGAAAACAGCTGTAACTGTTTGGACGGACCCTGTGATAAAATAACGGGACTATGTCCGAGTGGTGCTTGCAGACCGGGGTATACTGGTTCACGCTGTGATCAAGGTAGGTAAAGTCTTAGGGCCGTTTAAGTGAATGGGAGAAATGTTTTAGTTGAAATAAAAATCTTAAAGGTAATGTATGACCTCCATTACTTGAAACGATACTGGAAAAAAAAAAACCTCACATACACTGTATTCGAATCACAATTGTATTTGAATGATCAAAATTGATCAGGCTTGCTATATTTTTCAATTAATTTTTACCCGATTCTAAATTTTTTTGTCTGCCAGCAACTAACAGTTGGACCGACCGTACAACAATAGATAGTCATCGTCACAGTATTTTTCTTACTTTTTAAAGGGTATGATTTGAATTTTAATGCATTTAATGAGTTTTAACACCTGCATTGTTTACTTTTAGCCGCTATCGAGCCTTTAATAAAGGAAGTTGCATTTAAGGCGAATCGTTATACAATTTGGATCTTGGCCTATGTGGAATAGGATATTGACGTCCAATCATAGTCTATGCTTTTTTTTTTCTTATTGCACATTTAATTTTTAGATGTAAAGGCTGGATTATCCAAAAAAAAAGAAAAAAAAAAAAGATGTTTGGGAAATATTACTTGGTAAACATTCAGCGGAAAATCAAGTAAAATTGACTAATTGTGACCTGCTGTTTATTAGGTTTTTAATCTTAATTGTTGTAGAGAATTCCAGTTATAAATCGACAAATAAAGTGTGCCTCAAATGATGATATTTTGTCTTTGAAAGGTTAGAAAACATCACTGGAAAAGGAGAAAATAATCTTTATCAGCATTTTCTCCTTTTCCCGCAATGTTTTCAGATGTGATCTTCGTAAGCGTTGTTAAAGCATTTATAGTATGCCATCATGAAAGAAGATAAATACTATGACTGTAACATTTCAGAATGTAATGAGGGTCGATTTGGGACAAGCTGTGCTAACACTTGTGGGGTTTGTCTAGATAACAACGTATGTGACAAGGTAAACGGTGCATGCCCAGACTGTGCCAATGGATATCAGCCACCCCTCTGTAAGGAAGGTAAATATTCCAGCTTTTGAACAAATTATAAGAGAATTTTTTATGTAAAAATCTAACTTGTGAAATTTGTTTAAATAGCGCCGTCTACGACGAGGAGTGGGCAGGAGTTTGCGCAAACTGTGCTCTCTGGCTGTAAACATTCTTCCTTTGTGGAAGGTAATGTGGGAGATTTTGCCAAACAAAGGAAAAAGATGGTTTATGTATGAGTCTAACTTGTAGGGTTGTCTAAATTACGCTGTCTGCACAAGGCGGAAGGAGCTTGCTATCGGTGTATTCTTTGCTAATAACCACCTCTTTGTATGGAGGGTAAGGTGTTCCAGCTTGTGACAAAATAGTTCATATATGAGCTGTGCTCTGGCAAAAGGGGTTTAATGTATTTCCGTGATACAAGTCATAATATTACTATGGATTCTAACAATTCATTTTGTCTAACAACCAACTTAATCATCGGGTAGAATGGTTTCTTTGACATATAGAAAATTTAGCAACAGCAAAAAGTGTTGCTCCAGGTAAGCCTGTGCAGTCCGCCCATTTGTTTGCTTTTAAGTCAACTTTCTGCATGTCCAAGGACCATTCTATCTCATGATTCATTCGGTTGATAGACATTGGATTTTATGGATCCATAATCATGTGATGACTTGCTTGGTATAATGCATCATGGAGATGCCAGAGCATGACTTAAATGTAATACAACAACAGTCTGCATTTCTGTGTAGTCGGATCTGGCAGGTCCATTTGATTGATTGAATTTGCGTTTATTTATCGTCACCACCGGTTGCCCATATGGGCATATGTTAGTATTGTTACGGGGGATAGTGCAGATACACGACGAAATCCATCCTAATTTACCTCTGATTCTTTAACGTGCCCAGTGTATAGTGTAAAGTCTCATCCGAAAAACTATTAGTAACTTTAGATGACCAGCAGTGGGAATCGAACCCACACCCTCAAGTGACCCGAAACATTACATTCATGAGTCTTACGCTCTACCAACTGAGCTATGAGGGCTGGTCAAAAGGTCGACTTGCGTTAGTTATGAGGTGCCTGGATGGGACCGAAGGTTTAACCAATCAGATAAATAATTATGTTACTTTCTAAATCTAGAATTAGACTAAGAATGCAATTTAAGAATTTTTGATGAGTACGAGTCCAGCTGATCTGTATTTCCATTCTTCGCTTTTCTATCACTGAATTCAGTCATACTGAGTCTTTACCAAACGACCAAATTTCGAAATCCACCAATTTGAAAGCGTTTGAAGACGACAAGTTGAATGTGGCCCAAAAGAAGAATTAGGTCTTTGAAATGGTAGAAAAAAACGTGGAAAAAGGAGAAAATGCTGGTTACCAGCATTTTCTCCTTTTCCCACAATGTTTTCAAAAGACTTCCCCTTAGGGTTCGTGAAAACACAGGGTATAATAATGAAAATGATAATGATAACAATAACAATATTACTTTTACTACTACTACTGCTACTGCTACTACTACAACAACTACTACTACTCCTACTTATGTTAATAATAATAATAATAATAATAATAATAATAACTGTGTTTGATTAGAGACAACAGTAGGTCTATCCACTCGACAGATTACGTTTCAAGACCATTTAATTTTCTTTGCAGTTTGTAAGCAGGGTTTCTTCGGCGTAAACTGTGCAAATGAATGTGGGCGATGCAAAAACGGGGAGACATGTAACCCCTTCACTGGGTACTGTTCCTCCGGTTGTGACCCTGGATATTTGGGAATCTCGTGTAAAAATGGTAAGTATTGCTATATTTCATAAGTATTTTAAGCAGTGAAGATGGGAATTATTACAATGGACGTGACCCAGATTATCTTGGTGTCCTGTGTATGAATGATACATATAATACCCTGGGTATCTCGGTATCTCATGTCAAACCGGTAAAAAGTCCAGATGCATTTGTTTGATAAGCAATTTAAGCTGCATGCGATCTTTCAGTATCATAATTCGATAAACATCTTCGTGTAGAGGTTGACTTCAGATTGAGTCTTTTACAAACGAAATAGATTTAGGAAAAATTATAACTTGCTAAACTGATGAAAGTTTTCTTTGAAAGTGAAAAACCACTGTCTTCTTTTCAATGTTTTCAAATGTACTCTTTTTCATGGTCGGTAAAGCACGGGATTTGTTTGGTAAAGGGTTAAACCATTACAATGCACTTATTTTTGTAATGCTTCTGCAGTAGTCAGCTTTCTTTTTCAAACGATGAGGGAAAAAGCACTTCTTGGTTTTCCTACGGTGTTTTTTCACCAGCAGTATTCCTTTTTTTTTGTTATTTAGTTTTCAATATTATTTTTAGAAATATCGCGGCGGTCATTGCTCCTATCCGTGCCTCCCTGGACTTTTCTTTTACCAGTATTTATATTCTTCCCAAGCTACTGACTGCTTTCCGACGTAACCATCGTAGAAAAAAATAATCAGCAGTGAGAAAAGGAGGAATCTTGTCACAATGAATATCATAATGCTCGGAAAGTAATTGGGCGAGCTTGGGATTCGAACCACCACCCCTTTTTTCCAAGTCATGTAGGCTTCCGAGTGCGCCACCGGGCTCGTCATCAGCAGTATTGTGTAGGAGACTAAATGTATTTTTATGCACTGTTTGATTTTTACATATACCCAATATTTCCTGAAATGAGTATGTCTTCAGGCTGAGATTTTGCTTGTTTAAATGGCGTTTTTACGTCCTTTTCTATAGTCTTTCTGTCATATCATATTGACAGATCACTAGTTCATTTCTATCCCTCGAATATATTAGCCATACTCTGGAAAAAAAAAAGGGGGGGGGTTTGAATGCATCCTCGTGACGATTTATACTATGCAAATAATAAGATGATTTTTGTATCTTTTGTATTTTTTAAATTCCATTAGGTCAAACAACCGACTGAATCATAAGAGAGAATGGTCTTTTAAGATGCACAAAATTTACATAGTATTTACATAATACATTGTATTGTGATACAACGTTTCCACCCAGGTCAGCCTGCGCGGACTGCGTAGGCTGACCTTGGTGGATACTTTCTGTAGATTCAATAAACCCCCTTTTCACAAAGCATTGCTCATATATACTTGGTTAACTAAAGATACTTGGTCTCTACATGTAAAACATTCATCACAATTTAATGACCATGTACTTACAGCATGCCAAAACTCTCGCTATGGCGAAAACTGTACGATGATATGTGGTTCGTGCAAAGACAATGCCCCGTGTGACGTCACCACCGGGCAGTGTGACAACGGTTGTATGGCTGGTATGAAGGGGACATTCTGTGACATTGGTTTGTAATTTATCAGTCTGGCAATATCTAGCGTTTATTTAATCTTTAGCTGACGACAAAATTTTTTACTCTTTCAGATTGAAAGCATTTGCAGCTTGGAATCAAATATAGCTCAACTAACCCCTATCCTGCTATGTAAGATAAATCAAACTTTCACAGCGACAATAAAAACCCCAATAATGTTACTTCAAACCTATTTTTTGGAGAACTATCAAAATATATCAGTAGTATAGGGAGGCTCTTTACGGGGTCTGACAGGCCTGGTCAGACCCCTAAAGAGCCGTCCCTGTAGGCCCTACACTGCCTACCCTACAGAGAATTTGTCCCAGTTTGCCTACCCTGAAAGAATTTACATTATATCACTTCTACAAAAAAATACCCAGTTTGCCTACCCTGATACCCAGTTTGCCTACCCTGAGGGAAAATGGGGGGGTGGTGGAATTTATCTATGGATGATTTTCTCTCTCTAAAAGCCTGAATACTGAGTTGGACTTAGACTTTTTTCTGCATCTATGAATGATTTCTCTAAAAGACTGAGCACTGAGTTGGACTTAGTCTTTTTCTGAGTTTTTTACTCTTTGGAGTGTAACTCTCTGGAGTGTAACTCTTTGGAGTGTAACTCTTCTAAAAGAAAGAAGTTTGACAATTTGAAGCAATGACAATTTTGAAGAAAGATAGAACTTTCGTGGTAGATGGTTAGTCCTGAAAAGGACTGTTGGGTTAGCTCTGAAAAGCGCTGTGACAATTTGAAGAAATGACAACTTGAAGATAGAACTTTCGTCTGACAACTTGAAGATAGAACTTTCGTCTGGCATCTTGAAGATAGATCTTTCGTGGTAGATGGTTAGTCCTGAAAAGGACTGTTGGGTTAGCTCTGAAAAGAGTTGTGACAATTTGAAGAAATGACAACTTGAAGATAGAACTTTCGTCTGACAACTTGAAGATAGAACTTTCGTCTGGCATCTTGAAGATAGATCTTTCGTGGTAGATGGTTAGTCCTGAAAAGGACTGTTGGGTTAGCTCTGAAAAGAGCTGTGACAATTTGAAGAAATGACAACTTGAAGATAGAACTTTCGTCTGACAACTTGAAGATAGAACTTTCGTCTGACAATTTGAAGAAATGACAATTTGAAGAAAAGATAGAACTTACGTCTGACAATTTGAAGAAAGATAGAACTTTCGTGGTAGATGGTTAGCCCTGAAAAGGGCTGTTGGGTGTCCTATAAAGGACCTGGTTTGGAGGTTGTGTTTTTAAGCACAACCTCCAACCTTTCTGCAGGCTGGGCAGCTACTCGCCGCCCGCCTCTTCAATCTCTTCAGCTCTTGTGCGTCTAGGTTGAACTTCAGTGTGAACGGTGGCTCGTTGTCCTCGTTCCAATTTTCAGTAGAAGGCACAACGAACTCCTTTTTCTCCTTCTTCTTTGCTGGCAGCTGGGCAATTTCCCAAAAATCCATTTCTCTAAGCGAACACTCCATTTTATCGACTTGAAGAAAATGAACGATGTGCGGGAAATAACGCTGGGTTTTATAGCTTTTCAGACGGATTTAACTAGTTGACCCATGACGTCATTTTCTCCTATGTTTTTCCCGCGTCGGCGTTTCATGCTGTTTTGGCTCCAAATTAATGTTATCCAATCAGAATTATCGTTGTTTTTCTAATACTAAATGTTTTATTGTTGACCAATCTATAGTTTTGTTACATTTTCTTGTTCGGGTTAGAAAAAACTAGAGTTTGACTATTCTATGACTTTTTTGATTATGAGTCTTCTGACAAAATGAAAAGAAAGATGTTTATTTAAGATAGCTAACCCTGAAAAGGGTTGATTTTTTGTGCAGAATACACTTTTTATCCTCCCCTCTTTCTTTCGATTGATTCCATTTTATCTAGCATTTGCATCAGATGCTCAATTTCATACCTGATATATCTGAAACGTTCTCTTTCTTCTAACCAGAAGAGCAATGAGAGAAAAAATGTCAATCCAAACATTATGGGATACTGACTCAGCTTTTACGAAAGTTAATGGTGAATGAGAAAAAATTAATCAAGAGTTTAGTGTTTTATATGTGCAATGGATCACTTTTTAGGCTTTTTTGATTTTATCCCTATATCACCGAGTTGGACTTAGTTTTTTCATCCTATGAATGATTTTTTCTCTAAAAGCTTGAGCACTGAGTTGGACTTAGTTTTTTCTGCATCTATGGATGATTTCTTTTTTCATCCTATGAATGATTTTTTCTCTAAAAGCTTGAGTTTTTTTTTACCCATATGCTATTAGGATTGCTTTATTGTTTACTTCTATCCACTACTTGGCCTTTAAGTGGTTTCTCTCTAAAAAGTCTGACCACTGAGTTGGACTTAGTTTTTTCATCCTATGAATGATTTTTTTCTGTAAAAGCTTGAGCACTGAGTTGGACTTAGTTTTTTCTGCATCTACGGATGATTTTTCTCTCTAAAAGCCTGAGCATTGAGTTGGACTTAGTTTTTTCTTCACTTATGTATGATTTCTCTTTCTAAATGCCTAACCATTGAGTTGAACTTAGTTTTTCTGCATCTATGGATGATTTCTCTTTCTAAATGTCTGACCATTGAGTTGGACTTAGACTTTTTTCTGCATCTATGAATGATTTTTTCTTTCTAAAAGACTGAGCACTGAGTTGGGCTTAGTCTTTTTCTGAGTTTTTTTACTCTTTGGAGTGTGGGTCTTTGGAGTGTGAGTCTTTGGAGTGTAACTCTTCTAAAAGAAAGATGTTTGACAATTTGAAGAAATGACAATTTGAAGAAAGATAGATCTTTCGTGGTAAATGGTTAGTCCTGAAAAGGACTGTTGGGTTAGCTCTGAAAAGAACTGTTGGGTTAGCCCTGAAAAGGACTGTTTTGGAGGCTGTGTTTTTTCTCTACCGACAGCTTTTCTTTGGCTTTTTCGGGATCTTGAAATCAACGTGATTATCAATGTTTTTCCCGTATTTGCCCTGGCCTACCATTATTGGTGTACTTGGCTTTTGATCAACTCGCTGTTTCTTGTGGAGATGACTATCGTCTTCCTCAGATTTCCGTTTTGTTGTTTTTCTTGGTTGTTTTTCCTCTGTCTTTGGCTTTTTCGGGATCTTGAAATCAACGTGATTATCACTGTTTTTCCCGTATTTGCCCTGGCCTGTCATTATTGGTGTAGTTGACTTTTGATCAACTCGCTGTTTCTTGTGGAGATGACTATCGTCTTCCTCAGATTTCCGTTTTGTTGTTTTTCTTGGTTGTTTTTCCTCTGGTTGTTTTTTCTTTGGTTGATTTTTCTTCACAACACTTACGATAGAGTCCACTAACTTGTGAAGATTGGTTTTATCAAAGTCAAACTCCACAGGGATCTTCACAGGAACTGTTGAAATGCACTGACCCTGTTGGCGTAGTACCTCGATATTTTTACTGAGCTGCTCGGTGTTTGTGTTTAAAGTTTTAATTTCCTCCAAATGCCTGTTTAAAGTCTCCAGTTGTTCTAAGATCCGAGTCATCATGGCATCTTGTTTTGAATTTAACTGTTTCATCTCTTCACAAATGTTGTCCAACAGCGTCGGTGGGTTGATAATTGTCGAATTTATAACTGATGAAAGAATGTCTCCATTGTTTTCCACTAGTGGAAAATCGTCAAAGTTGATTTCATCTAAGTTGCGCTTCATATTGAAACTGCTTCCGAATATTGATACTGCTTTCGAAGTGATCGTTAGCTGAGAGTCAAAATGATGAGTGTATAAAATAACGCTGAGTTTTTTATACGTTTACAGAGGATTGAAAATTTAAGAGCGCGGACCTGGCGCAAAACACCAGGATTGTACTGTGTGACACCGAATTAGGAGTGGTGAAAAAACACCGATATAACCATCGATTTGATTGCACAATGTTAATGAAACGCCGACGCGGGAAAAACATAGGAGAAAATGACGTCATGGGTCAACTAGTTCAATCCTCCTGTAAAGCTATAAAACCCAGCGATATTTTACATAAAAACATATTTGTTGCAGGATGGTTCGAATTCTTGTGTGCCCTCACTGCGCAAGCAGATGCCAGATAGAGTGTGGAAAATGTTTTGCCATACTTGAGTATCTTGGACAGAAACATAACTGTCCAGATACAGATGAAGGATTTTACGATGATGATGAAGGTTCATCGACTTGCTGTGAACACTGTGGGTGTGAAATCACCCCAGCGGATCGGCTAGAAGAGTCGTAGAGCTCGATGTTGTCGTGAAATCCTTAAAAAAGCCCTTTTCAGGGCTAACCATTTAGCACGAAAGATCTTTCTTTTCAAATTGTCAAAAGTAAAAAGACTTACAGTCAAAACTAGAAAAAGTCAAAAGTAAGAAGTAATTATTTTCATGTTTTTTTATTTTCAAGAAGAACTTATATACAATGAAAAAAATCAAGTCATGAACTGTAAAGACAAAAAATGAATGAACTGTAAAGACAAAATTGAATGAACTGTAAAGACAAAAAATCAAGTCAGTCTTTTTTGATTAATTCAATATTGTGTTTAAATCTTTTTTCACTCAGTATGTTTTCTTTTTTTCTTCGGAATGTCAGATTCACATTTGGTTTTACGTTTTCTTTTCCTTTCGTTGTTTTTTAATACCATATCTGGACAGATTTTACCCTCGTGTTTTGTTGATTTGCAAAAGAAACAGTTCTTTGTTACTCGTTTTTTCTTCTTTTCGTTGTTTTGCTGTTTTTCCTCTCCGTACGAGCAACCCGGTTCTGCAGAAAATTCGTTTTTTAGGTCCAAAGTTTGTTGTTTTCTTAGATTATCATTTGTAGATATTTTTTTCTCTACCTGTTCTGTTATTTTGCAGATTTCTGATTCGGTGATAGCCGTTGTGTCGCTCTGCATGTCTACGGTCTGAGTTTCAATGGATGATGTAGCTTGTGGTGAACTTTTTTTCCATGTATTTTCGCTGCAGAATGAATTTAGTGTCCCGACGAATTTCATATGTTGAAGATCGACACCTTTGTAAAACGTTGGTGAAATTTCGATGTCATGACTGTGTGGATTCACGTAGACAAAAACAATTGTTCCTGTCTGATTTTCTTTTTTTGGACATTTTTTGACCCAATGTCCTGCTTCGTTGCACGTAAAACCAATACTTGTTCTATCGCCATTCACCCCATATCGTTTGTCGATCGTCGCTTGATCCAAAACTCTGTATCTGGTAGTACGGTAAGCATCTTTTTCTTCTAAATGTTGGTGGGATAAAAATGATCCCACGTAGTTTCCGATATGATTAACACGATACTTTGATGGAATATTGCTGATCTCATAATCGTGGTTGTATGGATTAACATACAGATGCACCCTCTTTCTAAGTGGTGATGTATTTTGCAACTTGAACTCGCTCATATTCTTTTATCAACTGTACTGTCTGAGATTGAGCAGTAGAATGATTAGATTTTCACAACTGTCGTCTCTATTTATACACTGTTGCAATGGAGAGGTTATATAAATTGTTAGTTTTTCTCACTTCCTGCATTATTGTCTTTTCACTCAGAGCTAAAACGATGGGTAAAAGAAAAAGAATAATAACCTATTCAGACAGCGAAAGTGACGATGAGGTATTTCCACCAACAAAAAAGAAAAAAACTAGACCGTTGAAAGAAGAAAGTGACAGTGACGATGAAAGTATCAACTCTAGCTTAGACATGAAAAGTCTATATGATTTAACAGAAAGGGGTAATAAGAAGTCAAGAAAATTTAAAACAGAATCACATGTGCTGACGGTGAGTTTTAAGAAATTTGAAGAATTATCACCTCAGAGACTACTTGGATTATTTGACGATGTTACCCATGAAATCATTCGAAAGTTAAATGCTAACCCGACGGACATGATTAGAATTACCATCAATCATCCTTCGTTGGAAATGGGAATCCATATTCCTTTTTTAACTACAGAACAGTTACAAGGTGAAACTATGCTGAATGAAATTGAACGAGTTCTACAATCGAATACAGATTTCGTCTTAAGCGACGGATTCATGACATTTGACATTACACATACAATACCTCCAAGTGGTAGCGGAAAATATAGATCATCATCTGAATTAGATTCAAAGGTTTTTGCCCAGAAGAAAAAATCCATTATTCAAATTGGCAATCATGACCAACTATGTTTTGCAAGAGCCGTTGTTGTGGGAATTTGCTACAGTGAACGTGAAAACACCGGAGCATGGAATAGAAAATGGGATCGTATTCATCGTTCAAACTCCCCTCTTCAAAAGACTGAAGCTGAGAAATTGTTGAATGAAGCTGGAGTTTCACCAACACAGCCTGTAGGAATTGATGAATATAAAAAAATTCAAACATTCTTGTATGAAAAAGGCTATGTCATTAAAGTTCATCAACAGCATTCAAAAGTGGAAAAAATATTTGAACATCCAGAAGTGAAAACCAATAGTAAGATCATACATTTGTACTTTCATCAAAAACATTATGACTACATCAAATCTATCAAAGGTTTTTTTTGTTGTACATATTATTGTGAGTTCTGTGATGTGGGTTACTCTCAGCGGGAAAGTCATGCTTGTTCAAATATCTGCAAAGGTTGTTGGCGCAAAGGAAAATGTCCATCAGAATTTAAAGAATATGTTTGCAGTGATTGCAGTAGACGATTTTTTAGTGCTGAATGCTTTGAAAATCACAGAATTGTTCAAGGTAAAGAAAAGAAATCCATTTGTGAATTAGTAAAACTCTGTTCGAAATGTGGTGTGCAATATCTTGTCAGAAAGAAAAATCATGTTTGCAATGGAAAGAAAAGGTGTCATATCTGTAAGAGAATTGTTAACTTTTCTCATTGATGCTATATTCAACCTTACCAAAGTAAGTTGAACCATGACAGCGATGACGAGACGAGTTCTTCTGTAGTCAAAAAACCACAGTTTATTTTCTTTGATTTTGAATGCAAACAAGACACAGGGGTACACATCCCGAATTATTGTATTGCACACAGAGCGTGTGATGAATGTATCGATAAATCACTTGATTTTCATTGTTCTACATGCAGTGAATTTGAAGAGGGTAGGGAAGTTATTTTTCAAGGTGAAGAAACTTTGAGTCAGTTTTGCAAGTGGCTCTTTTCAAAACATCATAAAGGAGTCACGGCTATTGCCCATAATTTCAAAGGTTATGACGGGCAGTTCATTCTTGGCTATATTGTTAAAGTTGGGTTAAAACTTCCAAAATTGATCATGAATGGAAACAATATTATGAAGTTAGAACTGAATGGTGTACGTCTGATCGATTCTTTCAATTTCATGAGCTTTGGTTTGGCAAAATTTCCAGCCACATTTGGTCTTCAAGAAATGAAAAAAGGTTACTTTCCTCACTGGGCAAATACAGATGAATTTTGGAGTTACATTGGACCTTACTTGGATATGTCTTATTACAAACCCGACTCAATGCCTAAAGAGGCTAGGTCAAAATTCATAGTTTGGTATAATGACAAAGTTCAAAAGGGTGAGGAATTCAATTTTCAGAAGGAGATGGATTTGTACTGTAGGTCAGATGTTGATATCCTTAGACGAGGGTGTGCTGAATTCAGAAAGCTGTTTATCGAACAGGGTGGTATTTGTCCATTTTTAGAGGCGATTACCATTGCAGATGCCTGTAACAAGGTCTGGCGAAGCAAATATTTGCCAGAAAATCAAATAGCTATCATTTCAAGCAAAGATTCATCCAGACGTCGCTTTTCTATGAAAGCGATACGCTGGATTCAAAGCGTAGCTCAGGAAAAAGGTATTAATATTCAGCATGCAAAAAATGGTGGGGAAGTTCAAATCGGGAGATATAGTGTAGATGGTTTTCACCGTCAATCAAACACTGTTTATGAATTTCTTGGCGATCTTTACCATGGTTGTCCTGTATGCTATACAGATCGAAAACAGATCAATCCTATTAATGGGAAATCCATGTCTGAATTGTACAAACGTACTTTTGAACGTATAGCAGATATCAAAGAAATGGGATATAATGTAGTGTACATTTGGGAACACGATTTTGATGCTAAGATGAAGGATAAAGAGTACAAAAAACTCATTGAAAAGTTATATCCACATTTGGACCCTATCGATCCGAGGGATGGCTTGTCTGGGGGAAGATGTAATGCAATAAATATTGGTTATGATGTTGATGAAAAAAAAACCAAAAATGAAATCAAGTACATCGATATCTGTTCTCTGTACCCTTATGTTTGTAAACACAAATCCTATCCTGTAGGTCAGCCAGAAATTTTGTCTGCTGAGAATATTGACATGAACAATATTCGACAATATGAGGGCTTAATCAAATGCAAAGTTTTGCCTCCAACTGATTTGTTTCACCCCGTTCTCCCAGTTCACTGTAACAACAAAATGATGTTTCCACTCTGTATGAAATGTGCAGAAGAAAGTTCAAGCATTTGTAGGCATGGTAAAGAAGAGAGGGCTTTGGTCGGAACTTGGGTTACTTTTGAATTATTCAAGGCTCTTGACTGTGGTTATCGATTATTGCAAGTGTATGAAATTTGGCATTTCAATTCTGTATCAGATCAGTTCTTTAAACATTATGTGGACAATTTCTTGAAAATTAAGCAAGAAGCCAGTGGTTATCCAGATTGGTGTCAATCAGACTCAGAAAAAGATCAGTTCGTTTGTGAATATGAGAAGGCGGAAGGTGTTCGTCTTGATCCAAGTTGTATTCAAAGAAATCCTGGGAGAAGATCATTTGCTAAGATTATGTTGAACTGTCTTTGGGGAAAATTAGCTCAGCGTGAAAAAATGTCCAAGACGGAATACATCAGTGATCCGTCTAAATATTTTGAATTAGTCACCAATCCCAATTTCATTGTAAAGCATGTAGAAATCTTTGACGAGGACTGTCCATTCATCTTGGTTAACTATGAATCAAAGTTGGAACATATTGACACCCACGCTACAGCCAATGTGATAGTAGGGTCTTACGTAACAGCTTATGCAAGGTTGGAATTGTACAGTGTTCTTGAAAAGTTAAAAGATAGAGTTCTGTATTTCGATACAGATAGTTGTATGTACATTCACAACCCTGAATTATGGAATCCTCCTATTATTAACAGCCGACTAGGAAAATGGACTGATGAAGAGCCTGCTTGTAAAATTACTCAATTCAGAGGACTTGGGCCTAAGAATTATGCTTACAAAATGAAAACAAAAGATGGAAAAGAGATAAGCAAATGTAAAGTAAAGGGGATTACTCTGGATTACAATACAAAACAGGTGCTGAATTTCGATACATGTTCAAAATGTGCTTTGGATCGCACAATAGAAATCAAAATTCAGTATGATTGTAGAATTAAAAGACACAGAGATAGAACGGTTACCAGTGAACCAGAAACAAAAACGTTTCGCTCTGTATACACCAACAGAGTTATTGTAAATGGTACTGACACTGTACCCTATGGTTATAAAAGTTTGAGAAAATAATTCTATATCACATTGTTGTGTAGCAATCAGTCAAAGTAAGTCGGGAAAAAATATTAGCCGTTGGTCAAAAAATAACAATCATGTTACCGTTACCAATAGATCTACGTGAAAAAAATTATGGAGAATTTGTTCGACAGCATACACTTGATGAACGAACACAGGTTAACATTAAATTTTTCTGTGTGAAAATTTGGATCGAAAAAATGTTTAAGTGGATTGCAAAAGGAGAAAAGTCCTACAAAGTGTATGGTATAATCAACTTTATTGCGATGATGGTGGACGATTCGGGTTTGGATCTCGAACTCAAGACTTATTTAGCAGATAGCTGTTTGAAAGACAATGTTATTAGTAAACTGTTTCGATCCACAAGTCGATGGACATTTTTTATCATAGGAACAACAGAAGAAAGTTTTCTTAACGTTCTGAAAACGAAATCAGTTCTATTTGACTTTTACTTACGCTACAAAAAAGGATCTGTTCATTCCTACGGAGAAACAATGGAAACCATATCAGGTTATATTCTATTTGATAGAGATGTTACAGAAGAAGTAGTGAATTCAGCTCTTTCAACAAAAGACGCTTATAGACATGTTGCTCCATTCATAGGACTACGAGATTTCGACGATATGGACAGTGAGTATACAATGTTTTTGGGGTACGACCAATTGCATAAAGACATTACGGAATATGAAGACAAATGTGAAACTCGTGGTATTTGCGAATTTGCATTGTAAAAAATTAATTGCGAATAATTCATTGTGAAAAAAATATTTCACTGTGATTTTTTTCATTGTGAATAATTCATTGTAAAAAATATTTCAGTGTGATTTTTTTCATTGTCAAGAAAATGTTTTTTATGCTGTATTGTAAAAAATATTTCAGTGTGAATTTTTTCATTGTTAAGAAAATTATGCTGTATTGTAAAAAAATGTTTCCTTGTGAATTTTTTCATTGTCAAGAAATTTTTTTCATTGTCAAGAAAATTTTTATGATGCATTGCAAAAAATGTTTCATTGTTTAGTTCTGTTCAATAAATAAAAGTTCAATAAATAAAAGTTCAAAAAACAATAGAGCTCTTTATTCTGTTTTTCCCCAAGACTTGATCTGTCTACATTTTTGCTATATTAGCATGAAACGTAGCATGGGAAAAAATGTATATGCTTTCCGCCAGTTCCGTGCTCTTTAAAAATTTTCAATCCTCTGTAAACGTATAAAGCCCAGCGATATTTTCATACAATCACCATTTCTTTGACTCTCAGCTAACGATCACTTCGAAAGCAGTATCAATATTCGGAAGCAATATCAATATGGAGGATATAAATCATCAACTACGTGAGGCTCTCCAAGAATATCTAAATGCAGGTCAACAGTTATTACAACTAAACACTCATTTCGTAGGAGAGGAGGAACAAAACCAACTACAACGTATAACACAGCCATACAAAGATCTCGGCGAAAGATTAGTTCAACTATTTTTAAAGACAACACCGGATGTCATTTTGGTTGATATCGAATTTGGGAGAAAGATTACTTTCGATAATGGAGCAATGGTGATCAGAAAAAGAGTTGAAGCATGCCCCATTTGTCAAGCGAATTTCGGGTGCTGTCATTAGAAGTGGAAAAACAACGTGAGACGAAAAAAACACAGCCTCCAAAACAAAACAGCCCTTTTCAGGGCTACCCATCTACCACGAAAGATCTTTCTTTTCAAATTGTCAAAACTCAAAAGATTTACAATCAAAAAAAGTCATAGAATAGTCAAACTCTAGTTTTTTCTAACCCGAACAAGAAAAAATGTAACAAAAACCACGGGTTGGTCAACAATAAAACATTTAGTATTAGAAATAAAACGGTGATTCTGATTGGACAACATTAATTTGGAGCCAAAACAGCATGAAACGCCGACGCGGGAAAAATATAGGAGAAAATGACGTCATGGGTCAACTAGATCAATCCGTCTGAAAAGCTATAAATCTCTGCGATTTATTTTCCATACATTTCATTTTTCACAATGGCTTCAAGACCATCACTCGACATGCGCTTTACTTGGATGGATGCCGAGCGAAAGTTAACAAGAGCGAGGAGGCAAATCGTTTTACTTCAACAGCGTCTAGTTGAAGTGAGAAAACGATACGAGAGGGCTCAGCTTGCTAATAACAGGGTGTTCTGTTATAACCTTCGGATGAAGGAACTCATTATTGAGGGCATGCTTGAAATGTATTTTCAGTATGTTATTTCAAAAACAGAGCAGGTGACCCGTCTTTTCCGCGCGCAAATCGCCGCTGAAAGGAGTGAGTCAGACAGCGAATCGACTGATGCTGATACTGAATAAACATTTTCAAAAAATCAGCCCTTCTCAAAAAACAGCCCTTTTCAGGGCTAACCATTTACCACGAAAGATCTATCTTTCTTCAAATTGTCATTTCTTCAAATTGTCAAACTTCTTTCTTTTTAGAAGAGTTACACTCCAAAGAGTTACACTCCAGAGAGCCACACTCCAAAGAGTAAAAAACTCAGAAAAAGACTAAGTCCAACTCAGTGCTCAGTCTTTTAGAAAGAAAAAATCATTCATAGATGTAGAAAAAAGTCTAAGTCCAACTCAATGGTCAGACATTTAGAAAGAGAAATCATCCATAGATGCAGAAAAACTAAGTTCAACTCAATGGTTAGGCATTTAGAAAGAGAAATCATACATAGATGCAGAAAAACTAAGTTCAACTCAATGGTTAGGCATTTAGAAAGAGAAATCATACATAGATGCAGAAAAAAGTCTAAGTCCAACTCAATGGTCAGACATTTAGAAAGAGAAATCATCCATAGATGCAGAAAAACTAAGTTCAACTCAATGGTTAGGCATTTAGAAAGAGAAATCATACATAGGTGAAGAAAAAACTAAGTCCAACTCAATGCTCAGGCTTTTAGAGAGAAAAATCATCCGTAGATGCAGAAAAAACTAAGTCCAACTCAGTGCTCAAGCTTTTACAGAAAAAATCATTCATAGGATGAAAAAACTAAGTCCAACTCAGTGGTCAGACTTTTTAGAGAGAAACCACTTAAAGGCCAAGTAGTGGATAGAAGTAAGCAATAAAGCAATCCTAATAGCATATGGGTAAAAAAAAAACTAAGTCCAACTCAATGCACAGGCTTTTTAGAGAGAAATCATCCATAGATGCAGAAAAAACTAAGTCCAACTCAGTGCTCAAGCTTTTAGAGAAAAAATCATTCATAGGATGAAAAAACTAAGTCCAACTCGGTGATATAGGGATAAAATCAAAAAAGCCTAAAAAGTGATCCATTGCACATATAAAACACTAAACTCTTGATTAATTTTTTCTCATTCACCATTAACTTTCGTAAAAGCTGAGTCAGTATCCCATAATGTTTGGATTGACATTTTTTCTCTCATTGCTCTTCTGGTTAGAAGAAAGAGAACGTTTCAGATATATCAGGTATGAAATTGAGCATCTGATGCAAATGCTAGATAAAATGGAATCAATCGAAAGAAAGAGGGGAGGATAAAAAGTGTATTCTGCACAAAAAATCAACCCTTTTCAGGGTTAGCTATCTTAAATAAACATCTTTCTTTTCATTTTGTCAGAAGACTCATAATCAAAAAAGTCATAGAATAGTCAAACTCTAGTTTTTTCTAACCCGAACAAGAAAATGTAACAAAACTATAGATTGGTCAACAATAAAACATTTAGTATTAGAAAAACAACGATAATTCTGATTGGATAACATTAATTTGGAGCCAAAACAGCATGAAACGCCGACGCGGGAAAAACATAGGAGAAAATGACGTCATGGGTCAACTAGTTAAATCCGTCTGAAAAGCTATAAAACCCAGCGTTATTTCCCGCACATCGTTCATTTTCTTCAAGTCGATAAAATGGAGTGTTCGCTTAGAGAAATGGATTTTTGGGAAATTGCCCAGCTGCCAGCAAAGAAGAAGGAGAAAAAGGAGTTCATTGTGCCTTCTACTGAAAATTGGAACGAGGACAACGAGCCACCGTTCACACTGAAGTTCAACCTAGACGCACAAGAGCTGAAGAGATTGAAGAGGCGGGCGGCGAGTAGCTGCCCAGCCTGCAGAAAGGTTGGAGGTTGTGCTTAAAAACACAACCTCCAAACCAGGTCCTTTTTAGGACACCCAACAGCCCTTTTCAGGGCTAACCATCTACCACGAAAGTTCTATCTTTCTTCAAATTGTCAGACGTAAGTTCTATCTTTTCTTCAAATTGTCATTTCTTCAAATTGTCAGACGAAAGTTCTATCTTCAAGTTGTCAGACGAAAGTTCTATCTTCAAGTTGTCATTTCTTCAAATTGTCACAGCTCTTTTCAGAGCTAACCCAACAGTCCTTTTCAGGACTAACCATCTACCACGAAAGATCTATCTTCAAGATGCCAGACGAAAGTTCTATCTTCAAGTTGTCAGACGAAAGTTCTATCTTCAAGTTGTCATTTCTTCAAATTGTCACAGCTCTTTTCAGAGCTAACCCAACAGTCCTTTTCAGGACTAACCATCTACCACGAAAGATCTATCTTCAAGATGCCAGACGAAAGTTCTATCTTCAAGTTGTCAGACGAAAGTTCTATCTTCAAGTTGTCATTTCTTCAAATTGTCACAGCTCTTTTCAGAGCTAACCCAATAGTCCTTTTCAGGACTAACCATCTACCACGAAAGTTCTATCTTTCTTCAAAATTGTCATTGCTTCAAATTGTCAAACTTCTTTCTTTTAGAAGAGTTACACTCCAGAGAGTTACACTCCAAAGAGTAAAAAACTCAGAAAAAGACTAAGTCCAACTCAGTGCTCAGTCTTTTAGAGAAATCATTCATAGATGCAGAAAAAAGTCTAAGTCCAACTCAGTATTCAGGCTTTTAGAGAGAGAAAATCATCCATAGATAAATTCCACCCCCCCCATTTTCCCTCAGGGTAGGCAAACTGGGTATCAGGGTAGGCAAACTGGGTATTTTTTTGTAGAAGTGATATAATGTAAATTCTTTCAGGGTAGGCAAACTGGGACAAATTCTCTGTAGGGTAGGCAGTGTAGGGCCTACAGGGACGGCTCTTTAGGGGTCTGACCAGGCCTGTCAGACCCCGTAAAGAGCCTCCCTATACTACTTATATCCTTATGAGACAGTGTAGATCCAAGATCAGACTGCACGTTTTGTGCAGTCTGATCTTGATCTACATTGTCTGCAAAACGTCAGTGAGTCGCGCTTAGAACGGCTAGATCGACTGCTTTGAAGCTCTCCAAAACATGAAATGAACTGAATTCTCTTTCCATTAATCTTTATACTCGTACATGTACCTGTTTTCTGCCTGTTCATGTTGTGAAAAAGACTGTGGCTTCCGATATGTTTTTGAGAATTAAAATCAATATTCTTCACATAAACCTATGTTGTGGGCATTCGTTACCATTGTTTCTTCGAGACATTGTTAATGAATCCCCACAACCATGGTTGTAGTCAGAATAAAAGTTAAGTTACAGTACGAACCCCTAAATATTCACTTTTTCTGTGGTTTAATTTTTTTTCTCGCTGAAAACTAACTATAACATGGCCTGCACCACGCGAAAAGGGACATTCGGACATTTGCGTAAAGTGTCGTCTCGGATTAGCCTGCGCAGTCCGCGCAGTCTAATCCGAAACGATCCTTTCTGTTTTTATGTAATTTTCGGTTTTGCGCAAGTCTACTGTAGCACAAAATCTATTGTAGGCGTAAAGTGCCGTCTTGGATTAGCCTGCGTGGACTACGCAGGCTGATCCGAGACGAGACTTTACGCAATTGTCCGAATGCCCCTTTAGCGTGTTGCAAGCCATATGTGGCAAAAGTTGGCTTATTACATCCCTATAATGATTTATACCAAGCAACTCATCACATAATTATGGATCCATGAAATCCAACCGACTAACAACCCACTGAATCATCAGGTAGACTGGTCCCTGGTCACTCAGAAAATTCATGAATGAGTAGTAGGGGTAGGTAGTCTAGCCCATTTTCTAGTCTACCTACCCCTACTACTTAAATGGCAAAATAAATCGACTCATGTCAGCCTGCGCGAAATGCGATACTTTTTGCAGATTCAATGAAACCCCTTTTTACAGAGCATGGCTCAATTCTTTATTTTTGGTTCTAGAGTGTTCAGATGGTAGATACGGGGAGGACTGTAACCGTGTTTGTGGAAAGTGTCGCTATGGAAACCCGTGTAACCGTATCAGTGGGGTGTGTCTGAGCTGTGACCCGGGGTATCTTGGTCTATTTTGTAACGTTTGTAAGTATAGTATAAAACGATGATTACTCTTTCAGCGCAAAATATAAATTATCAACTCAACCACTTTTACCCTTATCCTGCTAAATAAGAGAAATGGAACTGTCAAGCCTGTAGTAATCAAAGCACTGAACGTACTGACAGACTAGCGAATTTTAAATAAGTGGCTATGGTAAAGATAAAACTTGATTGTTTATACAGGATTGAAGGAAATTGGCAAATTATGAAGTCCATTCTAGTTCCATCGGTTCATTCCAGTTTTTAAATCTAAACTGGACTAATCTAGATCCAGTTCAATCCATTGACTTTACACAAAGCTCTTGATTATTTACTTATCATAATAACAAAAATACCATAAAAAACTTAAGTTTGTTAACTTTAAATTTAAGCAAGTTATTTCGTTGGACTAATAGACCCCGCCGAAAAGACCTTTTCTCTCCTTATCTCCTTCTGAGACAATGTAGATACAAGATCAGACTGCACGTTCAGTGTTCCGCCCATTTACATAGTATCAGCTATAATTAAAGGGAGGTAAGAATGAGGAGCGTAACAATATTTGGTACATCAGGCAGCTCTAGACCGTCGTATACACTTTACCTTTGTATGCTTGTCATCAAGACCTCTTGTAGAAAACGAGTTTAAAACCTGTCATAGAATATGAAGATAACGAAGATGAATTTAGCTCAATACATGAACTAGTGTGAAAGTCTTTCGAGCACGTCTTCCTCTTCCGAAAATGTTTTCAAATAACGTATGCTGCTAGCACAAAACGTTGTCCACAGAAGACAACCGTGAATCCGCATTAAGATAACCCTTCACGTGCTATATAAGTTAAATGAAACTTAAATGCCGATAGTGAAAACCCGAATAGTGCTATTTTAGCTTTTGGAGAACATATCTCCTTGTCAGACTGATCTGATCTTTGATCTTGGATCTACACTGTCCGCAAAAAGGTCAGTGAGTCGGGCTTAGCAGTCTAAGGGTTAAAATCCAGTTATGATTCTTTCATTCCTCTCGAAATCGATTTATCAAGATTTCTATGCCCTCGTACGTGTATCCCGCTTTCCGTAAAAAATAGAGTTTATTGCTTTACTTACGCCAATCCGTCCGATCGAAACTTGTTTGAACATTCACAGACATTGATTTGACCATTTTATTTCTCATGAAGTTGATCGCTTTTGGTTCAGAGCGCAGTAAGTCAGAGGTTAAGGTCACAGTGGGGTCAAGGACAACGTCATTTAGGCTATAGTATTATTGAGCGGGCGTTTAACAGGGGGAGGGGCTTATTTTTTTTATATAGAAGTTCTGTTGTAATATATGTCGTTATCAATTTCAGCATGTATGGCGGGAATGCACGGGTTCAGCTGTTTACAAAAGTGCGGCCAGTGTCAAACCGGAACCACGTGTAACATCGAAACCGGGATTTGTCCTTTCGGCTGTGCCCCGGGATACATAGGAAGTCAATGCGGGGAAGGTGAGGGTTAAATGTTTGCATATTTAAATGGTGTTTTATGCTGTTTTAATATCATACCGCTGGGACAGCTCATTTTTTTCAAACATTTCTTGGGTTTCATTAGTGCTGGAGCTGAGACTCTGCACTGCCATGCATAGAGAAACTCAGTTATGATTTAATTCTCTAATGGGGATCGAATCGATTTTTCCTGATTACAACTTCATCGTCATTACCATCGAAAATGAAAAACATGATTTTTTTTATTACGATTTTTTCATTATTATTTTTTTATTGATATTTTATTATTTTTTTTATTATTATATTTCTGAAGCATGTCCCAAGGGAACATATGGACTCAACTGTCAATCAAGTTGTGGCTACTGTAAAGATAACAAGACCTGTGACGTAACTTCCGGCATATGTGAAACTGGATGTGATGTCGGTTTTACTGGAGACCTCTGTAAACAAGGTAGTAAGACAGAAATTCTTTAACCTGTCCTATCCTTAAACAAAACAATCTCATGTTCCGTGTTTAAACGACCCTAAGGAAGAGTGCTGCTGAAAACACTGTGGGAAACGGAGAAAATAATAGTAACCACCATTTTTCTTTTCCCATAAACAATTTCCTATTTTTAAGAGATAAATCCTTTGATCAGAGCAATACTTAATTAAATTTTCTAGTCAGCAAAATGTTTTAATCTGTAAAAAAAATTCGGTGCACCATAGCAACATGTCACTGGCTGCTTTCAGACATATTCGAAATCCATGAAAGATCCACATACACTTTCGAGAAGAATGACAAAACTATTTTGACCTAAGATAAGTGAAACAGATTTCCTCGTACCAGTAAAAATAATCAAGAAATTCAAATTTCAAAGCCATTCTTTCCTTGCAGTGGCTGACTACGCCGGCTTTTGACCTACGCCTTGGTATTGATATACCCGCATGAATAACTAGTAAATTACAATTGGTCAAAAAGGTAAACATGCCTATAAGGCGGACCCATCTGTCCTATTTGCGGACAAATTTGTTAAACTAAATAAAACTTAGCAGTAACTGCTCCTTTTTCACCGATTATTTGGATCAATATCTAACCTTGAAAAGTTTAACTTGCAATAATCCAATAGAAACTCTAACTTCCAAGCAGTATGCAAAAGAAATGCTAACTAGGTTACTCTTTATCATTCTTTCCACATTAAATCGCAAAAGAATTCTCAGTATTCAAATTCTAATACCTTTTACACCGTCTATCTTTTTAAAAGATATTTATTGATACAGTTTTATCTTGATCGGAAGCGTCAACAGAAACGTTTAGAATTTCCTTTTTGGGTGAAAGGGCTATATTATTATAACAAGCGATATTTTTTCCCCAGAATGTTATCAAAATTGCACTCACCAGTGCAAGACTAAGAGAAGGTATTTTACTGTCAGTACTTAGTTGTTCTCAAATTCCAACAAGCGAATGACTTAAATGAAGGAATTTTAGCTTTGAAGTAGTTGTAAAATCACCATAGGAAAAGAAGTAAATGGTGTCAGCCAACAAAAAAAAAAGTCCAATACACAAACTTGTTGGCAAAAAGAACGGCAACAATAGGAGAACTTTCTTTGAATGAGCATATACTCCTTTTTTGTCATAATGCTTATATCGAATGGCAATACGGTAAAAAAAAACTTGTTTCATTTCAGCAGCATTCCAACAAGACTCCGGGTCTCTGTCTAAGTCAGAGAGTATCGCCATTGGTGGAGCTGTTGCAGGCGTGGTGGTCTTCATCATTGTTGTTGTGGCAGTTTTGCTGTTCTTTAAATTCAGGTAAAACAACTTTATCGTAGTGTATATCACGTCCAGCATTTTTACCTCTCCTTTATTTATGCAAAAGAGATAAATAAGGCAATGTGTTGGGATGCTTGATTTAAATATATATATTTGATGCAAGAAGTTTTACTGACGGCATACATCAAGATCAGACTGCACTAAACATGCAGTCTGATCTTGGATCTATAATATCCGCTTGTTTGGTCAAGCCTAATTGAACCTCATGGCCGGGTAGCTCATTGGTTTGCATGTCTGATTCGTGACCTGTTGGTTTGAAACCCGGTTGATTCAAAAATTTTTTTTTCGGTAATATTTCGCCTCTCATCTCTGATGCATGAGAGAAAAGCAGTCAGTAGCTTGGAAAGAAAGTTGTGTGAGAAAGCCAGGATACACATGCTCAGGTGCACTATGGGCCGTGGTATGACCTAAGCTCTCAAAACGGCGTTAAACTTCAAAAGAAACAAACAGACAGCCAGACAAACAAACAAGGAAATAAACAAACAAAAACACACTCTTTGAGAAGGGGGCCTAATGCATCTGCAAAAAGCAGGCCTCAAAGTTTGGCCTGGGCCGAAACCCTTTGCTATTGGTCAATTTTTTGCATGTCAAAGGACCAATTTACCTCATTATTTAGTCGGCTGATAGACAAAATGGATTTTATAGATCCCGAATTATGTGATGACTTGTTTGGTACAATGCGTTAGGGAGATGCATTGAACACCCTTTTGCCGGAGCATAGCTGGTATATTTTTCGCTGAAAAAGTTAATCTAAATTATTATATTTTGATTCATATCCAGGGAGAAAACACAGACACCCCATACATACAGCCCGAATTCCAAGGCCGACCTACATCCAACTACAGAAATCCCCGGAGTCTTTCCAATGGAGCCAGTTGCTGTTGATAAAAGTATTTTGAAGGAATAAACAACAACATTTTTCTCATTCATTCATTGGCTTAGCCAGAAGAAGAAGAATTCTCGACTTGTCTAAATTTCAAAGCAATAACTCTCTGAATTCCTCAGGGAATGAATGAAACTCTAAGAAAAAAAAAAAATGTCTGTTGTTCAATATTTCGGCTATGGCCTTTTTCAAGAGTTTTGAAGAACTTATCCCTTTAGAGCATTTGTAAGCGTGTATTACCCCAACCATAGTGCCGGTTGCATAACAAGGTTTATTAAGGTTGGAACAAAGCCTAACCCTGGTTTGATTGAATTTGCATTTATTTATCGTCTCCACCGGTTGCCCATATGGGCGACGCCCCCTGAAGGCTATTAGTATTGTTATGGGAGATACTGCAGATACAGGACGAAACCCATCCTGAGTTACGCCTGGTTCTTTAACGTGCTCGGTGTATAGCACCGTCACACGGGACCTCGGTTTAACGTTTCATCCGAAAGACTATTAGTAATTTTAGATGGCCAGCCGTGGGAATCTAACCCACATCCTCACGTTCACGAGTCCTACGCTCTACCAGCTGAGCTATGCAGCCTTGTCTGGGTCTGGGTAGACCAGGATTTTAAGCCGGTTTGCATAAAACTAATTTAGCTCGAATCTACCTAGCCACAGTCTATTTAGACGAGGATTAACCTGATGTAGCTACCCTCATGGTCATTCGGCAAACCTCGGGTGATTCGGTGATCAAGTCCCTCGGCTGTATCACGTAGCTTGATATGCACCTACACGCTGCATTTCCTCGCCGTTTTTTTAAAATGGTAAGGCTCATCTTAAAAAAGAAAACATGAGTCACAATCTTCTATTGATATCTTTCTAAGAATATTTTCGTTAACAAACAGTTTGTACATTCAGTTTTTAGCGTGGTTAGTCATTTCCGTTGGGAGATTTCATCGACAGAATAAAATATTTGAACAACTTCATCGTGGTTGTTCATGTCGTTGCTAAGCGATTTAACTGGGTGCCGGTTAAATCAAGGTTAGATGTGGATACGGAATCAGCCGAGTTGTGACGAGTGTCCTTATGGTAGGACTAAATGATGGGTAGATTTTGTTAAGCGTACCGTTGTTGTCTAGGCAACAGCACACTTGTGCGCGTGATTATTGTTCCCGTTTTCAACAGTATATGAGTCATTCACGGCGACAACTATTTAAAATGTCCTTGTGTCTTCTTTTTGGTCAGATAAATATTATATATTATCCCAACCACGTCAGACTGAGACATCCGTCCATGGAAAAAAAAAACTGACAATATCCTTTTTTTTCAGCACGACATTTAGAACTTTCTGGACAGAGAGAGAGAGAGAAGGAGGAAAAACTGCTGGAAAAGGAGAATTTCCTCGTTACGAGTAATGTCTCCCTCTCCCACGTTTTCCATACAACGGTCCATAGCCCATTTCTGTCTATAAAATGATTTTGGTGTTAGATTTTGATATCTGTTATTAATCTGAAAGATTTATTGCTTGATTGAATGTTATTGTTCCCGTTTTCAACATTATATGAGTCATTCACGGCGACAACTATTTAAATGTCCTGGGTATAACCAGTACCAGGCTAGAACTCTGAAGTGTTTTTCCCAAGGACTCTTCTACAAAAACTTAGTGTTTCCAGTGACCAAACTGTACCCAAATATTTTTCGTCGAATATATCATCCTTGGATGCCAAATTGTCCAAATCTCCCATTCACAGGCTTTTCCTCATTCTAACATACCGGTAAAATAGAATATTGCCTGCCATTTTCTCTTTTTATAGTGAAATGAGTAACAATTTTCACCTTAACGTGAAGCTAAAACCTACCTTTTGGTCCGGGTCTTAGTAAACCATGTTTATGAAAAAGAATAGCGTAAAACTCAAGGTTATCTTAAACTTGTATCATGCAACCGGCCTCTAGTGTTTTACTTTAAAGTGTTTCCAAACTCTTGAATTAGGCAATAGCTGAAATATTAAACTATAGGGTGTTTTTAGCGGATTTGTATAGCACTTCCGCTTTCAGTGATCGAACTGGCTGGAACCAAATGCATGATGCGTAATGACGCATGCGCGCTCACTCGGTCTGTACTAGGTTATCGGTTTGACCTATAACCAAATACTATTATACACGCTTTCGCTTTACTCATTATACTGTAAGTTTTTTAACGTGCATTGGTTTTTTTTTTGTCGCTATTGGGCCTTTAATACTGTTCTACAAATCCGTTTTTCAGGAATTTGAGTCTTTTGGGGTTTTTTTTCATGATTTTAAATTGAAAGCATTTTCAGACGACATAGATCTATGCAAAATTCATACCTACCTCAACGCTTAGCACTGTTTCGACTTTTTTCGTGGAAAATCAGCCAGATGCTTTGAAATAGTATTTTACGTTGAACTTGTCAACAAATCTCAGATGCGCATGAATTGGTGCACCTTTAGTCTTAATATATAACTTTGCCAGGCGACCAAAACTGTCAGTTGACGAGCATTATCTTCTCAAAGTTTTAAGTGTTAAGTATATTTGAGTCAAGAAGTTTCACAAATAAATAATTTATCAAAATCATTCCGAAAAATAAATAGAGGATTTTTTTTTTTACGGTGAAAGATGGAAATTTATTTCATCAAGTTAATATCATCGGTAATATTTTCACGAGTGGCGCATGAAAATATTACCGATGATGTTCACTCGATGAAATAAATTTCGATCTTTCACCGAAAAAAAACCAACACAAATATTCAATTTATTTCATGCTTTTAACCCTTTTTGGGGGGAACTTACATCAAAATCCAGTACAGTTCTTTTCGGTTATTCCCCGTGGCGCGCTCCCTCCGCATAGTAACGCATGACAGTATTCCGTAAAGCGTGAGATACCAGCCTCGTATGTAGGGTAAATTACGTCATATTTCCATCTGGTTGAGAGGCACGCGCACTAGTGCGCAGAAACTAACGTTACTGTTTTCGCCTTCAATTTAAGAGTTAGAATATAAAATCGGTACTTTTCACTGGTCGTAACCGTAAAATATCGAAACATATCTCGCCGTTATTTCTCGATAATCTACCGGAAAGCATGAAATAAATCGATGTATTGAACTGTAATCAGCTTACTGCGCCATAACTTTTTGAAACGCATTTGCCAAAATGATTTGATCATCTGAGGGTCAAGTCAGATACCGCTACACAATATGTCTGGTTTTGCGCAAAAGCAGTCATTTGCTCAGTACATTGGTAGATAGTTAACATTTTCATTGTACATCTTTTGTAAGGCAAACTACGGCCTTCACAATACGGGTTGTCAAAGGTCAATGTAAATCTATATACATTAATAATACGGGTTGTACATTTTTATTCTGATTTTGTTAGTATTTAATTGTTCAGTACCAGTTTGACCTATCAACAAAATATGAAAAAGATATGTTGTGTAGTTTTATTCTGTTTTGTTCTCCGTTGTATAAATGATGTGTTATATGTGTTTTTCGATAAATTGGAGTGCGCAGGGCAATTTAGTTATTACTTGTACGGTCACGATAGATACCTGCTGCCTTGTCGCGCATCGTGAAAATTTTCAGTTGTTCTATAGTTGAAGACCATTTCTGGCATGTTATTGATCGAGACGTTTTGTCTCGACCAATCACTGGCCCGTCTGGGAATTCGGAACTGGAATTGTTTGATTTGGATCAATACTTTATCACGTAAAGATTGTTTCCACAGTAACACAGCCATTCCGAATGTTCATATCATACACACATTTAGCTACGGTATCATATTTTACGTCATTCTATATAACCTTTTAGGAGAATTAAGTCGGATTATTTTCATGGAAGTTCCTACGAGTGTGTACGGATTTGCATGTTCTTACTTATACGTTGTGACATAGTTATTTCATATTAGATCTAGATCTATAGAATCTGACATAAGTTGGGGTTTGAGGTAAATATTAATTAAACAAGTCCAGGAAAAACGTAATTGAGTATGCTTTTGGCAAGCTTTATAACATTTTTTCAAGAGGAGTTAAAAAACATTATATCTCAAACGCCAATGCATGCCAGATTCTCTTTATCACAAAATTGTAATTACTGCACAAATGGTCAGATCTCAACGAGAAACCTACATATTCATGAATGAGACTGACTCATCTTGAATCTGAAAACGTGACTTTACCACAATCATCATTTTTAGAAGGTGATGACGTCATCACCTTCTTATGCCAACCGACAGAACTGACCCCAGTGATGACGTAGTACACCTCAGTTTCAAGAAAAATAGGTTCTCATAGACCAATGAACGGACGCGTCTGTGTCATTTAATATGTACAAGTAATGTGCGGATTTTAAAAGTCAGTGTAAGCCAGTTTCACAAACAATGAATGTCAGAGTTAATGTCGTAGAATTCGCTCTTAATTTGAAATTAGTCTCGTTCCGCAGCTTTGACATGACCTAGTTTATAAAGTGTACGTCGCAGATGAATGAGTGAAAAAAAAAACACCCCAGAACACCCCAAAACACTCGATAATTACCCAAAACTACGGTCATTACACCTCTAACACTTTCCTAACATCTAAAACTCTGTGCGAAACGCTTGGATACACGATTTTATGGAAATTAGCAATGAATTAATGCTATCAATTTCAGTATTTTAGTTCTTTGATCCGCTTCAAGTCGAAGTATTTAATGTACTTTGATTAAAGCCCCAGTAAAGCCCAAACATAGGTACTTTTCACCGTTTACAACTCGGAAATATATCGGATAACCCATCACAACACACATATATAAGATCGGAGAAAACTCGAACGTGTCAGTCACCGCGTTGGTTGCCATAAATTACGTGTGCGAAAATGCATGGAGAGGCCCGTCGGTTTCAGGGACGCCATTGATCGAGACAACCTTCGTTATCGTTCGTGTATATTCGAATTACGTCTTCGAGAACGTCACGTGATAACATTGCATCTCATTAGTGCTATGACGTAGTACACAGGACTATTGTTTACAATTCCAATACTATGTCATCGGAGAGTAAGATTGCTCACTCTGAACCTGTTTTCTTATTTAGATGTAGTAAATGAATAAGCGATGATCAGCCTGTGTCGTCGTTTCTGTTTACGATGTCGATAAACTTACGTTTTTCAAGCCTAGAATGGGGACAAAACGATCAAGTGAATGAAGGGTTTGTTTCGACGCCTTGAATGATCACGTGGTGTTTACGTCACTAACACGTCACTGCGGACATTTACGACGAAAAGTCGGCTAATCGTCGGCGATCATCGATATAAACAAACAGATAATGCGGCATGGTAGGATCTGTTCTAGTTTCAATATTCTTTTTTCTGCCATTGACTGGAACTTTTGCGAACTGCACCTTTACATATCGTGAAAGTCATAATAATCGCCATATTTTTACATGGTAAAAATGAAATTTACTTTTATTTTATAAACAGGTTTTTTATTCAGTTGGACTTTACCGAGACTTTAATTTGTAGATCTAGCTGCGCATGCGTTCTGGGAACCAAAAGTAGAGAGCGATTGTAATCGATAAAGTTAAAAATCTACATTTATGTTGGTTATTGCTGTTGTCCGGATCCTAAAACATTGGCGACAAGGATATTTCATTCTCTGCGTATACAGTAAATACAACTTGAAATATGAAACGCTGGGTAAAATACAGCAATTTCGACCGTGCATCGACAGCTGGGTGGAGAACGAGGAATAGCTGGAGTGGTTTTCAATAGCAAATAGCATCGATGATTATGATAAAAAGAAGAGCTGATTCTTTTTTTTTTTTTTTTTATCTCCATGTGGATCTAAGACTTACAGCGCCCTCTGTAATTCTGTTGCACCTCAAAAGGTTAATGATAAGACTTTCGACCCAGTTGAAAACCATAATTTAAAATAACCTGAGACCGAAACCTTCATCATTGCAGAACGATTTATGTTTCTTTGTAAGATGCAAAACGAAAATGAAACTATAACCCAGTAGTTGACAGAATTAGTGTGGCTAACTGAATCATGTAAGTTTGGGAAATTTTTAGATGTGCTGAATGATTGTTTTGTCTATTGGTTACAGAACAGTGTTACTCAAAGAAAGTTATTGTCAGAAGCAGAATTAACTTTAAACAAGAGGACCTAGATGGCCCTGGATCGCTCACCTGAATTTTTGAGAGGACAATAGTCAATTTTATTTTGAAGTACTGAATTTTTGGAAACAAAATCATTTTTTGCCAAGCAATTTTGAAAAGGTCACCTGTAAAAATCATTTCAAAATCTGTCACCATCCCTACAATCATCACCACAACCATGTCTTTGACGAATCAGAACTCTGCAAATAAATTTTGGGATAGGTCACCCAAGGACCATTTCTTGAACAAGAGCACATGCCCGATAGTGGCTAAAAATAAATCGAACAAGAGCACCGATTGGCTGCTGGGTGCTGGATGGTAAGTTAAAATTCTAAGTCGAAAAAGGGGCATAATTTGGACAAAAATGATTTGAGAGTTATCTGCACTTGTTGTATGGGTTGCTCTTTTACTAGTGAACAGTTATTCCAAGTTTCAAGTACATGTGTTGAGTGGAAGCCGAGATATAACAAAATGTCAAAGTTTTTGCACAACGACAACGACAACAACGCAGACGACGACAACGGGTCTAGACAATACCTCGATGTTTTCTTCGAAAACAGGCGAGCTAAAAAAGGGACATATTATAAGGATCATTTCTGTGAAATTATTTCAAAATCTGACCAGTGGTTTCAGAGAAGAAGAATTCTTAATTCTTCATGTCCGTATAGTGCAAATAGCCCCCTACCACCAAAGCCATGTTTCTTGACGGATCAAATTTTTGCGAACAATTTCTCAAAAGGGACACCCTAGGAACATTTCTGTGGAATTATTTCAAAATCTGACGAGTTGTTTAAGAGAAGAAGAATTTCAAAGAATTTCTTTAAGTCCATACAGTGTAAAGAGCCTCCCCCCACAACGGCCATGTTTTTCGACGGATCACAATTTCGCGAACAGTTTTTGAAAGGGTCACCCCAGGAACATTTCTGTGAAATTATTTCATAATCTGACGAGCAGTTTCAGAGGAGGAGATTTTTAAGGAATTTCTTAGAAAATTCCATTTGATTGCCATGGCAACCAGAGTTTTTTATGCAATCAAATTCTGTGAACAATTTTTAAAGAGGACCTCCCAAGGAACATTTCAGCTAAGTTTGGTCCAAATTGGCCCAACGGTTTAGGAGGAGAATATGTTTAAAGAATTGTTGACGCCGCACGACGCACGATGGACGACGCACAACGGACACAACATGATCCTAAGAGCTCCTATTTAGCACGTTGTGCTCTGGTGAGCTAGAAAGGCAGTTGACTTGGCTGTAAGCATTAAATTGGTGGACATTGAAGCGTCAAAACCCAAGGGCACATGGTAAAGTGTTCACACAGTGGTTTAGGGGTGGTAAAACTAATCATGACAGTCAGAATTCTTTCTACAAGAATGCCAAGTGTCATAGTTGTAAAGGTTGGGTCATATAAGCAAGATGTCTCCGAAAAAGGCTCTAAAAAGACGACAAAAGTTCGCAGCATAGGGTGAAACGGGATAAGAGAAATAAACAAACGTCCATTAACTGAATGAACATCAAATTTTCAGTGTCTGAAAGTGAAAACGAGGCCAATTTTCACACTAAGATCATCGTCTAGCTCAGAAATCTGAAATGTATGTTTCAGTGCAGATTGGGGGTAAGGATTGTGACATGGAATTAGATACAGGGGCCTCTATGACTATTGTTTTGGAAAAAATCCATGAAAGTACTTTTAGTTATGTGAAACTTGAGCTACTTTTGTGTTGCTAAAGACATACACAGGAGATAAATTTCTAGACAAGGTATAGTAACTGTCAAATATTGTCATCAAAAGAGAAGTCTACCATTAATTGTCGTGTGTGGAGATGGTCTCTCTATTTGGAAGAAGTTGGTTAATGGAACTCAAGCTTGATTGGAATAATATTAAATGGAGTCACCAAGTTGGTTCTATACAGCAATTGTCATCAAAATACGCTTCCTTGTTTGATACAAATATTGGAGTAATGAAAGGTACTGAATCAAACTGACGTTAAATGATGATTGCAGTCCAAAATTCTGCATATCAACTAACAAGAAATTTTAGTCCATGTTGCACTAGAAGGGTTAGGGGTCTATTGTCTTAAGTAGTTGTAAAGTAAAAATAAATGAACGGCCATACATTGCACTTGTATTTTAAATTGTACTCTATGTCATTTCTTCAATGGCCATGCAAGAACGAGATTCGTATTCAGCCCGATGAAACTTTCTAGTGCACGGTGGCTAGAGAGAAATTTTGTATGTCTCACAAGTTCAGACCTCTGTAACTCTCCTAATACCTGTACTGACTTATTTCTATCGTTCTATGTATCGGTTGAAAGACAAATCTTCGCAGAACACGATTAAAGCATCGTCAGTTTTAATTCGGCGGGTGAAAATGTGAAAATTACTGATTAATGATGACTGGTAGTGTTCGGTATGGAATAGAGTTGGACACCTTGTCTTTTATATTATCAAAGTATCAATAGAATGAAATCCCAGCATTTGTACCTAATGGACTTTGTCGTTTGCAAATGTTTTAAATTTGAACCCTATTTACAATATTGTCGTCTAGAAATAAGACAAAGGCGTGCGTGCCCAGTTTGTAAAAGAAAAAGAAAGTCCCATAACAGATCTAAATAAACAAAAATTGTCACACTTTTAAAATACACGTGGCTCAGTTTCTGGAATTTGTCTCTGAAAGAGTAGAAAACATGGTTCCCTGTGGGAAATAGGAAAAAAAGTGCTGGTCACCAGGTCCAGGTGTTAATCGCTGGCAGAAAAAAGAACTTTCATACCTGGTAAAAAAAAAATTCAGAGCGAATTTGCAACTTTTGACTTCGTTTTAAAAGTCATTCTTCTGCCAGCATCTAACATTTGTATCAACTGTACAATAACAGATTATCATCTTTACAAAAATTTTCATATTCTCAAATGGTATGATTCAAATGTAAATGCATTTTAATACAATCATGTAGTGTTTACTTTTGGTCTGACCGAACGTTTTTCCAACATTAACCCTTTCAGGGCAGTGGTCGAAAACAGTGCTTTTTTGCGGGCACAATAGATCAAGATTAGACTGCAAAGGACTTGCAGTCTCATCTTAGATCGATAGCCATCCGTTTGTTTAATAAACTCTATAAGACTTAAAATCTTTTTTAGTTTCAGTTGATTGTATTTTCTGCTGTCGATATAGGTGGAGTTTATCTATTCGGCGCTGACAGTGTTAAGGTCTGAGCTGTTTTCCACCAGTGTATCACGGCTGTGTTTCATTGCACCTCTTCTTCTTTAACTATTTCAGAGCAATAGGTGAAAACAAAGGCTTTTGCGGGCGGTATTCGTCAATCAGTGATAGACTGCCCAAGACGTACGGTCTGATTTTTGGACTATACTGCCCGCTTGTTTAGTTAAGCCATTTTATAAGAGGTTCATTCTATTTTTTTTTTAGCACCTTATGTCCCTGATGTTTTTCTGCCCAAACACCAATAATTGGTTCCAACTCATAAAGCACTTTAAGAAAAATAAGTAAAGGATATTTTTTTTTGAAAAGTTCTGCTAACCTTTCCTATTTGGTCCAAAAATAGTCATCACCCTTAGCCTTACATACGCTTTTGGCTATGTCTCTGGGCTAATTTAAGACAAGAAATCACATTTAAAAATTCAGGGCATGTAACATGTAAATGTAAATAACCTTGTAAATATACTCTGATAAGTAATAAATGATTTCCCCAGATGATAATGGATTTTAAGCTCATTTTACGTGAAATAATTCACAATTTAAACATGTCCGTGAAATTTTTGTCATTTCCCAAACGCAATGATGTAAAGTAGCATTTAAAGTAGAGTAGTTTCCCTTGACATCTCTTCTTGTCGCGTCGTAATAAAAGTTGCTTTGCCGCATTGAACTGCACTAGTTTTGAGGTTGACCTGTACGTAGTGTTCTTAAAAATCTGATGGTAAGTTGTCATCTCGAAAAAGTATGTTTTCTCAGGTCATGTCCCAAACGTGCATTTTTATTGCTTTGACTAATTTTAAGAGTGTTTTTAAACTCTATTTACTTTGAGTTGGAGCTACTCAAAATGAATCTTTTGCAATGACAACATGAAGTATTAAAATGAGGTCCCAGAGAGGGAAAATGTTGCAATATGTCATTTCTCTAACTGTCATTAACCAAACACGGCGAATAGTTTGGGGAATGGCGTCCAAAGGTTAGCTAAAACAGTTTGATAGAAAGTTCCTAGCATCATTTTCTAAACAAACTGAAAGGTACGAATTCATACTAATTAATTCTATAAAACATCTTGAGCCTTTCATATACAAATCTATGTTTTTAAGTTTCTGAGGTGGGCTTAATTCAAAATCATTGTAGACAGAGGAGAAATCTTGTTTTTGAGCGATTGAGACGTTTAACATCTTTTCCCAATTTCTGAACACATACAAAAAAACTCATACAGTAATACCATATTTAAATGTCTTCTGAGGATTTTTTTACCTGGTTACAAGTAAAAATATAATTTGCTGCCTCTTACATGGTTCATTAATGAAATTTTAATCCTGCAGGAATTTCGCAAAATGTTCAAATCATCCAAAATATAACATTTCATTACATTCTTGGTGTTTCTTTGTTTTACGCCACTTTAAACACTATTTCATTCATAACTATCACATTGACAGATTAGACATTTCCAGTTCTCCACCAGGACTATATGCACACTCTTCAGTTTTGTCCTAGGACATCCATACTAAAATCAAACGCGGTCAGTTAGGATCAAACTCAGAAGCTCTAAACAGATTGTAAATAAAACTACCTTAAGCACTTAGCCGCCTTGGACCCCAATTCATTCGTTGTAAACACGCTCTGCATTTCGAAAAAAAAATATATTGCTGCAGGGCCCGGTTTCTCTAAAAAAAAAAAAAAAATCAAGTCTCTTATTTTGCTCAAGTCTGCTAACAGACCCATTTCTGACTTCAGTTGAGTTTGGTACGTGAGACCCTTTTTACAAATATTAAGAGACCTAATAAACATTCTCGAATCCTAAGTTGACATCACATTGCATACCCAGCTCAGCAAAATAATGGACTTAGGTCTGTTAAAATGACTTAAGTCGATTATTTTGCTGATCTTAGTCTTAAAATGGTGCAAATTTAGGTCTTGAGACTGTTTCTGAAGTCTGTTATCATTAGTGAACTGCGCCTGAAATAGCAAACTCAGTGTAAGTTGGAAAATAAGTCTGTCGGCAGACTTGACCAAAATAAGATACTTACTATTTTTGTGCAACCGGGCCAAGGTCTATACAACATTTAATTTCACAGTTAAGTGAATTTTCAATATAAATATCTACATAATTACTATGGATGACACAAATTGAAATCCTCACGTTCAGTCGTAGTGGCCTAAATATAATTCATTTTCATCTTATGACGACAGATTTGGCAGAAAGCATAGATATGTGCCCAGGTATTTTTCCAATATGCTTACTGGTTTCTTCCGACACAAATGAATTAGGATATGCGGAAGTTATTGTTCCGCTACACCCAGTCGCAAATAAAGCATATGAGAATCTGGGAAAAAATCTACGGAAAAGTTGTTTGAAGTATTGTACCATTTTATCTGTTAGCACTTGCATATGTCGGTAGATAGTTTCACAAAAAGCCTACAGGCGTTCAGACATCATTTTATCGCTCTTCTTCATTCCAGCTAAATATAAATGATTAAAAAAAATGACTTATTTATCCTTTGTCAGTAGTAATAAAACAGAGAGAGCTGGGTTTATCCAAAACCGACCATCTCCCTGCTTAAATTCAAAACCGACCATCTCCCTGCTTAAATCCAAACCCAACCATCCCCCTGCTTAAAATTAAAACCGACCATCCCCCTGCTTAAAATTAAAACCGACCATCCCCCTGCTTAAATCTAAAACTAACCATCCCCCTGCTTAAATCCAAACCCAACCATCCCCCTGCTTAAATCCAAATCCAACCATCCCCCTGCTTAAATCCAAACCCAACCATCTCCCTGCTTAAACCCAAACCCAACCATCCCACTGCTTAAAATTAAACCCAACCATCTCCCTGCTTATTACTACATTCCAACGATTCATATTTTTAGCTCATATAGCTATATGAGCAAAATTACAACATTTTTATAAATCTAACCTCAACCACATCTATGGTTATGCCGCTAAACATCCTAGTTAACGTGTCACATATTTTTAGCCCATATACCTATATGAGCGAAATTACAACATTTTTTAAATCGTCATATTATATATATTCTGCCCTATACATACTAAATTTTCTAAGATCTGCGTCTTTATCTTAGTGTGCCCCCAAGCTAATGTATCGATATTGTTCCCAAGGATATAGCGTTTATCGTCGTTACTACTTAATGCAACTTTATTTACCTCTTCAGTATACAACTCATGATTATGGCTCCTAATAACTACCATTCTCCTTAATTGTGTTTTATTTTTAAACAAACACTCTTTATAATGATCATGTTTAATAAATGCTGTTACTACATGCCTTTTAATTCCCTTACATTTTTTACTCTCCTCCTCATCATCGCACATTTTATAAGAGTATAGCTTAGACCTGAGGCCTACAAACTCCCCAATAATCTTACCACTTGTCACATCTTTAAACATACCCACAACTTTCTTATTTAATCCTGTGGGAATACCTGAAGGGTGATCAGGTGGGTAATCACTTGTATCAAACCAATCTTTAACATCACCACTAATATCCTTATAAAAATCTTCTGTTTCTATTTCATACATTAAGCTATCTGTATCAGTGAAAAGAAGTTTAACTTTTTCACCATATTTATCTTTAATATAATTATAATGAAAGTTATACATCAATGTCTTACTTAAATCTAAAATACACATCCCTACATAAATGGGCTTATTAAAACATAAACGTTGTTTTTTTCATTTGAATTATACATAAATTTTCATCAAGGGTAGTTATATTGTAATAGTTGGGTTTAGCGGTTAATTTTTCTGCTTTTTCCTTGGTACTATCTAATCTTATATCTACTCTATTCCTAATATTTTCCATAGTCTTACCAAATACAGAATTATTCATAAGTTTAAAGAAATCCTTTTCAAATGCGGTTTTAGCTTTTGCTCTTAGTGTAGTATTTTTATCGATATAAGGTTTTAACCATTCACTCTCATCAAAAGTTAACCCTCTATGAATCTTTTTAAGTTTTAGACCTAAACTTAAATACAACTTTAAATTTTCATGGTGTAATATATATCTATTTTTATTATCTAAATTAGGTATAAGTTTTTCAACTTTACAGGTCTTTAATCTTTCGGGAGCTAATGGAAAATCATTATGCAAATCATGTAATTCTTTAGGATATTCTAAATCAACATCTAATATACAAGGGCAACTTTGCCAATTTTGTAAATTATTTTCATCTATCCATTTAAAATTTCCAATGGGAAGTTTTTGACACATTGCCCAACCATAGAGATTATTCACATCTAAATAAGTAATAAATTTAGGTGGTTCATTTGGGTTATATTTTTTACCCATATATGAATTATTTGCTTTTGCATATCGTTTAAAAATGGTTGAGATACCTCCTCTTATTCCGTTTTCAATAAATAAAATCATATCAGGGTCTGATAATAATTCTAATTCTACCCTAGTAGTTTTTAACATTGCCTCCCAAGCTAATCCCGGCGCTGTATAAAACCATGATGGATCTAATCCATAATTATTAAAGCAAACATTCCTAAAATTTTCAAAGACATCCGCCAACAGTAAAACATCAGTCTTATTATATAAGTCATGATAATCTTTAAAAGTTTTCATCTCGAAGGTATTCCATACATTTAATGCATGTTGATAATCCTCCTCCCCAATTCCACTATATTTAAGCTTCGAGTAAAATTCTCTTTGTTTGGGTAGCTTTGTTACCTCTAATTTACTAAGGTTATCAAACCATTCATATGGGAATATACCCCTTTGAGAGACCAATTCAAGCTTTTCCCCCTCAAAATATTTCATAAGATTAGTCTTGTCTTCCATAGCTAGAGTGCTAGCTAATTCATCTAAACTTTTACCTAGAAATTTTAAACTATCAAGGAATCTAATCTCATGTGTTTTAATTTTCTTTATTTCTTTTTTCGTTTTCTTATCTTTAACAGTGTATTCTATTGGCACATTTTTAGACACGCTAATATATGTTTCCTTGTTTGTTGGTATACAACTCGTCTCACCAGGTGTACTCATTAAATCTTTTATAAATAAATGAGCATCATACTTACTGTAATTATGAAAAAATATAGGTGTAAAAGTAGGCCTTCTACATTTTAAATTACACACACTGTGCGCAGCTCCCCTAAACTTTCCAGTATAATGACAATGGTCTCTTACTTTTTTCATGTCTTCTTTACATTTTGAAAATGACTCCCCACATATCCAGCAGTTTTCTGCTGTATCAAACTCTCTTTTATCCTTAACTCTATAAATCATTTCCCTCGTTGGTATCCTATCTATTTCTTTTATAACATTTTCTAAATCCTCTACGAATTTCTTAGATGCATTTTCGCCAGATTATTGAAAGATCTTAGAAGGGTAAAAACCTTCATAATGTGATTTAACATAAAAACAATATCCTGAAACATTATGCTCATTAATTAATTTTGTCCCATTGCCTTTATTTTCGTTTTTATTTTCTAATGTAGCCTCCATATCCGCATAAATTGTAAAAGGGTGTCTTTGTTGTTTATTCAAATTCTTAAAAGATATCTTGGTACCCTTTTCAGGAAAGTCTATTCTACAGGCATCTTTTTCACCACAATACTCTAAATGTTTATTTAAAGTTTCTTCTTTTTGAAAATGATTTAAACATCTTTCACAAATATAAGTTTTACCATTATGATCAGATAACTGTTTAGATAACAATCTACTCATATTTTTAATTAAACAATAATGTTTTTTACCATCCTTCTCAAGAAGTAAAATATTAATATGATGTTCTCTTTTATAAACTTCTTTACTTAGACTAAGTGGATAAACACCAGTTAAATAATTATATCCAAAAATTGATACGGATATAGATGGGTTTAGGGTTTCGAATTCAATTCTATCTTGAAGGGAAACAGGGTAATTAATCCCTTCCATATTTATAGTGTTTAATAAAGGTCTTAGTCTATCAATTTTTTCAGGGTTGTTATCTGTTGGGTTCAAAGCTATAAGAATACAATAAGCAAAACACATATTATCATTCTTATTTATTGGATTAATAACACTTTTTGTATTTGCTATCTTAGGAGGAGTTGGAAACCAAGATTTTCCTTTTATTGGGTTATATAATACTGTGTGTAATCTTAAATCAATTGCGTAAAAAACTTTATAATAATCTTGGTCCATTTCCCTAATTGCTATATTAATTAATATCTGTTCCCTCATTTCATCATATAATTCATCCACATCATCCCCATCTAAATTAACAAATGGAAAACCAGAATCAAAATTCATCTCTTTTAAACCTTTTCAATAGAGTATATCATCATACATTTCATAATAAGTTTAACTTTTGTTCGGCGATTATTTTTCATAACATTAGTTAATTTATCTTTCTCTAAATCAAGTAAATCCTCAGGTGTAAAAACTCTTTTACCTTTTATAGGATATTGTTTGGTAAAACCTTTAAATGCTGATGGCCCTTCTTTAATCTCTATTTTATTTTTATCTATTTTATCTTTATCCTTATATAACTTATCTATTTTTTCTTTTAAAGCTTCTAAACTAGGTGATATATATTTTTTTGGAATTTCTCCAATACTATCTAAATAGTTCATCAATTCCTCAGCTGTGGCTTTAGGTGGAGCTGGTACCGAGGGTGGTGTATAAGGTGTAGGTGTTGGTGTGTAAGGTGTTGGTTTTAATACAGGGGCTCCAAGATTACTAATATCATAATCTAATAATGGTGCTCCCCGATTAAGTAAGAGGTCAATTAATTGAGCTCTTCTAAGTCTTGAGTATCCTCTAATTCCTCGATTTTTAGATTCTTGTTTTAAGTCTCTTACTGTGAACCTCCTGAATTGATCAGCAGGACTATGAGGTATAGGATTACTTAGACGCTCAATTAATTCACCCCTTCTAAGTCTTGAGTATCCTCGGATTCCTCTTGACTTGGCTAAATCTTTTAAACCTTGTATGGTATATATATATTATAGTTTTCCATTTTTATATATGTAAAAAAAATCTTAACTAAATGTCAAAAATAATTTTATTATGGAGTGACATAATAAAATTATTGAATGTTAATCTTATATTTATTATTCCAAACTCTTCCGTCCCATTTTGTAACTGTTTGAGGACAACGGTCTATAAATTTACCCGCCTTGTATATTGATGGCAATACTATTATTTCACCAGTTTCAACATCCTCTAAAGTGACTTTCTTAGGATTTTGCTTAATAGTTTTTAATCTTTCAAACTTTGGATCCTCGCTTATTTCTTTTTCAGGCAACTTAGGAGACACCTCCGGTAACAATCCATGTTTTTTCACCAACTCAACTAAGCGTTTTTTATCCCAGTATGAGCAGAAATTTATATTATTTTCTTTAAGAATTTTTTTTAAATCTATAATCTTTATCATTTTTATATATAAAAAAAATATCTTAATACACTACACTCATTTTATTTCCATCAGACTGGAAGTTAATTAGCTTATCACTAATAATAACAGCATATGCCTCTGTGTCTACAGGTACATTTGCACCGAAATTTACCTTAATTTGGATATCAGTAACAGAATATTTTAACTTTTCACTCTGCTTGGAAACATCAAACATAAACAAAGGATAAATGTTACTGTACTGTGAAGGGGTAAAGTTAGGATTTGATACCAAGCTATCCATTTTATAAAACTTAGATCTAAATAATGCAGCGTCACCATAAGCTCTACTAAATTGTTGTTTAGCAAATGAAAGATTGTAGTCAACCGCTGGATACCTAGTGGAATTTAACGTAACATAAATATTTTTAACGTCTACATTGTCAAATATGGCTGGATTTTGCTCTTGATTACCAATTTTATCAGTCTGAAAGCCTACAATGATAAAACGTGGCACCTCAGGAGATGATTTAACTGAAAGTCTCCAAGTAAATGTTGTTGACTGAGGAACTGAAATGGAGTCGCATTGTAGCATTCTATATCCAACTGGAAATTTTTCTTTTTTCTCAATAAGGCTATAAATTTCCATCTTCTCCTTATCCGCAGGTAGCACATGAGGCATAAACCATGATATTTTACTCAAAGTAATTTTACCAGCATCAACACCGTTAGCTCTAAAAATCGCATCATTATCATCATTTCTTGTCAAGGTGAGAGTTTGCTTCATTCCATACAATATTTTATTATAATCTTCACAAAAACTAAATATATGTTTTAATGGAACTCTAAAGCTAAATGTTCCCTTTGGATTGGAATTATCAACGATGTATTGTTTTCTTACATTCCAACCTATGTTTTGAGCAACTGCTTCAGGTTTTATATCCTTGTACCAACATTGGTTTAGCCCCTGTGATTTAGAAAAATCATCCGGATATTTTAACAACCCAAGCATTGTAGTAGCTTGACCAGGATGTGTTAAGGATTCAATATCCATACCTGAAAGTTGATACCTAATATTTTTAAACAGGTACATCATGGCGTTGTTTGTTAGAGAAGCAGCATCAGCATTTCCGTAAGCTGTTCCATTAACCTTTGTAAAACGACCTTCTATAAGTAAATAGCTCTCACTAGGATGTGTGAAAATATCTTGAGTTTCAATGTTAATCCTAATATCTCCTCCTGAGTTGTTGAGATTAGCACCTGTGATTGGTTCATACTCATGGTTTTCATACTCATCAATACTAGTATCTTTTATAATTGGTTCAGTGATTTTTAAAATGTCCATTTTGCAATTATAATTTTTGAATAAAAATTATAATTGTATCACTTTTAATTAAAACTCTAACCAAAGCTGGGGAAAAGCTTTATCTTCATTATTAACAAACACACCCTTAAGTTTAATTCCATTTAGTTTATTTTTTGGGATAAATGTTTTCTTTTTAGGGTAAATTCTGTTTCCATACACAAGTGTTATAGGGGTTATATTGTACTCTTCTAAATGTTTATTTACTTTTTCCTCAATCTCTTTCATTACCTTTACTTTACTAGGAGGCAACTTTATAACAGCTTTTTGATGTCTATAAGCTGTGTTATTAATTTCAAGAATCTCACAATCTTTTAGGTTTAAAGATGCACCTATTATATGAATAGTACTATTTCTGTATTTTGAATAATATTCACGATCAAATATTAAGTTTGGCATTCTCTTTTTTATATAATAAATATAATTTTCTTAACTTATTTTTTTCTTCATACTACCTTAATGCCTGCTCCACTGTTTATTTTTTTAACTAAGTCTTGAATAGCTATGGCACTTCCATCTATTAAGGTGTTAATGTCTTGCGTTTTAGGTGTATCAGCGGGTTTAGGTGTTGCTTTATATTTTTGTAAAATTTTCTTTGATTTTGGAGTTAAAGCTTTTGTAACTAATTTCTTTCCTGCTTCTACAGCTGCACTCTTTCCAACCTCTAAAGCTTTCTTTGCTCCTTCCTTAGCTACACTCTTTCCAAAATCAAGGGCAGAACATGCTATTTGTTAACCCGCGCTACTCGTAAAAATCTTCGCTAAAAAGTTAGCAATGCTGTCAAAGATTCCAGTACCGCCGTATGAATACCTTCTTTTAAATCCGTGTTTCTTAATAACAATCATTTTTTGTAGTATAGACATTAAATTTTCATAAGCGCTTGAATTTAAAACACCTTGTCTTTTTAATTCATCACAAATACTAACTAACTCATTTCTTACACCTGTGTTACCTGCTTCTTTACTTGCTAACAACAGATCTAGTCTTTCTATTAATGCGTTAGGGTCACATGGGATAACAACGACACCCTTTCCCTCATATAATTTTCTATTATCCCAAATTTCACTAAGTATAGTATTCCATTTTAAGCCTCCAGAAGATTTAGGATTTGGATTATTCGGATTGTTATTTCTATGAAGAGCATTTGTTTTTACCATAATCCTTGCATAATTTTTATAATCTTCATCTCCTTTATTAGGTACAACTGGATATTTTTCCATGATTAAATTCCATAAACCAGTTGTGCCTTCATATTCCTCATCTTCTATAATAATATTATCGTCTTTAATATCAATTGGCTTGTTGCCAATATAAAACTTATCCTTTTTCTTATATATTCCAAACGTTTTATCATGACCAGTCATATCTGCTAAATCTCCTAAATATTCTTCTGCATTGTCCCCCATAAATATAGATTCTTCTGGTGGTTTATCGTAAGCTGGAAGCTTAATAGCTTGCGGCAACTGTTCGATACCCTCTTTAATAGGTCTAAGTCCCTCAGTAATCTCCCTTGTTACAGTTTTTTGTGCTTCTGTAATATCCTTTGTTGTAGCTTTTTGCGTTTCCGTAATAGGTTTAAAAAACTTTGAAAGATCTGTTTGAAGTCGCTGTTCGCCTGTTCTCTCCGCTAGTAGATTATCCCGAATATTCCTTTTTGTTTCAAGATACTCTTTTACAATTAAATCCCTTTTTGCATGATCAGTGATTTTTAAAAAAGACATTTTTATATTACTAAAATAATTTTTTATCCTAGTTTTAACATAATTTTTAACGTAATTTTTAACATAATTTTTAACATAGTTTTTAACATAATTTTTAACATAATTTTTATCACGTTTCATAACTAAAGCTGCATGAAAACTTTATTTTTGGTCTTTTAATATCCAAGCGGCCCACCGTGATTTTTCTCAACCAACCTCCGAAAGGACTCCCTTTGCTCTCGCCTCCCTCTGTCGATTAAACTTTCTTCATTTTCGATAGATATCTTTTTCTTAGTTTTTGTTCTTATCTCATCCTTCATTTTCTTATACTTCTCTAGTTCTTCCATGATAGGTTTGAACTCTTCATCTGACATACGATCGTCAACTAAAGCTTTAGATATATGTGAAGCAATTGTATCAAGCTTAGCATCATCTAACATCCGAATCTTTTGATGTTTTTCTCCTTTTGTTTTTGAATTCCTTACTACATACTTACCTACCATTGAGAGTAATCCGGTTGCTGCACTTGTAATTTCTAAACCTAAAGCTATTGGTACCGCTGCAACTGTACCCAATAATATGGCTCCCCCAACACCTGAAGCCATTGTTAACCCAATTAATGCTGTATCAATATTATCGACAACTCTCGCAGCTCTAAAATATTTCTTGGCTAAGGCTTCTCTTTTTTGAACTTCATTTTCAAGAAACTTCTGTACTTCGGATATCTTTTGTAAACGGTAGGAATGTCCTTTATCATCTAGCAGCATCATTTCAATAAACGGGGCTGAAGGTGTATTACTTTCTTTAGATAACGGAGGATAGACTTTATTAGGATGTCTTTGATCTGTATCTGCCATTTTTTTTTATTAAAATTATAATTTTTTATCTCAGGATTTTAAGTATTTTAGATAGCTAAATAACTCACCCTCAGGTATTTTAGTTGGTTTTTGTGAGAATTATAAATGTAGACTAAGATATCATTAGTCTCATTATCTAGATGTGTCCCGTTTAAAATGGTTAAACTATCTGTCCATTTATTACTAACAGATACCAATATAACCCCCTGTGTAGCTATATAGCCAAATCCTAACGATATTATTTTTCCATCTTTAGAAGGAATCTTAATATCATCTTGGGAATAAATTTTCCATTTTAAAGGATCTTGTTTGATGGGAGGATAATCAACGTGTAAGTTAGGTTTCCAAAATATAGTTTTATGTTGATTAGCAGTATTAGGTTTTATACCAAATTTGTGTATATCCATTTTTATTTTTACTTGTTACAAATAATATTTAAATATTATTATCTATAACATTAAAATATAACTTAATCATGAGAGCCATCATTATAAGAAACTATAAATAAAGGTTCATATTTTGCGGTAGTAATCTTATTAGAAATATTTCTTATAGATATAAATATATCATCTTTTGTAACTGATCTATAGTTTTCATTGTGTGTTAGACCTTTTGAGGATAAATTATCATCAAGTACAATTACAATTTTTTTAGGGTTATTTAATGTACTACATCCAAGCCCAAGTTGCAATTTTACTTTTTCTAAAGGTTGTAGTATTATTTCACTTTGTGAATATACTTCCCAGGTATTTTCGGTTATTTTTCTAGGTGGATATTCCAAATTTTGTAAAGGATACCAGACTATTTCTTTTATAAATTCTTTATCTCGAAAATCACTATTATATTTACGTATCATTTTTTAATTATGTATTATTTTTTTATATTAATATTTTTTTTTTATAAGATAGCTCCTAGAATAGGGATATTAGCAAACGGACTATTAGGCCCAAGCAAAAGCCCTTTTCCGTCATAAATCTTCCCTCCTTGCTTTAAATACAAACCATCACCAACAGACCCTAAACCTTTACCTTTGTATGGCTTTAAGTATAATCCACATCCATCAGTTTCAACTTGACAAACACAACCCCCTTTTTTAAGATAAAGACCCGACCCCATTGCTTTTTGAACCCCCGTTTGAGCTAATCCAGAGAGAGCACCAATACCTAACGCAGGTAAAATGGTTTTGCAATCATTGGTAAAGCTCTAGCAGCTAACCCGGCCAACATTCCGAGAAAACCTCCCTCTATTTTCATATTATGTTTAAGTTGTTTAGCAGACATCTTAATAGTTATACCCTTACCACCCTCATAGGCTTTAACAAACTTTTTTAGTTGTGAATTGGTAATTGCTAAAACATCATTACCTTTTAAATCTTCATGACCTAAACGTATACTTACAGGGGATCTAGCTTTAACAGCATGTTGAAGCTTTTCCTTTTGTCCTTCTGATATATTTACTGTAATATTAGTGTAACTTTTCATTTTTATATATATAATTCTTTTTCATTTTATCTCGCTTCTCTAATATGGAATCTAATTGTTAAATTTTCACCTCTAAGATTTAGTAAATTACCATCTTGATCTGTAATATTTACCTCTAGGCTATGTATTTCATGTAATGTTAATGGTAAGTATACTAAATTAAGTGGTGACTCAATTATCTTATATCCAGGTGCAACATCTGGGAAAAAAGAGTAAATAGTGTTTTTTGTTAAACCATTAACATAACTCCCAGAAATAATATCTATGTTAACAAGCAAACTATTTATACTAAGAATGTTAACTACATTCTCCGACTCGTAAAATCCTTGTGTATATTTAGCGTGAGTAAATCCTAATACTTTAGCAATAGAGTAAGGTTGATTAAAATCTACTTGATAACCATTTTCCAGAGTAAGAACAGACTTTAAGGTATTGGTGTTTGCAGAAATGTTAATATAATAACCTTCATTAACTTCATCATAATGACCTTTTTTTCTCATTTCCTGGTGAATGGTATCCTTAATGTCAACAAGGTCATAACTTCCTTCAGGTATTTTTATTTTAATCCATGTGGTACCATTGTCTGGAGAATAAACGAATATGTTGTTTGTTGCATCAATGTTTGGAAAAGAGTAGTAAGTTTCAAGGTTTACTAAAGCTATTTCATATACTTTATCCTTTTCCAGCTGAATAGGGGGGTTAAACCTTGTTCTAAAACTTGTTTTGTTGTCGCTTACTATGATTTGAAATGATGTTTTATGTTCTGTATTTTTTACAATTTGTTTTAAAAGTTCTTCCATTTTTTTAAAAAGTTAAAATATTATTTAGTTGAGTAAATAATATTTTTTATACTGAATTAGGTATGTAAAAGTTGTCAAAACCGTTCCTATACTTCCCATTATTTTTTTTACTGGTTAAATTGATAATAGCAAAGCCGTACGGTCTTTCCCATGCCTTTTTACAAAATTCCTTAAATTCATCCTTTGACATATCATCACCTACATGATCACTATAAATATGGTTAATGTTTTTTAGGTCTTGTCGGAAAAGACAAATAAAATTAGCGTTTTCTCTAATAGTTTGCCTTGGTAGTCTAAAATAATTCTGTGAGAGGTAAAAACAATCTACGTTACTATGCCTTCCCCGAATGTAGTAACACTCACATTTATTCTGTTTTTCTAAAAGTAAATCATCAAAAATCATTAAATTTTTATTTTCTGAGTTTAACTCTTTCGGATCAGGTACGTCGCTCGCATTTTCAAAAAAGTTACAATTTATATCCGATATGTTTTTAAACGATTTAACCCATTCCTCAACTAAAGCAGTAGGGGATACATTTGCATCCTGTGTTTCGTCACGCATGTTAAACAACTTTAAAATACATTCTTTTGGTAGTTTTTCTTCAAAAGCCTTTTTTAGTATTCGGTATTCTGGTTGAAAAAGGCTTTTTCCAAAAACAGTTAAATCATTATAGTCGAGCCATCCCGGTCTAAGTAAAAGGTTTAGCAATAGAGTAGTTTTACCACATCCTGATTTACCTATAATTAAACCTCTGATACTTTTGGGTAAAAGAGAGTGATTAAATCTCTTTGATACTACTTCATTCCATGATAAGTTTACAATATCCATTTTATATAACTTTTTTAATTTTTATATATAAAAATGTATTGTGTTAAATGTAAAAAAGTTACTGATACAAGTGACATAAACTATACTGTTTCTAAAAATGGAAGAAATATGAAACGTGGGAAATGTATGGTTTGCGGAATAACTAAAACTCAGTTTGTTAAGACGGCAAAGGGAGGATCAATACTAAATAAAGCTATAAATAATTTACCTTTTGAAATGCATCTCCCCGGTCACAATTTTACGGGACCTGGCACTAAATTAAAGAAAAGACTCAATCCAGATTTAACACCAAAGAAATGGAGTAAACCAATAAACCGCGTTGATAAAGCTGCTTATCATCATGATGTTTGTTATCTTCAGAATAATGACACTGCCACAAGAAACGCAGTATGCGATAAGAATATGTTAACAGAGTTAGAAGGGATTTACAATCCTACTATTAGGGAAAAAATGGAAAGGGGGTTGGTAAGTAAACTCATTGGAATTAAAATGAAATTTGGAATGGGAGTTAAAAAAAAAATCCCAGCATGCTGAAATTATCGGAAGAATTACATAAACCTGTAAGAAGAAAATTTAAGAAAAGGAGAGTTATAGTAAATGGTATAGATAAATATGGGCTGTGGATTTAGTAGACATGCAAGCATTTACTAAGTTTAATCACGGCGTAAAATACCTTCTCGCTGCCATTGACATCTTTTCTAAATACGGTTGGTTAGTTCCATTAAAAGATAAAATGGGTAAATCTGTTGCTATAGCATTAAAAAGTATTTTCAAGGAGAGGAAACCGGGAAAAATGTGGGTGGATAAGGGTAAAGAGTTTTATAACAAAGATGTAAAAGACTTGGTTGAATTGTATTCTACTGAAAATGAGGAAAAATCTAGTGTTGTTGAGAGATGGATTAGAACAATGAAAGAAAAGATGTGGAAGTATTTTTCTGCTAACTCTACAAATATTTACATTGATGTTTTACCTGATCTTGTTAAAGAATATAATAACTCAAGGCATTCATCTATTAAAATGACGCCAGTAAATGCGAGTAAAAAAGAAAATGAAACCAAAGTTTGGAGAAATCTTTATCCCGATAGTCTCGAAATAAAAGATATAAAGCCTAAGTTTTCCATTGGAGACAAAGTAAGGATAACTAAAAAGAAAAAGACTTTTGAGAAAGGTTATACAACAAGATGGACAGAAGAGGTTTTTACAGTTTCTGAAGTAAAACATACATCACCTGTAACATATAAAATTAAGGATCTTAATGGAGAAGAAATACAAGGTACCTTTTATGAACCCGAACTACAGAAAACCGCTCAGGAGCTGTATAGGATAGAAAAGGTTATTAAAAAAGGAAAAAAGAAATCTCTTGTAAAGTGGAAAGGTTACCCCGATGAATTTAATTCATGGGTTGACAATAAAGATATTAGAAATATTTAACTATAAAAAATGTTAAATATTTCGATTGAAAACGTAATTTTACCAAATAAACCATTAACTAATTTAGAGTTAGAAGATGCTGCAAAAAGATTAGAAATACCTTATTTTAGAGGAGTCTTTTTACGAGATACATTACCGATAAAACCAAATAAAAAAGAATGTGGTATATTAAATTTTGATAAAAGTGGTTGACCTGGTACCCATTGGGTTGCTTGGTATAAAAACGATAAAAATAAAATTTATTTTGACAGTTATGGCATACAGCCACCTAATGAAATTCGAGAGTACCTAAAAAGCCCAATACATTACAATACTGATCAATTACAACAGGCTGGACAAGTATTTTGTGGGCATTTATGTTTATACATTCTTAAAGAGTTAAGCTCAGGTAAAAAGTTTCAAAATGTTTTAAATAAACTTTTTTAGCAATATATAAAATGCCAGTTAATAAATTCGGACTAATGAAAGAAGATAAAATAAGCGGTGATGGTGTATTACATAAATAATAATTTTTTACGTAAAGATGGTACAACTGTTGTTACTGGTTCTATAGATATGGCTGGTAATACATCAACGAGGGTTAGTAATCCTGTAAATCCTCAAGACATTGCTACGAAACATTACGTTGATGAAAATTCTGGGGGGTTATTAAAAGAAAATGGTGGATACCAGGCCCTTGCATTTTTAAATATGGGTTTCAATGAAATAAGAAATGTTAAGGAGCCTACAGAACCAAACGAAGCAGCTACTAAAAAATATGCGGATAGAAGCGGTAAAGCTATAGTAGAAAATCGAGATGGTACCTTTTCCGCTATTGCAAATATAGATATGAAAAGATTTAGTTCAACTAATCTTTTGGATCCCGCAGATGCCCAAGATGCAGCAACTAAAAGATATGTAGACAGTGCAAATAGAGTCTTCGTTTATGGAGCTGGTAGGTATATGGCAGTTTCTGACGTTTCTATGGGAGGACGAAGGATTAACAATGTTGGAAGCCCTTTAGAAAATGATCAAGCTGTAAATAAGTTTTACGTAGATACAGTAGTTCAGGTGGCTACTGCGTGTGAAAAAGCTTTAACTAAAAAACAAGATGGATCTTTTTCAATGGCTGGTGAAATAGATATGAATGATAACCCGATTACTGGGTTACCAAATCCTATATCCCGTGATGCTGCTGCTAATAAAAATTATGTTGATAATGGTGGAGCTATCGTAAAAAATCCAGATGGAAGTTTCATGGCGGTGGCTAACGTAAATCTTCAAGGTTTTTCTATAAAAAACGCAGCTCCTCCGGTAGAAGAGAGAGATTTAGCAACAAAATCCTATGTGGATAAAAAAGTATCCCTTCCTTCTCTCATAGGCCCTAAACCTATTATAACTGTGTGGGCTGAAGAACAAGGGGGAATTTTAGATGGTAATTATGAGTTCTCATTTGGTAATGGTAATTCAGGTAAAAACCATCGTTTAGGAGGTTACTGCATGAGTGCATCGGGTAGAATTATAAGAGGAAGTTTAACGATTGTTAAAGATAACTATAACGCACTAGAAGAGGTACAAGTTAATATTGCGGTAAACGGAATAGAGCAGGTTGATTACTCTATTATTAAAAAAGCGGACGAAATTTGTAGCTGTACGGTTTTTCCAAGGGCTTTAGAGGTAAAGCAATGTGACATAATAAACTTTGTTTCAAAAACAACCGACCGTGATGTAATACACGCTTACATATCTATTTTGATAGAGTTAGAGTTATAAAAATATAACTTTGTTTATAAAAGTTATATATTACGTTTGATATTTGTTTCAACATTACAAAGAGGACATTTTTTAAAATTGGATATTGTGTCGCAGTCATCGCAAATAGATATATGGCCACAATTACAAAATAATATCTCAGAATCTTTTTCCCAACATATGAGGCATTTTTCTGATTTAAATGTTCTTTTTTCGTTAAAAACTTTTATTTGTGGAGTATATTGTTTTTTGAATAAAATATCATGTCTATACACAGCACTTAAAGTTAATTCTATAAATTTGTATCCGAAGAATGGAAACAAAGCTTCAACGCATGTAAAACATTGGTCACCACTACAAAAACATTTCCGGTAAATATCTCCACCAGATATTGTTAAAACTGGTAAAAAGGTTTCCTCTTGAATATAAGTGTCATTGGGTAAAAAGTCTTCATAAAAAACTAGTCTGTCAAAATTTCTTAAAAAGTTAATATAAATACCGTATATATTAGAACCTTTAAGAACCCATTGATAATCATCTTCTGTTTTTAACCTAACCATGTACTTAATAATTCCACAATCTTTTATTGCTTTACTACATTCATAGTAGAAAGTAGGCTTTAAGTTCTTGAGTAATTCAACATGATTTTTATTTGCTGCCTTATCAAAGCATATATATTTTCTATAATCCCAAAGAGTTGATACCTTTTCAGAGGTGGGAGTGTAAATAAGTTTATTTTTTAACATATCGTTTAATTTATCTCCAAAGATATCTATCATCGTTTTAACACTCATGATTATTTTATTATTATTATTTTTTTATTTATTTAATTTCACATTGAATATTTAACTTCTGTGTTGAAGTTAAATATTTAAAATTACTTATTCCTCATCCTCATCCTCGTCAGAACTTGGGCATTCATCTAAGATATTAGGTAAAATTTCCTTTTCCTTTCCTGGTAATTTTACATTCTTTTCTATTATTTTTACTGATATAACTTTAATCTGGATCGTTTCGATGTTTTTATTTTTAAATATTCCTTCTCCTTTTAAAATACAAAACAACTTACAAGCAATTTTCCTATATGAAAGAGGGTTTACCTCTTTGTTGTTTTCATCGTAAAAGCATGTCTTATATTGTTTGTTTTCGTAAAGTTTTGGGTATAACATAGCCGATCCATCCTCATTATATCTTAAAATATTAATTGCGTCTAAATTTTTAATCTTATCTTCTCTTAGTTCTTTGTCCATTCCATGCTCTCGGAAGAAATCTGTTAGTTTTTCCAGATCTTCTTTAAAAGCTCTTTCCTTTTTCGTAGGCTTTTCACCGTTATAACATAGTAAAGATAAGGAGTAATCTTTTAGATCTTTTCCTTCAGCGTTATCTCCAAATCCTGTATTAACACCATATGAAAACAAAACAGGGGTACGCATAAATAACGAACCATTTTTATTATTAGGGTATCTGTACTTTACTGGAATCTTAACAAAAGCATACTCTTTGCTTTTATATTTATTAGTAGATGTAGAGAGGGAGTGCTGAGACACAGCCACACTGTACCACACCCTCACCCGCAACCACGAACTGACCACACCCCTCCTACCAAACCACAATATGGTTCCCCAAAATGACATGGCACCACGAACTGACCACACCCATCATCTCAGCACCACACTTAACCACGCACGCCGGGTGAGCACCCCATCATCTCAGCACCACAGTTCCAACCACACTCATCATGTGGGGACGTCATTGCGTCGATATCATCAACCACGTGACGACCATAGTTGAGACGCATTGATGCGTCTAATCGTCGATGTCAAAATTGCGAGAGCCGATAAAACTTTTTCGCGATAAAATTTTTTTTCTTTGAGAAATTTTTTCCGCATAATGAAAGAAGAATGAAGAGCCAACAAAATGATACGACATGGGATTTCATGCTTTATCTAGAAAGGATACAGCCACTGATCAGAAAACACGTGAACAAAATCTTAGTAAGCGGAGAATGTCCTGTAAGAGAATTATCGGAAGACGATCCACCCTATGAACAAAACACGATTGTCGAGGGTTTGCTTACGACTAAAGAAGGTTCGATCTTTGTACATCGTATAGACGTATTCGGGAATGTCGTGGGGATACACCGAATACCCTGCGAAAAAGCCGCGGCCATATTGTTGAGATCGTCTATTGTGCTATATGATATAACTGAACCGCCGCTGGAAGACGGAAGTGATGATCATATTCCGATAGACCCTGAAGAATGTATTGAAGATGTGATTATGAATTGGACGTTTCGCGATCTCAAAGTAAAAATTTTTTTTAATTCATTAGAAAATGAATACGAAATAAGGTAAAAGATCTACCCACATCAGTAAGACCTATTGATATTATATCCCTTTATGAGATATAATATCTACCGTCGACTGAATGAATTGATGAGGCAGACTTTACAAGTCTAATTCTATCAAAATAGATATGTAAGCGTGTACTACATCACGGTCGGTTGTTTTTGTAACAAAGTTTACGATGTCGCATTGCTTTACCTCCAACGCCCTCGGAAAAACCGTGCAGCTACAAATTTCGTCCGCTTTTTTAATAATAGAGTAATCAACCTGCTCTGTTCCGTTTACCGCAATATTAACTTGTACCTCTTCTAGCGCGTTATAGTTATCTTTGACAATCGTTAAACTTCCTCTTATAATTCTACCCGGTGCACTCATGCAGTAACCTCCTAAACGATGGCTGCGACCCGAATTACCATTGCCGAATGAGAACTCATAATTACCATCTACAATTCCTCCTTGTTCTTCGGCCCACACAGTTATAATAGGTTTAGGGCCTATGAGGGAAGGAAGGGATACTTTTTTATCTACGTATGATTTCGACGCTAAATCGTTCTCTTCTACCGGATCTCTGGCATTTTTTATAGAAAAACCCCCAAGATCTATGTCGGCCACCGCCGTGAAGCTTCCATCCGGATTTTTTACGATAGCCCCACCATTATCGACATAATTTTTATTGGCTGCGGCATCGGGGGATGGGGGATTAGGTAATCCAGTAATTGGGTTATCATTCATATCTATTTCACCATCCATTGAATAGGATCCGTCTTGTTTTTTGGTTAAAGCTTTTTCACCCGCGGTAGCTACCTCAACGACGGTATCTACATAAAACTTATTTACAGCTTGATCATTTTCTAAAGGGCTTCCGACATTGTTAATTCTTCGTCCTCCCATAGAAACGTCATCAACTGCCATATACCTACCACCCCCATAAACGAAGGCTTTATTTGCGCTATCTACATATTTTTTAGTTGCCGCATCTTGAGCATCTGCGGGGTCCAAAAGATTAGTTAAAGTATAATCCCGCATATCTATATTCGCGATAGCGGAAAAGGTACCATCTTGGTTCTCTACTATCGCTTTACCGCTTCTATCCACGTATTTTTTAGTAGCAGCTTCATTCGGTTCTGTAGGCTCCTTTACGTTTCTTATTTCATTGAAACCCATATTTAAAAATCCGAGAGCTTGGTATCCACCGTTTTCTTTTAAAAACCCCGAGTTGGCGTCTACATATTCCTTAGTTGCCGCATCGTGAGAATTTACCGGATTACTAGCCCTCGTTAATGTATTACCATTCATGTCTATAGAACCAGTAACAACGGTTGTTCCATTTTTACGTAAAAAATTATTATTCATGTAAGCGAGTGATACACCATCCCCACTCGTTTTATCATCATCTTTCATTCTCCCAAATTTGTCAACGGGCATTTTTTATATAGTACTAAAAAAGTTTATTTAAAACATTTTGGAATTTAATACCTGAGCCTAACTCTTTTAGAATGTATAAACATAGATGACCGCAAAATACTTGGCCGGCTCGTTGTAATTGATTGGTATTGTACTGTATCTGGCTTTTTAAATACTCTCGAATTTCGATAGGTGGTTGTATACCGTAACTGTCAAAATAAATTTTAGTTTTACCGTTTTTATACCAAGCGACCCAGTGCGTACCGGGTCCACCGATTTTATCGAAGTTTACTATACCACATTCTTTTTTATTAGGTTTTCTTGGTAATGTATCTAGTAAAAAAACTCCCCTAAAATAAGGAATCTTTAATCTTTTTGCTGCGTCTTCCAATTCGAAATTGTTTAACGGTTTATTCGGTAAAATTACGTTTTCGATCGAAATATTTTCCATTTTTTATAGTTTAAATATTTGTAATGTCTTTATTGTCAACCCACGAATTAAATTCGTTGGGATAACCTTTCCACTTTACGAGAGATTTCTTTTTTCCTTTTTTAATAACCTTTTCTATTCTATACAGCTCTTGACTGGTTTTCTGCAGTTCAGGTTCATAAAAGGTACCTCGTATTTCTTCTCCATTAAGATCCTTAATTTTATATGTTACTGGTGATGTGTGTTTTACTTCATAAACTGTAAAAACCTCTTCGGTCCATCTTGTTGTATAACCCTTCTCAAAAGTTTTTTTCTTTTTACTTATCCTTACCTTATCTCCGACGGAAAACTTAGGATCTTCTTTTATTTCGAGAGGGTAAAGATTTCTCCAAACTTTGGTTTCATTTTCCTTTTTACTCCCGTCTACCGGGGTCATCTTAATAGATGAATGCCTCGTGTTATTATATTCTTTAACCAAATAAGGTAACGCGTCGATGTAAACGTTTGAGGAGTTGACGGAAAAGTACTTCCACATTTTTTCTTTCATCGTCCTAATCCATCTCTCAACCACGCTAGATTTTTCCTCATTTTCGGTAGAATATAATTCGATCAAGGCTTTAACATCCTCGTTGTAAAACTCCTTACCCTTATCCACCCACATCTTTTCGGGTTTTCTTTCCTTAAAAATACCTTTTAATGCTATAGCGACGGATTTTCCCGTTTTATTTTTTAATGGCACTAACCATCCGTATTTAGAAAAGATGTCGATGACAGCGAGAAGGTATTTAAAACCGCGATTAAACTTAGAAAATGCTTGCATGTGTACTAAATCCGCAGCCCATATCCTATCTATACCATTTACTATAACTCTCCTTTTCTTAAATTTTCTTCTTACGGGCTTGTGTAATTCTTTCGCTAAAAATTCGAAGTTTTTTTTATTCCCATTCCAAATTTCATCTTCGTTCCTATGAGTTTACTTACCAGGCCTCTTTCCATCCTTTCTCTAATATTAGGATTATAAATACCTTTTAACTCCGTTAACATATTTTTATCGCACACCGCGTTTCTTGTGGCAGTGTCATCGTGCTTAAGATAGCAAACATCATGATTATAAGCGGCTTGATCTACTCTATTTATAGGTTTGCTCCATTCCTTCGGTGTTAAATCGGGATTTAACCTTCTATCTAGTTTGGTACCCGGCCCCGTAAAGTTGTGCCCTGGTAGATGCATTTCAACGGGTAAATTATTTATAAACTTGTTTAAAATGCTACCCCCGCTATTTTCGGCTTTTTTTCTTTTATAAACTGAGTTTTTGTTATTCCGCAAACCACACATTTCCCCTGCATCATATTTCTTCCATTTTTAGAAACGGTATACCCGATATTACTCGTATCTGTACGTTTTTTACATTTAACGCAATACATTTTTATATATATAAATAAAAAATCTTATATAAAAATGGATATTATAAACTTATCGTGGAATGATGTAGTATCGAAGAGATTCAATCACACCCTTTTACCAAAGAGTATTAGAGGTTTAATCATAGGCAAATCGGGATGTGGTAAAACTACTTTATTGTTAAACCTTTTACTCAGACCAGGTTGGCTCGACTACGATGATCTGAGCGTTTTCGGAAAGAGTCTTTTTCAGCCTGAATATCGAATACTAAAAAAGGCCTTCGAAGAAAAACTCCCGAAAGAATGTATCTTAATATTGTTCAACATGCGCGATGAGATACAAGAACTGAACATTCCACCTACAGCTTTGGTCGAAGAATGGATCAAGACCATCAAGAATAAATCGGATATAGATTGCAGCTTCTTCGAAGATGCGAGTGAGGTACCCGATCCGCGAGAGCTGAACCCGGAAAATAAAAACCTAATGATCTTCGATGATCTCCTCCTCGAGAAGCAAAACAAATGTGAGTGTTACTACATTCGCGGTAGACATAGTAACGTCGACTGCTTCTACCTGTCGCAGAATTATTTCAGACTGCCGAGACAAACCATCAGAGAGAATGCCAACTTCATCTGCCTTTTCCGTCAAGACCTGAAGAACATAAACCATATCTATAACGACCATGTAGGCGATGATATGCCTAAGGACGAGTTTAGAGAATTTTGTAAAAAGGCATGGGAAAGACCACACGGTTTTGCGGTCATTGATCTAACCAGTAAAAAACATGATGGGAAGTATAGAAACGGTTTTGACAATTTTTACATACCTAATTAAAATATTTTTCTCTCTATAGAAAAATGGATATAGATCTTCTAGAAAAGATTGTGAAGAATACGGAACACAAGACATCATTTCAGGTCATCGTGAGCGATAACAAAACGAGGTTTAGAACAAGGTTTAATCCTCCAATTCAGCTGGAAAAGGATAAAGTATATGAGATAGCTCTAGTAAACCTTGAAACATATTACTCTTTTCCAAACATAGATGAAACGAACAACACATTCGTTTATTCCCCTGACAATGGTACCACATGGATTAAAGTAAAAATACCCGAAGGAAGTTATGACCTCGTTGACATCAATGATACAATCCACCAAGAAATGAGAAAAAATGGTCATTACGATAGAGTAAATGAAGGGTATCCTATAAACATTTCTGCGAACACCAATACCCTAAAGTCTGTTCTTACTTTAGAAGATGGCTATCAAGTAGATTTTAATCAGCCGGGCTCCATTGCCAAAGTATTAGGATTTACTCGCGCAAAATATACGCAAGGATTCTACGAGTCAGATAATGTAGTAAACATTCTTAGCATAAATAGTTTGCTCGTCAACATAGATATTATTTCGGGAAGTTACGTCAATGGTTCAACGAGAAATACTATCTACTCTTTTTTCCCGGATGTTGCGCCCGGATATAAAATAATCGAGTCGCCAATTAATTTAGTATACTTACCGATAACATTAGATGAAATACATAACCTAGAGGTAAATATTACTGACCAAGATAATAATTTACTAAATCTTAGAGGCGAAAATTTAACGATTAGGTTTCATATAAGAGAAGCAAGATAAATAAAAAAAGTATTTATATATAAAATGACGAGCTACACTAATGTAAAAGTAAATATATCGGAAGGGCAAAAGGAAAAGCTTAAACATGCTGTCAAAGCCAGTTGTCCAGTAAGTATTCGTCTAGGTCATGAAGATTTACGCGGTAATGATGTTTTAGCGATTACCGATTCACAAGCGAAGAAAATAGCTAAAGCCTATGAGGAGGGTAGAGGTATAACTATTAGAATGACCGCGAAACAGCTTAAACATAACATGAAAATAGAAGGAGGTTTTCTCGGGATGTTGGCCGGGTTAGCCGCTAGAGCTTTACCGATGCTCGCAAAAACCGTTTTACCGGCTTTAGGTGTTGGTGCTCTTTCGGGATTAGCTCAATCGGGTGTGCAGAAAGCAATGGGATCGGGTCTTTATCTTAAAAAAGGGGGATGTGTTTGTCAAGTCGAAACTGATGGACATGGATTATACTTAAAACCTTACAAAGGTAGCGGATTAGCTTCCGCCGGTGATGGTTTGTATTTAAAGCAGGGAGGAAAACTATATGATGGAAAAGGAATTTTACTCGGGCCTAATAGTCCATTCGCTAATATCCCTATATTAGGAGCTATATTATAAATATTATTTATAACAAAATAAAAATGGATATACATAAATTCGGTATAAAACATAATATTACTACTCAACATAAAACTATATTCTGGAAACCTCATGAAGTAAGATATCCTCCCTTAAAGCAAGATCCTCTAAAATGGAAAATATACTCGCAAGTAACTATCAAGATTCCTCCTCGTGATGGCAAGAGACTTTCGCTAGGATTTGGTTATATAACTACGCGAGGAGTTGTGGTGATATCTATTAGTAATAAATGGAAAGATAGTTTAACCATTCTTAATGGGACACATCTTGATAACGAAGCTGATGATATCTTAGTTTACATTTACAATTTCTCGCGAAACCCGATCGAAATACCAGAGGGGGAGTTATTCTGCTTTCTAAAATATCTCGTATAAAAAAAAAAAAATTTCCATAGAAAAATGGCAGATACAGATCAAGAACATCCAGTTAAGAAAATATACCCTCCACTACCACGAGAACGAAATAACCCGAGTGCTCCGTCTATCGAGATGGACGACAAAGGTCATTCCTATCGTCTACAGAAGATATCCGAAGTACAGAAGTTTCTCGAAAATGAAATCCGAGAAAGAGAAGCCCTAGCTAAAAAGTATTTCCGTGCATCAAGGATAGTAGACAACGTAGATACCGTCCTGGTAACTGTAACGATGGCGGCCGGTGCCGGTGGTATAGGTTTGCTTTCCACCATTGTGGCCATCCCAGCTGTAGTGGCATTAGAGGCAACAGCTTTGGGAACCGGTCTTCTTTCATTGGTAGGTAAGTATGTGGTTAGGAATTGCACGAGCAAAGGTGAGAAGCATCAGAAGATCAGAATGCTAGCCGATTCTAAGCTAGACACCGTTTTGACTCATATATCCAGAGCTCTGACTGACAACTATGTCTCCGATGATGAATTCAAACTAATCATGGAAGAATTAGATAAATATAAAAGCATGAAGGAAGAGATACGTACCAAGATTAAGAAGAAGATTTCCTCAGAAAACGAAGAAAGCTTGATCGAAAGGGGGAGGCAAGAAGCGCGTGAGTCCTTTCGGAAGTTGGTTGAAAAAAATAATGCGAATTAATATGCCCGAGATTCGTTGTAAGTGTATTTGCGAAATAGGTGATACCTCGGATATGTAATATATAAAAACTGTGTTAAAAACTGCGTTGAAAACTACGTTGAAAACTGCGTTAAATAATTAGTTTAGTAATTAAAAATGTCTTTTCTAAAAATCAAGGATCCTGCAAAAAGGGACTTAATCGTAAAAGAGTATCTCGAAACGAAAAAGAAGATTCGGGATAATCTACTAGCGGAGAGAATGGGTGAACAGCAACTTCAAACCGATCTTTCAAAGTTTTTTAAACCTATTACGGAAACGCAAAAAGCTGCAGCAAAGGAGATTACAGAGGGGTTTAAACCTATTAAAGAAGCTGTTGAACAGTTACCACAAGCTATTACTTTTCCAGCCTCTCCTTCTATCGCAGCTATTGAAGAATCATTAGGAAAACAAGGAGAAGATCTTGGAGAAACAGCAAAGAGTTATTTAATGAAGCTTGGTGATCCGGCAATAACAGATACAAAATTTGGAGTAAGGTATGATGAAACTAGTGAAAAATTAAAAATCGGCAACAAAATGATAATGTTTGATGGAAATGATATTATAATTGGTAATGAAGTATATAAAGGAACACCTGGTCTATGGGAGTTAGTCATGTCTAAGAACCCAAATGACAATATTTATGATGATAATGATCTTGATAGTTACGCGAGGATGATGGTAAAAACAAATGCTCTTCATCGAAATTACGATACAAGCATAAGCCGACCTAGTGCTAATAAAAGTGATAAATGGAAGAACATACACAGGCCTATTTGGGCAAATAGGATGAAATATATAGCAGGAATGGGCATCGTTGTTATCCCGTCCGACCCTAACGCATTAATAGAAAGACTAGACCTGTTGTTGTCGAGTAAGAAAGCGGGTAATACGGGTGTAAGAAACGAAGTAGTGAGCATTTGCGATGAATTAAAAAGACAAGGTGTTCTAAATTCGAACGCATATAAAAATTTAATGTCTATATTATAAAAGATGTTCGTTACTAAAAAACATGGATTTAAAAGAAGGTATTCGTACGGCGGATCCGGAATCTTTGATAGTATCGCTAACTTTTTAGCGAGGCTTTTTACTAGTAGTGCAGCTAAACAAATTGCGTCTTCTACCCTTGATGTAGGAAAGAGTGTAGCTAAGGAAGGTGCAAAGAAAGCTTTAGAGGTTGGGAAAAGTGCGGCTGTAGATGTAGGAAAAAAATTAGTCACGAAAGTTTTAACACCAAAATCGAAGAAAATTTTACAGAAATATAACGCAATGCCGAAACCTGATGAGACAGGGCGAGTCAAAACGCAAGACATTAGCACATTAATAGACGGAAGTGCCATCGCCATTCAAGACTTAGTTAAAAGATTAAACGGTGGAGCAGGTATTAAAAAAATATGAAATTAAGTTAAGAAATTATATTACTTATAAAAATGCTAGAATTAATATTTAATCGTGTGAATTATAAAAAATATAATTCCTGTGTTATCAAGATAGTAGGTGCACAGATAAGCCTGGAAGATTGTGAAATCCTCGAATTTAATACCACAGAATATGGTTATAAAAAAGCTGATGTGAAGTTATCTCCTGAAAATGTAATCAAGATGAAAGAGATTGAGGAAAAGGTGAATGAAAATCTACAGAAGAGCGGGCTAGCCCCTGTAACAATTGTATACGGAAATAGAGTCTATCCGAAAACTAAACTGGATACCCCGACGAACACTATCCAGCTCAAAGGCGTGTTCATTAATGACGTCAAAAAGTCTTTCCCTCAGTTATGGTTCTATTAAGCAGCGCAATTATAATTTTTAAATTAAAAAAAATTATAATTGTAATATAAAATGAACATTTTAAATATCACCGAACCAATCTTAAAAGATGATAGTATCGATGAGTATGAACACTTTGAGTATGAACCAATCACCGGTACCAATCTCAACAACCCAGGAGGAGATATTAGGATTAATATCGAAACCCAAAATATTTTTACCCATCCTAGTGAGAGTTATTTAGTTTTTGTAGGCCAATTAGTAAGACGTGATACGGGGGCAGCTTATGATGCTAACTCTAATATTACTTTAACAAACAATGGCCTCATGTATCTTTTTAAAAATATTAAGTATCAACTTTCAGGTATGGAGATTGAATCCGTATTGCATCCTGGCCAGGCTACTACAATGCTTGGTTTGTTGAAATATCCGGATGATTTTTCTAAATCACAAGGGTTAAATCAATTGTGGTATAAGGATACATCACATGCAGCAGGCGCTGGAAACAACGGTTTTATTGTAAGAAGAAATTACATCGTTGTTAATGTTGATCCAATAGGCTCATTTAGCTTCAGAGTCCCATTAAAACATATATTTGGTTTTTGCGACGATTATGATAAGATATTGTACGGAATGAAGCAAACTCTCACCTTGACGAGAAATGATGATACCGAAGCAATTTTTAGAGCTGATGGTGTTGGTGCTCCTGTTGATGGTAGAATTAATTTACATAGAATATCTTGGTTTATGCCACACGTGTTACCCGCATTTGAAGAGAAGCTGAGACTTTATAAAATTATCGAGAAAAAAGGAGAAAAAATACCAGTTGGATATAGAATGAGACAGTGCGACTCTATTGCAGTTCCTCAATCAACATCATTTACCTGGAGACTTTCCGTCAAATCATCGCCTGAAGTGCCACGTTTTATCATTGTTGGCTTTCAGACCGAAAAAAGTGGTCAACAAGTGCGAAATCCGGCCATATTTGATCATGTAGACATTAAAAATATTTATGTTACGCTAAATTCTACTAGGTACCCCGCTGCTGATTATAATCTTTCATTCGCTAAGAACCATTTTAGTAGAGCGTATGGTGATGCTGCTTCATTCAGATCTAAGTTTTATAACATGGATGAATTGATGTCAAACCCTAACATTACTCCCTCAGATTATGATCTCCTTTATCCTTTGTTTTTGTTTGATGTTTCCAAACAGAGTGAGAAATTAAAATACTCAAGTCACCGATATCCAAATTAAGGCAAATTTTACTGGAAATGTGAATGCGGATACCGAAGCATATGCTGTCATTATTAGCGATAGGCTAATTAACTTCCAGTCTGACGGAAATAAAATGAGTGTAGTGTATTAAGATATTTTTTCCCCTGTATAAAAATGATCAAGATTGCAGATCTAAGAGGAATTCTCAAAGAGAATAATATATCATATCGCTCTTATTGGCATAAGAAGCGGTTACTCGAGTTGGTAAAAGAACATGGATTGATGCCGGAGGAGGAGTCGCCTAAGTTACCTAAAAAAGAAAGAAGCAAAGACCCTAAGTTTGATAGATTAAAAACTATTATGCATAATCCCAAGAAAGTTAGTTTAGAGGATGTTGAAACCGGTGAAATAAAAATCTTTCCATCTATTTATAAGGCGGGTAAATTTATAGATCATTGCCCACAAACGATTGAGAATTGGAATGGGAGAACTTGGAATAATAAATATAAGATCACCATTCAATAATTTTATTATGTCTTTCGTCATAATAAAATTGATACAAAACAATTTTGGTTTAAGTTTTTTTATATAATATATAAAATGGAGATTTATAATGATTATACCGTAGCCGGTTTGAAGAATATAGCTAGGTCTAGAGGAATCAAAGGATACTCAAGACTTAAAAAAGCTCTATTAATTGACCTCTTACTTAATCGTGGAGGGTCAATCTTAGATCATGATATTGGTAATTTTAATGCCCCTACATTACAACCAACACCTTACACGCCACCTCCTCCAAAACCAACACCTTACACGCCACCTCCTCCACAACCAACTCCACCTACAACCGCGGTGGAGGAATTGATAACGTATCTCGATAGTGTCGAAGTAGTTCCGAGAAATATATCACCAAGGATAGAAGCTTTAAAAAGAAAAATAAATAAGATATATGATAAAGATAGGATAGAATTTATAGAAAGGCCATCAGCTCTAAGAGGATTTACGAGGGAATACTTCATAGAAGGTAAACCTGATTATACACCGGCTGATTTCCTCGAAATATCGAAAGATAAATTATGCAATATTATGGAAAATAATCGTCAGACGAAGGTCAAGCTCGTTATGAAGTGCATGATGAAGCACTCTATTGAAAACCGAACACAAGAGATGAATTTTGATTCTGGTTTCCCGCTCATTAATTTAGATGGAAATGACGTGGGTGAAATATATGATGAGATGGGGGACGAGGTATTAGATTCTATAGCAAAACAGGAAATGAAAGAAGATTATTGGAAGGTCGTCTACGTAATCGATCTAAGATTGGACACAGTAGCGTATAATCCACTGAGGGGTAGTTCCTGGTTCCCTACTCCTCCTAGGATAGCGAATACAAAAAGCGTTATTAACCCGCAGAATACTGATGATGATAAGTGTTTCACGTATTGCATTCTTATAGCTTTGAACCCGACTGACATACACCCTGAAAGAATTCGTAGGCTCCAACCCTTGTTAGATACCATAGATATGAAATGGATTGATTACCCCGTTTCCCTTTCCGATATAGATAAATTTGAGAAACAGAATCCCTCGATATCAGTATCAGTCTTTGGTTATGATTTCTATGCGGGTACCTATTCACTTAGAATAAGCGAAGAAGTCCGTAAAAGGGATCATCACGTTAATCTTTTACTTTTAGAGGAGGAAGGTAAAAAACATTATTGTTTAATTAAGGATATGAGTAGATTGTTATCTAAACAAATTTCAAACCATAATGGAAAAATATATATTTGTGATAGATGTCTGAACCATTTCCAAAAAGAAGAAACTCTAAACAGACATTTAGAGTATTGTGATGAAAAAGATGCTTGTAGAATAGACTTGCCTGAAAAGGGTACCAAGATATCTTTTAAGAATATTGATAAACAACTGAGACACCCTTTTACGATTTACGCGGATATGGAGTCTACATTGGAAAAGAAACACGAGAACAGAGGTGACGAGACCACTATAATTAATGAGCATAACATTTCTGGTTATTGTTTCTACGTAAAATCGCTTTACGAAGATTTTTACCCTTCGAAGGTTTTCCAATATTCCGGTAAAAATGCCTCTAAGAAATTCGTAGAGGACTTAGAAAATGTTATAAGAGAAATAGATATGATACCAGGGAGGAAAATGATTTATAGAGCAGAGGATAAAAGAAAGTTTGATAGAGCGGGAAACTGTTGGATATGCGAGAAGCCATTCACGAGAGACACGGAAAAGGTTAGAGACCATTGCCATTATACCGGGAAGTTTAGAGGAGCCGCGCACAATGGGTGTAATTTAAAATATAAAAGACCTACTTTTACACCCGTATTTTTCCACAACTTCAGTAAATATGATGCTCATCTGTTCATAGAGGATCTAATGAGTACACCTGGTGAGACGAGTTGCATACCAACAAATATGGAAACGTATATCAGCGTGTCTAAAAGGGTGCCAATAGAATATGTTGTTAGAGGGGAGGTGAAAAATAAAACGCATGAGATCAGATTCCTCGATAGTCTAAGATTTCTGGGTAAAAGTCTGGACGAATTGGCCCACTCCCTAGCTAAGGAGGACAAGATCAACCTCATGGAACATTTCGAGGGGGAAGAGCTCGAGTTGGTCTCGCAAAAGGGGGTGTTTCCCTATGAATGGTTCGATAGTCTCGATAAACTAGATGCAACGGAGTTACCCGAGAGGGAAGAATTCTACTCGAGCCTCAAATCTAGTGGAATCAGTGAGGAGGATTATCAGCACGCAAAAAAGGTGTGGGAGACCTTTGAGATGAGAACTTTTAAGGATTACCACGACCTATACTGTAAGACCGACGTCCTACTGTTGGCGGACGTCTTCGAAAATTTCAGGAACGTCTGCCACAAAAACTATGGATTGGACCCATCACACTTTTATACGGCGCCGGGACTAGCCTGGGAAGCGATGCTGAAGACTACGAGGGTAGAATTGGAGTTGCTGTCAGACCCAGATATGATTCTATTTATCGAAAGAGGAATAAGAGGAGGTATCTCAACCATTTTCAAACGATACGCAAAAGCGAATAATAAGTACATGGGTGAGAAATATAACCAGAGTAAACCGTCCAAGTTCATTAACTATCTGGACGCAAATAATCTCTATGGTTGGGCGATGTGTCAGAAACTCCCCATCGGAAATTTCGAATGGATGGATAATCTAGAGGATTGGATGAATCAACCGTGTATATTGGAGGTTGACCTGGAATATCCGGAAGAATTGCACGATCTACACAACGACTTTCCTCTTGCTCCTGAAAGAATAAAGGTTGACAAGGTCGAAAAACTCGTGCCTAATCTGCATCACAAAACTAAGTATATACTCCACCGTGAGAATCTAAAGTTATATTTAAGCTTGGGCATAAAGCTCAAAAAGATTCATAGAGGAATAACCTTCGATGAGAGTGAATGTTTGAAACCATATATCGATAAAAACACCAACCTGAGAGCAAAAGCCACAACAGCGTTTGAAAAGGACTTCTTCAAGCTTATGAACAATTCTGTGTTTGGGAAAACCATGGAAAATATTAGGAATAGGATAGATATAAAACTAGTCAGTGAAAGGGGTAAGGCGGAGAAGTTAGCCGCTAGACCAAACTATTACGATAGGGTTATCCTCAAAGAAGATCTATGTATCATCCAAATGAGGAAAACTCATCTGAAGTTCGAAAAGCCTATCTACGTGGGTATGTGCATTCTGGACCTGAGCAAGACACTGATGTACAACTTCCACTATAACTATATAAAGGATAAGTACCATGAAAAGGCTAAACTACTCTTTACCGATACGGATAGCCTGATATACGAAATAGATACGGAAGATTTCTACAAAGATATTAGTGGGGATATCAGTGCTTGGTTCGATACGAGCGATTACCCATCCGATCATCCTTCCGGTATCCCCACAGGAATGAATAAGAAGGTTGTGGGTATGTTCAAAGATGAGACAAGCGGAAAGATCATTGATGAGTTTGTAGGTCTCAGGTCAAAACTATACTCCTATAAAATGTGTGACGAAGAGGTGGAACACAAAAGATGTAAGGGAATTTCTAGGTCGTTAGTGAAAGCAACTATCAAGCATGAACACTATAAAGAGTGTTTGTATGAAAATATGTCACAACTAAGGAAAATGACAGTTATTAGGAATTATAATCATAGGTTGTACACTGTGGAGATTAATAAAATCGCCTTGAGCGGTGATGATGATAAACGCCATATCCTCGAGAACAATATCGACACATTAGCCTGGGGACATACTAGGGCAGCCCAGATTACCTCTGATCCTTGAGAACTCGAGTGACTCAATGACACAGGGAGCTATAGAAAAGGCACAGCAGGCCAACGTGAGTAGGGTTCTGGATGTTGTGAACAGGGCTCTGACCAGTAGGCGATATGATATCTCGTGGTCGGGATATGATATTCGATGTCGTAGATGAGTGCATCAGAAACTCGTGGGGTCGTGTCATTTTGGGGAACCTGATGATGTGGTGATGCAAAACAAACTCGATCGCCAAATTATTTTGAGAAATTTTTTTCGAAAAAAATTTTTATCGCGAAAAAGTTTTATCGGCTCTCGCAATTTTGACATCGACGATTAGACGCATCGATGCGTCTCAACTATGGTCGTCACGTGGTTGATGATATCGACGCAATGACGTCCCCACATGATGAGTGTGGTTGGAACTGTGGTGCTGAGATGATGGGGTGCTCACCCGGTGTGCGTGGTTAAGTGTGGTGCTGAGATGATGGGTGTGGTCAGTTCGTGGTGCCGTGTCATTTTGGGGAACCATATTGTGGTTTGGTAGGAGGGGTGTGGTCAGTTCGTGGTTGCGGGTGAGGGTGTGGTACAGTGTGGCTGTGTCTCAGCACTCCCTCTCTACATCTACTTTTATTCTCGTAATTTATAGAAAGGTCTTCTTTACAAAGTTCTCCACTTTTGATATAATTAATATCTGCACTCATTTTTTATATATAAGATTTTTTTTATTTAACTTAATTAATTTTTTTCTTAAGTCCCATACTGAAGAGGTAAATAAAGTCGCATTAAGTAGTAACGACGATAAACGCTATATCCTTGGGAACAATATCGATACATTAGCTTGGGGGCACACTAAGATAAAGACGCAGATCTTAGAAAATTTAGTATGTATAGGGCAGAATATATATAATATGACGATTTAAAAAATGTAATTTCGCTCATATAGGTATATGGGCTAAAAATATGTGACACGTTAACTAGGATGTTGTTTAGCGGCATAACCATAGATGTGGTTGAGGTTAGATTTATAAAAATGTTGTAATTTTGCTCATATAGCTATATGAGCTAAAAATATGAATCGTTGGAATGTAGTAATAAGCAGGGAGATGGTTGGGTTTAATTTTAAGCAGTGGGATGGTTGGATTTGGGTTTAAGCAGTGAGATGGTTGGGTTTGGATTTAAGCAGGGGGATGGTTGGATTTGGATTTAAGCAGGGGGATGGTTGGGTTTGGATTTAAGCAGGGGGATGGTTAGTTTTAGATTTAAGCAGGGGGATGGTCGGTTTTAATTTTAAGCAGGGGGATGGTCGGTTTTAATTTTAAGCAGGGGGATGGTTGGGTTTGGATTTAAGCAGGGAGATGGTCGGTTTTGAATTTAAGCAGGGAGATGGTCGGTTTTGGATAAACCCAGCTCTCTCTGTTTTATTACTACTTTTGTCCCTAATGGTATCGAATCACTTGTCTGCTACATAAGGTTCATTTGTCTAATTGTCATAAAGATTTGACTTGTGGACCAAATATAAATCTGGTTGTTGGTTGGTTGGTTGTATTGGGGTTTAACGCCACTTTAACAGCTAAGGTCATATCATGGCGGTCGGTGACGCACATATGTTTCCTGGCTTTCTCACACCAGTACTAACACAACTTTCTTTCCAAAGCCACCGACTACTTTTCTCACATGCTTCAGCAGAGGTGAGAGGCGAAAATACGCCGGAAAGAAAGTTCGCCTCAACCGGGTATCGAACTCACAACCACCGGGTCATGAGTCCGACACGCTCACCACTGAGCCACCCGGGCGGGCAATATAAATTTGGAACCAGTATGAGAAGGGAAAAGCAACTAATTTCAGATCGTAGTACTAGTACTCTGTTTCTAAATTCAAATCTATTTAACCCTTTACCAAACAATTCCTGGTTTTTACGACCCTGAGATAGAAGCCTTTTGAAAACATTGTGGGAAAAGGAGAAAATGCTGGTAACCAGCATTTTCTCCTTTTCCCACAATGTTTTCTACCATGCTGGAAACAAATTTCAATTTTTGAGTTACGTTTATTTTGTCGTCTGCAAATGCTTTCAATTTGGACCAGTCTAAAATTTTGTCGTTTGGTAAAGAGTTAAATCTATTTATTTTACATCGACTGTGACATATGTTTCACAATGTGCATTAATTACTTTCGACGATTCCTTCCTGGAAACCTTTTTATAAGTAGTGTAATCTGGTCAAGTATGTTCAGAGCCTATCATTTTTAAGGCTTATGTTAATTAAGTGTCAGTCAGGAAAATCACGTTTTCAATAGAATGAAATTTGAATGCTACAACATGGAAATAAAGAGAATTTATTTTGCCAGATTAAAAGTTGTCTGTCATTCCCCAAACTAAAATGTCATTATCCTAACTTTAAGTCATTTCACCTAACAGGCTTAAAGTCATCTATTTTTCTCTTTCAAACATTCAGACAGGGCCAACATAGAAATCTATTTTTAATGGATTTTTTGGTATGCAATAAGACCTGAAAACATTACGTTTAAATCCAAATCTTCGAAAGGTATTGATAATTGTATTGTAACTTCTTTCAAAAATTTTCGGACATGCCGATAAAACAGGGTTTTTTTAAGCAAAGAAATAATCCTCAAGATCCATTTTCAATGCTGAATAATTAAATATTAGTTTTTTTCATGAACATTGGGGAGCTCTGATTGGCTGAAAAAACTTTTTCATAGCTCCATGAAAAAAAAAAAGCTGTGCCGGAACTACTTTTGCAGTCAAACTACTGTAAACAAACATGTATACAAGATTTCATAATGCTTTTCTTTCTGATTTCAGATCTATATCTATCTCGAGTCCGATATTCAAATTGCCGGCTGAATTTATTTTTTCTGAATGTTGAAAAAAATATCCAACAGTAAATTCCAAAGAGAGAGCTTAAAGCTCATCGTCACTTTGCTGGGTTCTAACAATCTTATTTTCAACTTAATTCTAGCGTATTGAACTTCTAATAAGGTCTGTAAGTCTCGTCACGTGACCGCGAGAGTTCATCACCTCCGGGATCTACCGTAAGTTTATATCCTTTTCATCACAGTATACTGTATGGAGAGATACACGAAGCAATTACGAAGGATTAAGTCAGATTTTAAAAGTCCGAGCGATTGGAAAATTTCAGTAATCGATTAGAGAACGATATGTGACTATGAATACGCCACAGTAAAGAACAGATCGTATTCAGCGCAGGTAAACAGGTTGATGGTTGAAAACTACTTTCGGTTTCGTATTCAATAGAATCATGTTATTTTGACGGACTTAAATCAAAATAGGTGAATCACTTTTCTTTCACAAAACTACAGCTGTGTGAAGGCATAAAATGAAAGCATAAGTACGAAGCAAGACGTTTTAAAGCAGATATTTATACTTGCAATCCTCAATTTGCCGAGGGCGATCGCACAGATCTACGTTTCTGCTGTTAAATTCAGCCTCTGACAATATTCAAGTATTTTAAAGACAGCCACTCCAGTATTATGTTTTCAAAGATCAAACCATATAAGACAGTTCAGATTCAAGATCAGACTGCATGTTCAGTGCAGTCTGATCTCGACCGACAACTTCGCTGAAAAGTATATTTATCTTTTTACCACTAGACAGAATCTTTGATTAGTCCAAATTGAAAGGATTTGCAGATGACAATTTATACCGTATAGTACTCAAATGATGGAAATTTATTTGAGAGGGTAGAAAATATTATTGAAAAAGAAGAAAATGCTGGTTACTAGCATTTAATTCTTTTCCTACAATGTTTTCATAAGGCTTCTCCCTCTGAGTCTTTAAAATTCAGGATTGTGTGGTAAAGGATTAATTGTGCTTCACAAGCTAAGGGTCATTTAAGAAAAATGCAATATGCTTGTTCCACTGTGCACAGTGAATATTAGTGTTGTGCATGGTACTTTGGAAAGATACCCATGACCAGGTGCACTGTCTGGCATATGAATGAAATGTTTAACCCTTTACCTTTACCTCTAAAGAAAACAGTTTATGAAAACATTATGGAAATACTAGAAAATGCTGGTAACCAGCATGTCTTCCTTTTCCCAGGATATTTTCAACCCTTCCATAAATGAATTTCAATTGTTTAGCCACTCTTACTTTTTCGTCTACTAGTGCTTTCAATTTATACAAGTCATTAACCCTGTTGTTTGGTAACAGCTTACCCAGAATTTTGATATAGATTATACAAGTTCAAATCTAACATGAAATTTGCATGAAGTATGTCCCAGTGCAAGGCCATATTGGTGTGTTACACATACACACGAACAGACACAAGATGGAAAAGCTTATGTCAGTGGTTATAACAATGGCTCTCTTGTCATATATTGCAGGTATCGAAATTCTTCGAGTATCCCAGGGTGAGTTTGTGGGAGAGAACTTTGTTATCAGTGAAGTTCACCAGTAAATCTTCATCGGAAAGATATTATGCCCTGTGTAATCCAGCAAAGGATAATAATTTACAACAGCTATTGAGACAATACAAAGACTTTGAAGGTATTCTGTAATTATTTAATTAAAAGTTATTTTATACATGTACAAGCATAATTTGTCACATTTGTGTTACGCGACCAATTCTAAACCTTTACTTCACAGAGAATTTCAACCATTACTTCCTTTTCGAAGCGGAAAAAATGACCCATTAGGATAGACTTACTAAAATTACTAATGAAATTCACAGTGTTGTCACAGTATAATATTATGATGAAATTTTTGTTACCATTTTTGTGGAGTATATAACAAAATTGCAGGAGTATTTTGGTATTATCATTGCAGCCACTTCACTTATCCCTATGTTTCTGAACATCTCACACCAGTAATACATTTGTCCACACAATATTTTTGAGCTGTGATCCATCCATTTGATGAAGATCAATGCAATTTCAGTCAGTTTGGTAAAGAAATCTGTTGGCTGAAAAACAGCCAGTTGCTGAGGAAGAATCCTGTGAGGGATACCTACAAGGGAGAGTTAAGAAACTCCTGGGAAGGTGAACTTACAGGTGTGATTAATTGTTGATTGAATCAAGTTTTTGGCTGCTTTCAATATTAAATTTTGGCAGCTGTGATTTGATAGAAATTCTGTTGAAAGCAGTTTCAAACTCAATTCAAGATGCTTTCAAAGAAACTGTCTACAATAGACAAATTCACAAACAGATACATGTAGATACATGTAAATGAATGGGACAAAAAAAGCTTTTCTTAACCCTTTACCACACAATCCCGAGTTTTACAATCCCGAGAAGAAGCCTTTTGATAACATTGTGGGAAAAGGAGAAAATGCTGGTAACCATTTTCTCCTTTTTCCACAATGTTTTCTACTCATTTAAAGACAAATTCCATCCTTCCAGCCACATTTAAATTGTAGTTTCCAAATGTTTTCGATTGGACAAGTCTAGGATCTGTCCTGTGGTAAAGATTTAAGCACTTTTTGCTCTGGTGAGCTAAAAACTTGTATTTCTTGAGATACTATATTTACAAACATCTCTTACTAATATACTTTCAGAGCTGTCTCCTGCTAGATGAATGACAATAATAAGGAACCATGACTGCAAGACAAATACACCTCACAGGGACCACATGTTATAATTTGTGCAATGGTGGTCTCATATATCATTGGACATGCAGTCATTAAAACATTTAATTAAAGGGCAAATCCTAAAATATTTTGACCAGACTGTTTTTTTCCTTTAATCAGCTGCAAATGATGTCAGTTAAACATGTGTCCGCCATTTTTCATAAATACCACCCTGTAACATGCCATAAACCACGGCCGAATTGTCACGCTGATATACGGCCCTAAAAATGGTACATGGCTTACTTCCCTGATTCGCTCATCTCCCGTGCATGTGTGACGTCATTGTCGAGTCAGTCTGTGTATACCGTCAGTAGACATAAAGTAGGAACGCGGATGATTGTATGCAGATATCTGAGTATTAACTGAGAATTGAGCCGAAAAAATGGTAAATTGTGCAGCCTATGGCTGCAACGTCGATTCGGGAACTCATAGAATTAGTATCATCATATTTCCGAAGGAATTAAAAAGGAGGAAACTATGGATTCAACGTTTAAACCGGGGCCAGACAGTAGCGACGGATTTTTTGCCATCGGTTCATTCGAAATTGTGTCTGAAATACTTCGATGACAGTCAGTTCTTAATAAGTCCAAAACTCGCAAAAGAAGTTGGTTATAGGAATTTTAGGCTGCGGTTAAAACCTGACGCTGTGCCGAAATTATTCGAAACTCCGAGTCGAAAGGAGATAGGCCTTAAACCGAAAGACAGACATTCCGCAACGGCAATTTCCAAAAAGAAAATCCAACATGAAGTAGGTAATTTCTTTTTTTCTTGAAATTGGAATACATGAATTGTTATTCGTACTATTTTACCCTTTTCTACATTATCGCTTCATTCCGAACAAAGGAGAAATTGCTGCCGTTTTCTCCCTTTTCCAAATGATTTCAACATTTAACAAAATTATAGATTCATCCAAATTCATAACATAAATTTTGCAAATAACAAAGTCGACATTGTTCAATGATGTAAACTTTCAAGGGATAATAATCATTCTTTGAACAGCAAACATCATTTTCTTCCCACACTGTTTTTCAAACACTCTTTCTTTGGGTAATGGAAACTAGATCTAGGGTATGTATGGTAAAGGGTGAAGTCAGTATCTGGCTACCCCTAGTCATGGTCATAAATGTTATTCCATCACCGACCAGTTGAAACAATACAGGAAATGATTACATAACATTTGCATATCTCACCCCTTTACACTGTAATGTTTGTTTGTGACAGTAAACCCATGTTTTGCCATCTGTGTAAGGGTTTAGCCCAACCCTAACCCAAATGATAAAAAAATTAGAATATTTCAAATCCACAGCATTTAAATATGACCGATAAAATGTGATTGTTTATTGGAATTTAGTTTAACTTAGTTTAACCCTTTACCAAACAATCCTTTGTTTTAACGACCCTGGTGAAGAAAGAAAAACCTTTTGAAAACATTGTAGGTAAAGGAGAAAATGCTGGTAACCAGTATTTTCTCCTTTTTTCTACAATGTTTTCTACCCCATCAAAGACAAGTCCAAACATGTGAGTAAAATTTAATTTGTTGACTCCAAGTGCTTTCAATTCGGTTGAGTCAATAAATTTGACGTTTGGTAACAATTTAAACATGTATTTTACATCTCTTGAGAAACAAGTTCATACAACTTGTACTAATCTCTTCGGATACTGCTTCCTGGGAACTAAACCAGAACTCGTGCCCATTGTGTGGAATTTATATTTAACCCTTTACCAATGAATCCCTAGTTTTTACGACCCTGAGACAGAAGCCTTTTAAAAACATTGTAGGAAAAGGAGATAATGCTGGTAGCCAGCATTTTCTCCTTTTACAACAATGTTTTCTACTCTGCTGGAAACAAACTTCAATTTTTGAAATATTTAACTTTATTTTGTCGTCTGCAAGTCATTCCAATTTGGACCTGTTTAATATTTTGTCGTTTGGTAAAGAGTTAAAAATAGATAATATTGTGGATAAAGGACCAATTGATAGTTACCAGCTCTTTCTATGTTTTTACAATGAATCTGAAGTCGTCTATACTGCAATTTGACCGGAATGTCAGTATTAACCGCTCAGTCCCTAGTAGACCAATTTGAGACTTAGATCTACCCAAATTGAAACAATTTGCATAAGACAAACAAGAACTGAACAAATTTACACTAATCTTTCCCACGGCTTACAATTCAGAGTTTAGGACTTTCACAGAGAAGCTGTATATGGAACATACAACAGCTATACATGTATGATAAATTTTTGCATTGAATGGATCATGTGTACAAGATAAACAGCAAAAAAGTATTTCACACAGGAAGATCCCCTCTCCCTCTCTCTGATGTTCATGTATTTCTGTATGGTAAGAAATACAACTAAAATAATTTTCAAAATAATTTTGAGAATTAACTCTTAATAATCTTGGAACATATTCTTTTATCACATTTCATGCTGGTTAACAGCATTTAAAAATATTCTTATTCTCATGAAAATCGTGATTTATTGTGTAACTCTTCACCCATGAGAGAATAAACTTGTAGGCCTACCCGTCAATGTTTACAGAATTCTTTACAAGGTACAAATATCAACAAGGACCCATCAACAAATAGTTAGAACTAATATCTCACGATTATCAATCGTGAAAGTCAAGAAAAAGGTTATTTGACATGAAACTAAAGTGTCGGGGAAATGTCTTGTCGTGGAGCTGTCTTGAAACCGTCCTTTTTTTTTTTTTTTATTTAATTCCGCCCGTTAATCTACTGAAAATGCTTCACGTGAATCAAAGTTTATGCCATACACTTAATTTTATCATGTATAGAATAATATTTCTGTAAGCGATGTTCGCCCCGTAACAGACGTATTTCAATAGCGCGCGATACTGAACACGTTGAAAAGTCCGGCACAACATCGTCATTTTCGTCATCAGTGGGCGAAAAGTTACTTTTATCCTCATCATCAGAAACTTAATAAGTTTCTTTAAAAATTGGCTCGTACATGTACGGCCTTACCGGCCCAGAAACGTCTATTTCTTCGTCTTCAGTATCGCTAAGTTCACTATCGTAAACAACGTCCATATTAAGACAAGCTCTCCTATGACGTCACAAATCAAGGGACACAACAATAAGTAAGGGAGATAAGCGATGCAATAAATATTAATAAGCAGAAATATGACTTGAAAAAAAGTATTTTTACTAATTTTTTTTTCTAATTACAACATTACCAGGTTACCATTTGATAAGTGTAGATTTGAAAATTAACCATATCTGAAACTTGTTGATTTGCCCTTTAAAGAAAAATAGTGCTATAGTATTAATGTTCTAACCTATGTTTACTGTTCTGCCTAGACGGGATTGCAGACAGATAAACCAGCAGCAAAATAACGTTTATTTGCTTTATTGGTGAAAAGTTGAAAAGATACAAGATACAGTGCATAGGAATGGGAAACTCAAATGTTAAGCTATATTCATGATCAACGCCAAGAAAGTACAAAATTAACCCATTTCCAGCAAGTCTCTCAAACAAGGGAGGTAACCATGCATTAACTACTGGATAGAAAAGGCTGGGTTGTCTCCCTTGAATGTACAATGAATGAATCCGTTTCGAAGCAGAGTTAAATCTAAAACAGACACGTTACAAGGAACTAAGATTACAATATTACCAATAAGTTCAGCATAAAAGGTCAATGATTGTGCTAAAACACATGAATTCTTAAATGCCTTTCAATAAATCCAAACGTAAGACTTGCGTTTTCCTCGAAATCTGACGACACATCGTTTAGCCCCTAATTTTGACTTTAACACAATAATATGGCCTCTATGATATACTTCGATAGAAAGGGGGGAAATAAGTCTGTATAAATGTGCGATTGGTAATACTTACAGTGTGCTATGCGAGGGATATTTGCATTTTTTCGTGATTGCCATAAAGACTTCATGTGAAGCAGTAACCGAAACCGGAAATACATTCCACGCCGGGTGAAGACTAAAACGCAACTGTGTGTAACAGAACATTTACCATCTTTGCACTGCAAAGAAGTTCATGCTAATATTTACAGGTACTTTTCAAAATCAGTGGTAGTTAAAAGGGTATTTAAATCCTAACCACAAAATGCCACTAAATTAAAAGGGTATGTGTATTCCCCGGCCCCAATCGAAAAAATGGGCTATAATTCCCGGCCCTAACGGCCCCCCTAGCTAAATATTTCATTTGTCGGTCAAATTTAATAAAGTTAGCACCAAATTAAAGCTTAGGTAATAACCTTTCTAATGGTATTAGAAACTTGACTTTTCATGCATGTGCAGTTATGATAAAAGCGTTTGAAATTCGTCATTTTTTTTTTACTAAAATGTGTCGTAATTTTTTAGAGATAAAATCCGGCCCCCATATTTAAATCTTTATTTTTCCCTTGATTTAAAGAAAAATGATATCGTTGTAAAGTCCTTAACTTAAGCTTTTGAATGATACTAAGAAAATGAAAATTGACGCATGCATTATTGGGTTATTAGATTTTTAATTTTATAAATTTTTAGAAGGGAATATTTCTAGGTGTGAATCCAGCAATCTATCCGACCCCTATATTAAAAATTAAACTTTTCAAACAATATAAAAAATCATGATATAATTTCAAAGTTCATTTAATAAGCTTTTTCATGGTATATAGAAATGGTAATTTGGGCCATGGATTTTTGTGCTATAAACGTTCAAAATGTACCAATATTTAAAAAGATATACACGTACATTAAATCACGTGATTTTTTATCATATCCAGCTCAGGGCTGTGTTTAAGACTTAGTTATGTATCTAATATCCATTTCTTGAATAAAAAAAAAAGCATAATATAAACTTTTGAATTATGTTCAGAAACTTGTGACGGATACATGATTATTTGTGCTAATAGCGTTTCAATTCATAAACATTTGGATTGCACTGAACGAGTTTACAAGATATCCGGCCCCTACCTTTGACATTTAATGTAACGAGGTATTTTAGCTTCTAATACAAGCTTTTTAGTGGCAAAAAGTAATACAGGATTGACTCTGGTGCTTTTTTAGTTATAAGTGTCTCCTTTTTATCATTTCTTTTGAAAATCGGAAATACAGAACATGTGAGAATTAAGGCGGCAATAAAGTTTTGTTTTTTTTTGCACCTGAGTTGCAAAATTTATGTTGTTTTTAGTGGTAGATATATAGAGATTCAAGGGTCACCAAATATGCTTTCAGTTGATTCAGAGAACCTTGAATTTCGTTTTCAAATGTTATGAGGAAAGTACAAATTCATTCAGGTCATATCGAATGATAATAATTGAAGACGAAAGAAAATGTATTTTATATATATTTATTGCAATTATTTCAATTTCTAGACAGTATTTATATTTAAAAAAAATCTAAAATCAAAACAGTATTGAAAGAAACTATATTGTGTGAGAGTGAGCGTAAGAATTTTGTATATAATGAACACCGTACATGACTAGATGCAAATGAACCATGCTCTGTGCAAAGGGGCCTAATGCAACTGCAAAAGGTCAGCCTATCCAGCCAACACAGGCTGTCTTGAGTTGAAACTTTTTGCTAATGGTCAGTTCTCGAAATGTTAAGGGATCAGTCAGTCTCTTGATTCAGTCGGTTGTTAGACACGATCAATTTTATGGATCAGATGACTGCTGATATGATGCACCACGGAGATGCTTTATATCTCCTTTTGCCAGTGCATGGCTCAAAGTGCGTATATCAAGGTAACAAATTTAAAAAAAGACGAAAAATTTGCGGCCTGGGCCTATTGAAAGCATAGAACAAGGTTTATATGGTTCCTGTTTCAAAGTTACGTGAAAACATTCCGGAAAAAGTAAAAAATGCTAGTTAACAGCATGTTTTTTTTTTCCTGCGATGTTTCAAAAAGCAACATTATATCATAGTAAAGGATTGATTTAAGAGAGAGAGAGAGAAAAAAAAAGCTCATATGTGGCAGGTTTGAAGATATATTAATTAATCCTTTATCCATGTTGTTTTCGTAGCAGTTGGAGCTATTTTTGCACAAACGTCGGTATCACGTGGCGGACAGTGTAGATCTAATCTTATACTGATCTACCTAAATTTCTTGCTATCTGAATTTTTCTGTAAAAAGAGATCAATGTATTGCTTGCCGTTCAATTAACATAACTCTTAGACAAAAATATTCACAGGTCATAATTAAATATTAAGCAAATGGTAAGAGATTGCCTGTGATAAGATAGAAAACATTGTGGGAAAAAAATTTAAAAAATTGCTTACAAGCACGTTGTCCTTCTCTCACAATGTTTCCAAAAGCTTTTTTGGTCGTTAAAAGGCTGGATTGTTTGGTATGGGTCAAACATGTGCCGTCATAATCTTATTATGTCCTATTATCAATGCGTTAATTACGTATGACGCAATCTATGCCGTTAAGAATTTGCTATTGTGCTACTGTGAAGTCGTGTGCTTGATTACACCAACCCTTTGTCCAACTTTGCATTACTTTCGAGTTATTTATACCGTTGTATTTTGAAGATATATTACATGTTAAGTCCAGTTTTTGGCAAAATCGTGATAGAGTTATAAAATTTTTATCAAAAATCAAAGAAGCGTTTATACCTATACGAAAGTATGTAAATGTATAATAACATTTTAAACAGTGTCTGTCTTAGTATCCCTGATGTTGATTGGGCAAAACATGGATTGAGATCAGGTAGAAAACTCTACTCTTAATTTTATACATCAGAATAGCGTTACACTTTTAGTTATTATCATAAAATACATGAAAATAAATACTGCTGTCTGCCCGTACATCTAAGTTGAGGTTATAAGGATAGAGAGCAAATGGATATCAGTCTGGTTCAAAGATCATTTCAAAGACCTTTTATTCCATCACTTTCTATGGAAATTTACTCATTTTTACACCGTTAATAAGGTAAAGACGAACATATTCATTTAAAAATAAAAATAGAAATAAATTCCGTGCAGTTTTCGATGACATAAAGGATTTAGCGTAGGGGCCGGATTTAATACGAATTTCATTACATTTACATACTGGGTCGAATATTTAAAAGATCTATTTTCTCTTTAAAAACAATCGGGATTTTGCAGTTTTCATACTGCTGCAAAGATAAAAGCATACATTTTCATTCAGATATAATTTAAACGATATTTAACACGAAATGAAAGTTTTAGCGTAGGGGCCGGATTTGTGTAACTCATGAAATACCTGGAAGAAAAAACGAAAATCTTACCCACTGTTGATTGACAATATTTCAAAAAGTGTTTCATTCACCATACTGCATTTCATACCATATGAAAGCCTGATATCTAGGCTTCAATTTAATACTATTTTGAGCATAATACAACGAAAAATAAAAGATTTTGCATAGCGGCCGAGTTTGTGTAACTCATGAAATACCTGGAAGAAAATACGGAAATCTTACCCACTTTTGACTGACAATATTTCAAAAAGTGTTGCAATGACCATATTGTATTTCATACATATGAAAGCCTGAAACCTAGGCTTTAATGTAATACTATTCTGCGCATAGTACAACAAAAAATAAAAGATTTAGCATGGGGGGCCGTGAGGGCCGGGAATTATGACTCATTTTGACAGGTAGGGCCGGGGAATACACTTTGCCAATTAAAACAGCATTGCAGCAGACTGCTTTTGAAAATATTGTGACCAAATATGATATTGCTCACAGTCAGCAATATCTATTTGCCACAATGTTTTCATCTCAATCTTTCAATTATTTTTCTCCATTTGCCTCAGATTTTATCTTGTGTTAAAGGTAGGTTTCAAGACTTTGTTAAATAGAGGAAAAGCAATATTCTTGTTTATGTTTTGAACAAAAATCCTTAATGCCCCTTTAAGAGTGAAAGCAATATACATGTAGTAAAATTCAGTCATTGACATTGTGTGGAAAAAGAAATTCCGTTACATACAAGTCTTATTAGCTGCACAAAATCAATAGTCCTTTGAAAACATTGTTAGAAATGGCAAAGTAATAAACAATTTTGAATTTTTTAACAATATTTTTCTGAAGCAGAAATTTGCTCCATCAAGGGACCCGAAAAGCATGAGAATAATATAAAAGTGTTATGTTACTACAAATGTAATAAAGATAAATATCTACAAAATTTTCATGACTTCTCACGTTTATTTCTTTTAATCTTTACCAACTGACAAAATTCTGGACTTCTTCAAATTCAAAGCATTTGCAGACGACTCATTGATTTTGGCTCACATTCTACAATTTACCTATTAAAGGGTAGGAAACATTGTGTTGAAAGGAGAAATTGTTAGTTGTCTTTTCCCACAATGTTTCCTAAAGCATTTTTCTACAGGGTTGTTAAAACTCAGGATTGTTTGGTAAAGACTTACAAGTCATCAAATATAAGTTAACTTAATAGCTTCTGAAACATATTTGCAGCATAAAACTTCAGAAGCATCCTTGTAAATGTGAAAAAAAATTAATCAAGGAGTAAAGCTTGAGTATTCATTAAATCATGTCAAAAGCAGATATTACTTATTTTGACCAATTTGTCCTTAGGTCAAAATGTTTTCAAAATTGGTCTGCTGCTAGACACAAAAAGTTATCTACAGGAGACAGCCCACTGACCTCTTTATCTATTGGTATCATATCACTGGGCTGTCTCTGGTCCAACAACTTGCATGGTTGAATTAAACAAGGGCTTTATAAGAAGTAGACATGCAACCATTTTAACCTTTTACCATTTAACAAAATTTTCATCATGTCTATTTTGAAAGCAAAGTTGGAGGATGAAACAATTGCAGCCCAAATGATAAGGTTTATTTCTGAAAGGAAACATTGTGAGAAAAGTATAAAAAGCTGGTGACCAGCTTTTTCCTCATCTTCCTTCAATGTTTTCAAAAGCCCTCTGCATCAGGGTAATTAAAAACAGAATTGTTTGGTAAAGGGTTAACTCACAGAACAAAATTTCGACTGGTTCAGGTTGAGAGGATTAGCAGGTGATATGTAGCTGAACTGGTGAAATTTGTCTTTGAATGGGTAGAAAACACCGTGGAAAAAAGATTTCCAATATTTTCTCTTTTTCTCACAATTGTTACGGCTTCCCTCCCCCTGGCTGTTTTAACACAAGCTCATTTGATAAAGAGCTAACAGGATGCCTTCTCTTCTAAGTACAGGAAAATGCCTTGCAAATCATATCTTGTGGTACATCCTGTTGAATCTGCTGTCATTTGGACTGTCATGAATTAATCTTGTACTTTAGTGGTTTGGCATTTCCGAAGCTTCTAAAGTAGGTGATGTTTCATGCGGCACTGTACAGATGTTTTGGACAGTTATTGTGATTGTTCTGAAGCTGTTGATTCTCACTGTAGAGCCAACATCCATGGAATTATGAATTGGCTTGAATAAAGAGGTTAGTTTCTGATCTTCAAATATGTGACCACCCAACCAGACGTTTAAAGGTGACATCCTGTGTAATATATTAGAAATGAACAACAGCATCTGAAATGAAATTATAAAAAGTATGAACTTGAAATACGAGTGCAGTCCTTCAAGATACCCATTTCTTTGAACATTAATCAGACCAGAATTCTATCAAAGCCTGAGTGTCTTCCTGCACACTTTGCTAACTCGTGTACTACATTAGATTTGATTTGATTTGATTGGGGAACATAGCATGTCAGTTTTTGCAAAGTTTGGTCTTTTTCCAGTATTTATGGGAGTACCCTGAGGTAAAAGGTATTGAGAAAATTGTTGGATAAGAAATTCCTGGTTACCAGCATTTTGTCCTACAACAATGTTTTCTACCCTTTTCTTTGCCAACGCCCATCTTTAGAGCCAAATTTTATTTTCCCTCTGCAAATACTATCTGTAAACTTGGTCAAGTCTAAAATTTAATTACTTGCTAAAGAGTTACATGTGTAAAAAAGAAAAACAAATCTAGAGAGTGACATTTAAAGCCACATGTACTATGTTTCATCAATGTATGATTCTCCCTGCGACGGCAATCATGCATTATGAAGGCAATGGAGGTGTAAATGTTTTCAAAACATATTGCACAATCAATATCAAGTTTACGTTAATTTCATTTGTAATAGTAATTAAAACAGTATTGTAATATGTGTCTCATTAACCACTTTTACCAATATTAAAACATTAGAACTATAAAGTGTAAGTCAAATTTGACTTTAATCCTCTTAATAGATCATTTTTGTTAACTATTTCAGAATTCTAGATAATTAAAATACATGTACTGCAATATAGTAACCTCATTGCTGTAGATTTATCTGGAAATTTCACTTTGCTGAAAAATAACAAGCTTGGCCCATTTCCTCTTAGACAACCAGCATAGTGACAACTGCAGAATCTGAAGTTAGGATTTCATGGCCTATCTGCCCTCCTGTAGAAAAAAATAGGATAAAGCAATGTATTTAAAAAGACTTTCTGCAGAATATTTCATCATTAGAAACATTACACTTGTAAGGGCTACATCTAAATGGGCAAGCACAAGTACTGATCTTGAGTATTCAAATAGTCTACAATTCTTTGTTATAACCCTCAAAGTGCCTTTGACCACTTTAGTTGCTTTTGCGATCAATGTACATCATGATCAGACTGCACAAAGTGTGCAGTCTGATCTCTGATCTACATTGATCGCTTTGCTAATACATTCCAGACAAGGGCAACTTCAACATTATTCTTATGATCTTATTTATAGAATGAAAACGCCTCTTTGATTTATTCGGCGCTCTAGAAAGGGTTAACCTATTTACCAAGTTCCCAGTGAAATGATGAATTTACCTGAATATAATTCTACAAAAGATGCCAAAATAGGTTTTGAAGCCATGAATTCACGACCAGTTAAGAATTTTCTTTGGTCCTATGTATGTAATTGGCTGTCTAAGGCAATTCAATGAATAAAATGAGGCCGAGTAATTGCAACTCTCATTATCGACAACATTTAATATGGTGCAAAGGATACTTAGGTGCGAAACTACCCTGGTGCGAAACATATCAAATCGGCAATATGTTTCTAAACGCCCCTGAAGACGCGATCAGAGTGCATTTCTAGAATGAAATGCTTAAAAACATTATTTTATTGCCATAACTAGGTTAGTTTGGCCTCTTTAGATCAGAAATCGACCGAGTACATGTCCATTGCAACGATGTACGAAAACTGGGTTACGGATTTTCGCTGATTTCCACGGCCTGTTTTTAAATCACAGCATTATTTCTCAACAATATTTTAACCCTTACCAACATCTTTCATCTCCGGTTTTTCCTCTCCAAACCCATTTTTGAGAATTTGATTAACATACACATCAGTGTAGCGTCGCGAATGTCGATACATACATAAGCAAAATAGTGGAAAAAATCTCAATTGTGCGACCAGTGATCCCGGAGGTGCATTTCATCTAAACGAGACTACAGACCCTATAATAAATCTACTAAATCCGCAAATGTTCAATATTATAATGACGTCATGAATCACGTCATTTTTACGTCATAAACGAGCAGTTTTACCGCGCTATGAAATCATGAATGATATGGGTATTAAATAAATACGCAATGTTGGATTTACAAAAAAAAAGCAGTTAGTATTATTCAAAGGCGTTTCAGCGAGTTATTTCTAGCGCAGAGAATTTCGTGAAATTTGACACAGAAACACTTCTAAGTAGATCTATGTTCTTTCAATATGCGAAGAGATAATCAGACGTTGCCTGATGAATCAAAAAGTTCTGAGCCTACGAAGAACATAACCCTTTTTTCAAATTACATAAAAACCCAATTATTGCAGCATACGTCAGAATTTTGTGATTAAAATCTGTAATTTCAGTCAAATCATGTTCTCTGTGTTTTAAATTCATAGTGAACCAATAGATCCTCTGACTTTGATGAGAAATTAACAGATATTTCAATTTAATGATACGCTATGTATGTTTCAATAAAACCCTTAGCCCACAAAAATGCTTATTTTATCACAGAAAATCAGGACATTATCTGACCCTCAAATAATCTAGCGCAAAGATTTTTCTCAGAAATATACATAATTAGAGCGAGTGCACCCATTACCGAACACCTAAGCATGATAATTTGCCGTTCGTAAATAAAACCACCGACTGAACAGGTGACGTCATTTGTATCATCTTCTGCGTATTCCTTACAATTGTGACTGATAACTAACGCAGTATAGTGCACCGATATTTAGTTATGGGCATTTCTACAGCGTAACCGAAGGGTTGAAATTACGAACGCTGGTTATGAATTCGAACACGTCGGCGATTTTTAAAAAATACCACTTCAAACATGCGTTAAAAGCAGTCTATACCAGAAGTTGCGGTAATTTGCGAACAAACTTGTGTATGCAAATAACGACAACTCTGGACAGATATCTATGTTGACTGGTGTCCTGTCAGATATCGAGGTATCGATAATGGCATTATATGCTGACGGGATCCCAGTCTAATATCTATGGGTCACTACTAAATCACGGAAGGGAACGGAAAGGGAAAAAATCCCTTGACATCTTGTTACCTAGTTTGCGTCACTGAAAAGTTTTGAAAATATTGTGGCCAAAAGGAGTTATTACTCATGATGAGCAATATCTCCTTTTGTCACAATGTTCTCAACATTATTTTACAGCAATGCTCAAGATATCAACATAACAATGGATTTATTCTTATAACATGAAACATGCAAATGAAACAAGCTCGTATCAGTGAACGAATTTTCCCATGATAATCACACCTTCAGTGATTGAACCTAACAATATTTACATAGTTCGTAATTAAAACCAGTGTGGGAAAATAAGGTTTGAAAACCGAATAGTCAAATATCTTTATCAGCCACGTGTAATGATTTAAAAATGTCTATTGATGCTGGTAAATAATAGTTTCACCGTTAATAAAACAATACAAAAACAGATTTCTAGCGCTTTTGTGGCGCGAGGTAACCTTAAGTAACAGTGTCGTTGGATTAGCGAATGTCACAATTTTACTCATCTGATTGCAGGTAGCAAAACAAACTTGAAGTTGTGGGAGATATAATCACGGTATCGGCTCCAAAATGGCGAAACCGGAATGAGTAATATAGTGACGTTATACATGTAAAGTCATATCTGTAGTGCAAAAGAACTAAGGTCATAAATAGGAACTTATTCGGAATAAGACGTCGTTCGGAATCACATGCATCCGCCCTATATCCTTTATCAAAAAATGCAAAAAAAAAGATAGGTTGCCAGGCTACTTTTCCCAATATTCGAACTCAATTACCTCCCTTGGAACAATGAAAATGACACAAAACATCCAAGAGTCAAATCACTTAGTAAGTTGTATATTTTCTAGCACAAAATCAAAGGATATATATACTTGATGTAACACTGTTATGGGATAGCTTTAGAAAACTTTTTTGAAAAAGGTGTAATTGCTCAAACCCTTAGCCCACGAAAATGCTCATTTTATTAGTGAAAATTAGGACATCATTTGACCTTCAAAAAAACTCTAGCCCAGAGACTGTTCTCATTTGTCTATGAAATATACATAATTAGATCTATATCCTTCATAAACAAAAAAAAAAAAGATAAGTTGCCAGGCTACTTTTCCCAATATTCGAACTCAATTACCTCCCTTGGAACAATGAAAATGACACAAAAACATCCAAGAGTCAATTTTATACTTAGTTGTATATTTTCTAGCACAAAATCATGTCTTTTTCACAACAAAGATGATATTATTAATCCTTTCCCTGACATATACTTGATTTAGGTGAATAACCATAAGCCCAAATACTCTGATTAAAAAGTGAAAAATCTGACTAAAGCTTCAGTTTTGACTCGCTGCTGTACCTTTTTCCTACTCAAGAAATGGCAAAGGTAAATGCCTGTGAAAAAATCACTCACGTTTCACGACTTTAGTTTTTAGATTTTTTCTCAGGTGTAAATGCTGAAAAAATATAGAATGACCCAAGAATCCCTTTGTACTTTCATCAGTCGAAAGAGGTGGAGTTTGAACATTTTGCACTGAAAAAAGATAAATCCTCATTTTAAAAAAAATCAGGTTGTGGAACACTTTAAACCCTTAACCTCACAATCTCGAGTTCTAACAACACTGAATTAGAAGGCATATGGAAACATCGTGGGAAACCAGCAACTTCTCCGTTTCTAACTTTTCCAAGACAAACTATTTCTTTTAAGAAACAGATAGGTTGTTCTCTGCAAAGGCGTTCAATATAGCAGAGCCTGAAATTTTAACGCACAGGATGGAGTTCGCTCCCGAAAGGGTAAATCACTCTAACTGCCTTGTGGTCCCGAAAGGCATATTGATTGCGTTAACTCCCTTTACAGTTCTCTTACAGTGCAACAGTGCTGTTCTTTTTATCTCCTTTTCTTTGAATTGCCTTTCCAAAGAATCTACATGATGCAAAACCTTTTAACTTACAGTAAGGAAGATAACCTTAACTGTTAACCATTAGGCTGGTAAGCGAGACTCATTGACCTTTTGCGGACAGTTTAGATCAAGATCAGACTGTACAGAACGTGCAGTGTGATCTTGGATCTACACTGTCCGTTAAGGAGATATTTTCTCCAAGAAATAAATTCAAATTAGCAACATTCAGGTTTTGTACTTTGCATCCTTTCTAATGTCTAACGCCATTGTGGTTCATTTTATCTTCTTATTCTTGAATTGCATTTACAAAGAATCTAGAGCCGAGCACCGATAGCTCAGCCGGTAGCCTTCAGAATTTGAGAATAAGGGGTCGCTGGTTCGATCCCCGGCTCTGCCGATTTCTTTTCGAGGATTGACGGTAGTCATTGCGACAGGATTCATTCCTCTCTCACCGCTGGCCATTGTTTCGACGGTGGTTATGTTGGAAAGCAACCAGTGGCTTTGAGAGAATATTGTGTAGAGTACTGATAAAGAATTTCCCGGAAAGCATGGATAGGTAAACTGGCCACCGCGATATAACTGAAATAATGTTGAAAACGGCGTTAAACACTATACAGTCAATTAATTAACAAAAAAATCTAGCTGATGAAATATTCTTTTACTCCAAATAGAAAAGATAACTTTAGCTGCAAAGGTATATCTGAACGGAATATAGATTGCTTTAACTCCCTTTGCACATTTCTTACAGTTAACAGTGACAGTGTAGTCCGTTTTAAAAATATCGTCTTCCCATTGAATTGCATTTTCAAAGAATCTATATTATGCATAACTTTATGTGCTTGTCGTTGTGTATGTATACAAACGGGAAATTAATGCTTAAACCTTCCGCCTTTTCACTTAACCTGAAAGACCAATGTGGTTTATGTTTGTGACGCACCATTGCTAGAGCTTTGCTTCCGGATCGTATCTGTCAAAAGCAGTCCTGTTTGATAATTTGAAAGAAAGCACTTCTGCTGCTTTGCTTTATGAGAGAAAATAGAAGGGCAGATCTTAACCCTTTACCTGCTATAACAATTATATAAGAAACTCTCCAACCAATACTAGAAAACCCAAATATTGCAATTACAAAGTTAATTTCGCGGAGGAAAATTATCTACTATCGGACAGTGTGGGGTATTGATGATTGTTATTTGGTGTATCAACTAGAGCTATCACTAAACGTGATCAATACCCCCCACCAGCTCCTTGTCACAAAACAGGTCTTTGTCACAGAAAGCAGAATGGTTTAGTACAAAAGTAAGAGTTGAAAAAAGTTAAAGAGGCCCTTATACTCATTTTCAGCAAGTTTTAACTCATTTTGTCTTTATTTTATCAAACTATAGTCATTTTTATATCTTCATGCCAAATATTGCGCCTGGCGGTTGCAAGGTTGCTTAGATGACGGTCGATAGAAAATGCATTTCGCTGAGTTGCGGCCTTCCATGTAAACAGACTCGTCGTTTCCGGTTTTTGAATCGAAGATTTCCGACATATCCGTTATACACCCGGGTAGATTCGTATGATGATCATGCATTCTGTCACGTTACTATATTTGACCTTCGCCCTTCGTATTATGAGGTAAACAAAGGAAAATGGAGGCTTCTCTGTTGCAGCCTCGATTTTCAGACGGAGGTCGCGGCCTATGTGCAAATTACACCGTATCCTACTCTAGGCGGAAACCAACGATAAATTTCCGTGACGCACCGCCATTGCTTACAGCTTCGATCGTCAGCCAGTTTTCTTCTGACCAATGTTCGGTTTCTAATACAAATCTCCGTGTTTCCTTTTTTCAATTACACAATATACGAGTATGTCAGTAATCTATCCATGTTTACACAAAGGACTGATTTCTGTACCATTCTAAATTGTCTGAAATTTAACAGCGTTTTTGCTCACCGGCTGTAGACGGGCATCTTTAAAGGGGAGATAATTCCGCAACAAATCGCACCAGGGTCATGAAAATTGCACATGCACAACTTCATATATATAAGAACACTGTGTGCAAATTTGAGTTCAGTACCTGAAAAAAACTGTCGGAGTGTTTCGCCGGACAAATTTGTGTCTACGGACAGACGGAAGGACGGACGGACGGACGGACAGACAGCCATGGCGATTCCAATATACCCCCCTCCACTTCGTTGTGGGAGTATAATAATCACTAAAATGTAAAGTAAAGATATCTAGTGTGTCAACAATTTTAAATTGCGCAATATTTTATCTCATTCTAGATATCGTATTAAAAAAAAAAAAGCGTAGATCTATACGTGCCTCTGTCAATCTGATACACCTTTACGAATGTTTCATTAATGCACATGATTCCACATACTGTGACTGTTAAGTGTAAAATTTATAAACGTCTTTGATCCAATTCCATTCTAATATCACTTTTCAGCATTGTGAAGAATCGCAATGTTAGGTGGCGCAGGGTCGAAGTTGTAAGGTGCAGCTGTTATTCTCTCATACATCGAAAAGTGTAGTGTGTTTCGTTGCATTTTTGGTATTGGGCACGCTCCTGGTAAATTATTTAATTTTCAACCTCTGCATGGAATCTCATGTTCATATTGCATTTATTACGACCCTTCGTATCTATTGAAAACTTATATGTTGAATTCAAGCATACACCTGAAATGGATATTCTAAGGAACAAAAAAGTTCGCAACAAATGCATATCTGAAATACAAACCACACCTGGCGGGATTCGAACCCGTGTGGACAGGATCCTCCTCTTTCGAGAATTAAATAGACCAACACCATAACCACTGAGCCAAAGAGAATTCTTTTCAACGCAAGTGTTAGATATTGATTCTAAGCTATAGAGTAAGGAAGGAGTGATCTACGAAAACAATTTGAATTACGCACCAGATTTCTGGGCTTGTGCTTATAAAACTTGGGTTCATGCTCAACTGGGTTTGTGCTCAAATTTCATGAAATGATGCAGATTTCTAGGCATTTCTCTATAAAAGATGTGCAGCCCGTTTGTTTTTCATCGCGGTTAGATATGATTGAAAATGATGAATTGTCATTCATAGGCTAAACTCAGTAGGACTGGCTAAAGTAACGCCTCTCACATTTGGATTAAATTAGTTTTCACGATTAAAAACACTCGGCACAAGTCGGCCAATTCCGTACCTACATCTAACCTCGTCTGTACGAGGGTTGTTAAAAAATTATCCGGATTTTGCCTTATAAAAAAATATTTGCGAAGCAATCATGCTAAATTTTGCATCATTCTCTATCGGAATTCAATCCACGCATGTCTGTGCGTATGTTATATTCTTCTTTCATAAAACGCGCTCGCGGTTGCCATCGGAAATGCCATGGTAACGTGTTCCCGGCGCAGCGCAAAATATTATATCTATACTCGCCCTTCTCTTGTACATATCGTTTCTCTCGTAACTGATTACATTATGAAATTTAAGCAGAATACAAGATTTGGAGCTACTTACATCGTGATTAAATTTGACGTCATTTGACGCTTAATTGCTTCAGAAAATTGCGTTTAAATACAGTTGGGGTAAAAGTTTTGAACGTTAAAGATGGCGTCAACTGACCGTCTGGAAATCTGGTCCATAATAAAATTTTGCCAGCAGGTAGGAGAAACTCCGACAAACACATACAAAAAAAAAAAATATCATGGCGAAAGGGAAAAATCGGTCACACGGACACTGGTGTATGATTGGCATAGACGCTTCAAAGAAGGGGAAGAAAGCATTAACGACCGAGAAGGAAGAGGTAGAAAGAAGGAAATACCAGCGACGTTGGTAACGTCCATTGGCGAGGCCCTGAGGCGAGATCGGCGTTTGACAGTGCGGACCTTATCAGAGACCTTCGACAATGCTTCGTCCCATACGGCAGGGGCCACAGATCTGGAGCTGGCTTTACTTGGACTTGAGACCGTGTCCCATCCGCCTTACTCTCCAGATTTGGCACCATTTGACTTTGCCATTTTCCCAACCATAAGGGCACAACTAAAGGGTGAGAAGTATCAGTCCCTTCAAGAACTGCGAGTTGCAACACGTTTAATTACGAAGCAGTACAAGTCCGAGTGGTACAGGAATGTTTACAGCCAGTGGGTACGCCATCACCGACGATGCATACAGCATGGGGGGCGAGTACTTCGAGAAAGAATACGTAACGTTGCCTGATGACTTTCCGACGACGTTGATGACGTCGTATATTGTAGCGTTTCGTGCGCCGGTTCCTAGTACCTGTGCATGTTTGATTGCGTGTAAAATCAACATGTATTGTTCTATTGTTGAAATATTTTGCACTTTTGTACATAATGAATGTCGTTTTACGATGCGTGGACTTTTGTTGCATTACGATAAAAATTTATAGACTTAATCCGGATAATATTCGAAAGACCCTCGTATAACGGTCGTTTCCATTTAAACTGCCAATCACTTGATCTTATACATGGCGGCGCCAATGTAAGTCGTTTAGCTACGACATAAACAACCTCGATGAAGTTATTCACATCTATCTATCTGTCGGTGAAATCTTCAATCGGAATTGATAAGCCACGTTAAAAAATGAATGTACGAACTGTTTGTCAACTGAAATGTAGTTAGAGAGAAATATTGAGACTCAAGTTTCTTTTTTAAGAGGAGCCTTACAATTGTCAAAACGGTAAATCGGCGTATTTCCGGCGATGAAATGTACCGTTAAGGTGCATATCAAGCTACCAGATACAGCCGAGGGACTCGATGGCTTCCATCACCCGAGGTATGCCGAATGGATTACAAAATCACCTTACAGTAAGCCGTCATTATCCAGTGTTTTTTTTTGACCAGGTTATCTATTTTCCCCTTATTCTTTTCAAAGTAAAAGCAAGCGTGCTTTTATAGTGTAGTGGTCTATCCCACAGATAGAGAGATAGATAAATTTATGTATATATTTATGTATCTATTTATAAATTTATGAAAGTTGTGTTTGAATAAATGTACGCTTGTAAATACTTCCTTGTTATAGAGCAAAATATGTTGTTTTAAAGTGGTAGAGGTTTGGCCAAGGGACCTAGAGGTCCTAAATTTGATCCGGGGTCAGGTAGAGTCGGGCCTTTTTTTCAGAACTGATATTTTCTCTTAATTACGAAAAAGAAAATGTGACTTCAAGAAAAGAAGGCCCAACGGAGTGAAAAGGGTTTTGGTGTTAAAAAAAACAAACTAAACAAAACAAACAAAAGAAAGAACTCGCAAAAGTGCTTTTGATTGATTTTATGGGTATATAGGTTTACATAAGACATTGAAATCATAAATTCCTAAACTATGGTGGCATATTTCTACCGAATAGAGATAGCTATCATGATAATTTTAGAAAAGTGTCGCGATAAATTAAAGTTTACTGGAAATTTTATCAAGATAGTGAGACGTTTCCTGAAAATATATATCACCATAAACTTAATATTTTAACGCAAAATTTCTAAACGGTGCACGAAGCTGACATTTGAGATAAAAATTATTGTGATAGTTCTATCTGTTTCTCGATATCTATAAATAGAAAATTCATCATTTCGATGAACTCGGTAGTTTTTGATTTCACAAGATTGCAGTTAGTAAAAATTCGAATCATTAACAATTGTAGCTTAATTGGTAAATTTTGACAACACTCGAAAAAGAACAGAAGTCTTTAAAATCACAAAGACGATTCGAATGCCTCTTAAGAACAACTTTAAAACCATTCAGGGAAAAGAATAGTGGTAGAAAAAAGTCGGTCCGAGTGCAAAACGGTACGAGAGCTTCTAACCAACCACCAAAGCTCGTCACAGCACGCTCCAACCACGACCAACCACGTCACACGCTCCAACCACGGCCAACCACGATCTCTGTTTTTTTTAACCAGACCTAGTTTCCGAGGTTCACTAGACCACTGTAGCCATGCGCCAAGGTGCGTGCCCCGTGCGCGCTCAGCGCCAGGCTGGTTCGATCCCCGACTCGGCTGCTTAATGTTGAAAATGACGCTAATCACCTTTAACCTCGTTTTCCATACCTCCACATTGAAAGCAAACGAGGAAGTATAGATGAGGTAAGGCAAGTAATGTCATTTACTGTCCGCCGTGATATAACCCGATACCTATACATCGAAAGCGAAAGCGAAAGAGGAAGTATAGATATTTAGTAACAGCGGTGTGCGTACCCTCAAAATTTCACAATCATATTGATTATATCATAATACCAACAAGCACCCTCGCTAATGTTTAACGCGCACAACAACTGCACAAAGTAGAACCTTCATTCACATTTACGTCAGCTATGTAAAATCAAGTATGTCCTTACAGCGTGAATACTCTGTTGTAACGTGTAAGAATGTAATTCAATAAATCTACAGACCTTTCTGGTATGTCTTGATCCGTACAACTTTGCTGGAATCATTGTCTCTGAATAGATCGACAAACCTATATGGTATGTCTTGATCCGTCATTGGTGACAACTTTGTCGAAAGTTACTGAAGATCTTGTACTCGTAAGAGGAAAGAGCAAGCCGGAGGTAGGTGAAATTGGTGGTTAACTTTAACCATAAAACTAAGCATGGTAGATAAAACTAGTTTCTATCCGCGGGGAATGTAGGGGTAGGATAGAGCGATGAGAGGGATCCCGTAGGAAATTCTTTTCCTTTTTTCCCCCAGGAGCTTAGCGCGAAGCTGGCGCAATCTCCAGAGTATAGCGCACCGCCGGTTGTGACCGCAGTGCCGGAGAGACTGGGCGCTGTACACGGCTCTGATCCGCTCTCCTTCTTCCATCTCTTCTTCCGCGTAGAGGAAAGAAATTTCTCTAGAGGATGGATCGTGGATCCACTGGAGTACTATATCCGCGCATTTCTCCCATTCCTCCCCCTTTAGTCCCCGTATCCGGGACAACTAACCCCTTATTTTACGGATCTCAATTTCAGTGCGAAAATCCTCTATCTCTCTCCAGATGTCCTCCCATAGTATTTGCCGGATCTCTTCTAGCTTACGCAATTTCTCTTCCGTATCCGCGATCGTAAGATACTCCTCCAGAAGTTTTTTCCTACATCCGCATCTCTAGGCAAAGATTTTCTTCTTCCATGTCTAGGCAGATATCCTATCCTAGAGGCGAGAGTTAAAATTCCAGTTACCTATCCTTTAGGGGATAGATAACGAAATTGAGACAAGAAATAGCTAAAAGAATTATCTACCCTATAATAAAGAAAAGTCATGAATCAGGTAGATAATATTACGCCGCCGGAATACCCCCTCCTGATTCAAAAGTCTCAATTTACTAGGGAATCAGCTGAGGACAAAAAGCTGATGGAAAAGGTATGCCCTTTAAACTGCGAAAACGATCTACGCTGTTTAAACTACAACAAGTACGGCAAAAGAGCCCATCGAATTTACCCCATCTCCGAAGTATTTTGCGACAACTTTATGCTTTCCACCCCGTCCACGATGGACACGGATAAAAAGAATACTACGGTTGGCATGTACAACCACCAAATTTACACGGTGCTTTTAAAGCACTCCCAAAAAGGAGTAGTATATAACAAGGGAGAGGAGGAGGAGGAAACCCTAGGCGGCGGTACAAAGTATCCTGCGGCTCTATACCCATAGACGCCGTATACTCTATTTTGGAGGATCCTCTGTTAAAAAAGTTGGATATACGGCTGGAAGACGTTGATATAACGCGGGACTTTGCCGATTGCTTTTCCAGAAAAGAGATGGTTGAGTTTATGGAGGAGCAAGGCCATTATATACAAGATAGCGGAGAGTTCTGGCATGAGGATAGTCCCGGTACCGTATTGCAAAACCAAAACTACGTGGGAGAGAATTGTTTGACCTACTGCCACGATAGTGACGGTGGTAAAGCCAGGAGCAAGATCTATAACAAGTTTGCGCAGGAGGTTGAGAGCGATAGCATCAGAGACAATTTTGGCCACCATCTATACGGTTGGTGCCACGGAGGCGGGATCCCTATGGAAACGGTCCAAGGCGCGCTAGAGCACGGTGTTCTCCGGATGGAGACTACATACTACGGAAGGATTCCAAATCAGAAGGATATAAACTATCACATAAAGGAGTGGAAAAAAATTCTGGTGCCGGAGATATGCAATAGCACGCCAAGCACTGGATGGCCGTAACTCAGCAGGTTACTAGAAACCTGGTTATAAAATGCGGGCCAAAAATAGCCGTCGGCCATTGGATGGATAGCTTAACCGGTAAAATAGGAGGCTACTCAAAAACGGAGGATCCTAGAGACCTCTTTAGGATGGTATCAGAGTTAACGTTTTACAAACATTTGGACGTAATCTTTTTGGAGGTGGAAGAAAACACAGTCAAGATCAGCATGAATACCTACGCCAAAATACCAAGTACGGATAATACCGCGGCGTGTCTGGTTTACAAGAAGTATATCCGACAAACTGGCACCAATAATCCTGAGGACTACGGTTTGGTTTCCAACAACGGTGTGGAGCTTTACATTTCTCGGAAAACGTCCAATAAAAACAGCAAATCCAGGTTCGCTCTCACCCTAGAGGAAAATACGCGGGGCTTGGTTTGCGTAGATCATCACTTAGTAGCTAAGGAGGAATTCCAAAAACTTTTAAAGACCCAAAAATAGAACAAAGCTAAATTGGAAGAGATCTGGTCGATTATTAGGAATGATGCTAAATATATCTTGAGGTGCACTAACACCAGGGTCGCTAGCAATTTGTTAGACCTAAAAGAGGGCGATAAGTTGGAGATTCTAGGAGCCGTGAGGGAATTACTAGGTACGGTCCACGCTATAATGAAAAATTTATAATTCTATAACGAAAAATTAATGATTGGCTCTAAGCACTTTTTTAATCACGTTCTATACAATGGTGGAATAACGTATGTTAAAGATATGATAAATGAAGATGGTAGCTTTAAAACGTGGAACGACATGAAAAATACCATTAGTAACGGAATAAATTTTTTAGATTTTTATAGCATTATCAGTGCTATTAAAGCGCTGTTTGTAGAACACAACATCAATAACAAGAATAGGTCATTACGAGGTTTCCATAACCCAAATATAAACTGCTATTTTTATCAAATAATCATTAAGTCTTGTAGTAACAAAATCACATATAACATTCTGATAAAGAATAACGAAAAACTGTCATGCCACAGTAAGTGGAATAGCACTTTTCCAAACTCTAGTATCAATTGGAATGTTATGCATAGCAATGTTTTTAAATATTCAAGTGACAGATACTCCCAATGGTTTCAAACAAGAATAATACACAGGATTCTTCCAACAAACTCGCTTCTTTTTAAAATGAACTTGGTCGAAACAAATACGTGTTCTTTCTGTAACAGATGTGAAGAAAGTATAGCACATTTATTTTATGAATGTCAAAATATTAAACCTATTTGGGAGCGCATTTCAATACTTGTTAATAATTTAAATCAGTCAATGTCAATAAGCAAACAAAATGCGCTTTTAGGTTCAAATGAAACAAATCTGAAGTTAGACAGATTACTTCTTGAAACAAAAAATATTTCTACAAATGTGAAAACAAAGATATTAAACCATCTTTATTAGGCCTGAAAAATGGTCTCTTGTATAGTCTTAGCATCATTAGAAGCTCAAAAAATTATGAAAATGAACGAAGGCTTACGACAATTGTACAATACATCAGTCAAAACCTCCCATAACTAAAAGCATTTCTTTTTCCATGTACAGGAACAATGATGCAGTGCTGAAGCCTCAAAAGAATACCTACTTTATGTTACGTTTCCTTTTTGCTTTTGACGTTTCAGTACTGTACATTGAACCAAGATCAAAGTAGCACTTTATCAACACAGTCACTTGCACACTCACACAACTCTCACACAATATGTTTTTTGCACAATTATATACAAAAATAAGCCTTTTTGTCCACATATTTAAAAAAAAAAAAAAAAAAAAATAAGAAAAGTAAACCTTTATTAGCCATTAGTGTTAAAATCTTTATATTTTAGTAGCGCCATATCAATAGAGGAGTACAAAAATAGCTGTAAAAACGAACTGTAAGGTGCATTGAGGGATGGCCACGAACCTCATGTACCATTTAGACGTGGACAATAAAGTTACAAAAAAAAAAAATGCATTTTAGAGGTTGACTTGGAGTATCCTGCAGAGTTACATGTCTCCCACAATGATTACCCTCTCGCCTCGGAGGCCGTGGAGGTAAACTAGGTAAACAAACTTATCCCTAATCTGTGGGGTAAGACAAAGTACATTGTCCACCACAAAGTCCTCAAACAATATCTGGACATGGGCTTGAGGATTAAAAAATCCATAGAGGTATCCAGTTTGTGGAGACTCTATGGCTAAAGAAGTATATTGAGCTAAACACTAGCCTCAGAGCGAGGGCTAGTAATTAGTTTGAAAAAGAATTTTTCAAGCTCATGAGTAACATGGTCTTTGTTAAGACCATGGAAAATATCCGCAACAGGGTGGATATTCGGCTCGTCAGTAGTAGACCAAAGGCCAAGAGGTTAGCTGCTCAGCCTAACTTCAAGCATTGTAATATCTTTGATGAGAACTTGGTGGCTATACACATGAAGAAGACCAAGCTGGTCTTTAACAAGCCCGTCTACTTGGGAATGTCCATTTTGGATATCTCTAAGACTAAAATGTACGATTTCCGGTATAACCACGTCGTGGAAAGGTAGGGTAAGAAGGCTATGAATACGGACGCCGATAGTCTGATTTACGAAATACAGACTCTAGACTTCTACAAGGATATATCGGGCAATGTTCGGGATAAGTGTGACACCAGTAACTATCCGAAGGATCATCCGTCTGGCATTCCAACTGAATGCAACAAGAAAGTGGTTGGAATGTTTAAGGACGAGCTGGGTGGTGAGATTATAGAGGGGTTCGTAGGCTTGAGGGCCAAACTCTACTCCTTCAAGATGCACGATGGTAGGGTATAAAAAAAGGAGTGGTCCATCTCCTACGAGGATTATCTGGAGTGTTTGCGAACAGGGAAGATACAGTTGAGAAGGCACAACGTCATCCGAAGCCTTGGGCACGTAGTGTATACCGAGGAGGTGAATAAGATGGCGCTCTCCGCGAACGATGACAAAAGGATTATAGCGGAGGATGGAATAAGTACCTGGGCAAACGGACTTCGGGACATGTTACAAATATCATTTAAAAAATTGACTTCTGGAACAGATACTGTTGTGGACAAATACTTTGTCTTGTCCAAGAGATTCGGGATAAGCTTATCCACTCTGTCTATCCTGATAACCTCCGGAGGAGAGGGTAATCGTTGTGCAACTCCTCAGGATGCTCCAAGTCAACCTCCAAGACTTTAATTCTAGATTGCTCATCCATCGAAACCCACGAACGGGAAGAGGTTGGCTCATCGCCCATCCGCACATGTTATTAGCGTTCAAGTAAGTTATGTACTTACTAGGCTCCTCGCTATTATAGTCTTTTCCCATATAAGAGTTGGTAGCCTCGCCTTACTGATTGGGGATCATCGATACCCCGCCTCGAAGTTGGATATTACTTTGTTATACACCTTCGTACGTGTCGTGTATCCATCGTAGTTCGCTATCCACGTACAAACGTGGTTTCCTACGTTAATTGTATTTTCTAAAATAGTAGGCTCGTCGTCTATTATATATTGTTTGTTGTCTTATAATAAAAAGGTTATATGTTAATTTATCGTTGTTAGGCTTCTTCGTGCCTGATAACCGCGTTATTCCCCCAACGCGGTTACGTATCTCAAAAGGGATATGTAACGCGGTTGAAAAGACCTTGACGTGCTTACGCTCGAAGAAGGAACGTTATCAGGGGCGCGCACCTTGGCGCATGGCTAAGGTGGTCTAGCAAACTTCAGAAACTAGGTCTGGTTAAAAAACAAGGGTTAGCCGTGGTTGGAGCGTGTGAGGTGGTTGGTTGTGGTTGGAGCATGCTGTGACGAGCCTTGGTAGTTGGTTAGAAGCTCTCGTACCGTTTTGCACTCGGACCGACTTTTTTCTACTACTGAGAATTCATAAGGTTGTAGACGAAGATGTTCCGAAACCATGTCTAATTATAGATACCGTAAATGTCAGTTTTCGGCACGAAAGCAAAGAAAAATCACGATGACAGTTAGATTTATCGCGATATTTTCATCGTGAAAATTTCTATTATCTAATTTAATAAATAATATTTCCAGGAAACTTTGTTTTATCACGATAGTTCTCTTAAATTATCGCAATAGCTATCTCGTATCTCGCAGCAGAAATATGCCACCATACTAACATTCATAACTACGCTTCAATGTCATTTCTGCGATAAGAAAAATTATCTTTTTTCAATTACTTCACTTCCGAGTATAGACGACGCCAATGTAACTAGAGGCCCTTAAGGGCCTGAAATCGCTCTACCGGCAGTGATTTTGCTTTTATGCTTGCATGCATTATGAATTCATGATGCAAAAAGAAAAAAAGGCAAAAAACACAAAAAAGGTGTTCTTGCAACTGGGCTTGAACCCACTAAGACAGCATAAGTAGGCATGGTGAATTGAACAAACAGTGAAAAAAAATAAAGTGCAATTTCTCAAAACTAAATGTTTGGAACCAAGCCAAATTTGATAGGGTTTCAGTATGCCTTGTATTAAACAATCCCAGCAAATTTCAAATGTGGACTTTGCTGAGTATACGATACTAAGTGATCAAATGGCTGCTTTTCCTGAAAGGTTTACTAGATTTTCTTCACTTTTAATAGAGTTCAATACCTTGGTGAACCAAAAAGTCTTTGCAAGATTCAAAAGAATTGGATCAACACTGTGAAATTTATTGCCGAAACAAAAAGTGGAAATTTTCAACTTTGAATGGCTACTTTTCCCATACTGATTGTCAGATTTTTTTTCAAAATCAGTAGGGTTCAAGCTGTTTATGATTAAAAGCAACTGTGCAAGTTTCATGAAAATCTGACCACAAATGCTGACTTCATCGCCTAAACAAGATATGGAAATTTTCAACTTTAAATGACTACTTTTCCCATACTGATTGTCAGATTTTCTTGATGAGACAAAGCAACTGTGAAAGTTGAATGAAAATCCGACCACAAATGCTAACTTCATCGCGTAAACAAGAAATGGAAATTTTTCAACTTGAAATGGTTACTTTTCCCATACTGTTTGTTGGATTTTGTTCAAAATCAATACAGTTGAAGTTATTGATGAGATAAACAAACTGTGCAAATTTCACAAAAATCTGACTACAAATTCCAGACTTTATCATGTAAACAAGAAATGGAAATTTTTCAACTTGAAATGGCTACTTTTCCCATATTGTTTGTTGGATATTTTTTTCAAAGCAATAGGATTGAAGCTATTGATAAGATAAACAAACTGTACAAGTTTCATGAAAATCCGACCACAAATGCTGACGCCATCGCAAAAACAAGAAATGGAAGTTTTCAACTTGAAATGACTTCTTTTCCCATACTTTTTGTTGGATTTTTTAAAAAATCAATACGGTTGAAGCTATTGATAAGATAAACAAACTGAGCAAGTTTCACAAAAGTCTGATCTATAAATGCAGGCTTCATCATGTAAACAAGATGCACTTCCGGGATCACTGGTCGCCACAATATTGAGAATTTTTCCACTATTTTACTTATGTATGTACCGACAGTCGTGACGCTACACTGACGTGTATGTTATTTAAATTCTCAAAAAAGAGTATGGAGAGGAAAAACCGGAGATGAAAGATGTTGGTAAGGGTTAAAATATTGTTGAGAAATAAAGCTGTTATTTAAAAACAGGCCGTAGAAATCAGCGAAAATCCGTAACCCAGTTTCCGTACGTCGCTGCAATGGACATGTGCACGGTCGATTTCTGATCTAAAGAGGTCCAAATAACCTAGGTAAGGCAATTAAATAATGTTTCTAAGCATTTCATTCTAGAAATCCACCCTAGTCCCGTCTTCAGGGGCGTTTAGAAACATATTGCCGCTTTGATATGTTTCGCACCAGTGTGGTTTCGCACCTAAGTCTCCTTTCCACCATATTTAATGTTGCCGATAATGACAATTGCAAGTACTCGGCCTCATTTTATTTATTTAATTGCCTTAGAGAGCTAGTTACATACACAGGACCAAAAAAAATTTTTGATTGGCTGTGAATTCATGGCTTCAAAACCTATTTTGGCATCTTTTGTTGAATTATTTTCAGGTAAATTCTTCAGTTCACTGGGAATTGGATAAATAGGCTTAACCCTTTCTAGAGCCCGAATAAAGTTTGAGAAATAAGATCTCATAAGAATAATGTCTTAGCAAAGCGATCAATGTAGATCAGAGATCAGACTGCACAGTTTGTGCAGTCTGATCTTGATCTACATCGATCGCAAAAGCAACTAAAATGGTAAAAGGCACTTTAAGGGTTGTAACAAAGAATTGTAGACTATTTGAATAACCTACTCAAGATCAGTACTTGTGCTTGCCCATGTAGGTGTAGCCCTTACAAGTGTAATGTTTATAATGATGAAATGTTCTGTAGAAAGTGTGTGTTTTTTTTTAATATATTGCTTTATCCTATTTTTTCCTGCAGATAGGCCATGAAATCCTAACATCAGATTATACACATGTCACTGTGCTGATGGCCTAAGAGGAAATGGGCCAAGCTTGTTATTTCACAGCAAAGTGAAGTTTCCAGATAAAGCTACAGCAATGAGTTTACTATATTGCAGTATTTTAATTCTTTAAAATTCTGAAACATTTAAAAAAATGATCTATTCAGAGGATAAAAGTCAAAGTTAACTTACACTCTATAGTTTTTATAATGTTTTAATATTGGTAAAAGTGGTGAATGAGACACATATTACATTACTGTTTTAATTGATATTACAAATGAAATTGAACATAAACCTGATATTTATTGTGCAATATGTTTTGAAAACATTTTCCTCCTCCATTGCCTTCATAATGCATGATTGCGGTCACAGGGAGAACATACATTGATGAAACATAGTACATATAGCTTTAAATGTCATTCTCTAGATTTTATTTTTCATGTTTAACAGACAATTAAGTTTTAGACTTGACCAAAGTTACAAATAGTATTTACTGAGGGAAAATAAAATTTGGCTCTAACGATGGGTTTTGGCAAAGAAAAGGGTAGAAAACATTGTTGTAGGACAAGATGCTGGTAACCAGGAATATCTTATCCAACAATGTTCTCAATACCTTTTACCTCGGGGTACTCCCAAAAACACTAGATTGCTTGGTAAAGGATTCAAGTGGACAAAAAAAAACTTTGAAAAAACTGACATGCTATGTTTCCCAATCAAATCAAATCAAATCTAATGTAGTACACGAGTTAGCAAAGTGTGCAGGAAGACACTCAAGCTTTGATAGAATTCTGGTCTGATAAATGTTCAAAGAAATGGGTATCCAGAAGGACTGCACTCATATTTCAAGTTTATGATTTTCATAATTTCATTTCAGATGCTGTTGTTCATTTCCTATATGTTACACAGGATGTCACCTTTAAACGTCTGGTTGGGTGGTCACATGTTTGAAGATCAGAAACTGACCACTTTCTTTAAGCCAATGCATACTTCCATGGATGTTGGCTCTACAGCGAGATTCAACAGCTTCTGAACAATTATATTAACTGTGCAAAACATCTATTCAGTGCCGCATGAAATATTATGTATTTTACAAGCTGCGGATATGCAAAGCCAGTTAAGTACAAGGCAAGGTTCATTAATTCATGACAGTCCAAATGACAGCAGATGCAACAGGATGTACCATAAGATGTGACTTGCCAGTCATTTTCCTATAGTACTTAGAAGGGTAGGCATCCTGTTAGCTCTTTATCAAATGGGCTTGTTTAAACAGCCAGGGGGAGGGAAGCTGTAACAATTGTGAGAAAAAGAGAAAATGTTGGAAATCCTTTTCCCACAGTGTTTTCTATCCATTCAAAGACAAATTTCACCGGTTGAGCTGCATGTCACCTGCTAATCCTCTCAACTTAAACCAGTCCAAATTTTGTTTTGTGAGTTAACCCTTTACCAAACAATTCTGTTTTTAATTACCCTGATGCAGAGGGCTTTTCACAACATTGAAGGAAGAGGAGAAAAAGCTTGTCAGTAGCTTTCTTTACTTTTCCCACAATGTTTCCTTTCAGAAATAAACCTCATCATTTGAGCTACAATTGTTTCATCCTCCAACATCGCTTTCAAAATAGACATGTCGAAAATTCTGTTAAATGGTGAAAAGTTAGAAAAAATAGTAGCATGTGTTATTCTAATGACACTCTAGTTTCTTCACTCTTGATTTATATACCAGGCCTACTTCTGATAGAGTTCTTGTTTAATTCAACCTTGCAAGCTGTTGGACCAGAGACAGCCCGGTGATATATCAGCAGATACAGGGCTCAACTCTGTACCTCCTTTAGATAACTTTTTGAGTCTTGCAGCAGACCAGTTTTGAAAACATTTTGACTAAAGGACAAATTGGTCAGAACAAGCAGTATCTGCTTTTGACATGTTTTCATGAATACTCTAGGTTTACTCCTTCATTAACTTTTTTCACAATTTACAAGAATGCTTCTGAAATTTTATGCTGTAAGTTTGTTTTAGTAGCTATTAAGTTAATATATTTGAACCCCGAGGAAAAATGCTTTAGGAAACATTGTGGGAAAAGACAACTAACAATTTCTCCTTTCAACACAATGTTTTCTACCCTTTAATAGGTAAATCATACAATGTGAGCCAAAATCAATGTGTCGTCTGCAAATGCTTTGAATTTGAAGAAGTCCAGAATGTTATCAGTTGGTAAAGATTAAACCTTTCAGCACCATAGGCAAAAATGGGGACTTTTGCGGACGGCATAGATCAAGATCAGACTGCACAGAACGTGCAGTCTGATCTTTGATCTATGCCGTCCCCTTGTTTTGTCAAGCCGGTGAGGTAAAAGTCTTTCTCAGTTTCAATGAATTGTATTTTAAGCAGTCGGAAGAGGTCAAGTTTATATACTTGGTGCTGAAAGAGTTAAAAGAAAGAAATAAACGTGAGAAGTCTTGAAAATTTTGTAGATATTTATTTTTATTATATTTGTAGTAACATCACACTTTTATATTATTCTCATGTTATTCAGGTCCCTTGATGGAGCAAATTACTGCTTTAGATAAATATTGTTAAAAAGTCCAAAATTGTTTATTAATTTGCCATTTCTCACAATGTTTTCAAAGGACTATTTGTGAAGCTAATAAGACTTGTATGTAACTCAATTTCTTTTTCCACACAAGCTCAAAATGACTGAATTTTACTACATGTAATTTGCTTTCACTCTTAAAGGGGCATCGAGGGTTCTAAACATAAGCAAGAATATTTCTGTTCCTTTATTTATCTAAGTCTTGAAACCTACCTTTACTTTTAACACTAGATAAAATCTGAGGCAAATGGAGAAAAATAATTGAAAGATTGAGATGAAAACATTGTGGCAAATAGATATTGCTTACTGTGAGCAATATCATATTTGGTCACAATGTTTTCAAAAGCAGTCTGCTTCAATGCTATTTTAATTTAGTGGCATTTCCTGGTTAAGATTTAAATACTCTTTTAACTGTTACTGATTTTGAAAAGTAGCGGTAAATATTAGCATGTGTTTCTTTGCAGTCCAAAGATGGTAAACATAGAACAGTAATACCATAGCACTATCTATCCTATCTATCTTTCACTAAATGTTCTTTTTAATCACTGCATGTCCAATGATATATGAAACCACCATTGCACAAATCATAACATGTGGTCCCTGTGAGGTGTAGTTGTCGTGCAGTCATGGTTCTTTTTTAGTATCGTTCTTTTAGCAGGAGAAAGCTTTGAAAGTATATCAGTAAGAGATGTTTGTAAATATAGTATCTAAAGAAATACAAGTTTTTAGCTCACCAGAGCAAAAAATGCTTAACTCTTTACCACAGGACAAAATCCTAGACTTTTCCAATTGAGAACATTTGGAAACAACAATTTAAATGTGGCTCGAAGGATGGAATTTGTCTTTGAATGAGTAGAAAATATTGTGGAAAAAGTAGAAAATGCTTGTTACCAGCATTTTCTCCTTTTCCCACAATATTTTCAAAAGGCTTCTTCCTCAGGGTCGTAAAACTCGGAATTGTGTGGTAAAGGGTTATGGAAAGCTTTTTTGTCCCATTCATTTATCTATCTGTTTTGTGAATTTGTCTATTATTGGCAGTTTCTTGGAAACCATCTTGAATTGAGTTTGAAGCTGCTTTCAACAGTATTTCTGTCAAACCATAGCTGCCACAATTTAATGCTGAAAGCGGCCAAAAACTTGATTCAATCAACAATTAATCACACCTGTAAGTTCACCTTCCCGGGAGTTTCTTAACTCTCCCTTGAAAGTATCCCTCACAGGATTCTTCCTCAGCAACTGGCTGCTTTTCAGATTTCTGTACCAAACTGATTAAAATTGCATTGATCTTCATCAAATGGATGGATCACATCTCAAAAATATTGTGTGCACAAGTGTGAGATGTTCAGAAACACAGGGATAAGTGAGGTGGCTGCAATGATAATACCAAAATACTCATGCAAATTTGTTGTTATACTCCACAAAAGCTACTCTAACTGGTCTGACGGTTGGATTTGTGTTTATCTCTCTGTACCGAGACATTATGATAACAAAAATTTCATTATAATATTACACTGTGAATTTCATTATGGAGGTAATGCTTGAAATTCTCTGTGAAGTAAAGGTTTAGAATTAAATGTGACAAATTATGCTTGTACATGTATGAAATAACTTTTTATTAAATAATTACAGAATACCTTGAAAGTCTTTGTATTGTCTCAATAGCTGTCATAAATTATCATCCTTTGCTAGATTACACAGGGCATAATATCTTTCCGATGAAGATTTACTGGTGAACTTCACTGATATCAAAGTTCTCTCTCACAAACCCATCCTGGGATACTCAAGGAATTTCTATACCTATAATAAATGACAAGAATGCCATTATTATAATCCAATACATATACTGACATAAGCCTTTCCATCTTATGTCTGTTAGTCTGTATGTGTAATGCACCAGTAAGCCCTTGCACTGAAACATTTTTTATGCAAATTACATGTTAGATTTGAACGTGTATCGTCTATATCAAAGAACTGGGTAAGCTGTTACCAAACAACAGAGTTAATGACTTGTATAAATTAAAAGCACTCATAGACGAAAAAGTAAGAGTGGCTAACAATTGAAATTCCTTTATGGAAGGGTAAAAAATATCATGGGAAAAGGAAAAAATGCTGGTTACCAGCATTTTCTAGTATTTCCATAATGTTTTCATAAACCGTTTTCTTTAGAGTTAAAGGGTAAAGGGTTACACATTTCATTCATATGCCAGTTAGTGCACCTGGTCATGGGTATCTTTCCAAAGTACCATGCACAACACTAATATTCACTGTGCACAGTGGAACAAGCATATTGCATTTTTCTTAAATGACCCTTAGCCTGTGAAGCACACTTAATCCTTTACCACACAATCCTGAGTTTTAAAGACCTAGAGGAAGAACCTTTTGAAAACACTGTAGGAAAAGGAGAAAATGCTGGTAACCAGCATTTTCTCCTTTTTCAACAATGTTTGCTACCCTATCAAAGAAATTTCCATCATTTGAGCCATATACGGTATTAATTGTCATCTGCAAACCCTTTCAATTTGGACCAGTCATAGATTCTTTCGTGTGGTAAAAAGATAAATATGCTTTTCAGGAAAGTGTTGGTCAAGATCAGACTGCAGTGAACATGCAGTCTGATCTTGAATTTGAACTGTCTTATATGGTTTGATCTTTGAAAACAAAATACTGGAGTGGCTTCAATGACTGGAAATTTCCATTTATGTCTACAGACTGAATGGGTTCACCAGTGCTTGGCTTGTGCTCTGCACTGCCTCATCAGGAGCACCAGAAGGTTTGTTGAAATATCCTGTTTTAGTGTATCAAGTAACATGACCTGTGTCAGCATACACAAGTCTCCCTTCTTTTAGCATGACTCATTGGATTTTGGCTTTAAATCACTGTCATACTTTCTGAAATTTCCATCTGTGTTGAATACATTAGAGCCATGCTCTGGCAAAAGGGGGCTCAATGCATTTCTGTGATGCAATGTACCACGCAAGTCATCACATAATCATGGATCCAAAAACTCATTTTGTCTAACAAACGACTCAAGCTATTTGGTGGTCTCTGTTTAAGGTTTTATGGCAAATTTGTCTTTTTTTTCAAACTGTATGCAATTGTATTTTTGCTTCACTGTACTTTAAATTTTTTTCAACAAAAAAATAATTAGATCTTGATCTAAACATTGAAATCATATTCAAACGGCATGGAAATGATGCGTATAATTACCCAAATAGCGAGTCAGCTGTTGCTGGTAAATGATGACATTGTAGCCTTCTGTCATGGGACGTACGTTAACATCTCGTAGGTTTAGCATATCCTATAGTAACTATTGTTTACATCGTCAAGCACAATCTGCAAAAAAATGTTTGAATGATATGAAAATCATTAAAAATGTATTCGTTGAGTCGTGTTTCTTTCCTAACAAGTTGTCGAGAAGAATATCTATTTATGACGCTGTCTTTAAGATACTGGAATTTTATCAGATGCTGAATTTAACAGCAGAAACGTAGCCTAGATCTGTGCGATAGCTCTCGGCAAATTGAGGATTACAAGTGTAAATATCTGCTTTCAAACGTCTTGCAAAATGCTTATGCTTTCATTTTATGCCTTCACACAACTGTAGTTTTGTACAAGAAACGTAATTCACCTATTTTGATTTAAGTCCGTCAAAAAAAAAAAAACGTTATTCTATTGAATACGAAACCGAAAGTAGGTTCAACCATCAACCTGTTTACCTGCGCTGAATACGATCTGTTCTTTATTGTGCCGTATGCATAGTCACATATCGTTCTCTGATCGATTACTGAAATTTTAAAAGCTGACTTAATCCTCCGTAATTGCTTCGTGTAATTCTCCACATAATGTGATGAAAAGGAGATAAATCTATGGTAGATCCCGGAAGTGAAGAACTCTCGCGGTCACGTGACGAGACTTACAGACCCTATTGATGAGATAAACAAACTGTGCAAATTTCACGAAAATCTGACAACAAATACAGACTTTATCGCGTAAACAAGAAATGGAAATTTTCAAATTCAAATGGCTACTTTTCCCATACTGTTTGTTGGATTTTTTTCAAAATCAATAGGCTTGAAGCTATTGATGAGATAAACAAACTGTGCAAGTTTCATGAATATCTGACCACAAATGCAGACTTTATCGCGTAAACAAGAAAAAGACTAACGGACGGACAGACGGAAGGACGGACGGACGGACGGACGGACGACGGAAACTATACCATGACATAAGCTCTGCTGGCTTTCAGCCAGTAAAGCTAAAAAAAAGCTTTGAGATAGTTTTACATGGCATTTTGTGAGAGAACATTGCTTAAGACAATGCCAGACAACAGTACTATGACCTTATTAATTGAGTGATTTGTTTTGACCCTGTTATTTTGCTGAGCGCTGTCGTTGTGGTCCGAGCTCGCATGATGAGGGTCAATAAGACATATCGAGGTTATATTCGGTATGCAATGGTCAATACAAAAAACATCCGTCAAATAACAGTTTCATTAAGTAATTGCAAGGATTTTTATATTCAACGTTTTTCTTCAATGAACGACGAAATATTTCCCTCATAGATCTCAGCCATACTTTCTTATCGCACTGTCCTATTTACACCATCCTATTTACAATTCAGGTTGCATCATACGTTCTTCTTCTGGTTCAACTCGCCCCTCTCTTTCTATGGATTACATCGTTTAACTGGCTTAATTTATTCATTCGACGCTTGACAGGCTGCTAGACAGAGACAGAGAGCAGTGCGACAGAACATTTGAAGATGAGTCAAAAAGAATACAATAAATCAACTTTTCTATTTTAAACTTAACCCTTCACCAAATACCCAAGTTTTTAAAGATCCTGAGGACACGCTGGTAGCCAGCAATTTCTCCTTTTCCCGCAATGTGTTCTACCCTTTCATAGACAAATCCTATCAATAGTCGGTTGCGAATGTTTTCAAATTGGAAATGCCAGACATGTTATCGTCTGGTAAAGGGTCCGTAGAACTACATAAGACAAACTGCTCAACAGTCGCATGCAATAGAACATCTTTTGACATTAATTTGATACGTCCGAACATCAAAGGACTGTAAAAAAAACTTACGTTCTGATATTTTCTCAAAATACAGATATCTTTCTTTTTAGACAAGGTTTTGCTATTGTAGACCACAATAAATATAAATAACACCTCTTTTACCAAAGTTGATACAGGTATATTGCTTCATACACAACTATTCATACTATCATACTGATGTTTTTTTTTAAGAATTATACTTTTTTATTTTCAAGCTAGTCATCTACACCTCTTCCACAGACCTTTGGCAGACCTGCTTCAATACCCTACCCCCGCCGACGGGGCAATAGTTCACTCTAGATATTGAAAACAGTCCAATGTATGATGATTCGTGAACACCAACGACTTACAGGTTTGGGCTTGAGGAAACTAAATGACAAGGTGGTCGTTTTTGACAGCAGGGCTACCCGAGGTGATGATATCACATGCTGGTTACAGAAACTCGTAGCCATATGTGTGTAGACAAAATTTTTAATTTTTTCTGTGTAAATACTTTGTTTAACTTGTGACCTCATTAGTAAGGCTAGCTTTGACTCCGAGAAAATAATCTTGGAAAATGTGATAGAGGATCGCTGGATGATCAGTGGTTAGAAACCCTGGAAAGGACCTAACACAAGGTTTCTGGGTTTTTAGGCTAAAATGAGAACAACTGGTAGAGGGGTTAGCTGATGCAATCGGTTCCTACCCAAAATTTCGTAATTCTTTACTAAACAACAAAATTCTAGACTAGTCCAAATTGAATGCATTTGGAAACGACAAACTATATGCGGTTCAAATTTTGAAGTGTTTCTTTAAAAAGATAAAGATTGGAATAATGAGAAAATGCTGATAACAAACATTTTTCTTTTTACCACAATTTTTTCAACAGTCTTCTCAACTAGAGTTGTTAAAATTCGGAATTGTGTGGTAAAGAGTTAATTTACAGGCAACTCGAGCAAATCAAGTCAAGCCAGTATAAGAAAATTAAATTGTGCGTATCGTTACGTCTATTCTACGAATAAAAATGCGACGTAACAAGAGGACAATTATTATAATGTGACAAATAGGGATTGATATAGTGTAAAGTTCTGCATGAAAAAGACAAGCAAAACAGAACAAATAGTTTAACATTCATTTTCCATCTATGAAATAAATAAAACAATTGTATGACTTAAAAAGGCATTACTCAACCGCTTACAAGAGGACGTAACAAGAGGACAATTATGACAAAGTGACAAATAGGATTGATATAGTGTAAAGTTCTACATGAAAAAGACAAGCAAAAAGGAACAAATAGTTTAACATTCATTTGCCATCTACGAAATAAATAAAACAATCGTATGACTCAAAAAGGCATTACTCAACCGCTTGTGAAATCTTCCTGCACAAATCTATCGCTTAACCCTGTACCAAGCTGAGCCCAGGTAGCTCAGCCAGTAGCGTGCAGGATTTGAGAACAGGGGGTCGTGGGTTCGATCCATGGCTCGGCCAATTTCTTTTCTAGGATTGAAGAGAGTTTTTACAACAGGATTCATTCCTCTCCCACCGCTGTTGTTTCGACGATGGTTATGTGGGAAAGCAGCCAGCGGCTTGGGAAGAATATTGTGCGGAGTACTGGTAAAGGAGACTCCAGGAAAGTATGGATAGGTGCACTGGCCGCCACGATATATCTTAAAAAAATGTTGAAAAAGGCTTTAAACACTATACAATCGATTAATCAATACAAGAGGGCCATGATGGCCCTGAAGTCGCTCACCTGAGTCTTTTCACCAAACATGACCCATTTTCAATCTCTTTTGAGATATTATGACAAACATTCTACCAAGATTTTCATGAGTATTTGACTGAAAAAGGTTTTTTGAAGATTTGACACAGTGACCTAGTTATTGACCCGAAATGATCCACTTGCAAACTGGTCCAAGAAATCATCAAGACAAACATTCTAATAAAGTTTCATGAGTATAGGATTGAAAATGTGGCCTCTAGAGCGTATACAAGGTTTTTCTAAGATTTGACCTAGTGACCTAGATTTTGACCCGATATGACCCATTTTCAATTCATCCAAGATATAATCAAGACAAATATTCTGACCAACTTTCAAAAGTTTTGGACTGAAAATGTGGCCTCTACAGCCTACACAAGGTTTTTCTAAGATATAACCTAGTGACCTAGTTTTCGACCAAACATGACCCATTTTTAAACTCGTCTGAGATATCATCAACGCAAACATTCTGACTAACTTTCAAGAATTTTGGACAGAAAATGTGGCCTCTAGAGCATACACAAGGTTTTTCTAAGATTTGACCTAGTGACCTAGTTAATGACCGGACATGACCCTTTTTCAAACTCATGCAAGGTATCATCAAGACAAACATTTTGACCAATTTTCAAGGATTTCAGACTGAAAATGTGGTCTCTAGAGCGTACACAAGGTTTTCCAAAGATTTGACCTAGTGACCTAGTTTTTGACCCGACCTGACCCTATTGCAAACTCATCTGAGGTATCATCAAGACAAACATTCTGACTAATTTTCAAGAGTTTTGGACAGAAAATGTGGCTTCTAGAGCGTACACAAGGTTTTTCTAAGATTTAACCTAGTGACCTAGTTTTTGACCGGACATGACCCATTTTCGAACTCATTTAAGATATCATCAAGACAAACATTCTAACAAATTTTCATGAGTTTTGGACTGAAAATGTGGCCTCTAGAGCGTACACAAGGTTTTTCTAAGATTTGAACTAGTGACCTAGTTTATGACCGAACATGACCCATTTTTCAACTCATTTGAGGTACTATCAGGACAAACATTCTGACCAATTTTCAAGAGTTTTGGACAGAAAATGTGGCTTCTAGAGCGTACACAAAGTTTTTCTAAGATTTGACCTAGTGACCTAGTTTTTGACCGGACATGACCCATTTTCGAATTCCTTCGAGATAATATCAAGACAAACATTCTGACCAGCTTTCAGGAGTTTGGGACTGAAAATGTGGCCCTTAAAGCGTACACAACGTTTTTCTAAGATTTGACCTAGTGACCTAGTTCTTGACCCGACATGACCCATTATCGAACTCGTCCGAGACATCATCGAAACAAACATTCTGACCAAGTTTCACGAGTATCGGACTGAAAATGTGGCCTCTAGAGCGTACACAATGTAAAGGTTGACGACGGACGACGCACGACGCACGACGGACGACGGACACAGCACGATCACAAAAGCTGACCTTGAGCACTTCGTGCTCAGCTGAGCTAAAAACCCTGTACCAAACAATTCCGGATTTTAACAACCTCTAGGAAAAAGGCCTTGAAAATATTGCCAGCAAAACAGAAGATTTTCTCCTTTTCCCACAGTGTTGCTACCCTTTCGAATACAATTACCACTAGTCTAGTTGCATTTGATTTATCATCTGCAAAGGCTTTCAACTTGGTAAAGTCCAACACTTTTTTGTTCGCTAAAAGGTTTTACCCGTTTGAGACAGCAAAGAAGTGTTATCTAGAGCGCCAGATACACATTATGACATTTGCAGCTAGTTACGTCATGTACATGATCTTGCTAGTCCTCAGTAAGTGGCCAGGACTTTGTCATTGAGGGTACTTAGTATAACACTTAAAAATTACTCATTGTAAAATAAACAAGCCATGTTCTAATAAAAGGGGGATGAATTCATCTGCAAAACGTATTGACTCATGTCAGTCAGCGCAGGCTGACCTGGGTCGAAACCTGTTTACTATCGGTCGCTTTTCTACATGTCAAAGGACTAGTGTACCTCATGATAGAGACAGTTGCTATACAAAATGGATTTTATATATCCATGATTATGTGATGTCTTACTTTGTATCATGCTTCACGGAGATGCATTAAACACACTTTTCCAAGAGGATGGCTTGAATAAGTTTGAACTTTGTTTATCTAGCCTAAATATAGTACATCGTGCATTGTTCAAGAATGGATAAATAAGCAGGATAAACAAATAATATATTTTCTTCTACGTCTCCATATGTACATCAGAACATCACTTTTGCTCATATAGTCAATAAACTATGGTGTGAACAAAAACGACAAACGTCGACTTTCAAATTATCTGACGTCAATGGTTTTCAGAGAATTATTGAACATGACAACAGAAAAGTCATAAAACTCTGACATATACACAATATATCAATGAATAGACAAAAGAAATCACAAGATAAAGACTAAATAAGATACAAAAAATGTCGATGTATATATATTTTTTATTGTTCATATACTTGACACACTTGACTCTGTTGAGATCCTTGTAAACCCTTTACCAAAAAATCCCTTTTTCTAAAGGCATCGAGAGAGAAAAACTTTTGAAAACATTGTTGGAAAAGGGGGAGCGGGAACTGATAATCTGCACGTTCTCATTTACCATTTACGGTATTTTCTACCGTATCGAATAAAAATCCAGCATTAAAAGCTAATTTCAATTTGTCGTCTGCAAATGCTTCCATATAAGACAAGTCTAAAATTTGCTGTCTAGTTGAGAACTAAAATATGGCAAATAAAGGACACGGAAAACGGAACAAGGATAAAAGCCTATGTCGGCCGCGTCACACGGGTAGGAAACTTCATATTCAGAGCCATTGGCTCTGACGAGAAAATGTTGTGTTGGTCTTCCGTTTCTGAAGATGTCGGCTGAAAAACAACAACATAAAAAAAACAGATAAACTTGTAATCATGTGTTCTTATGTGTTTGAAATTTCAAAAAAGGAGAATGTCATGCAATGCTCTGGTCTGTCAACGTGTTTTCTACACTCCGGAAAGTTGTAACAAGTGTACGATGTTGTCTGAATCATTTGTAGCGTTGGTTGACCTTAGCTAAAATAATACGTCACGGACCTAAATTCAGTCTATTATTGTCATATAATTGGCAATTAAAAGAGAGTCTTGCTGTCCCAAAAGCGTGAATTAATGTCTTGAAATGTTACATTTACTGCTGGTAAAGAATTGAAAAGAAATAGCACAAAAATGATGAAAATAAAGAAGGGCTCCGATTATGTGGGCCGGCTCTGAATATGTAAGTCTGCACCGATTGATGAGGGTTTCCTTTCAAAAATTTAGTTTTAGTAAACAATAGTCAGAAAGTAGGCTTTGTTTTTCCGTTAATACCTTTTAGTCCAAAATGCATTACTTTTGTTGGATGGAACATGACCAAATTTAATGAACATACAAAGAACTGCTATTGTCACGATTGAAAAATCCTGTCGAACATTAGTCTATCTAAATTTTGAAAATACTTTTGTGTACTTTTTGTTTAACAGAATGGTTTATACATGTATATAGCATTTGTCATGCTTTCATCGTAAGTGCAGCCCACATGTAAGTAAAAAAAAAAAATTGGCATCTTCGAAAGACTATCTGGTCTTGAAACTGTCATTAAAAAGCTAGATGGAAAATGTACCGACCGTGGCAGAGATGATGAATAGAAAAAAAAAAAACTTTTACAAAGCGTGAGAAATACAATTGACCTATTCGCATTACACGCCTAGGGTATATGTGTGACCACACTTAACTCTTCTCAACACCTAACACGACACAACCGTATATCGGGTGGGAGGGGTATATACAAGTCTTTAACAAATAAAAAATCAAATTCACAAACACGTCAAGACCAAAAAATGTTCATAGATCCCTGATTTTGATTGTACTTACTCAGATTTTTCAATGCAGAATATGTCATATATAAGTTATTTTCTAAGCCGATGATAAACAAACATCCATCCAAGCAAACGATCACGTTTTGTGCAGTCTAATCTTGATCTACACTGGCTGCAGAACCAACTTCAGTTGTGACAGGCACTTTAAGGGTTCTTAATGAATAGCTTCGAGTTATTCATTTTGCTTTTTCCGTCCTAGATATTTGTATGAATGTCCTAAACATTGTCATTTGCACTTGTTTCAGAAATCTCGGGCCGACCCCTCCACCTTTCTAATGTAGGTATCATTCACTTTACGCCGTAATTAGATTGAGACTCTAGCTGCAATATCATGATTTACTGAGTGTGTATGCAAATTAGCTGTTTTGAGTCATTATTTAGGAGTAAAGGTCATTTTGAAAGGTCTTTGAGCGGATTATGTAAACTTGGCACCTGTTTTGTCTTGGGTTTTCGTGTTTTGCCGTGCCGAGTAATTTTGATTTAGTACAAAGTAAAATTCTGAAAAAAAAAAAAAATCTCTGCGTATCGTCATTTTTTCGAACAGTTTAGGGACTTTTCATGGTGAATTTTACGTGTACGTCCGCTTAAAGAAAGCAATAAAAGTCTTAAAGTTTTAAAAACATTGCTCAGAAAAATTTTTTTCCGATGTCCTAAATCCTTTTAAGCATGTGCAGACGAAATGGATACGAATTAAACGGGACAATACGCAATCTCAATCTAATTACTGCGTAAAGTGAATGATTTCTAATGATTACATTAGAAATGGGGAGGGGCCGGTGTGAGATATCTGAAACAAATGCAAACAACAATGTTTAGGACATTCATACAAATATCTAGGACTGAAAAAGAAAAATGAATAACTCGACGCTATTCATTATGAACCCTTAAAGTCCCTGTCACAACTTAAGTTCGTCCTGCAGCCAGTATAGATCAATATTAGACTACACAAAACGTGATCGTTTGTTTGTTTGGATGAATATTTGTTTATCATCGGCTTAAAGATAACTGATATGTGACATTTCCTGATCTAATATGCATCTGGTTAATTGAACGTTGAAAGATCTGAGTAAGCACTATCAGAATCAGGGATCTACGAACATTTTTTGGTCTTGACGTGCTTGTGAAACAGATTCTTTTTCGTTGTTAAAGGCTTGTATATACCCCACCTGACATACTGTTGTGTAGTGTTAAATATTAAAAATAGTTAAGAGCGTTCACACATATACCCTGAGGCGTGTTTTGAAAATAGGTCAGTTTTATTTCTCACGTTTTGTAAAAGTTTTTTTTTTCTATTCATCATCTCTGCTACGGTCGGTACATATTCCATCTAGTTTTTCAATGACTGTTTCAAGACCAAAGAGCCCTTGGAAGATGCCAAATATTTTTCCATTATTTTTGCTTACGTGTGGGCTGCACTAACGACGAAAGCATGACAAATGCTATATGCATGTATAAACCATTCTGTTAATCAAAGGCTACACAAAAGTATTTCCAAAATGTTCGACGGGATTTTCAATCGTGATAATACCAGTCCTTTGTATTTTCATAAATTCGGTCATGTTCCATCCAACAATAGTACTTTAATTTGGACTGAAAGGTGTTAACGGAAAAACAAAGCCTACTTCCTCAGTATTTAATTTACAGGAAACTAAATTTTTGAAATGAAGCCCTCATCAATCGGTGCAGACTTACATATTTAGAGTCGGCCCACATAATCGCAGCCCTTCCTATTTTCGCCATTTTTCTACTATTTATTTTCAATTCTTCAGTGAATTCAATGAATGTAACATTTCAAGACATTAATTCACGCTTTTGGGACAGCAAGACTCTCTTTTAATTGCCAATTATATGACAATAATAGACTGAATTTAGGTCCGTGACGTATTATTTTAGCTAAAGTCAACCCACGCCACAAATGATTCAGACAACATCGTACACTTGTTACAACTTTCCGGAGTGTAGAAAACACGTTGAAAGACCAGAGCATTGCATGACATTCTCCTTTTTGGAATTTCAAAGACACAAGAACACGTGATTACAAATAATGACAAGCTAACCTGTTTTTTTGTTGTTTTTCAGCCGACATCTTCAGAAACGGAAGACCAACACAACATTTTCTCGTCAGAGCCAATGGCTCAGAATATGAAGTTTCCTACCCGTGTATAGATTTTTGTATGATAACTGACTGAATCACGAGGCATGCATACTGGTCCTGACATTCAGAAAATTGATCAATAGATCTAGCATAGAGTTCTGATCAGGTCAGCTTGCGAGGACTGTATAGGCAGATAGTTTTTGCAGATGCATTAAGCCCCCTTTTCACAGATCATAAATCCGACTTTCTCCATAAATGGTATTTTGAAACAGTCAAAAAAACTAGTTTAGTCATGATTTCTTCGACATAATGTTTTCCGCGAAAAAACGGCTCGTGCATGACGTAAAAATAGTATGATTAATGACGTCATCATTTGCTAGCATAGATCGTTGGATATATTTATATAAAAATACACGTTTAATACGCTGACAGTAAGCAGGAAATTAGATAATCTATACTTATTAAACTGATGATGATAAGTATTTTTTGTCATTTTTGACCAATCAGGTAAATGTGCAAAAGATTGTGATACGTGACCAAGCAGAAGACACTGAATTTTTAGTCATCACCTTCTAAATTTAGACTAAAATCCAGAACGAAGTTGGATATTTTATTTTTGAAAATCTAAAACAGTGTTTCCGCAAAACGAGCTTCGCTCGTTATTAAAACTTCACCGAACGAAAACGTTACATAGACTTGGTCAAACTTAACGCATTTACATTATACGTGGATTCAATACATATACATGTATTTGAATTGTTAGTTTGAAAGGATAAAAAAACACTATCCGCTATGTAGTGTAATATCTTGAGAAATACTCCTGGAATTATGCGAGTCTTTTTAGACTGAAAACACATTTACTGTTGATCGAGACAAGTCTCACTCAAACTGAAAATTGTTAACATAAGATTCGCACTTGCATCATACAGACGACAGCACACATAATTTGGGTGTCTGCCCTTTGTTAACTTTGATGGACGATCTTGAGCGCGTCGCCCCCCCCCCCCAAAAAAAAAACTTCTTGTTCCTAAACTGACTCTGTTCTCTTGCGACCGATTAACCCTTTACCAAACAATCGCTGGTTTTCACGACCCCGAGAAAAAAGCCTTCTGAAAACTTTGTGGGAAAAGGAGAAAATGCTGGTAACCAGCATTTTCTCCTTTTCCCACAATGTTTTCTTCCCTTCCCAAACAAATTTCAATTTATGGGTCACATTCATTTTGTCATCTGCAAATGCTTCCAATTTGGAATAGATCTAGTCTAAAATTATGTCGTGTGGTAAAGAGTTAAGGGTCACTCTGATCCTCATATTTACCTATCCTGTCGACTATTCTCCTAGATATAGTGATTAAAGAGTATCTCAACTCATGTTTTATTTTGACTGTTTGCAATCATTTCCGTTTGACCAATTTACTTTTAAAACTCTTTTTGCACCATTAAAACATTTTAGTGGAATTTCGGATAGTTCGATGTTGAATTTAGGGTTTACTTTTATCAAACTTTATAACTCGTTAATGTTAAGATCAGTTTGGGCGGATCAATTATGTCCGATATTTTTTGAGGCATGCTGTAAAAAAACTACACTGCAGTGTTTCAGTTGTTCAGTTTACTTGTCCCTGCATGAAGGTAATAACCAAATCGTTGAGTAAAATTGATAAATAGATTTACGAGGGTTGTCCCCAAATAGCGTAGACAAAGGCTATAACACAATCAGTGTTGACACAATAGATTCAACAAGTTTCTGAATTCTTTACAAGGACTTTGTGCATACGTGTGTGAAATACATGTATTAAATGACTACCTTAAGAATTGCTAGATCTATCACGATTTAAAATAAGCTACCCATACATACCCGGCGCACACTAACGTCAACGTCATGACGTCCCCAGAAAACAATTTATTATATCAAAGTACTCTCCGTGGTGCTCGATGCATTTACGGTGGCGTGTGACCGACTTGTCGTATATACGTCTTCAAATCACTTGCTTTTCAATTGCTCAACACTCGCAGAGTTTCCTGTCGCAGTTTATTGAAGTTTTCGAATCTATGTCCCCGCAACTGAGACTTTAAATAGGGGAACAAAGCAAAGTCTAGCGGTGCTAAGTCTGGACTGTAGGGCGTTGCTTCTCTGTCCATCCATCGACAAATCTCTTGTCCCATTTAAATACAAAAGATCTTGACACGGATTTGTATTATTCTGTACCGTACAGTTTTCGTAGTGTTTGGGTAGGAGCCATATCTGATTGTAACGTTACACAATATTCGATAACATTCCGCTGCGCAACCATTTCCTTTGACGTCGCCATTTTCAGTATGTTGGAATTAACCACCGCACTAGGTTAGATATCCTTTAATTTTTTTTGAAAAAATCATTACGTAAGCATACTTCGGTGTGATGACATCAAATGCAATGACGTTAATCCACGTTGAATGATTTCCCGCATTTGTGACCATGTTTGGAATTATAGTCATGTAAAGATGTAACATGCTCATAAAAACCGGTCATATTTTGGTGTGCGCCCGATTAGGCATCCCATTCGTGTAAATAACTTCATAAAAGGTACTATTTGCGATCTTTATTTCTTATTTTATGCGAGAATATGCACAGATGACTAACGAATACAACATGTAAATTTTACTGAAGTCTGATGTCGGGTTCCATAAAAAATAGTGTTGTCTACGACATTTTGGGACAGCCCTCGTACAAGCAGGAAGGCACTTGCATATCTAGTACTTTGGTCATGTGAAAAACTATTTTATCATATGATATATATCAAAGTAGAGAACTAATAATAGCAGTATACTTCGTCGTCGGATTTAATCGTAAAGGAAGGTAAATGCAGGTTAATCTGAACACAAAAAATACTCTGTTCCTATCTAGCGCTTTTGAAAGCTCTACAATTTACTTTGATTCCTCTGCATTAAACTTTCTAATATTTTGCTCATATTTTTTTTAATGATTTTCTTTTTTGTTTGACCTTTCAGCGTCTTTTTTTTTCTTTTCTTTTTTTTTTTAATTTTGTTATTATTATTTTTTTTTTATCTCTGACCAAGAAATGTGACAATAGGGCATTAAATAAACCCCGCTGGGCAAAACATTAAGTTTGAAAAAAAAAAAGGCAATACCCTTACTTGTTTTGGGTGGATTTTACCTTAAAGATAACAAAGCTATACATAATGTATATATGATAACAATAATATATTTACATGTATATGTAATATACGCACATATGTACAAATCATGAATCCCTTACAATACTAAATTTCAAAGCTTACTAACGAAAATCACTATTTTAGGGGAAAATGAAAAGGGCGATAAATCTCATGACAGTAGGTAGACAAGAGTTACAATAAGTGGATACTAATCAAAATTAGACTCATTGGAGATGGGTGATGCTTAAAAATGTAGCATGCTGTCCGTGGTTGTGAGGTAGAATGTCGGCCTCGTAACCATAAGGTCCCGAAGTCGACTCCCGGGAGCGGGTGTCAACTTTGGGACTTTTTACTGGCCCACACATTCGGCGCGAGTACTGGTGTAGTTTCCAGGAAGGAGAATCGAGAGAAGTTCCTTCCTTCCTTCCTTTCTCCCTCCCTCCCTCCTTCCCTCCTCCCTTCCTCCTTTCCTTCTAAATTAAAAATGTAGCTTTTGATGTCACATTAATACCGAAGGTTCTCTGCCATTAAAAATAGTATTAAGTCAAAAATATATTTAAAACTATATTTCAATAAGCTTTTCACAATGTCGTAGGGCCAAACTTTAAGTAAGAAACATTTCTTTCTTTCTTTTTTTCTTTTTTCTTTCTTTCTTTCTTTCTTTTTGCAGGCAAGGTTTAATGTCGAAAGATTTTTGTTTTAAAGTTTTGGATGGAAAAAGTGACAAGATATATCGGAAAATATGACAGAGTAACACAACAAACTCAATATTTTCCAAAAGTGAAATGTATCAATAAATAATGAGGCAAGTCTTAAATTACGCTATGGGGGCATATATACATGTATGGAAAATTGACAGGCTTTTCTTTTTCACTGCAATTTATCACGGGTATCGGGTTTGGGGTTCAAAAACCGCAATTCAGTTGAGTTACAATTTCCTTCTTCCGTGGTTGTTAAAAACCAAACAGCAAAGCTCGTTGTTTGTCCATAAGAGCAGGAAAAAGTTAAAGATAGTAATTTGCAATCCATTTTTAACGTAGCGAATAAGAATTAATGTGCCACTTTATGGTATTTCGAGATCACACTAGGCAGGACATCTAATCTGATTTGACACTGATACTCTCCGCAATCTAGCCGAATATTCTGTCCTAAAGGTCTTTAAAATGCTATAACTTAAGCTTATTATACTGAAAAATTAGATCGATAAGTTCTGCCCATAGGACGAGAACATGTTTTTTTTTATCAGCTTACCTTTGCAACCAACCTAAAATCGAATCAGAGACGGGTATGAAAAGGAAATGAAATTTAGTGCTAGCCAGAGAATTCCAGATGGGATCCATTTTTGACCACGAAAAAATCCAAATAGACAAAGTAGCTGTGCCTAATTTAAGAGGATACAGATCAGGATGATCTATCACCACTGTGACGGGTCTTTTTAAAATAAATTTATCTGTTCCGAACCTTTCCTTGTTAAAATCGAGTCATTTTTCAAAAGGTTTGTCTTTAGATTAGATAGGGGAGAAAACCGTGTGAGTTAGCGATACTCTTTTTAGTAATACAATAACGAGTTATTTCTCTTACCCGAAGTTCAAGCAATAGTGCAGGGGAGGAAACTTTTTTCTTTTTTCTTATTCAGACGATGTTCTTCTTATCCTTAACCCCCTCGTTTATTAACTAAGAAGTGATTTAAGCTGCATTAATCGTTTACAAAATATAACAGAACTTTAGACGATCCTGTTGTAAAAGTTTTTAGCTCGCCTGAGCACGAAGTGCTCAAGGTGAGCTTTTGTGATCGTGCTGTGTCCGTCGTCAGTCGCCCATCGTAAACTTTTACAGTGTGTACGCTCTAAAGGCCACATTTTCAGTTCGATACTCATGAAACTTAGTCAGAATGTTTGTCCTGTTAATATCTTAGACAAGTCCGAAAATGGTTCTTATTGGGTCAAAAACTAGGTCACTAGGTCAAATCTTAGAAAAACCTTGTATACAATGTAGAGGCTACATTTTCAGTCCCAAACTCTTGAAAGTAACTGTTGGTCAGAATGATTGTCTTGATAATAAGTTAGACAAGTCCGAAAAAGGGGTCATGTGGGGTCAAAAAATAGGCCAAAAGGTCAAATCTTAGAAAAACCTTGTTTACGCTGTAGAGGCCACATTTTCAGTCCAAAACTCTTAAAGAATGTTTGTCTGGATAATATCTTGGACAAGTTCGAAAATGGGTCATGTAGGGTCAAAAACTATGTCACTTGGTCAAATCTCAGAATAGCTTTGTATACGCTCTAGAGGCTACATTTTCAGTCCAAAACTCTTAAAAGTTGACCAGAATGTTTGTCTTAATGGACGAGCTTGAAAATAGGTCATGTTGGGTCAAAAACTAAGTCACCAGGTCAAGTTTTAGTAAATTCTTGTGTACGGTCTAGAGGCCACATTTTCAGTCCAATACTCTTGAAGATTTGTCAAAATGTTTGTCTTTATGATCTCTCAGACAAGTCCAAACATGTGTCATGTCGTTTCAAAAACTAGTTCACGGAGTCAAATCTAACAAAAAGTTTTGTATTCTCTAGAGGCCATATTTTCTGTCAAATTCTCATGAATATTTGTCAGAATATTTGTCTTAACAATAATAATAGGTCTTAATGTCTTAACATCTTGGACAAGTTTGAAACTGAGTCATTTCCTGTCAAAAACTAGGTCACTGGGTCAAATCATTGAAAAACATTGTGTACACTCTAGAGGCCACATTTTCAGTCCAATACTCATGAAACTTGGTCAGAATGTTTGTCTTGATGACATCTTAGACAAGTATGAAGATGGTCATGTTGGGTGAAAAAAGGGGTCACTAGGTCAAAATTTACAAAAACCTTTTTTTTATGCTCTAGAGACCACGTTTTCAGTCCAATACTGGGGAAAGTTTGTCAAAGGTTTGTCTTAATGTTATCTTGTAAGAGTTTGAAAGTGGGTCATTTCGGGTCAAAAACTAGGTTAAAAAAAGTCCAATACTCATGAGAGGTTGTCAGAACCTTTGTTTTGATAATATCCGTTGTCTGCGCATGTCATATTCTTTGAAGATTCGACCTGTCTGCTATGACGCATCACCCATTCCCCGAATACCTGGGAATACCTGGGAAAAGTAGGGCTTATACCGAAGCTGTTTGCCTATTACCAAAGCATGTAGGGGCTGTTTTAATAAATGGCCGATGCATAGATTACATGCTGGCCAATCGTAGCTGAATGAATCGCACCAAGTAGCGTTTTATTGAGTAAACGTTTATTTCATTTTGAAATTCAAAGTAACGGTTGTTGTTTTGAAAAATTAGTCCGCTTCTCTACCCAGAATGCCCAAATTAGATAGATGAGTATTTGTAGAATGCCATCTAGCGGGAGATAATGGATAATATCAGCAATAGAAAAATGGGCTACGTTTGGCTAAAAAGTAGGTCACTGAGAAAAATTCTACAAAAAGCTTGTGTACAAACTAGAGGCAAAATTTTCATTCTGATCATTATGAAAGCTTGGTAGAATGTTTGTAAAATGGTTCATGTTTGGCCAAGACTCAGGTGAGCGACTTCAGGGCCATCATGGCCCTCTTGTTTTCTTTTTCTTTTTTTTCCTAAACAATTATGCCGACAGAAAAAGAAAGTGATCATGAGCAGCATTTCTCACTTTTCAACAATGTTTTCAACCGTTTTAAGGATAACTCATATCATCTGAGCTACATTACGTTTGTCATCTAAAATTCCCCTTAATATGTCATCTCAAATCTTATCGTATGGTAAGGAGTTTAAATACCATTTGCTGTAAGTAACGGCCTTTTTTCAATTGCCGTTTGTGGTTTCTAATTTATACAAATTTTATTATTATACTGCAAAGAAATTTCTCGCGATCCGATTGGGTAATATGCTCTGAACATATTTTGCTGTTCACTGGCAAAATCCAGGAAAAAGCAGTTTCCATTCGGATGCATACAAAACGACACGTTGAACACAAATTCCAAAATGGCAGCGTCGATTGATATGAGTTGCCCATGAGACAAATACCTGAGTAGCCTGCTGTATATCATTACTAGACTTCCTGCTTGGTCGTCATTAAAGGGGAAAGAATGGAATAATTTGAAAATAAATGAATATGTCGCAGGCTAGATTGGAATCTTGGCAGATTCGGAATCAGTGAAGGCAGATCTGGAATCTGCCTAGACCAAATTAGAATTCTAATTTGGTCTAGACCAAAATAGAATTCTTGTCTGGTCTAGGCAGATTCTAGATCTACCTGGGCCAAAATAGAATTCCAGTTTGGATAGGCAGATACTGGATCTGCCAAGGCCATATTGGAATCTATGTTTTTCAACACAAAAAAGCAAACTATATCATTTTAATTTTAATGTTTGAACTTTTTACCATAAATGTAACATTAACTAAACACATCTATATGAAAGAAAAAAAAAATAAAAGTTGAAATTTATGCATTAACCCTTTTTCTTCATTTTTTATGCAATTCCAAGCTTAAATCATATTTTGCAGGAAGTGTAGACAAAGGTCAACATGCACATCATTAAAGTTTGGACTTCAGTCTACATTTTTATTTTCTTGTTATTGGTTCTTTATTTGTTATTTACGAACGATGAAATTAATTGCATTGAAATATAGAAAACAAACACACACCCAAACAGCCACAAACACACCCACACACACACACATACACAACACACACACACACACACACACACACACACACACACACACACACACACACACACACACACACACACACCCTCCCCCCCCACACACACACAGAGTTAAGTAAATGTGACCTTTCATGACCTGCATAGTGAAATTTCACTTCCGGTAGATTTTTTGTAGGTTAAAATTATTCAGTTTCAGTTTCATATATTGGCATAAACGACATATTGTATGTCTTTTGCCATTTACAATTGAAAAATAAGAAATATGGCAAAGACATGTGTGTACATATAGATAATTACTAACAGTAGTGCATGTTACATATATTCTAAGTGTCCAAGGACAAAGCGTGCAAAGATTACTTATAAATTTACCGTAATGAACAATAAATTCAAGTCTAATTGACAATGAAGTTCTGTAGAACATTTTCACGAATTTCGTGAGCGTTTAAGATATAATTACACAAATTCACTAAAGTTCTTTTGTTCTTTGTCGACCTAATATACTTGAATCTAAAGATACTTGGATTTAATGTATTCTTAAAATGTTTGATACTGAGAGCTGAGTATTTCGGAGAGCATAAAAGAAAACGATATTCATTTTCAATACATCCATCATTACAAATTTCACAAAATCTTTCCTCTCGTGGCTTATTGACAGAACGACCAGCTTCAATTTCTAACTTATGCGAACTTAGTCCAAAAGCAGCAAATGTATGAATAATCTTTATGTTTTGAAGATTCTCTAAATAAAGCTCAAAGCAAAAATCTGTTTTAAATTTACGATACATAGATAATATTGACATGTTATTGATTCCTTCCGCCTAGTTCTGAATAAACTGATCTCGTAATCTTTCTTCAAATAATGAGTAACAGTTAACTTGCTTATTATAGGCGATTCGAATATTAGTAAGCCCTAAACGGTCAATGATATTATTGATTTGGCTTGACCAAGAATATTGATATATTCTGTTACATAGCGCATTATACGTTTCATATGGGTGTTTTTTATAAGCAGTGGGCTTTTGTCCTCCCTGCCAAAATTAGCAGTGGGCTTTTGTCCAGTGGGCTTTTGTCCAGTGGGCTATTGTCCTAGTGGGCTTTTGTCCCAGTGGGCTTTTGTCCGTTCCCCGTTTCATATAGCAGAGACTTATCTCTGTTCATGATTTTACATCGTTCTTTACAAATTACAGATAGGGGTAGTCTCCCAAACTCACCAAGAACTGCATAGTTTGGTGTTTGATGTTTTACACCAAGAAGAAATTTGAGAAATTCTATATGCAATTTATCAACGTTTCTAAATTTGTAGACATCTTCAAATTTCTGCACCATAAAGCAAAATAGGTACAACCATAGAATCGAAAAGTGCAAATTTGCTTTTTATATCTAATGAGACTTTATCAAAAACCAGGAGAAGGCCATTGTAAGCTTTAATCAATTTATTATTATTCTTTTTCTTACTAATGGTTATCAACTTTACTAAACAGTCATTCGAAAAGTATCGACCGAGATATACCTACACTGGCTGTGATCTCTTTTATTTTATTTAGGGGGTTCCCAGATGGTCCCTTAATGTGTAAGGGATAAAAAATATTTCACACATTCACATCTTTATGGCTAACAAATTTTACAACTAACAATATTTTGACAACTTTCATTAGTCTTCACACATCATGTGTGCCAGGTAGGCAGTTTGACCCTTCACAAATTATCAATTATCATTTATTGTAAAACAATTTAAAGAATATGCAGTACTAAGAATTCTCCTTTTCCCAGAATACTTTCTACTTGATTTATGAATAGTTTTTCTCATTGTTTTGCTCATATTAACCGTACTAAAAAAAAAAAACAAAAAAACCCCCAAAAAACTCTGAGGTAAAATTCATAAAAAAATCGAAACATTTTGTCTTTTTCCTACAATACTTACTACTTAATTATTGAAATATTTTTTCAGATTTTTTTTTTAAAAATACTAATCGACATATGTTTATAACTGAGAGTTTTTTTTTTTTTTAATAATTAAAGCAATTTCTTTTTCTCCCACAATATCTCCGTTTCCGGCATTTTTTTCTAAAGTGCAAAACGTTCAACACTTTTTCATACTCTGAATTTCTAATTGAAACCTATTTCTCTTTGGTGTTTAAATTAAATCAAATGGTTTATATGTAGTCACACTATAACGAGAAAACATTCCAATTTGGTCTAGGCAGATTCTGGATCTGCCAAGCTAAACTGGAATCCTAATTTAGTCTAGGCAGATCTAGAATCTGACTAGACCAAAGTAGAATTCTAATTTGGTCTAAACCAAATAGAATTCCAATTTGGTCTAGGCAGATTCCGGATCTGCCTAGATTCCAGTTTGGACAACGACAAATATATAATCGTCTGTTGCCATTCTATTTTAAAACAAATAGGTGGGGTTAAAACGAGCCAACCATTAGTAGGGTAAGCAAATTGTGAAGTGTCAAAAGTCATACACTATTACGATGAAATGATAACCTAAAGGTCGTTGCATATATTATCGTTTGTTGTTATTCGAAAAGAAATACACCGGGTTAAAACGAGCCATTCCTTCGTCAGGTAAGCAAACTGTGAAGTGTCGAAACTCATACATTGTAACGTTAAAAGGATAACCTAATGGTCGTTTGAGATAACTAATGGTCGTTTACTATTGCCAACAATCATTTAAATGCACAGTTACTTACGAGGGTCGTTCATTTAATTATATCACCGGGTGTCTATGAGACGCATTATATTAAATACATATATTTCGTTCACTTCATCCCTTCAAAATATTCTACCTTGACAGAAATGCATTTTTCAAGTCTGGAAATCCAGTCTGTGAAGTCAATAAAGGAAAGAGAAAAAAGTCACATAGACTGTGGTCGGGAGAATAGGGTGGATGGTGGAGCTGTACCACATTTCCGTTTCCAGGAAATTCTGAACAATTGCAGACTTGTGAGCAGCTGCATTGTCATGAATAAGGCACAGTCCCCTGAATCCGGTTCTAGGTTTCCGTTTTTCATAGTGTTTCTTCACTTCTGTAAGAACATTGTTTTTGTAAAACTTGCCTGTAACCGTTCGGTACAGGAATTTGAGCAATTGGACCGTCTGAAGGAAAAAACATGGCATATAAAAAATTTCCCGCTTTTTTTTTCTTTGATCGGCCTAGCCTGGTCTTTGCGCAGTCAGTGTTTAATACTGACACCTCTCTGGGGCTTAAGATAATAAAGCCAGGTCTCATCACCTGTGGGCAGTTCTGATAGTCTGCGTTTGTCACAATTTTTGTACTTTTAAGAAGAATTTTGGCCATTTTTGACACGAGTAGCCTTTTGTTCATCTGTGAAGAGGTAGGGGACCCATCGAACGCAAATCTTACGAACTTTTAACTCCATGCCACTGCAACAACATTTTCTGTGGAAGCTGCAGTTTTGGGTTGACCATGAGGGAGTGGGGGGAAAGCATCTTTTAAGTAAGTTCTACCATATTTAAAATTTTTATACTATCTGAAAAACGACCATTTTGATACCGCAGCAGCCCCATTTATTTGACATAATTCACGAAAAATTAAGGGCAAACCATCAAAGATGTTCTAAAGGGGATCTAGTTTCGTTTTAGTTGATAAGTAATTTGAGTCCATATATAATATAGTACCGATGCATTCCAATCCAGCGAACCGAATGTATACTTTGAAGCCATTCCCTTTCTTTAATCGAAATAATTCAGTGACACACTGTCAGAATCTTTCATTAAATAGAGAAGAAAACGTTTTAAGCCCGACACGAGTAAATTTACATGTATGTCAGTCACTGAAAAAATCAGAGGAAAAAACACGTTTATTTTGTTAAATGGTTTTATCTAAAAACGGGGATCGTCCTACTTAATCTTCTTGTACCAACAACGGAAAGTGAAATATAAAAAAAAAAAAACGAAATAATCACTTGTAGAGTAATGTCTTTCTCTGTGTTGCCAATTCTTCCTTCCTTCCTTAAGTCTTTGATATCTTACACCAAGATTAACTATCCAGGGGATTTAAAATATTTCGCCGAGACTTTGGCGCGTATTCAACGACCGTTCTAAGCAGCATTCTCAGACGAATTTTTCAAGAATATTCTACATTTCATAGGAACGCAATATCTAATTGGCTAAAGCAGATAGCTTATCCAATTAGACATTGTGCTAGAATACTAGACTAACATTGAACATCATACATAAGAAACACAGAGACAGCTTTTACCGGTATTTACTGTACATTACATCCATAATGAAATGGTATTACTACCAAACAGGTGGTAGTTACTTCCACATATTAACACTTATCGAGCTCAGTA